>CM035846.1:269769938-270369938 GCA_020510985.1 Pholidichthys leucotaenia | reverse complement strand
GGAGAATGGTAAATGGTATTCACTTATATAGCGCGTTTATTCTCATCCCTTGATGACCAAAGCGGTATATGTAATGACAATTTAGCCTTGTAATTTGTGTATATTCAATGTGAAACATTGCGTGATTGCATACAAAGTCAATAGAAAGACACAAACACACACGGATTTTGCTCTGGGTGATGGGAATACATACAAATTCATGACCACATGAGTTGTATTTCGTTCAACTCATGCCAAAAATTGGCTGCGATAGCCCATCAGCATTGATATTCCACCATTGCCTGGAGAATAAATTAGTTTGAAATTGAGACCACAACTTACCAGAAACAGATGGACAGGCAGCGCTCCGTGACAGTTTGTATCCACCACTTGTTCAGTGCTGAAAACAGCTGACATCAAGATATAGTTTCTGGAGGAGGTAGTGACATTTTCCCAGCTGTGTGCCCCTCTGGATAATGTGAACTCAGACATGATGCTGTTTTTTGGGTGGATTTCCACAGCAAGTACAAACGGGCTGCAAAAGTGATGAAGGTAACCCCGCCTCTCCGCAGGGCAAATTTACCATCAAGAATAATAATAAGAAAAATTGCATTCACACTGGCACCCACTGATATACTAATATGGAAAAGCCACTACAGGCACCAACACACAACAACGGCAAATCATTTGCAATTTTTAGACCAGTTAAGTGAAATTTAAGGCTTTGAGTGTGACTGTCACCAAATTTCGACATAACCCCTAGTGGTCAAGAGTGGTAAATATTTTTTGTCAATAAAATAGTTCAGATTTCCAAGGCTATTACTTGAAAATGATAAGAGTTATCGGCGTACTGTCAATTAGAAAGATGTAAAATATGATCCAAAGTTTCAGATAGGAGTAATTTTATGCATCTAATTTGCATATTGCCACAACAGCTATACTGAATTACAAAACCCAGTCAAAAGCGGACTTTGGACATATTTACACAAAGAATGGTTCAGTTTTTTGACACCGTTTTTTGTACAGGGGTACGTTATCATCTTATCTTCAAAGTATATGAACAAGAAATCAGTACAATGTAACAAAAACAAAACAAAGAAATTTGTCACTTACAGGCGGCTAAGGGGACTTGCTCGCTGCCGTGGTCAGTGCGTTTTCATCCATCGTGGTTGTTATTTTGCAGTCTGTTGGACATTTACACTCTCTACCACATCTACAAAGTCTTATGATTATCCCACATAAATTTTGCTTGTATCCCACAGCTATTTTCCATGTCTAAGTGATGGTGCACGACAATAGATAGTGGCCATATTAGCTTTCTGAGCTAAAAGAAGGGAATACAGGAAAAGGAAATGAGTTTTTCTTCTTTGGTGTATTACATGTTAGCCATGATTCCTCCAATGCGTGTCTGCCACCTTCTGAACTGCCACGATCAGTACAAGTCGTCAGTAAAGCTGGGGAGTACAAGGATGTCAGAATTAGTTGACAGGCACACCGCCATGCTTCGCCACTAGGGGCACGCGAAATCTCACACTCAAAGGGTTAACAATTTCCCATGGCACCCCAAAAAATCTCTCACAGCATCCCAGTTGAAAATCCTTGATCTGCACGATAAGATGTGGATTCTAATCAAGGGATGGTTTTAGGGTTTTTTTCTTTCATTTTATTTTGCTGTGCAAAATATTGTTGTTGTTTTTTTAATTTTCATTAATTTCACAGAGAATTTAGCATTGAATGTGATGATGAAATTCAGGGGTATATGGGAGGTGGGTATCTATGAACGTGTGGAATATCGCTGTGAACATGCAAATATGCAGTGGTGTGAAAAAGTGTTTGCCCCCTTCCTGATTTCTAATTTTTTTGTATGTTTGTCACACTTACACTACCGTTCAAAATTATTATTAAATTATTCAATTATTTTGTGTTTTCCATGAAAAGTCACACTTTTATTTACCACCATGAGTTGTAAAATGAATAGAAAATATTGTCAAGACACTGACAAGGTTAGAAATAATGATTTGTGTTTGAAATAATAATTTTTTTCTTCAAACTTTGCTTTTGTCAAAGAATCCTCCATTTGCAGCAGTTACAGCATTGCAGACCTTTGGCATTCTAGCTGTTAATTTGTTGAGGTAATCTGGAGAATTCTGACGCAATGAGCAAACACATTGTACCATTAGAACACTGGAGTGATAGTTGCTGGAAATGGGCCTCTATACACCTATGTAGATATTGCACCAAAAACCAGACATTTGCAGCTAGAATAGTCATTTACCACATTAGCAATGTATAGAGTGTATTTCTGATTAGTTTAAAGTTATCTTCATTGAAAAAAACAGTGCTTTTCTTTCAAAAATAAGGAAATTTCTAAGTGACCCCAAACTTTTGAACGGTAGTGTAAATGTTTCAGATCGTCAAACAAATTTAACTATTAGACAAAGATAACACAAGTAAACAAAATGCAGTTTTTAAATGGTGTTTATTATTAAGGGTAAAAAAATCCAAACTTACATGGCCCTGTGTGAAAAAGTGATTGGCCTCCCCCTCTTAAAACATAAATTAACTGTGGTTTGTCACATCTTTGGAAAGCTGAGTTCAATTTCTCTAGCCACACCCAGGCCTGATTACTGCCACACCTGTTCTCAATCAAGAAATCACTTAAATAGGACCTGCCTGATAAAGTGAAGTAGACCAAAAGATCCTCAAAAGCAAAGAAATTCAGGAACAAATGAGAAACAAAGTAATAGCAATCTATTAGTCTAGAAAAGGTTACAAAACCATTTCTAAAGCTTTGGGACTCCAGCAAAGCACAGTGAGAGCCATTATCCACAAATGGCAAAAACATGGAACAGTGGTGAACCTTCCTAGGAGTGGCCAGCCGACCAAAATTACCCCAAGAGTGCAGCAACGACTCATCCAAGAGGTCACAAAAGACCCCACAACAACATCCAAAGAATTGCAGGCCTCACTGGTTAAGGTTAGTTAGTTAAGGTCAGCGTTCATGACTCCACCATAAGAAAGAGACTGGGCAAAAATGGCCTGCATGGCAGAGTTCCAAGATGAAAACCACTGCTGAGCAAAAAGAACATAAAGGCTCATCTCAGTTTTGCCAGAAAACATCTTGATGATCCCCAAGACTTTTGGGAAAATACTCTGTGGACTGATGAGACAAAAGTTGAACTTTTTGGAAGGTGTGTGTCCCATTACATCTGACGTAAAAGTAACACAGTATCTCAGAAAAAGAACATCATACCAACAGTAAAATATGGTGGTGGTAGTGTGATGGTGTGGGGCTGTTTTGCTGCTTCAGGACCTGGAAGACTTGCTGTGGTAAATGGAACCATGAATTCTGCTGTCTACCAAAAAATCCTGAAGGAGAATGTCCGGCCATCTGTTCATGACCTCAAGCTGAAGCGCACTTGGGTTCTGCAGCAGGACAATGATCCAAAACACACCAGCAAGTCCACCTCTGAATGGATTAAGAAAAATAAAATGAAGACTTTGGAGTGGCCTAGTTAAAGCCCTGACCTGAATCCGATTAAGATGCTGTGGCATGACCTTAAAAAGGCAGTTCATGCTCGAAAACCCTCCAATGGCTAAATTACAACAATTCTGCAAAGATGAGTGGGCCAAAATTCCTCCACAGCACAGTAAAAGACGCATTGCCAGTTATTGCAAATGCTTGATTGCAGTTGTTGCTGCTAAGGGTGGCCCAACCAGTTATTAGTTTTAGGGGGCAATCACTTTTTCATACAGGGCCATGTAGATTTGGATTTTTTTTCCCTTAATAAGAAACACCTTTGTGGAGGTATTAGATCAGGCAAGATGTGACGAGCTGGAAGGTTGCAGGGTTTTATTACCTCCAACATAATGAGACGCACATCGTAGCTCTATGCGCTACTGTGCTGTTGAGACATGTCACACAAGCTCTTTTATACAGTGATACAGGAAGAGAGAATGCATGGCACATTAGCATATCAGTCAATACACATGATTAGCATGACCAACTGGCTCCCGGACGTCCTCTCCCTAATCCGGGGATGTACTGTATAAACAACAGTCCATTGTTCTGGTTGTCCCCCAGGGGCTCTCTGTCCATAAGTGAATGGTCCTCTGCTTCCTCCAGACCTGCTGAGTGTGAGGATTGTCCATGTAGACTGTGGTGGGTCACCACAGGGCTCCCCCCCAGAACACTCAGAAGGGGCTGTGACACGACCCCCCCCCCCCCCGGTCGTTTGGGCTCCAGCTTGCTGTAGAGGAGTGTCAGAGGGCATGTCAGTCCGTGGGGGGGACGGGGGAGGGGTGGAAAGGACAGTGTGCTCCGCTCCGAGTTGCAGCACGTTGAACAGCTGTGGATCGTGGGCGCACGGGGCCGGTGCGCATCATGCATAATGGAACAAGACGGCGATCAGCCGGCTTTAGGGAGTGAGGTGCGGGAAGAGCGCTGTGGAGGAGGAGGGGGAGGGGGGTGAGAGTAAGTGAGTGCCGGCCCGGGACGTCGAAGATGTCTGGGCCGCACAAAAATTGCGTGTGGATCCGCGATGGTGAGGGACTTTCCCGGTAAACCAGGGGCAGTGATCCGCAGCGGCTGTGAAAAAAAAAAAATTAAGTCTCTGATTCCTCGCATGGCTCGGTCCAGCGAGGATGTGGGGAAGGCAACGGCCAAATTCCCCGAGGATGCGTAGCGGCTGTGAAACAACTGCAGCTGTGTGAGGGACTTGGCGGTGTGGCTTTAGGGGCGGACGCAGCCCTAAAGCCCTTGGGGACAGCAATCGGCTAGACTCCCGTTGTGCGCCGTGGCTGAGAAACCCATACAAAGTCCTGTGTGCGGGCTGCACGTCTGCTTCAGGTGCGTGAGAAGCCCTGAAGGTTCCGAGGATGGTGATCGGCCGTGTTTCTTGGGCATGTGCAGTGGCGGAGGATGCTGTATCAGTCTGTGGAGCTGGTTTGTCCCTGTGTGTGGCACGCGCTTGGCACAGTGACCACATAGCTGGCAGTTGCACTGTCTTCATAATCCTGCAGTGTGCGTGCGGGGCTTCTGTGCGCGGGAGGTCCACTGTCGTGAGGTGACTCAGGGTCAGGGAGCTTGGTGGAAATCAACGCAGATGGCGCCGATGACTTCACCGTTCAGGCTGCTTCCTTTGGCTCGCTTGTGTTGCCGTTCATGGTGCGTGTCAGTCCCAGCGCTGCCGCTGATCCTCGTGGGTGTGGATGAAGAGGTTGCGGGCGTTCTTTGGTCCTCTGGAGTCTACAGAGCGGTGAGAGGGAGCAGACGGTCATTCTCTCTCGTCACGTCACCAGTAAGGAGGGAAATATCAGACAAGGGACGCACCATGACATGTCCAGGGTCACCACTGTGGAGGTATTTGATCAGGCGAGATGCGACGAGCTGGAAGGTTGCAGGGTTTTATTACTTCCAACATAATGAGACGCACATCGTAGCTCTGTGCGCTACTGTGCTGTTGAGACATGTCACACAAGCTCTTTTATACAGTGATACAGGAAGAGAGAATGCATGGCACATTAGCATATCAGTCAATACACATGATTAGCATGACCAACTGGCTCCCGGACGTCCTCTCCCTAATCCGGGGATGTATAAACAACAGTCCATTGTTCTGGTTGTCCCCCAGGGGCTCTCTGTCCGTATGTGAATGGTCCTCTGCTTCCTCCAGACCTGCTGAGTGTGAGGATTGTCCATGCAGAGTGTGGTGGGTCACCACACCTTCATTTAAAAACTGTATTTTGTGTTTAGTTGTGTTATCTTTGTCTAATATTTAGATTTGTTTGATGATCTGAAACATTTAAGTGTGACAAACATACAAAAAAATGAGAAATCAGGAAGGGGACAAACACTTTTTCACACCATTGTAAATGTGGTTCTAGCACATGTGTTGGTGGAGGTATGTGCTCTCTGATCATGTTCCCTTTTCAAGAAGTAACAGCTGTGCTTGTTTTTGATACCTTCATAATGTGTATTATTTGTTTTTTTTAGTTCATACCAGCGAAGTCGAAAGGTGCTAATGTGATGGCGCAGCAGCCATCGTCCACCCAAAAATCACTACACACAGGCAGTTTGTATCAATACTCACCAAATTCATGCACAATGATCCTCAGGTGGGTCTGCAGCCAAGCTCTGCTTAAGCTCAGCTTCAAGTTCTGGGGGGCTGCACGTGGGGCTGCATGGTGGCACAGTAGTTAGCACTGTGGCAGCACAGTTTACCCTTGGCCGGGGGATCGCGGGGATCGTGGGTTCGATCCCTGCCCCCGACCAACAGTGATCTGTGTGGAGTTTGCATGTTCTTCCCGTGTTGCGTGGGTTTACTCCGGGATTTCTCCGGTTTCCTCCCACATACCAAAAACATGCAGGTTAGGGATACGGGGCGCATGCGCACACAGCGACCAACAGCTGGTGGCTTGTCACCAGACTGCAAAACAAATCTACCTACAGGTACGAAAAAAAAAAAAAAAAGTTCAAATGGTCCTCAGTCTGCATCCAGTCTGTGGTCAAGGTCAAGGTGAGGAAATCTGAGCGCTCTCATGGTGGTTTCATGAGGCCAAAATGAGCTAAAAGGTTGTGTAAATTCTAAATAAAAACAGAAAACAATGAGTTGCAAATCTCTTTAACCATTATTTTATTCACAGTAGAGCTTAGAAAACATAAAATGTTCAAAATGAGACATTATAGTATACATGAAAAATAGATAGATAGATAGATAGATAGATGTACTTTATTGATCCCAAACTGGGAAAATACAGTGTAACAGCAGCATGACAGTAGACAACCAAACAACAGAAACACACACATGACAGACAAAGGGATTACCCATGGAAAGTAAAACTAATACGACTATAAAACCTATATACATCATAGCTTAATATATGATGACCCGTATAACCACATGAATCATCCCATTGCACAAAGAAGGACTATCAGGAGCAGAGTGAAAATGTGAGGTACCAGTTAGTCTGTAAGGTGCAGTGTGGCAGCATAGCTATGACCAGAATACAACATCATAGTGAGTTATTGTACAGTGAAATGGCATGTGGCAGGAAAGATTTCCTGTACCTGGCCGTACGACAACGAAGCTGTAGTAGTCTACTGGAGAAAGTGCTTCGCTGTCTATCTAGTGTGTGGTGGAGGGGGTGATCAGGATTGTCCATGATGGATCGCAGTTAATTTAGTGTTCTCCTCTCCACCACTGTCTCAAAGGTCTCCGGTCCGAGACCAATTACAGAGCCAGCCCTCTTGATAATCTTGTCCAGTCTGTTGGTGTCTCTGGCCCTGATACTGCTACCCCAACAGACAGCAGCAAAGAAGATGGCGCTGGTGACAACAGTCTGGTAGAAAAGCTCCAGCATCCTGCTGCAGACATTGAAGGATCTCAGCTTTCTCAGGAAGTAGAGTCTGCTCATCCCCTTCTTGTGCGCAGCATCAGTGTTGGATCTCCAGTCCAACCCGCTGCTGATCCTGACACCCAGATATTTGTAGTCCTCAACCACTCCCACATCCTCCCCCCTAATCTGCAGTGGGTGAGAAGGAGTCTTACTCTTCCTGAAGTCAATCACCATCTCTCTGGTCTTGACATTCAACCTCAGGTGATTCTGCTCCATCCACTCCACAAATCTGTCTACCAGTGCCCTGTACTCCCCTTCCTCTCCTCCTCTTATACACCCCACAACAGCTGAGTCATCAGATAATTTCTGCAGGTGGCATGACTCAGTGTTGTACTGAAAGTCAGTGGTGTATAAGGTAAAAAGAAAAGGAGAGAGCACAGTCCCCTGTGGAGCTCCCGTATCACTAGCCACCACTCCAGACAAGACATTGCCCAGCCGGACAAACTGTGGTCTGCCTGTCAGGTAGTCAAATATTAGCTCATTTTGAATTTAATGGCAGTAACCACCTGCAACTTTGGATTTATGCTCATATATGGCTTCTTTTTGCAGGAAAGAGCTTTAACCTGAATTTATCTAAGGCATGAAGATCTCTGTTCACAGACAATGATTCCGGGAAGTTTTACTGACCCCATACAGTAATCACCTCCATGGGATAAGATAAGATAAGATAAGATAAGATAAGCCTTTATTAGTCCCACAATGGGGAAATTCCAGGATTGCAACAGCATAGGGACAGCAACACTCAGAGCAACAATCAGAAGGCAAGAAAAAAACAACATCTAGTAAACATATGTCCATATTACTATAAATGTATATATATATAGACACACAGTGCAGAGCATTATGGCTGGTGAATGTGCAGCAGAAAGTCTAAGCTCTCTCTCCGCGGATGCAGCGGGCCAGCTGGAAGTGTTTGGGCATGATGGTGGCCCCCTTAGCGAAGAAGAGACCACCAGGTGGGCCTCGCAGGTCTCCTGCAGAGCCATGACGGCGAAGCTCAGGAAACGCAGGACGGTCTTGAAGTCCTGAGCGATCTCCCTCACCAGGCGCTGGACGGGCAGCTTATGGATGAGCAGCTCCGTGGATTTCTGGCAGCGACGGATCTCTCTCAGAGCCACGGGCCTGTGACGGCGAGGCCTCTTCACTCTGCCGGTGGCCAGAGCGCCTCTCCGAGCAGCCCTGGTGGCTAGCTGTCTCCTGGGGAGGGGGGGGGGGGGGGCTTCTTCCTCCAGTAGATTTTACGGGCGGTCTGCTTGATTCTTGCCATCGCTCTTTATTATTCTGTCTTATATTTCTTTCACGCCGCCTAAACTCCAGCCCGGCACCCGCGTCGTTTTCGCTACAGCTCCCGGTATGTCGAGTTTCCCATTAGCACCGGGCGGCGGCCAAGTGCTAGCTAGCACTAGCTCCTCCCCGCTGTAACGTCTCCCGCTGCAAACCGTGGCTCCGTCCGCCGACCCGGGAGACCCCCGGGGCGATCCGTGCGTCCGTGATATATATACAGAGTGAAAGGTGTAGAAAGAAGAAGGAAGATAAAAAGAAAAGGCTCATCACCTTGACATGACGTGGAGGCTTGTGTGTCTCGATGACCCTGAGAGCTATGCCATAGATGTTTTATTTCCTCTTGGCGGGCATAGTGATTGACTCAGTTGTAGGCTCTTCAGTTCACATGATTTATTAATAAATAAACACAGTTTGAGGGCTGAAAATAAAGAGAGCCAAGATTGGCTGAACAACTTACAGTTTAGATGAGTAGTAATCCAGCTCGTGACAGAGAAACCAAGAAATGAAAGTTGATATTGCAGCAATGAGAACACAAACCGCCACTAAATACTTAACTTGATCATTTATGAAACAGCCGGGCAAAGTCATGAAATTAGTAAAGAAGAAGATCATAACCACAGACAGGAAAGAAAACCACAACAATAAGACTATGCAGGAACAAAACAGAAAATACTTCAAAATAAGAGTAAAAACACTGAACTGAGACTATGCAAGGATTAACCACATGAAGCACTACTAAAGTAACCATGGGCTAGTAGGATAGTGATAATAATAAATGTGAAAACACAACTTAAAGATCGGGACATGTTTGCAGAACATGTCCCCCATGACAGGAGATGCAATCATATCAGACAGGTCGAGGGGTAGAGACCAGACAAACGGTGATCTGTGGTCCTCCAGGTTGGAGTTTGGGCATCTTGTCCTACAAAAAAGAGTTTATTACGGAAACAGCGACAAAGACTATGTGTACTTTAACTTACAGGTGCATCTCACTAAATTATAATATCATCAAAAAGTTGATTTATTTCAGTAATTAAATTCATAAAATAAAACTCATATTTTATATAGATTCATTACAGACAGAGTGATATATTTCAAGTATTTATTTCTTTTAAGTTTGATGGTTATGGCTTGCAGCTCATGAAAACCTGAAAATCAGTTTGTCAAAAAATTAGAATATTGTCATGGTGCAGTCCTCGCGGACCACTAATGAGACACTATAGACAGCCGTAGAGTTTGCACATTTATTAAAAGAAGACATACACTACAAAATAATGAGCCTCATGGGGCAAAACACAAATAAAGGCTTCACTAGACACTGACGATAAACTGAGGACTAGGAAGACTGTTGGGAGACAAGGATACAACACTTACAGTTAGGCCCAGAAATATTTGGACATTGACACAAGTTTTGTTATTTTAGCTGTTTACGAAAACATATTCAGGATACAATTATATAATCAATATGGGCTTAAAGTGCAGACTCTCAGCTGTAATTTGAGAGTATTCACATCCAAATTGGAGCAAGGGTTTAGGAATTACAGCTCTTTAATACGTAGCTGCCTCTTTTTCAAGGGACCAAAAGTAATTGGACAATTGACTCAGAAGGCTGCAAAAAAAAAAAAAAAAAATAACAAGGCTGCATGGGCTCTTCCCTCGTTAACCTGTCATCAATTAAGCAGTTAAAAGGTCTGGAGTTGATTCCAGGTGTGGCGTTTGCATTTGGAAGCTGTTGCTGTGAACACACAACATGCGGTCAAAGGAGCTCTCAATGGAGGTGAAACAGACCATCCTGAGGCTGAAAAAAAGAAGAAATCCATCAGAGAGATAGCAGAAATGTTAGGAGTGGCCAAATCAACGGTTTGGTACATTATGAGAAAAAAAGAGTGCACTGGTGAGCTTGGGAACTCAAAAAGGCCTGGACGTCCACGGAAGACAACAGTGGTGGATGATCACAGAATCCTTTCCATGGTGAAGAACAACCCTTCACAACATCCACTCAAGTGAAGAACACTCTCCAGGAAGTAGGTGCATCAGTATCTAAGTCTACCATAAAGAGAAGACTTCATGAGAGTAAATACAAAGGATTCACCACAAGGTGCAAACCATGAATCAGCCTCAAAAATAGAAAGGCCAGAATTGACTTTGCCAAAAAAACACCTGAAGAAGCCAGCCCAGCTCTGGAACAGCATTCTTTGGACAGATGAGACTAAGATCAACCTGTACCAGAATGATGGAAAGAAGAAAGTTTGGAGAAAAATTGGAACAGCTCATGATCCAAAGCACTACATCTTCTGTAAAACATGGTGGAGGCAGTGTGATGGCATGGGCATGCATGGTTTCCAATGGCACTGGGTCACTTGTGTTTATTGATGATGTGACAAAAGACAGAAGTAGCCGGATGAATTCTGAAGTATATAGGGATATACTTTCTGCTCAGATTCAGCCAAATGCAGCAAAGTTGATTGGACGGCGCTTCACAGTACAGATGGACAATGATCCAAAACATACTGCAAAAGCAACCCAGGAGTTTTTTAAAGCAAAGAAGTGGAATATTCTGCAATGGCCGAGCCAATCACCAGATCTCAACCCAATCGAGCATGCATTTCACTTGCTCAAGACAAAACTTAAGGCAGAAAGACCCACAAACAAGCAACAACTGAAGACAGCTGCAGTAAAGGCCTGGCAAAGCAAAGGAGGAAACCCAGCGTTTGGTGATGTCCATGGGTTCCAGACTTCAGGCAGTCATTGCCTGCAAAGGATTCTCAACAAAATATTGAAAAGTAACATTTTACTTAGGGTTATGTTTATTTGTCCAATTACTTTTGAGCCCCTGAAATGAGGAGTGTTTGTATAAAAATAGCTACAATTCCTACATGTTTAATCATATATTTTTGTTCAACCCCTTGAATTAAACCTTAAAGTCTGCACTTCAGTTCCGTTGTAGTTGTTTCATTTCAAATCCAATGTGGTGGCATGCAGAGCCCAAATCATGAAGATTGTGTCACTGTCCAAATATTTCTGGACCTAACTGTACATACCAAGAGCAAGGGCGGAAACTAATGCCAAAAGGAACTGGCTTCGGACATAGGGAACCCAGTCTGGATAAGGCGAGGTCGCAGCCCCGAGTGACAGGAGCTGCTCCCTTAAATAGGGCAAGATAATTAATCAGCTGATGAGGGTGTCATCAGCTGAATCAACACCAGCTGTGCTGCTTGGCTCTGACAGCCGGAAGCCCCGCAGAGACGCTGTCAGAATAAGAGCTCAGAGAGCCCACCAGGACTAAATACAGAATGGGAGGAAAATACTGCATGACCCGAGTGCGGACGAGATCAGCGCTCAGACCATGACAAATATTACATAAGATCAATTTTTTAAAAATTATTTTTTCAATAGAAATGTTGGCTGACTAAAAGTATTTCCATGCACACACTCAATACTTGGTCAGGGCTCCTTTTGCATGAATTGATACTGTATCAATGTGGCATGGCATGAAGGTGATCAATCTGTGTTACTGCTGAGGTGTGATGAAGGCCCAGGTTGCTTTGATAGCGGCCTTCAGCTCATCTGCATTGTTGGGTCTGGTGTCCCTCATCTCCCTGTTGACGATACTTCATAGACTCTGTATGGGGTTTAGGTCAGGAGAGTTTGCTGGCCAGTAAAATATGGTGATACCATGGTCATTAAACCAGGCTTTGGTACTTTTGGCAGCAGTGTGGGCAGATGCCAAGTCCTGTTGGAAAATGAAATCAGCATCTCCATAAACCTTGTCAGCAGAGGGAAGCATGAAGTGCTCCAAAATGTCCTGGTAGACAGCTGCATTGACTTTAGACTTGATAAAACACAGTGGACTCACACCAGCAGATGGCATGGCTCCCAAAATCAGGTGCCAAGTCCTGTCACTTGGAAATCAAGGTCCCAGAATCTGGACGAAGAGTGAACAAGCACAGAATCCAAGTTGCTTGATGTCCAGTGTGAAGTTTCCACGGTCAATGATGATATGTGGAGCCACGTCATCTGCTGGTGTTTTTCCACTGTGTTTAACCAAGTCCAATGTCAGTGCAGTCATCTAACAGGAAATTTTAGAGCACTTCATGCTTCCCTCTGCTGACAAGCTTTATGGAGATGCTTATTTCATTTTCCAGCAGGACATGGCACCTGCCCACACTGCCAAAAGTACAAATACCTGGTTTAATGACCATGGTATCGCTGTGCTTGATTAGCCAGCAAACTCTCCTGACCTAAATCCCATAGAGAATCTATGGTGTATTGTCAAGAGGAAGATGAAATACACCAGATCCAACAATGCAGATGAGCTGAAGGCTGCTAAAGCAACCTGGGCTTCCATAACAGCAATAACACAGGCTGATCGCCTCCATGCCATGCTGCATTGATGCAGTAATTATGCAAAAGGAGCCCCGACCAAATATTGAGTGTGTACACGGACATACTTTTCAGTCGGCCAACATTTCTATCAAAAATCAATTTTTTAAAATTAATTTTATATAATATTCTAATTTTTTGAGAAACTGAATTTGGGGTTTTCATTTGCTGCAAGCCATAACCATCAACATTAAAAGAAATAAACACTTGAAATATATCACTCTGTGTGTAATGAATCTATATAATATATGAGTTTCACTTGTTGAATTGAATTATTGAAATAAACCAACTTTTCGATGACATTCTAATTTATTGAGATGCACCTGTATGTGAGCAGAGCTACTGAATAGGATGGTGGAGGACGAAATTGCAGAATGGAACCACACCTGGGTGACACTCCAGAAACTACCTAGCAACAGGGACCAGTGGAGAGCCTCTGTTGCTGCTCTACACGCCAGAGAGCATTCTGTGGACTGACTATGCAGTGATGATTACCTGACTGTTTTTAATTGTTGTGCAATACTGAGCTAATCTGATTTCTCCAGACATTCTCAAAAAGCATTTGATGATATTTTGTACTGTAGATAATGGAATATCAAAGTCTTTGCAATTCTATTGCAAAACATGTTTTTTTTCTGAAATTGCTCCACAGCTTTCTAGTCACAGGTATTTGCAAATTGCTGAACCTCTGTCCATCTCTAAGGTGCTCTTTTTATACTTTTTTTAATTTACTGAGTTAGGACAGTGCACATTAATCAACATTATGTGCTAGAATTAGCACAAGAGCTACATTTCATCCGTAGTCCTAAGGCAGGTTTCACACACACACACACACACACACACACACACAACATAATTCATAAGACACGTTTGTAGATATGTCACAGCTAACAAGACAATACATAAGACAAAACACACAACATATCACAACTAACAGGACAATCGATGGACAAAGCACACAAAACAAAATGGACACATTTTACATGATAATACCAATAGATCCACAAAGAGAATAGTTAAAAATCAGGATTTCCCAGAAGTCTGTAGATATGGACATATGTAATGGAGACATTTTACGAATGAGTACAGGACTGGTTTGTCTTTAGCCAAAACTTAAGTTTCTTTTTAAAGGATAGGTAGTTGTCACAGTCTTTGATATGAGCTGGTAATTTGTTCCATGAGTGTGTGCCTCTAACTGACACAATCTTCTCGCCAAATTCAGATTTACGCCTTGGTACATTACAATCTCCTCTGGTTTGTGCTCTGGTATTTATCCTGTTATTGTGCTTTTTCTGGATAAAATGATTTAATGATGGTGGTGGTTGGGGGGAAGGGGGGGCAAGGTCATTTAAGATCTTAAAAGCAATGCACAAATCACTAAACATTTGGTAACTATCAAACTCTAAACTATTATACTTACTAATGATATTACAATAGTGAAAATGGAAATGCTTCTTGTTCAAGATTTTAACTGCGTTCTTGAACAGAGACTTGATGGGTTTTAACTTACTTGATGTTCTATGTGAATAAGTTGTGAGGCATTACATTGTGGGAAAAAAAATCATTGCATGCATATAAGTTTTTGCTGACTGTGAAGTGAGAAATGGTCTTATATGATGAAAATTTACCAAGTTTGAGTCAAAGACAACACCAAGATACTGAAACTGTTCAACCACACCAAGTCTCTCTCCATTCACATGTACACTTGGATGATGGCAATATGATGGTTGACATGAGAAAAACATACATACAGTTTTTTTTTTTTTTAATTAAGATATAGACTTGAATTATAAAGCCATTGAGATACTGGTACCATGGCTGCAGATAGCACAACAGTAGCTTCTTGTTTTGTCTTAGCATGTGTATACAATACCGTGTCGTCTGCATATAACTGAACTTTCACACCAGGACAAACATTGGGTAAATCATTTAAGGTGCGTTCAGACCAAATGCGAATGGGCGAATTTTTCACCTGGTGCAATTACATTATAACTCAATGTAGACATGAATTCACCATCTGAGTGAGATGCAGACAGGCGAAGTTGCCTTTATAACTTCCGCAGCAGTGTTCAACCTACTGTGGAAATCCTCAAAATAACGTCATGCTTTAAGTTTACATTATCCGATGGGGAGCTCACCTGAAAAAGTTGTCCCTGTCTCCAAAACTTCACAAGATGATGAATGTTTCCGTTGCTAGCTTGCTAGCCTTGTTAGCATGTCCATGACAGGAATCCACTGGTAAATAACTCTGACACCCCGATTTAGCTGAAGAGCTCCCAGTCCTCCTGTTTCCAGATGAGTGGCAGTCTCATTTTCAAACTAGTTTACTCTCCAATGGTGAAACTTTTACTCCGGTGATGGCAGAATCTCAAAGCTAGCATATTTCCTCAGACGTGAACGCATGAATGCGCGATTTCCCGTGTACTCATCTCTTTCCATTGACTTTGTATGGATTTGCGACCACCCGTTCACATTTGGTCTGAAGGCACCCAGGAGTCCAAAAGTTCAGGGGGTCGACCAGAGTACCAGGCCCAAAGGGAGACAAAAGGAGGTCAATCGGGTGGTGTGTCCAGGTCCGAAACCAGTCGGACTGCCTGGGAGAGTGGGTCAGGTGGCCGGTCAGGAAACAAGGCCACCTAATCCCACAACACAGTTCGTCAGGCGGACGACCTGGGTCCTTGAGCCACCAGCTCAGGAACGGCGGCCCAGGAGGAGGGCTTCTCCAAAGCTGAGTAGAAAAAACTAAAGAGATCACTTGCCTGTACTCAAGCTCCACCGCCATCCAGAACTCCGTCGATCTGGCTGGAGATGATGGTTTGGGCGCTGACTCTGCTGCAGTGGCCCCTGCAGCAGGCATGATGGTCTCTGCAGTCCTAGTCTCCCCCAGGAAGCTCCCCAATGCTGGTGATTCTTCCAGCGAGGATTCTGGAGGAGGAGCCCCACATTGCGCTGGACTCCGGGAGACTGAAACCAGGGGACGCTCCTCCATCAGTGGAGGCTTCAGGTAGGTCACAATGCTCTCACTCACACCATGACGAACCTGCGGGGCTGGAGTGCAGTCTATCAGCTTCACGGCCCCCTCCCTTACCTCCGAATGTCGAACTCCTGGGCCGAAGGATGCTCAAAAGGAAAAGAAGATGTGGAGAGAGTAGGTGGGTTAATTTTTACTGCAGTGGACGGTGAGAACCCAGCGGACTGCACAAACTGGGCCCCACTCTTGGGCATTAAGCAAGGTGATTTATCAAATGAATTTATTGAATGAACACACACTTGCCTGTTCAGCCCTGGCGTGATGGTCCTCGCTGCAGCAAACCCAGCCTCTCGCTTTTTACTGTATGCGGTGCATCTGGCCCCCTTGGAAAACCCAAAGAGAACCACCTCCACAAACTGGAAGGCAAGGATGGGTTGTGGTGCCATGGAAAGGGCAAAGTTGGTTGACCAGATTCTGGTTCACCGGAGAAGATCCGGGGCTTTTCTCTTCAAGCTCTTCCCCGTGCGGAAGCTGGCCTCACCACACACGGCAAGGGGATGGGTGGAGGCAGAGGCAGTAGTGGAGGGAGTGACAGAGCAGTTACAGTTAGGGATGAGGTGCAGATATGGTCTCCGCTCCACCAAGTTGGTTACTCTGCCCCAGCAGTCCATCTCATCTCCGAGAGGTACAGCTGCATGCACTGGCTGCCTTCAATTGCCACAACGGCTTGGAGATCCTCCCGGCTCCACTGCCTCCCCCTCACTGCTGCACCAGCTCAAGGCATAATGAATCCTCCGAACCAGTGGTGGAAAAAGCAGACATGCAAAAAAAATGAAAAAAAGAAAAATTACACACAACTGCTCTGCTGGGTTTTAGGCTGGTCGGAGCATTCTGTCACATTCTCCTCGTGCGCTTTTAATTCAATTCAATTCAACTTTATTTATATAATGCCATTTCACAACAACAGTCATCTCATAGCACTTTCAACTGTAGGGGAAACCCCCACAATTGCAGAAAGAAAGATAGCATGCATACATACAAGTTTTTTGAATCCAGGTGGGTGAAGGCTGGATGGAGAGCAGCAGCAATGGCATCTTCTGTGGATCTGTTCGACCTGTATGCAAACTGGAATGGGTCATGAGAGGGAGGCAGGGTGGACTTGATGTGCTGCATGACTAGCCGCTCAAAGCACTTCATTATAGTGAGGGTCAGTGCTACCGGTCAGTAATCATTGTAGCTGGATGGGACGGGCTTCTTCAGGACTGGTATTATGGTGGTATTATGGTGGCAGTCTTGAAGCACAACAGCTTGAGACAGGGAGATGTTGAAGATGTTGGCCAGGACATTCTTAAGCTCCTCTGCGCAGTCCTTCAGGACACAACCCGGTATGTTGTTGTGGGCCAGCTGCCTTACGTGGGTTGATCCTGCAGAGGATGCTCTTCATGCTACCTGGATCCAGACTTAAGGCCAGCTCGTCTGGAGGAGGAGTGGTCTTCTGTGCTGGTCTGCTGTTTTGTGCTTCAAATCAGCTAAAGAAGTTGTTTAGGTTGTTGAGCAGTGTGATGTCACTCGCACAGGTCTGAGGTGGAGGTTTGTAGTTGGTGAGGGTCTGTATGCCATGCCAGAGAGAATGTGCATCTCTGGTGTTGCTGAAGTGTCCGGATATTTTCTTGTTATACTGTCGTTTTGCCTCCTTGATGCCAAGGGACAGGTTGGCCCTAGCTGGTGTTAGTCCTGCAGTATCGCCAGCCCTGAAGGCTGCGTCCCGAGCCCTCAGGAGTCTGTGGGCCTCTGCTGTCATCCATGGCTTCTGGTTGCCATGAACAGTGATGGTCTTGCAGTGAGTAACATCATCAATGCATTTGGCTATGTATGCCACAACAACCTCAGTGTATTCCTCTAGGTTTGTGTGTCTGCATGCTTGAAAATGTCCCAGTCTGTGGTGCTGAAGCAGTCTTTCAGAGCAGCCAAGGCCCCCTCTGGCCATACACATACCTGCTTCTTTGTAGGTCTAATGGCTCTCTCTCCTGGGTTTGTATACCGGCCTTAGTAGGACGGTGATGTGATCAGAGGGGCCCAGAGGGGGGAGGGTTTGTATGCGTTCTTATGGGTTGTGTACACCAGATCCAGCAGGTTGTCTCCCCTCATTGCAAAGTTTACATGTTGATATTGACTCGGTAGGAGAGCCTTTAAATTTGTGTGGTTGAAGTCACCTGCTGTGATGAGAAATCCATCCGGATGTGCTGTTTGTGTCTCACTTATAGCTTGATAGAGTACTTGCTGTGCTTCCCTCCTCTCACTGGCACCGGTGGGTGGGACATACACGGCTGCAAGTGGAACCAATGAAATTTCTCTAGGCGTGTAAAAGGGTCTGCACTTGATTATCATGAACTCTACCAGAGGACAGTAAAATCTGTGAACAACAATAGAGTCACAGCACTAGGCATCACTGATGTACACACACATGCCTCCACCCTGGGTTTTTGCTGCTACCGTTAGCATTCTGTCGCTGCAATAGCATGTTAGCCCCGCTAGGTGAATGGGAGAGTCCGGTATATTGTTGTTTAACCATGTTTCCGTAAAGATAAAAACACAGCAGTTCCGTGCATCGCGTTGTGTGGCTCTCAGGAGCTGT
The DNA here is from genome assembly GCA_020510985.1 of Pholidichthys leucotaenia. NCBI lineage: Eukaryota > Metazoa > Chordata > Actinopteri > Cichliformes > Pholidichthyidae > Pholidichthys > Pholidichthys leucotaenia. Next base: position 270,351,288 of record CM035846.1, on the reverse strand, counting down.
ACATGGTCTATCTTGTTGTCAAGTGAGTGCACGTTGGCCAGAATCAGTGAAGGGATCGGGTGTTTGTGCGGGTTAGCAGTTATCTTCGCTCGTATACCTCCGCGTTTACCGCGCTTCCATCTCCTCTCACACCATCTACGGCATCTCCATCTGGGATGGGGCATGGCAGTCGAGTCTGAGGATGTGGAGGGCTGGCAGAGGATCCCTAGGCCAAGAAGCTCCTTTTTGCTGCTTTCATCTAGGGCAGGGGTCCCCAAACTTTTTCTTGTGAGGGCCACATAACTTTTGCCTTCTCTGATGGGGGCCGGGGTCAGTTTGTAACAGAAAAAATGTGGCGATCACAGGGGTGCCTAAACGTAAATATTTATTGTTTTCCAGAAAGCCACACATAACCAAATATTAATAACCCTTTCCGGGATCTTCACAGGAAAAAAGTCAGAAAATAAATAATAACACTATTTATGAAATAAATAATAACCAAATAACCCTCTCTGGGTTCTTCACAGAAAACAAGTCCATGGAACATTAACTTTCTGTTGTGCCGTGCACAATCTTAACAGGTAAAAGTTCAGCTTAGTTGTCAGTGCAGAATCTCTTACTTAAATGACTCATATGAGCAGTCTCTCAAAGTTCTTGTGTTTCTTCCTTATAATCCTTTTGTAGGTTCCAGTAGGCTTGTAGACACCGCTGCTGGACAGCCTTTTCTTTGCATTGAACAAAAAAATAATCGTTTGTCCACTGCAGCTTAAATACCCTGCATTCTGAATCACTTTTTCTCTTACCTAACCTTTTCGCCATTATTCCGTTTTATTTGACAGGGGTGAGTCTAGGATTTTTTTTTTTTTTTTCTGAGGTGGGGAGGGGTTCAGATAGGGGCACAGACTGCAGAAGGGTGGAATAGAATGTCACGTTCTATGCATGTATTAGTCTCGATCGCGTGGCCAGACTGAAAAAAAAACAATCATAACGCTTACCAGTGTGGAGGCAAAAAATAGTCCACAGCGCGGCAGAAGGGAGAGACAGTCCATTCACGTCAGGTCACCACTGTGGAGGAAAAAATAAGTGCAGGCGGACACAGCAAGCCGAATTTTAAAGGTGTTTTATTCCTCCATCACGAGGCTCACCCAGCGCTCTGGCTGCGCGCTGTGAGTGAGCCCTGAGTAGTTGTCTAAGAGCGAATTCTAAGTGCGATAGTGAGGCATGTACAGTCAGCTCTTTTATACAGTGATACAGAGAATGCATGGCACAGAATGCATAGCTGAGCACACGCTCAGCAGGGGAACGAGACGGCGCTCGGCCGGCTTTGGAAGCGAGGTGCGGGAAAACCTCTGTGCAGGAGGAGGTGGTGGTGGTGGGGGTAAGTGTCTCTGGTATTGTTCAGGGGGCCGGGCCAAATGTGGAGGCGGGCCGTAGTTTGGGGGCCACTGATCTAGGGCGTAATCCGTGGCTTTACTCCTTATCTCCAGAAGGCTGTGGTGACTGTAGCTCGTGCACAGCATTGCATATGTACAATAAACAGTTTAACAACACAAAACATGAAAAATAGAGAAAAAACCTGAAGAGAGGAGAGAGAGAGAGGCCGCTGCGTGTTCACGCGCTGCCATCATCCCTTTTGTTGATGGAGATGTGTCAAACACACACTCACCATTGAGTACGGGGACTGCTGGTCTATCTGGTGGTTGGGATACTGGTGTTAGCCCCTGTACTAATGTTAGCATCAGCACTGGGATCCGCTCCGGTGGACAGTGGTGTTAGCTTTGGCGTAGGTGTCAGTTCCAATGTCGGTGTTAGACTCAGTGCTAGTATTCGTTGCCTCTTTGCTAGTATTAGCTTCGGTGTTGACATTGGCCTTGTCGCAAGTATTAGCTCTGGTGTCAATATTGGTAGTAATTTCGGCACTGGTGTCAGGCTCAGCAATGAAGTTAGTCCTATTATTGGGATTAGCCTCAGTACCGGTATTAATCTCAATGCCTGGAGTGCTGGTACTAGCCCCAACATTGGTGTTAGCATTGGCACTAGTGTGAGTACCGGTGTTAACCTCGGTAGCTGAACATGCCAGTTATTAGCAAGAAATGCTAACGTAGCAGTATCGGTAGAAGCAAGGAGGTGTTGATAAGAAGTGGTAGTCCCGTTTGTAGAGTAGTCCAACTGTTAGCAAATGCTAGAGGTGTGGTAGCCTCCCCAGTTATGTTGGGGGTTAGTGGACCCGGGTTGGTCTCTACATGACCCGCCAGTAATATCACAGCGGCAAGATGTAGGAATCTCACATAGACATTAAGAGTGGATGTTGTCTCTTGTGTTGTTGGTAGTATCCTGGAGCAGCTGTTATCCAGGAGTATTGAAATGCTGGCTTCCTTCTGCTGGAGAGTATGTTGGGCCATTGTTTTTCAAGTAAAGCAATGCCGTGTTGTGGTCAGCAGTAGGCATAAGATTAATCCAGAGTTTAGGATAAGGCCTTGTGCAGTGGTACAAAGTCTTTAGATGGTTTTAGGAACACACTTGCAGCACCTGCCTGGCTGCATGTGTACCTGGTAGCCATCTTGGATCTTGACATGTTGCCCATTAACTTAATTTGTTGTAACATGTGCCTCCACCTGTTTCTTCTTAGTAGCACTTACTTTCCTGGCTTTTTATTGCTTCTATTCCACCTATTTTAAGACATCAAATTCAAGATGAGCTAACATTTTTTTTGAAATATTAAAATTTCTCACTGTCAGCAATCAGTATATTTTCTGTGTTCTGTTGTGAATAAAATAGCAGTTTATAAGATTTGAAAATCACCATATTCTGTTTTTATATAGATTTTACAGTGTTGGAATCTTTTTGAAATTGGGATTATTTAGAAAAGAATGAACGTAATAAAGTGCATAAGATGAATAAAAACAGGTTGACATTATTTGAGATTTTATATGATTCATATTAAATATAAGCTCTAGGTGTAGCCATAGATACAGTAAATTATTTCTGTCTAGCTCATTTATGAGCTCCTTATACTTATATATTGTTGAACAGTCATATGAAAGTCCGAGTCTGCCCAGGGACTTCTGACATATTGTAGTCTGTGAAAGAATGGAACCACGTAACTGTGTGGGGAGAGTATGAAGCTGCGAGACTGTAAATGACGAAAGACAGCCTGTTACTGAGGGCCTTGTGGTCAGTGCCTCTGTTGAACATACCGCCCACAATGGATAAGCTGTTCTCCAAATGGCCATATCCACACACTCTGTTGTTACTGATGCTGCGCAGCTAGTGGAGCAGAACGTCTGGAGTAACTGGATCCATCATGCACAGAAATTGCAGTGCTAAAAAAAAATGGTTGTAACATATGGAATATCAACCACAGCTGAAAGAAGACATAAACTCATTTTTTCCCCTTGTCCTGTCAAGCAGCTTGGTGAGCAGAACATAAATGTATTTCTATTTTTATGTATATTGTTTATAAACTCCTCTTGTAATAGCTTTTAATACTGTAATAATTGTAATAATGTAATAGCTTTTAATAATTTATTTAAATTGTTTTACCCATGAAGGACCCAACGGGGGGGAATGAGGAAAGGAGGGGTGGGGAGGGGGAAAGAAAAGGGAGAGAAACAAACAGAGAAAACAAACTGAAGACAAACTGTTTCTTCTACCGAAAAGGACTCATCATGAGTGTAGTATCTGCACCTGTTAAAGGAGAGACATATGTGTGTGTGCATGTATGTGCATGCGTATGAGACCGCGCACAAAGTAAGTGTGTGCGTGTGAGTTGTTTTCCAGGAAACATATAAAGAGGGCGGCAGGTCGCAGCAACCTCCCCCCCCCCACGGAAAACCCAGAGCAAGTAAGACAGTGCCACCAACCCCCACAGAGCACAAACGTCCCAAGAGCAACAAGCCCCAGGACAACCAGGCATCTGCCCCAGGAGGGATGGCTGAGGGAAGCCGGGCCGCCAAGCGGTCGGCGCAGCACACCCCCGGACCAGCCAGCCCCCGCCCTCTCAGTGGAGCCAATGCCAGTTCCCAGGCCCCAGGTGCCGGAAGGCCAGTGTACCCCCCCCCCCCCCCTCAGTCACCCCCACAGTGGGCCCGCACCCACCCCAGTGCTGCCAGCACATACCCCGGGAACCCCCACGCCAATACGCCAGAGGAAGGCAGCAGCAACGCACAGGAGCCAAGGGAGCCCACATGGCCAGGAGGCGCCACCCCCTCAGTCTAGCATCCCCCAAGCAGCGCACACACACTCATTCCCACACACTCACACCCTCATGCTCTCATATGCACCCACTCACACCCACACACACTCACTCTCTCTCACTCGCTTTCTCCCCCACACAATTCCACACTCGCAATCCCACACCCAGACCCACCCACTATCATCCACTCCCGTACCCACTCAATCTTGCTCCCACTACCACTTGCCCTCATAGTTGCCCGCACCTACCCACACTCACCCATACACACACTCTCACTTGCGCTCCAACTCACTCACATCTGCTCGTGCTCTTCCCAACACAGTCACTCACTCTCATTCACCCTTATCACTTGGGGCGGCCGCAGCGCAGATGTGGCGGGCATGAATGCGCGCCAACACCCGGCAGCAGCCAGGGAGACCGCCGGCGCGGACCACCAGCCACACCCCTGCCAACCCAACCCAGGGCAGCCGCAGACACAGAAGTAGACCACCACCACCAACGCCCACCCAGAGCGACCGATCAACGGACCACTGCAAGCACTCCAAGACACCGCCCAACAACCAAAGCGCCACACAAATCCGACCCACCACCACCATCTCCACTCATCACTCCCTTGCTCTCACTTACTCACTCTCTCCCTTTCTCGCACCCATTCATTCTGCAGCGCCCAGGGATGATGACAACATGACGGCCACCTACTGCCGCCTACTGCCCCCAGTAGGCCACCTACTGCCCCCAGATCCCATCCCAGGGTGAGGGCCACCAGGCCGAGCAGCCTAGGACCTGCCAGCATCGCACCCCAGTACTCACCAACAGGACAGGCATGATGGGGCAGCCACACTCACTCTCACTCTCACTTACTCTCACATATTTTGTACACACAAACATACATAATAATAATAATAATAATAATAATAATAATAATAATAACAATGGGCCAGACCCATATGGTACTCCACATGCCAAACAACACCCCAGAGCGCCAACCGCAAGCCCACCAACCCCCCCCCCTTCCCCGGATAGATATCGACAGCAGCAGGCTGCCCTGCAGCCACAGCCGCCCCGGGGCAAACCAACTGAAACACGGTCGCCAACCCGCGACAACGGCCCACCCGGCCACCCCCAAGCACCCACACATGCCCATACCTGGTGCCACAGACACCAGAGGCAAAGAGGCAAAGCGCCCCACCCCGGGACACAACAGCAGGATGGTTGAGAAGAGCAGGACCCAAACCACCCCCCCCCCCCCAGGCCACCAGACAGCCCGCCCTACCCCCCACCACCCAACAAGGTCTTCCCGTCCACATACACACCCTCCACCCCTGCATATCCACCCGCAGGTACTTGCAAGGCAAGGCAAGGCAAGTTTATTTGTATAGCACCTTTCGTGTACAAGACAATTCAAAGTGCTTTACATAAAAACATTAAAGCATTACAGCAAGCTGCAAAAGCAATTTACACATTAGAAGGCCTCGAACCTCCTTTCCTTTACTTTTATTTTTTACACGTGAAAAAAATAACACTAAAAAATAGCAAATTTATTGTGGAATAAGAGCTGTTTGTAGTAAAAGATGAAAAAAGTAAATAATAGAATTTTTCAGTTCTGTTCACAGGTGTGTGACCAGCACGTCTCAGTTGGTGCCAAAGTACAAATTGCTGACACAATCTATAGTGTAACACATTGTTTATCACATCATATTGGCAGATACTGTATCTGGTGTGAAACAGTGAAATTATTTATGATAAAGTGAAATTTTTCACAGTCTGCATGAATATTAACCTGAATCTGTATCAACCTGTATCAATCTGTATCAAATATCAACCTGAATCTGTTTTTCAATAGATTTGACCAACCGCCCTCCCCCCTGTCTGCACAACAACCACTGCTGCCTCTAAGAAATCAAGTCCTGCTACCCACTCCCCACTCCACCGACACCCCCCCCCCACTCCCAACACACAGCCCCCCATCCTGACCCTGACCAAGACCCAGGTGAGGACGGAGCTGAGGAAGATCAAGGCGAGGAAGGCGTCGGGACCGGACAGCATCAGCGCAAAGCTCCTCAAGTCCTGTGCAGACCAGCTGTGTGGGATTGTGACATATATCTTCAACATGAGCCTGAAACTGGGGAGGGTACCACAGCTGTGGAAAACATCTTGTGTGGTCCCTGTACCAAAAACTTCCCACCCCAAAGACCTGAACAGCTTCAGACCGGTGGCCTTGACGTCCCACTTGATGAAGACCCTGGAGAGACTGCTCCTTGCTCATCTCCGCCCCCTGGTGGAACCAGCGATGGATCCACTCCAGTTCGCCTACCAGCATGGCATTGGGGTGGAGGATGCGGTGATCTTCCTCCTTCACCGTTCTCTGTCCCACCTGGAGAAGCCCGGGAATATGGTGAGGATCATGTTCTTTGACTTCTCCAGTGCTTTCAACACCATCCAACCGATGATCCTGAAGGACAAGCTGCTGCGCGCAGGGGTGGACCAGCACCTGTCATCATGGATCCTGGACTACCTCACGAACCGGCCTCAGTTTGTGAGAACCCGGGACTGTGTTTCCGACACGATCATCAGTAGCACGGGGGCCCCCCAGGGAACGGTGCTGGCTCCCTTCCTGTTCACTCTTTATACTGCGGACTTCTCACACAACACAACACATTGCCATCTACAGAAGTTCTCTGATGACTCTGCGATCGTTGGTCTCATCTCCAGCGGAGATGAAGCTGAGTACAGAGGGCTTATCCAGGACTTTGTGGACTGGTGCCATCGGAACTGCCTCCAGATCAACGCGAGGAAAACTAAGGAGCTGGTGGTGGACTGCCGCAGGCATGGGCAGCCCCTCACAGCACCAGTAAATATACAGGGAACAGACATCGAGATGGTGACATCCTACAAGTACCTGGGTATTCATCTGAACAATAAACTAGACTGGTCACACAATACTGACGCACTCTACAAGAAGGGACAGCGCAGGCTGTTCCTGCTGAGGAGACTCAGGTCTTTTGGTGTACAAGGGGCGCTGCTGAAGTCATTCTATGACACGGTGGTGGCATCAGCCATCACTTTTGGAGTGGTCTGCTGGGGCAGTGGCATTACTGCAGCCGATAGGAAGAGACTGAACAAACTGATTAAGAAAGCTAGCTCTGTCCTGGGGCAACGCCTTGATCCGATGGAGGAGATAGGAGAGAGAAGGACGGTGGCTAAACTGTCATCTCTGCTGGAGTCCGAGTTCCACCCTATGCAGGACATACTGGATGCACTGAGGAGCTCATTTAGCAGCAGACTACATCATCCCAGGTGCACAACCGAGAGGTTTCGTAGGTCCTTCCTACCAACGGCTGTCAGACTGTACAACCTAAGCAGGGCTGCTCGCAGAGATAGCAAAAAGACGTAACAAACTAATAGTTTTTTGAATGCAAAAGATGCAATAGACTTACACAATGGTCCTCTCCGGCATACAACTAGGAACATACCGGTCGCTATGGAGGGTGAGAATATGTATGGGCACATAATCATACCATGTAGGATAACTAAATAGACGGTTATGCTGTTTCATCCCACCTAGTAACAATGCTCTGCACTGTGTGTGTTTATATATTTACATATTTATTCCATCTAGCTACAATGCTCTGCACTGGGTGTGTTTATATTTATATATCTATGTATTTATTCCATCTAGCTACAATGCTCCGCACTGTGTTTTTATATATCTACATATTATTCCATCTAGCTACATTGCTCCGCACTGTGTGTGTTTATATACTTGCATATTTATTCCACCTAGCTGCAATGCTCCGTACTGTGGGTGTTTATATATTTACATATTTATTCCATCCAGCTACAATGCTCTGCACTGTGTGTCTGTGTGTGTGTGTGTATATATATATTTTATAGTAATATGTACATATGTATATTAGCTGCTCTTGCTTGCTTGTTTTTTTTTTTTTTTGCCTTCTGATTGTTGCTCTGAGTGTTGCTATCCCTGTGCTGTTGCAATCCTGGAATTTCCCCGTTGTGGGACTAATAAAGGCTTATCTTATCTTATCTTATCTTAATATTATGGCACAAAAACCCCAACTGCTATTTTTTTTTTTAAATTGAAAGACCAGCCTTTTTTTTTTTTTTTTATAATCCTCCAGATTGTATCATTTCAGTGCACTAAGCCAAAGGGCACATTCTTGGAGATATGCTTTTTTTTTTTCAAAGAACAGACCAAATAAATGTAATCATTGTTGCTAATTTAATTAATGTACTTGACCTACCAAATCATTTTTTTAACATTTAAAGGAAACAGTGGGCTCTTATAAAGATGTTGGAAATTCTTTCTGTGGTTTAGCTTATGGCAGACCATCAAGCAGCAGCGTAGTCACAGCGACAGCAATGGGACAGAAGGATAAGAGAGTAGAGGCAGTGTGGGGATGCAGACTTGAGTCAGCTGCACAGACCCTTTCTTGTCCTGGATCCATCATCAATCAGTTTTCACAATGCACACTGACACGAGACTGACCTCAGCTGAGCCGCTGCCTCAGAGGAACAGCCCTAAATGATGATTGCTTTTACATTTCCCTCCACTTCATCTGTGTCTCTTCTACTGTGCTTATCCCTGTGGCTTTTTCTCCTCACCATCATTCAGATGATATTGACAGACCTTAATAAACATCTTCATACCGCCGGCAGCTCCGATGTGTCTTTTGTCATTCCTGAGGTCCACTTGTCTAAATGTGTTTTGGGGGAAAATAATTTTGGGCTAATATGGGAAATAGCAGTTGGTGACATTGTGTCAGAGTCCTCTATTGTTGCTGCTTGACTGTCCTCCAAAATATTTGTCCAGTTTGTTCTTGACAAGCCAGTATAATCAGTGGTTGTCAAATGGTCAAACTGCTCCAAAAACCAGTCTCTCTACAAATATTTCCTTTTTCAGAATTGACAATATTGTGTAAATTTCCTGAACCAACCAGTTTGAATTTCACCTTACTTCATGCATGTATAAGTCAGTTTGAGCACACTTTTATTTTCAGTGTACACCGGGGGGGGGGGGGGGAGTGAGACAGTGTTTCTGTTCCTGGATAAAATTTTAAAAATGTTTAAAATCTTAAAAAAAAAAAAAAGCATTACTGAAAGTGATGAAAACTGTGATCATCTTCTTTAAACTACTTTTGAAAAATAGTTAAGAAGCCAAAGTTTTCAAAACTTTGATGTGACCTTAAAAAAAATGAAAATCCAATCCAGACAAAACTGAAGAAATGTTTGGTTTTTACTTTCATGACTGAGACAGAAATTGTGTGTGACCATAGGTGAGAACAGAAAAACAACTCATCCAAATAATGGACCGCTTGTACAATGTAGAGTGACTTACTTCTGCATTCCAGCCCTCCCGTAGCTCCAGTTCCACTTCCATTATATTTTCCCATTCCCTGGTGCTTTCTCATCAATACATCAATTTTATCACTTTCACTTATCATTGTACATATCGGAAATAGTATGCAGGCATATTGTTTTTTTTAAAATAAAGTTCAAGTTGGGCTGCACGGTGGCGCAGTGGTTTAGCACTGTAGCAGCACAGTTTTACCCTCGGCCGGGGGATCACGGGGATCATGAGATCGTGGGTTCGATCCCAGCCCCCGACCAACAGTGAGCTGTGTGGAGTTTGCATGTTCTCCCCGTGTTGCGTGGGTTTACTCCGGGATTTCTCCGGTTTCCTCCCGCACACCAAAAACATGTAGGTTTAGGGCGCTCGCGCACGCAGCGACCAGCAGCCGGTGGCTTGTCACCAGACTGCAAACCAAGTCTACCTACGGGTACAAATAAGTAACAAAAAAAAAAAAAAAAAAAGTTTCATATTTTGATCCTTTTTGTAACCATGCTGAGCCGTTTAGTAGTTTGCCCAGTTAGCTTAGCAGCTAGCAGCTGTTGTATTGTTTATATCACTGCGATTCCAAATATCACTGCATGGGCTGGAATAGACCTGTGACACTCACCGAAACATACAGCGGGGAAAATAAGTATTGGACACATCAACATTTTTCTCATTAAATATATTTCTAATAGATAAGATAAGATAAGATAAGATAAGATAAGATAAGCCTTTATTAGTCCCACAACGGGGAAATTCCAGGATTGCAACAGCACAGGGATAGCAACACTCAGAGCAACAATCAGAAGGCAAGAAAAAAAACAAGCAAGCAAGAGCAGCTAATAAACATATGTACGTATTACTATAAAATATATATATATACACACACACACAGACACACAGTGCAGAGCATTGTAGCTGGATGGAATAAATATATGAATATGTGAACACACAGTGCAGAGCATTGTAGCTAGATGGAATAAATATGTAAATATATAAACACCCACAGTACGGAGCATTGCAGCTAGGTGGAATAAATATGCAAGTATATAAACACACACAGTGCGGAGCAATGTAGCTAGATGGAATAATATGTAGATATATAAATATATAAACACCCACAGTACGGAGCATTGTAGCTAGATGGAATAAATATGCAAATATATAAACACACACAGTGCAGAGCATTGTTGCTAGATGGAATGAAACAGCATAACCGTCTACTTAGTTATCCTACATGGTATGATTATGTGCCCATACATATTCTCACCCTCCATAGCGACTGGTATGTTCCTAGTTGTATGCCGGAGAGGACCATTGTGTAAGTCTATTGCATCTTTTGCATTCAAAAAACTATTAGTTTGTTACGTCTTTTTGCTATCTCTGCGAGCAGCCCTGCTTAGGTTGTACAGTCTGACAGCCGTTGGTAGGAAGGACCTACGAAACCTCTCGGTTGTGCACCTGGGATGATGTAGTCTGCTGCTAAATGAGCTCCTCAGTGCATTCAGTATGTCCTGCATAGGGTGGAACTCGGACTCCAGCAGAGATGACAGTTTAGCCACCGTCCTTCTCTCTCCTATCTCCTCCATCGGATCAAGGCGCTGCCCCAGGACAGAGCTAGCTTTCTTAATCAGTTTGTTCAGTCTCTTCCTATCTGCTGCAGTAATGCCACTGCCCCAGCAGACCACTCCAAAAGTGATGGCTGATGCCACCACCGTGTCATAGAATGACTTCAGCAGCGCCCCTTGTACACCAAAAGACCTGAGTCTCCTCAGCAGGAACAGCCTGCGCTGTCCCTTCTTGTAGAGTGCATCAGTATTGTGTGACCAGTCCAGTTTATTGTTCAGATGAATACCCAGGTACTTATAGGATGTCACCATCTCGATGTCTGTTCCCTGTATATTTACTGGTACTGTGAGGGGCTGCCCATGCCTGCGGCAGTCCACCACCAGCTCCTTAGTTTTCCTCGCGTTGATCTGGAGGCAGTTCCGATGGCACCAGTCCACGAAGTCCTGGATAAGCCCTCTGTACTCAGCTTCATCTCCATTGGAGATGAGGCCAACGATCGCAGAGTCATCAGAGAACTTCTGTAGATGGCAGTGTGTTGTGTTGTGTGAGAAGTCCGCAGTATAAAGAGTGAACAGGAAGGGAGCCAGCACCGTTCCCTGGGGGGGCCCCCGTGCTACTGATGATCGTGTCGGACACACAGTCCCGGGTTCTCACAAACTGAGGCCGGTTCGTGAGGTAGTCCAGGATCCATGATGACAGGTGCTGGTCCACCCCTGCGCGCAGCAGCTTGTCCTTCAGGATCATCGGTTGGATGGTGTTGAAAGCACTGGAGAAGTCAAAGAACATGATCCTCACCATATTCCCGGGCTTCTCCAGGTGGGACAGAGAACGGTGAAGGAGGAAGATCACCGCATCCTCCACCCCAATGCCATGCTGGTAGGCGAACTGGAGTGGATCCATCGCTGGTTCCACCAGGGGGCGGAGGTGAGCAAGGAGCAGTCTCTCCAGGGTCTTCATCAAGTGGGACGTCAAGGCCACCGGTCTGTAGCTGTTCAGGTCTTTGGGGTGGGAAGTTTTTGGTACAGGTACCACACAAGATGTTTTCCACAGCTGTGGTACCCTCCCCAGTTTCAGGCTCATGTTGAAGATATACGTCACAATCCCACACAGCTGGTCTGCACAGGACTTGAGGAGCTTTGCGCTGATGCCGTCCGGTCCCGGCGCCTTCCTCGCCTTGATCTTCCTCAGCTCCGTCCTCACCTGGGTCCTGGTCAGGGTCAGGATGGGGGGCTGTGTGTTGGGAGTGGGGGGGTGTTGGTAGAGTGGGGAGTGGGCAGCAGGACTTGATTTCTTTAGAGGCAGCAGTGGTTGTTGTGCAGTCAGGGGGGAGGGCGGTTGGTCAAATCTATTGAAAAACAGATTCAGGTTGTTCGCCCACTCCCTGCCCCCTGTGGCCTGGGGGGAGGTATTCTGGAGCCCCGAGATGGTTTTGAGGTTTCTCCAGACCCCGCTGATGTCGCTCTGTTGCAGCTTGTCCTCCATCTTCTTCCTGAAGCTGTCCTTGCCTTCTCTGATCTTTCTCCTCAGCTCCCTCTGTACGGACTTCAGCATCTCCCTGTTCCCCGACCTGAAGATCCTCTTCTTCTCTCTCAGAAGTGTTTTTATCTCAGGGTTGATCCAGGGTTTGTTGTTTGAGTGACGCCGTATGGTCTTGGTGGGAACGGATTTGTCCACACAGAAGCTGAGGTAGCCCGTGAAGGTGTGAATGAGGCCATCGATGTCCTCACCATGTGGATCGCAGAGCTGCTTCCAGGCGGTGGCTTCAAAACAGCCCTTTAGGGTGTCCATTGTCTCCTCAGACCATAACTCCACAGTGTGCATGGCCGGAGGTTGTCTGTGCACTAGGGGTTTGTACACCGGCCGGAGATGAACCAAGTTGTGATCCGATCTCCCGAGTGGGGGTAGTTGTGATGAGGTGTACGCCTCCTTAGTGTTTGCGTAGAATAAATCCAGTGTTTTATTGTCTCTAGTGTGGCATGTGACATACTGGGTGAACGTGGGTAGAATGGGAGACAGTGAAACATGGTTGAAATCGCCTGAGATGAGGAGAAGAGCATCTGGGTGTTCTGTCTGCAGCCTGCTGGTTACTGAATGGATGACGTCACGTGCTGTCCCAGCGTTCGCCGTCGGATTTGCATAAACAACAATGCAGATCACGTGTGAGTGTTCTCTCGGGAGATATGTAGGCCTCATGCTAACAGCTAGCAACTCAATGTCTTTGCTGCAGTGTCGTTGTTTAACAGTGATATGTCCCGGTCTGCACCAGTTGTTGTTAACATACATGATCACTCCACCGCCCCTAGCCTTGCCACTGTCTGGTGTTCGGTCAGCTCGTATCATGTGAAAACCCTCCAGCTCAATGTTAGCATCTGCTGCTAGTTCAGTTAGCCACGTCTCAGTAAACAAAAGGAGAGAGCACTCCCGGTATGTGCTATCATAACGGGAGATAGCCGCTAGCTCATCTAACTTTCCCAGTATCGACCGTACATTTCCCATGACAACAGATGGAAGGGAGGGTCTGTACCTTATATTTTTTGTCCTCCGCCTTACTCCAGCCCGGCAGCCGCGGTGTTTTCGCCTCAGTTCACTCGGTATGTCGAGTTTTTCCAATGGGACCGGGTGGCGGTTGAATGCTAGCAGCTGTTCTCTGCTGTATCGTATCCTGCTATAGACAGTGGCTCCGTCCACCGGCTCAGGAGACATTTAGGACGATCTGTGTGTCCGTGATATAAGTGGGGTGAAAAAAAAAAGACGGATCAAAAGAGAGAGGAAGGGAAAAAGACTCGGAATCGAGCCGCTGTTGCAAAAGGCAGCCGACTCGTGTGGCGCCGAGAGAAAAAAAAAAAAAAAAAAAAAAAAAAAAAACGAGACCGATAGAGGACAAGATAGAGCCATTGACCTGAGATTTTCATCAGATATCAGCAACAACCCAAGTAATCCATGCATACAAAGAAATCAAGGAAACTGTGTGCACAAAACAAGTTATATTTAATAAAGTGGAATGACACAGGGAATAAGTATTGAACACATTAAGAAAAAGAGGTGCAAAAAAGCATAGAAAGCCAATAAACTGCCGGAAATCCATCAGCATTTAGGAAGCCATCCCATTCCCCATCAGTGCAAATTAATTTCAGCTGGTTAAGTCCTGACTGATAGCCCTTTAAAAGGTCTGTGAATATCAGATTGTCACACTGCAAAGAACTCATGATGGGTAGAAGCAAAGAGCTCTCTCTAGCCCTTTGCAATGATGGCATTAGTTACAGACAAATTTCTAAACTGCTGAATGTTCCAGTGAGCACTGTTGGAACCATCATTCAGAAGTGAAAAGAGCATCATTTTACCATAAACTGGCCACAACCAGGAGCTCCTCGCAAGATTTCTGACAAAGGAGTCAAAAGAATTATCAGAAGAGTTATCCAAGAGCCAAAGACCACCCATGGAGAGCTCCAGAAAGACCTGGAGTTAGCAGGCACTGCTGTTTTAAAGAAAACAATAAGTAATGCACTCAACCAACATGGGCTCTATGCCCGCTCACCTCACAGGACTCCATCGCTGGAGAAAAAGCATGTTGAAACTCATTTACAGTTTGCTGTACAACATTTGGGCAAGCCAGTAAAATACTGGCAGAATATAGTCTGGTCAGATGAGCCCAAAATTGAACTTTTTGGATGCCACAACACACAGCATATGTGGACTCTGTTAGCATCAGCACCGGATCACCCCAGGGCTGTGTACTTCCCCCCCTGCTCTTCTCCCTGTACACCAACTCCTGCACCTCCAGCCACCAGTCTGTCAAGCTGATCAAGTTTGCGGACGACACCACCCTCATCGGGCTCATCTCCAACAGCGACGAGTCCGTCTACAGGAGAGAGGTGGCCCAGCTGGCGTCCTGGTGCAGCCACAACAACCTGCAGCTGAACGCTCTGAAGACAGTGGAGATGATCGTGGACTTCAGAAAAGTCACAGCCCCTCTGCCCCCCCTTACCCTCACAGACTCTCCCATCACCACTGCGGATTCCTTCCGCTTCCTGGGCACCACCATCACCCGGGACCTCAAGTGGGAGCCGACCATCAGCTCCCTCATCAAAAAGGCCCAGCAGAGGATGTTCTTCCTGAGGCAGCTGAGGAAGCTCAAGCTACCCACCAAGATGTTGGTGCAGTTCTACACGGCCATCATCGAGTCCATCCTCACCACCTCCATCACCGTGTGGTACGCAGGAGCCACCGACAGGGACAGACTAAGACTGCAGCGCGTTGTGCGCGCTGCTGAGAAGGTGATCGGCTGCGAGCTCCCATCCCTCCAGGACCTGTACATCTCCAGGACCCAGAGGCGTGCAGGTCGGATCATAGCTGACCCTTCACACCCTGGACACGCACTGTTTGCCCCCCTCCCCTCAGGTAGAAGACTTCGGTCCATTCAGACTAAAACCTCCCGCTACATGAACAGCTTCTTCCCCTCTGCCATCAGACTGCTGAACACTAAGTGACTTATTAGACTCTCGTGCACTACATACAGCAGCTCAACCGGACTCATGATAATTATCACTGTTTTCTTTTGCACTACCGACTGCACTATGTGGAACTCCACAATATCTGCTGCTTGTTATTATATTTTAAATTGCATAGATTAGTATTAGTCATTCTTATTCTACATTTTATTGCATGCATAGTTTTTTATTTTTATCTTAATTGCTTGTCGTCGGCCTCCGTCGGTCTATGATGACCATGGAAGAGAATCCTAAATGTCTATTCTGCTGGAACAGCACCGCCTGTGGCTGAACAGGCCGATGCGCGAATGGCAGTCCCTGTCACACAGGTCGCACTTGTGGGTGGTCTCCGTGCTGCTGGGTCTGTGGCGGTTCTTCCTGCGGGTCCTTTTTTCATCTGCTGCAGCAGTCAGTCTCTCTTCACCCGCCTTGAGCTGTCTGGTCAGGGTGCCTCTCCATTTGGAGCGGTCCGTTGCAAGGTCCTCCCAGCGCTCTGTGTTGATCTCCAGGGCCTTCATGTCTCTCTTGCAGACATCTCTAAAGCGCAGCTGTGGGCGGCCAATGTCTCTCCTGCCAGTTGCCAGTTCTCCGTACAGGACGTCTTTGGGGATTCTGCCATCCTCCATACGGTGAATGTGGCCTAGCCAGCGGAGCCTGCGCTGCCTGAGTAGAGTGAACATGGAGGGAAGGCCGGCGTGGGACAGAACTTCTGTGTTGGGCACTTTGTCCTGCCAGGATATGTCCAGGATGTGGCGAATGCAGCGCAAGTGGAAGGAGTTCAGTCTCTTTTCCTGCCGGGCGTATGTTGTCCACGTCTCACTCCCATAGAGCAGTGTGCTGATGACGCAGGCGTTGTACACTGCCATCTTCGTCTTGACAGAGAGTTTGGGATTCTCCCACACTCGTGTGGTGAGGCGAGCGAGTGTGAAGGTTGATTTTCCAATCCTCTTGTTGATCTCTGTATCAAGGGAGAGGTTGTTGCTGATCGTGGACCCCAGGTATGTGAACTGATTCACGACCTCCAGCTCGTAGTCGTCGATGGTGATGGTTGGTGGTGCTTCCGTGCCTTGCACCAAGACGTTAGTCTTCTTCAGGCTGATGGTAAGCCCGAAGTCCTTGCATGCCTGGGAGAAGCAGTCCATAAGGGTCTGAAGCTCCTTCTGTGTGTGGGTTGCGACTGTAGCGTCGTCTGCGAACAGCATGTCTCCGATTAGAGCCTCGCGTACTTTGGTTCTGGCTTTCAGGCGGGCGAGGTTGAAAAGCCTGCCGTCAGATCTTGTGTGCAGGTAGATTCCCTCTGTTGCTGTGCTGAAGGCATGCCTCAGGAGCATAGCAAAGAAAATCCCAAAGAGGGTTGGCGCAAGTACACAGCCCTGTTTCACTCCGCTGCGTATACTGAATGGCTCTGAGACGTTGCCATCGTGCTGCACTATCCCCTGCATGTTGGTGTGAAACGATTCAATGAGGCTTTGCAACTTTGGTGGGCATCCTATCTTTGGCAGGATCTTGAAAAGACCCTCTCTGCTGACCAGATCGAACGCTTTGGTGAGGTCGATGAAGGCGACGTACAGGGGCATGTTCTGTTCTCTGCATTTCTCCTGGAGTTGGTGGATGGAGAATGTCATGTCTACCGTCGATCGCTCAGCACGGAAGCCACACTGAGACTCGGGGTAGACACATTCGGCAAGCTTCTGTAGACGAACGAGAACAACTCGTGCGTAGACTTTGCCAATAACGCTGAGGAGGGAGATGCCCCTGTAGTTGTTGCAGTCGCTTCTCTCCCCTTTGTTTTTGTAGAGGGTGATGATCTTGGCGTCCCTCATGTCCTGTGGTACGGCACCTTCCTTCCAACACTGGCAGAGGACGTCATGCAATGGCAGCAGTAGGGCAGTCTTGCAGTGCTTGATCAGGTCAGGGGGTATGCCGTCATTGCCAGGTGCCTTGCCAGCGGCCAAGCTATCAATGGCCTTGCTGAGTTCGTCGATGGTTGGCTCGGCGTCAAGTTCGTCCATGGATGGCAGGCAGTCGATGGCATCAAGGGCTGACGGTGTCACGGTGTTCTGTCTGGAGTAGAGGTCGGAGTAGTGTTCCACCCATCTCTCCATCTGCTTGTTCTTTTCTGTGATCATCTCCCCAGTGGAGGATTTGAGGGGGGCCGTCTTGCTCTTAGCCGGACCAAGTGCTTTCTTGATGCCATCGTACATACCACGGATGTTTCCTGTTATGGCAGCGGTTTGAATGTCTTGGCTGAGCTGAGTCCAGTACTCGTTGGCACAGCGCCGAGCAGTCTGCTGAACTTTGCTTCTTGCAGCCCTGAGAATCTGGAGATTCTTCTCGTTTGGGTACTTCTTGTACTCAGCAAGTGCTGAGCGCTTGGCTTCAGTGACGGGGGTCATCTCGGTCAGCTTGGCATCAAACCAGTCCTGTGACTTCGAGGTCTTCCTCCCAAAGGTAGCCAAGGCTGTGCGGTGGATGGTGTTTCGCAGCTCTTCCCACTTCTGCTTTGCAGATTCTCCTTCTTGTGGTACACCAAGTTCCTTCTCAAAGGTGGAGGCAAACTGCTCAACAAGTTCTGGTTGAGCCATCTTGCTGGTGTCAATCCGTGCCTTTCCAGGTTGTCTAGCACGATGGAATTTCTTCAGCTGCAGCTTGACCTTGCAACACACCAATGAATGGTCTGTGTTGCAATCTGCACTCTGGAACGAACGGGTGATTAGCACGTTCTTCAGTGAGGTGCGCCTGGTCAGGATCAAGTCCAGCTGGTGCCAGTGCTTTGAACGCGGATGCTGCCAGGAAACCTTGTGTTGGGACTTGGTCTTGAAGAACGAGTTTGTGATGCACAGATCGTGATATGTGCAGAACTCGAGCAGCCGCTATCCGTTGTCATTCATTCTGCCCACGCCAAAAGGTCCAAGACAGGAGGGCCAGGAGTCGTGGTCAGCACCCACTCTGGCATTGAAGTCTCCAAGGAGAATGAGTTGTTCAGAGTTGGGGATGATCCTGACAGTTGTTGCGAGATTCTCGTAGAACTCGTCTTTTGCCTCTGGTGTGGCTGTCAGTGTTGGGGCATACACACTGACGAGGGTGACTGGGCCTTGAGTGGTGTTGAGGCGGATGGTGAGGAGCCGTGCAGAGCCAGTGCTGCTCGGTTCCACCATCTTCAGCAAGGTGTTCTTCACTGCGAAGCCCACTCCGTGTTCCCTGTGTTCGTCACTGCCCTTTCCCTGCCAGTAGAATGTGTAGTCCTTCTCTCTCAGTGTGCCTGCGTCAGCCAACCGTGTTTCCTGGAGAGTGGCGATATCCACTCCCAGTCTCTTCAGCTCATTATTGATGATGGCAGTCTTCCTGGTGTCGTTGATGTCCTTGAGGTTAGCAGCGAGTCCTGTCATCATAGTGCGGACGTTCCAAGTTCCCAGTTTTAGAGTTGGTCTCTTTTGTTTTATTGTCTTGCCTGGTGCGAAGGTTCTCAGCCTGCTGTTCAGAATTCTCCTCATCCCCATGCACCCAATGAGGAAAGCAAGCTGTGGCGGGACAACACCTTATTGGCTGGGGGCTGCCCAGCTTGAGGTGGGCAGTAGCTGTCCAGTGAGATCCGATGATCCCTCCCACCGTCGGGAATAACCTCTAGCACCGCGCTCTATGCCAATTGAGCGGTGGCTTATAACCGGTAACTGTCATTCCCCGTGTTTTGTCTACGCCAAAGGCGAAGCTGGAGTGTCCTCTCCAGTGATCCGGTGTTCTACCTTCCAGCGTTGGGCGTTGGTAGGATTCAAGCCTGGGCAGGAAGATATGGAGGACAAGATGTTGCCCATGCAGCATGTCCCCCCTCTCCACGTCACTGATGAATCCAAAGGAACAGCAGGGCTGCTACAGTTTGGCACCAGCGCCGTTGCAGGAGCTGCCAGAACGATGTTGAGCACAACATAGAACTGCCATAGGGGCTCCGACTCCAGATTTTTCCTTAGGGTTGACTCCCGAAGCCTTTCCCATGACCGGGTATGCCGCAAGGCAGCAGAGGTTTGAAATCAGGGTTTACTTTCCCCTAGATGGGCTACCTTCCCAGGTTGATGAGCCACCATCTACCCGAAGCATCTGGTTTTAAGGCGCCAGAGATCCGCCCTCGCCCCTTCTCCTATTAGTAAAAGCAGTTCCGTCGGGCTTAGAGACTAAACCACACGGGCAGGCTAGGAGTTGGACTTAGTTGTCAGAGGCTTTTCGAGACACACGCCATAAGGAGCATTTTATGAGCACTGGGAGCTTAACCCCAGTGCCGCTCCTGGCTATGACAACCTTGGAACGCAAGGTTCCAAGGTTGGTTCCAAGGTTAATTGCTACTCCATGTTTAATGTTGCAGCATTGCACCGAGACAAATTCCTAGTTTGTGTACTACATGAACAATGGCAATAAATCTGATTCTGATTCTGGAGGAGAAATGGCACTGCACATCAGCCCAAAAACACCATACCAACAATGAAGTTTGGAGGTGGAAGCATCATGATGTGGGGTGTTTTTGAGAACATGATACAGGCAGACTTCATATAACTGAAGGAAAGATGAATGGACAAATGTACAGAGACATCCTTGATAAGAACCTGTTGCTATCTGCCAAGATGCTGAAGATGAAACGAGGGTGGACATTTCAGCAAATCAATTATCCCAGACACACAGCCAAGGAAACTTTCAACTGGCTCCAGAGAAGGAAAATAAAGCTGCTAGAATGGCCCAGACAGTCACCTGACCTGAATTC
Source organism: Pholidichthys leucotaenia (assembly GCA_020510985.1). Classification (NCBI taxonomy): domain Eukaryota; kingdom Metazoa; phylum Chordata; class Actinopteri; order Cichliformes; family Pholidichthyidae; genus Pholidichthys; species Pholidichthys leucotaenia. The sequence goes on along the minus strand of CM035846.1, from coordinate 270,330,958 downwards.
AATTGAAAATCTATTAAACAAACTGAAGATCAGAGTTCATAGAAGACACCCAGAGAACCTTCAAAATTTGAAGACAGTTTGTGTGGAAGAATGGGCTAAAATCACTCCTGAGCAATGCCTGCACCTAGTTTCTCCATACAGGAGGCATCTGGAAGCTGCTATTACCAACATCCATCCATCCATCCATCCATCCATCCATCTTCTACCGCTTTTCTGGAGGTCCGGGTCACGGAGGCAGCAGTTCAAGCAGAGAAGCCCAGACTTCCCTCTCCCCAGCCACCTGCTCTAGCTCTTCAGAGAGGATACCAAGGCGTTCCCAGACCAGCTGGGAGACATAGTCTCTCCACCGAGTCCTGGGTCTGCCCCGGGGTCTCCTCCCAGTGGGATGTGCCTGAAACACCTCAAGTGGGAGGCGTCCAGGAGGCATCCTAATCAGATGCCCATACCACCTCAACTGACTCCTTTCAATGTGGAGGAGCAGCGGTTCTACTCTGAGCCTCTCCCGGATGACTGAGCTCCTCACCGTATCTCTGAGGGTGAGTCCAGCAATCCTACGGAGAAAGCTCATTTCAGCCGCTTGTATCCGCGATCTTGTTCTTTCGGTCATTACCCAAAGCTCGTGACCATAGGTGAGAGTAGGAACGTAGATTGACTGGTAAATCGACAGCTTTGCCTTAGAACTAAGCTCCCTCTTCACCACAACAGACCGGTACAACATCCGCATCACTGCAGATGCTGCTCCAATCCGTCTGTCAATCTCTCGCTCCATTTTCCCCTCACTCGTGAACAAGACCCCAAGATACTTAAACTCCTCCACTTGGGGCAGGAGCCTGTCCCCAACCCAGAGAGGACAATCCACCTTTTTCCAGCTGAGGACCATGGACTCAGACTTGGAGGTGCTGATTCTCATTCCAGCCACTTCACACTCAGTGGCAAACCGTCCCTGCAAGAGCTGTAGGTCATTGCTGGATGAAGCCAACAGGATCTGTTGGCTGTACCGACAGTTCTGTTAGTAATACGGTAATTTTTTACAGTATTACCAGCAAAGGCTTTTCTACTAAATATTAAATGAAATTCACCAAGCATGTTCAATTTCTATTCCCTGTGTCAACACTCAAGATTCAAAGATTTTATTTGTCAATACTACTATACATACAGGAGAATTGAAAAGGCATTTCGCTCTCTCTCCAGTGGTGTGCACAATATAAAAAAGAAAACAACAACAGCAGTCTATTTACAGTAATGCAACCTGTAGTGCAAATGGTGACAAAAGATAGAGCCAGACCTCCCATAGTGCAAATAGAGATAAACGATTAATCATGATAAAACAATGATAGAACCCAGCAATCCTATATACAGAAAACTAGAGATGTAATACCCATAGCTGCAGTTCAATGCGGTAGTGTAGGTACAGATAGTAACAGATAAGATTACTTGGGTTGTTGCTGATATCTGATGAAAATCTCAGGTCAGTGGCTCCATCAGAAATATGTTTAATGAGAAAAATGTTGACATGTTCAATACTTATTTTCCTCACTGTATGTCCAACTCCCAGTTGCTACCTGACTCCTTTTAATATTACTTTGTGTATGCAGAATCCCTTGGTTATTGATGTTACTGTTACTGTTATTGATATTAGCTTAGCTAGCTTCCAGTTGTTAGTGTGTTATTTATTCTCATAGTAAATGTTAACTCACTCCTAGTAAGATAATGTAACAGAGTCAATAAAAAGCATTCCTACTTGGCTTCCAAGTGGGTCGACACAGGTAGAGTGCTGGACTCTGGAGCCAGAGGTTGGGCTGTTAAGCCCAACTGGTGATTTGAACTCACAACCTCCCACTTTGGAGTCCGGCACTCTACCTGTGTCACCAAGAGGGTTGACCCACTTGGCAAGCCAAATAGGAATGCTTTTATTGACTCTGTTACATATTCCCCCTCAGATTTTGACATTGCCCCAATGTCAGAGGTGCATTTAAGCTTTAAGGGTGTCCTCCTTCTGACTATGTCAACACCAGTGAGTCCTACCAGCAACACTCTTGTGGTGGGGACCAAGCACCACTTGCGGGACTGACACACTGGTGGTATCTGGGGAATAGGACCAATCCACCACCACTAAGGCCTGCCAACAACGCCAATTGTAGCCAAGGGGACGGGTGGTTAAGTTAAACCCAACTGGTGGTGTCCAACCGAAGGTTTGAACTCACAACCTCCCACTCCGGAGTCCGGTACTCTACCTGTGTCACCAAGAGGGTCGACCCACTTGGTAAGCCAAGTAGGAATGCTTTTAGTGACTCTGTTACAATAGCATGGACTCTCATGAATGTGAATGAGCTTGTGTAAACACTTTACACAATACAGTACATGTCCATTACACAGGTCTATTACAGCCCATGCAGACAGCCCATGTAGTGGTATTTGGAATGGCAGAGACATAAACAAACACAATAGCTGCTAGTTGCTAAGTTAACTGGGGAACTATTAAACAGCTCAGTTTGGTTACAAAAAGGATCAAAATGTGAAACTCGAACTTTATAAAGAAAAAATGATCTGTCCGCACACTATTTCCAGTACGTACAATGACATGTGAAAATGATAAAATTGATTTATTGACGAGAAAGCACCAGGGAATGGGAAAATATAATGGAAGCGAAGCCAGAAATGCAGGTGGACTAGAATGCGGAAGTATGTTACTTTACATTGTGCAAGAGGTCCATTGAATAATCAAAGGCATGAAGGAAGCAAACCTAATGTAAAAGATGGAAAGCGACCTTAGAAGAAACTACACCAAGAAGACAGTCAAACAAGGAAAGGTTATCTACCTTCCAGAGCAAAGCTGAAGGATGAGAGGTGGACTGAGTATTGTTATGAGTAAAACAACATCACTGGAGATCAGTCAGTACTAAGATATGGTATTCCCATAGTATGTAGGAGAATGCCTATTATGCCTGGGAGAAAGCAGAGGCAACAATTAAATTTAGGCTGAAGAGAACATCATGATCTTCAAACAGGAGAGAGACCAACTGTCATAAACTCCCCCGTGCGCCCTTCGTTTGCGCATGGTGGAGAGAAGGAAGAATGAGGATTTAAATGCTGGGTTTACCAAATAAGTACTAGGGACTACCAATAGATTCTGATGAGAAGACCTGAGAGACCTGCTGGGCTGGTGTAGAGAGAGCAGGTCACTAATATAAAAAGGCGCCTCTTCATGAATGGCTTTGTAAATAAGAACAAGAACTTTAAAATCAATTCTATAATTTACAGGAAGCCAATGCAAGGAGGCCAAAACAAGAGTGATATGACAGAATCTACTGGACCTAGTTAGTAATCTTGCAGCAGCGTTCTGGACTAACTGTAGGCGGTGTAAAGAGGATTTGCTAAGACATGTAAAAAGAGCATTACAGTAGTCCAAACGTGAAGAAACAAAGGCATGAATAATGATTTCTAACTGAGTGTAGGAAACCAATGACCTGATTTTGGATATATTCCTAAGGTGGAAAAAACAACTCCGGGTCAGAGATTTGACATGCTGATCAAAACTCATCGATTGATCAAAAATGACACCAAGATTTTTTAGATTAGACCGTACGTTAGAGCTTAATGAACCAATGCTATTAACCAACTTAGGAATTAGATTATCCGGTGCTACAATAAGGACTTCAGTTTTATCAGCATTAAGTTGCAAAAAGTTACTAGACAGCCAGTCCTTAATTGCAGACAGACAATCATGAATAATTTTTAAATTGTCAACATGGTCAGGCTTAAAAGAGAAAAGTAGCTGTAAATCATCAGCGTAGCAGTGATAAGACACCCCTTTAAATTTGCTGATAATAGAACCAAGTGGCAGCATATATAGGGCAAATAAAAGTGGACCCAGAATAGAACCCTGAGGCACCCCACAGGTTAAAGGAGCAGAGTCAGATGAATAAGAGCCAACAGCCACGGAAAAACTCCTACCAGAAAGGTAGGAGAAAAAACAATCCAGAGCTTTTCCAGAAATACCTACCCAATCTCTAAGCCTTTGTAACAAAATATAATGATCAATAGTATCAAATGCTGCAGTAAGATCTAATAACACTAAAACAGAGCAATTGCCAGAGTCTGATGACATTAAAATATCATTTGACACCCTGAGAAGAGCAGTCTCTGTCGAGTGTTATTATTAATTTGACAAGACAGTTCACAATAAGGACGGACAAGTAGGTTACAAACCAAACTGGATGCGCTCGGGAGAGCAGGGAAGACTACAGGAAAATGCAACCACTCGAGGGGAACGTAAACAGGTCGAAGCCCAAGCATAGCAGTTAGGCTGCGGGGAGAAAACACTGCCAGAAGCGAAGCGGGATTCAACCAGGGAAAGAACGCTTCTGGTACAGCGTAGAGGCAACACAGGGAAAACACTAACAATTTACTCACAAGGGGAGCAGTCCCAAAAGTCCAGTTCTACAGACGAACGCAAAACAGTCCTTCGTTGACGTGACGGCTAGATGGCGGTGCAAAGCCATCCAGCGCATACAATGAACCAGCAACGTTTGTCCAGCAATGAGCTGCTTATGAACAAACGCAGCTGATGTGGCAAATACTTCACTTCCGCTCTTCAAGGAGAGTAGACGCTTCTCTCTTTTCTCTCTGCTCTAGCTCCCCACTTCCCTAACTAACTGGATCCCAGCTTGCTGTTGTCTGTCTGCGTCTACTGCTGATTATCGAAAAGAAATTATGGAATTGATAAGCTGGGCTTTGAACGCAATTGACACTATTTTTTCAACAAGGAATAGTGCTCCGGGGGAAGCTGTTTGCCCCGCAGGGACGGCTCCAGCGGGCTATTTACGGGTGACAAGTGTTTGGAGGATCTTGTGCCTGAGTAATCTCTCTATCGAAGATATTGAAGATTTGTATATCTTCGTAATAATGGTGACTGGGATCGTTCTGATTGGAACTGGGATTGTCCTGGTGTACCGCAAATTGCTGAAGATGGATACAACCTATCAAAATGCTGGCCACGCGAGGTGCATCCATCAAATTGGAAAAATGGAGGAGACTTTGATAGCGACAAATGGAGAACTGTCTCGGAAGGTGGATTACATCTACGCTTAAGTCTATCCACGACGGACTCAAAGCCCTCGCAATGAAGGATTAAACACTGAATCTGCAGAAGAAAATAAAGTTCTTTCTCTGTGTTCAGTCTATTTGGCTCAATTTCCCTTACAAAAATCCTCCTGATAATCCCCAGTCTTTGTTTTTCAAAACACTGAGCACACGGCCTCTGGACAGTAGCTGCTTGGGACAATTGCCAAGGACAATTGCTGCAGCCAGACAAAACATCTTCTGCCAAAGTGTCCTTGTGCTCATATTGATACAACATTGCTTCAACACTACATCCACACTGACCCAGAAACTGACAACAAGATAACATTCACTGCTCTCCTTGTGTCCTGTGGACTCTGGTCTTGAATGTGCATCGTGGGCTTTTTTTGTCTTTGTAATCATAATATTGATTACTTATGGTCAATATTCTGAATTCAATGATTTTTTTGCTCCTTCCTATTGTATGATTTCTTATCTGTACCATCCTATTGGCAGGCGCGTCCCCGATGCAGCCGTGTCACTGGAAATGCAGGTTCATTTTCTGTGTCAAGTCAAATTCTCTCGTATGTTATCAGTGATCTGTTAATGTACTTGGCAATAAATCTTTTTCTGATTCTGATTCTGATTCTGATTCTGAAATAAGGAACACCTGGGCGAGATGCAAGGGAGATGATTACTGGGGCAGGAAACAGCTGATGGAGTCAAGGGAGAGCGAGGGGGCGTGCCTGGACCAACAGACTGTCAATAGCGTGGGAGAAAGTAGGTCACAATGCAGACTAACAGCTGCCGGTCAGGCAGTGGCTAAGGATGAGAAAATACACAAAGTGCACATAAGCAGTAGAACCAAACCCCCCAAAGCGATCGAGACCGAGTCGGGGAAAGCCAAGCCGGCTCCAACTCCTTGGACACAAGATCTCATCATTACCCTTTTCAAGAAACACAACCTGCAGTCGCTCAAGTACAGATAGTCATGTTGAGAGGGATATTTGACAGGAGAAAACCACAGGCAGGGGAAACTATCACTGAAGAGCCAACAGGTTTTAAAGCATGAAAACTGACACCTGTAGCATCAGCAGAATGCACACGATGGTTGGACTTTAAAAAAGGTTTTTGAAATAGTGTGTGTGGGCTACAGATGTCTCCATCAGAGATGATGTATGCTACATGGCTGACATATACAGTATATATTTGGTGGTACAGTGGTTAGCAATGTTACCTCACAGCTAGAAGGTTCCAGGTTCAAATCCCCAGGCTTGCAGGTGAACTTTGCATGTTCTCCCTGTGCTATGTGGGTTTACTCCAGGACTCCTGGTTTCCTCCCACAATCCAAAGACGTGTGTTAGGTTAATTAGCAACTCTAAATTGTCCCTAGGCATCTGTCTCTGTTAGGCTCTTAGAATGGAGGGTTAGTGTATGTAGTAGTTACGTGCTTTGAGTGGTCTTTGGGACTAGGAAAAGAACTTTATACAATGCCTATAACCCCCCCCCCCCCCGATGTTTCAACCTTTTATTGCTTTATAAAATGAAATCATGGTCAAAATAATCTGTCTTTTTTGACAAAAATTTGCAACAAAAGCTTCTTTCATGTCAAAGTGAAAACAGATTTTTACAAACTGCTGCCAATTAAAATTATATAAGGTAAAGTAAATGATTGCATAAGTATTCACCCTGGTTAAAGTGACTGACCTAATTCAACAGAGGTCCAGCTAGTTGATGTCTGACATCTCACAATTAGTGAAATGGAGATCACTTGAGTACAGTTAATGTGTGTCAAGTGACTGTAGTATAAAGACACCTGTGTCTGGGAGGTCCAGCCTCTGGTTCATCAGTATTCCTGCTACAACTGCAACATGAAGACAAAAGAACACTCCAAGCAACTCAGAGAAAAGATCATTGAAAAGTACAAGACAGGAGATGGCCACAAGAAGATTTCCAACTCACTGGGCATTCCACGGAGTTCAGTTAAATCCATCATTAGGAAATGGAAGCAGTATGGCACTTGTCTAAATCTGCCTAGAGCTGGCAGTCCTCACAAACTAAGTGATCAAGTAAGAAGAAGACTGGTGAGGGAGGCTGTAAAGACACCTAGAACCACTCTGAAGGAGTTGAGAGCTTCAGTGGCCCAGATAGGAGAGACTGTACACGAACAATTGTTACCCGGGTTCTTCACCAGTCCAAGCTGCATGGGGAGTGGTAAAGAGAAAACCACTGTTGAAAAAAGCTCACATAAAGTCTCACTTGGAATTTGCCCAAAGGCATGTGGGAGACTCCAAGGTCACCAGGAAGAAGGTTCTTTGGTCTGATGAGACAAAAATTTTGCTTTTTTGTCATTAGACTAGACGATATGTTTGGCGACCACCAAACACTGCATATCACCACTAGTGCAACATCTCCACTGTGAAGCATGGTGGTGCTAGTGTCATGCTCTGAGGGTGCTTCTCAGCAGCAGGCCATGGAAGGCTAGTAAAGGTAGAGGGGAACATGAATGCAGAAAAATATCACCAAATCCTGGAGGATAATCTGATTCAATCTGTAAGAGAACTATAACTGGGAGAAGATTTATTTTCCAGCAAGACAGCAACCCCAAGCATACAGCAAAAGCTACAGAGAAATGGTTCAAAGACAACGAGGTGAATGTTCTGGAGTGGCCAAGTCAAAGCCCAGATCTCAAGTTTGTGGCTGGACTTGAAAAGAGTTGTTCACGCCCAATCCCTGAGCAACCTGGCAGAGCTTGAGCTGTTTTGCAAGGAAAAATGGAGAAAAACTGCAGTGTCCAGCCTGACTGAGACATATCCATGCAGACTCAGTGCTGTGATTGCAGCCAAAGGTGTATCTACTAAATACTGATCTGAAGGGGTGAATTACTTTACCTTATATAGTTTTAATTAATTGACAGTAGTTTGTAAAAATCAGTTTTCACTTTGACATGAAAGAAGCTTTTTTTTTGCAAATTTTTATTAAAAAAGCCAAATTATTTTGACCACGATTTCATTTTATAAAGCAATAAACTACTGAAACATTCGGGGGGAGGGGTAGAACACTTTTTATAGGCAGTGTAAGTACAGGTCCTTATCACCTTACTTAAAGAAGACACATTCAACATGGAAGTTATTGGCAAAAATAGTATTTTCTGTAAGGCCTTTTCTCAGTTATTTATCATCACATCTTTTTTTTTTTTTGTTACTTATTTGTACCCGTAGGTAGACTTGGTTTGCAGTCTGGTGACAAGCCACCGGCTGCTGGTCGCTGCATGCGCGAGCGCCCTAAACCTACATGTTTTGGTAATCTGTTATTGTAAAAATCTACATCTGTTGTGTAATGTTCTATTTCTGCCTAAAATGTTTATTTATCCAATTGCAATTAACATATATTCCTGTTCTATTCTTGTTTACTTTCTTACTTCCACCAAATAATGCTTTTGACTGTGTTGGTTTCCTGTCTGGGTTGAGTAATTTTTTTACGATTCAGAAGAGGTGCTACCTTGGTGGAGGTTTGCACTCCCAAAGTGATTTTTTTTTTTTATAAATATGTTTATTGAGCTTTTGAGGGTCACAAGCAGTACAAAATAGCAAACAACAAGAAATAATGAAGACAGCCCTCTTTTTCAACCCCCGAATTCCCACCCCATCACTCTGTCTCCACACAAGGGGAAAGAAAAAAAAGGGGAAATACATGAATAATAATAAATACAACAATACAAATTTGTCAGAAGCAGAAGATTTGCATCTGTAGAACACAGTGGGAAACAATGGTTCTCTATTTAGCAGTGCACTTTGACATCCTCACTCCGGAGGGCCTGGGCTCCATCTTCTCCTATATTGTCCAAAAAGGGGTTCCATATATCAAAAAAATGAAAAGGTTTGTCTTTGAGCCAGAAGCTAATAGCTTCTAACGGGATGAGTTCCATCACATCCCGAATCCAATGTGTAACTGTAGGAGCAGAGTCTGAGGTCCATAAGAGAAGAACGCATCTTCTTGCACTAAAGAGAAGCACCTGCAGCAGTTTGAGTGCGGAGGAGCAGAGGTTCGGTGTGGTAGGATTTACTTTTAGAATGCAGCTGAGAGGAGTGAGGGCTAGTTTTTTTTTTTTTCTTGAATATAATATCAATTTCTTTACAAATTTTTACCCAGAAGTCATTAATAAGAGGACATTCAAATAAACAGTGAAAATATGAACCTTCAGAAATCTTACACTTATTACAAAATTTTGAGAATAGAGGGTTAAACTTATTGCGTTTCACTGGAGTGATATGGAGCCTGTGTACGATCTTGAATTGTAACTCTCTAGCTTTGTTAGTAAATAGGTAATTTGCACTACTAACGTCCAGCAAGGCAATCGGCCTGTAGGATGCATATTCATCTGCAGGTTTGCCCTTCTTTAGGATTAGAGAAATATTTGCATCCATCATAGTGTCAGGGAGAGCCCCAGAGTCAAAGGAGTAAGACAGCATATTGAGAAGGGGATCAATTAGCAAATCCTTAAAAGCCTTATAAAATTCTGGAGTCAGACCATTAGGCCCTGGGGCCTTATTATTTTGTAAGTTGTTAATCGCCTCTATAACTTCTTCACGGGTAATAGCCCTATTCAACAGCTCTTTTTGTGTATTGGATGCTTGACGTAGTTTAACAGATGATAAAAAATTATGCATCAGAGTCTCCGAGTTGTGGTCTGACTCAGAAGTGTACAAGCCCTCATAGAAGGAAAGGAAAGAGTTGTTGATATCTTTGTTGTTATAAACTCCTCTACCAGAACTATCCTTTATGCCTGGAATAGCCTGGGAGCCGGTATTACCTCTTATTAGATTTGCCAAATACTTGCTTGGCTTATCGTCGAATTCATCAAAGGGAATTTTTTGGTTGTTGTTTTTGCCTGTTTCGTCTTGTTTTCATAGTTGTATTTTCCAGTTCCTGCTGTGTTAATTTTATATATCTGCAGAACATCTAACTCCTGTTTCTTTGTCAGTGGCATTTCTACTGCCAGTATATGAGGAAACAAAAATAGTTTATCAAATGTTATACTGTTTATACCTGTATTCTTTCTTTGTTATATCTTTACATCTGTAGACATTGATGCTCCGACAAGACTTTTCACCACTGAAATCACGGAGGACACTGCAACAGTCTCCTGGGATCGAGTCCAGGCTGAGATCGAGGGCTACATGCTGAGCTACACCTCTGCAGAGGGGTCTAGTTCCGACATCCCTGTAGGACGTGACAGCACCTCATATCGCCTGGTTGGCCTGAGACCTGGGGTTCTCCATACTGTCTATATCTGGGCCTTCAGGGGAGACAACGTCAGCAAGAAGACTTCAACTGAAGCTGAAACAGGTAAGCTTAGCACTGAACCAGTATTATTTAAATGTATAGCATTAAAGCATTTTACACGAGACATTTAATCTATGATAAATGATGAATGCTAATTTTAAAAGGGCTGCACAGTTCATCTGTGAAGGTGAAAGACACACTGCTATTCGTCCCATTTAATTTGATGGTTAATACACAGTCCAGACAGAAGACTTATTCTGTTGATGCTTGCTACACAATGAGCTGTAATTCTCATAAATTTTTAAAAGCAGACCATTTCTCTTAGTTCTCTGGCCCTGAAGCAGTCTGCCAACCAAGCAAAGGTTTAAAATGTCTTAAACTCATTAATACAGTCTCATTTAACAAAAAAAAATCTTAAGGAAATTGGCTGACTTTTATATTAACATCTGATCTTTTATTTGTAGAACAATTTTTCTGTGGTGACAGATAAAAACACTGGACATTTCACACTTAGTGCACTAACCCTTCTTATTCTGACTGCCAAAAGGGAAACTTGAACTCTTCCTGAAAGGACCTGTTTAAAGTAATTAAGCTTGACACTTCATTTAAAGTCAGTCCGATTTAGCCTGGAGCTGAATGTCCATAAGAAGTTTTAGAAGAGGCTATTTTGCTTTGTCAACAAAGCCTGCAAGTTTGTTTCTGCTGTCTCTAAATTTGACTGTCAGGCAGGTCAGCAGCTGCTGCTGTCTACTTCAATTTATACATCTTGCTGAAAAAAGTCAGCAGAAGAGGAGGAGGTAAAGCACCCGCTGGCATTTATCCAAACAGGTTAAAATACTCCCTTGATCGTTAGGATCAAACACTTTACGGATATTATACTGTACACACAAGGATAGGGAATCTAAAATTCTCTGTTGTGATTACAATCACAGTGAATACTCTATATAATCAGGTTTATTAAGTATGAAGAACAGTGGATACCTCAATTCACATTTTGGATCGATACTTACTGTACATATGCATGCCTGTTAGTGTGCATTGCTTATATTCCCATATATTAAGATATGTGTCACTACTGTGCATTCATGTATTTGAATGAGTTTATTATTCATTTAAGAACTGAAAAAATCAAATTTGTAATTTTTGTACAGTTTCAACCTAAATCAGTTGATTAACTGTATTTTCCCAACTTTTTTCTTAAGCTTTGTTTTCTTTCTGTAATAACCGTTAAGTCAGTTCTTCAAAGATTTCCATGTGTCATGAATGAATTTCCACTTATAGCAAGGGATAAGGTCTCTCTCTCTCTCTCTCTCTATATATATATATATATATATATACAGTATATATATATATATATATATATATATATATATATATATATATATATATATATATATATATATATATATATATATATACATACACAGTGGGGCAAAAAAGTATTTAGTCAGCCACCAATTGTGCAAGTTCTCCCACTTAAAAGATGAGAGAGGTCTCCAATTTTCATCATAGGTATACCTCAACTATGAGAGACAAAATGAGAAAAAAAAATACAGAAAATCACATTGAAGGATTTTTTATTAATTAATTGGTAAATTCCTCAGTAAGTTAAGTATTTGGTCACCTACAAACAAGCAAGATTTCTGGCTCTCACAGACCTGTAACTTCTTCTTTAAGAGGCTCCTCTGTCCTCCACTCGTTACCTGTATTAATGGCACCTGTTTGAACTCATTATCAGTATAAAAGACACCTGTCCACAACCTCAAACAGTCAGACTCCAAACTCCACTATGGCCAAGAACAAAGAGCTGTCAAAGGACACCAGAAACAAAATTGTAGACCTGCACCAGCCTGGGAAGACTGAATCTGCAATAGGTAAGCAGCTTGGTGTGAAGAAATCAACTGTGGGAGCAATACAAGACCACTGATAATCTCCCTCGATCTGGGGCTCCACGCAAGATCTCACCCTGTGAGGTCAAAATGATCACGAGAACGGTGAGCAAAAATCCCAGAACCACATGGGGGGACCTAGTGAATGACCTGCAGAGAGCTGGGACCAAAGTAGCAAAGGTTACATCAGTAGCACACTACACCGCCAGGGACTCAAATCCTGCAGTGCCAGACGTGTCCCCCTGCTTAAGCTAGTACATGTCCAGGCCCGTCTGAAGTTTGCTAGAGAGCATTTGGATGATCCAGAAGAGGATTGGGAGAATGTCATATGGTCAGATGAAACCAAAATAGAACTTTTTGGTAAAAACTTAACTTGTGTTTGGAGGAGAAAGAACACCATACCTACTGTGAAGCATGGGGGTGAAAACATTATACTTTTGGGCTGTTTTTCTGCAAAGGGACCAGGACGACTGATCCGTGTAAAGGAAAGAATGAATGGGGCCATGTATCGTGAGATTTTGAGTGAAAACCTCCTTCCATCAGTAAGGGCATTGAAGATGAAACGTGGCTGGGTCTTTCAGCATGACAATGATCCCAAACACACCGCCCGGGCAACGAAGGAGTGGCTTCGTAAGAAGCATTTCAAGGTCCTGGAGTGGCCTAGCCAGTCTCCAGATCTCAACCCCATAGAAAATTTTTGGAGGGAGTTGAAAGTCTGTGTTGCCCAGCGACAGCCCCAAAACATCACTGCTCTAGAGGAGATCTGCATGGAGGAATGGGCCAAAATACCAGCAACAGTGTGTGAAAACCTTGTGAAGACTTACAGAAAACGTTTGACCTCTGTCATTACCAACAACGGGTATATAACAAAGTATTGAGATGAACTTTTGTTATTGACCAAATACTTATTTTACCAAGGAATTTACCAATTAATTCATTAAAAATCCTTCATTGTGATTTTCTGGATTTTTTTTTTTCTTATTTTGTCTCTCATAGTTGAGGTATAACTATGATGAAAATTGGAGACCTCTCTCATCTTTTAAGTGGGAGAACTTGCACAATTGGTGGCTGACTAAATACTTTTTTACCCCACTGTATATACAGTATATATACACACTACCGTTCAAAAGTTTGGGGTCACCCAGACAATTATTTTGTGTTTTCCATGAAAAGTCACACTTATTTACCACCATGAGTTGTAAAATGAATAGAAAATATAGTCAAGACATTGACAAGGTTAGAAATAATGATTTGTATTTGAAATAATAATTTTTTCCAGATACTCAACCTGCTCAAAGGAAGGTCAGTTTTTAAATTAAATCACCCTTTATTGTCATTCAATTGTACAACCAATCATGTACAGTAGAACGAGATTGTGTTTTACCTATCTACTGTGTTAATCACACACACCCCAAGTGTGGAATCAGAGGGCCGCTGCCATGCAAGGCGCCGCCACAAATTTCCCTCCTCCATTCCATTTTTGCTGAGCACTAAGTTGGACGGCAGGAAGTTCCACTTTTATATGGTCTTCGGCATGACCCGGCCGGGATTTTATAGCTTTATAGCGTTTTATAGCTTCTCTAACCAGCTAAACTGTTTTCAGCTGTGCTAATATGATTGCACAAGGGTTTTCTAATCATCCATTAGCCTTCTGACGCAATGAGCAAACACATTGTACCATTAGAACACTGGAGTGATAGTTGCTGGAAATGGGCCTCTATACACCTATGTAGATACTGCACCAAAAACCAGACATTTGCAGCTACCACATTAGCAATGTATATTAGAGTGTATTTCTGATTAGTTTAAAGTTATCTTCATTGAAAAAAACAGTGCTTTTCTTTCAAAAATAAGGAAATTTCTAAGTGACCCCAAACTTTTGAACTGTAGTATATATATATATATATATATATATATATATATATATATATATATATATATATATATATATAAAGTGTTCCTTTAATCTGAGTAAACTGGACTAGCCTGCCACAATTTTGATATCAAGCTTATTTTTTCCCATTAAAATCTGATGTGTTTTCAAAGTGTTCCCATTATTTTTCTGAGCAGTACATATACAGTATATATGCAGTAATGTGCATGTAGCTGCATGTTTTTCTTAGCATACTTTGCTCGTAGTTCCACTGCTTACATTTTGGATTGATACAGTATGACATCAAACTTGGATTTTTTCATTCCGATTTTCTTTCCTCTGGTACTCTTATGTGTTTTTCTCTGTTGTTAAAGAGCTCTACAAATAAAGCTTTTACACTTAAAGGTGTAGTGTGTCATATTTTGGGTAATCCAAATTCTGAAAATGAATGCAGCATAAAATCCTTATTTTTTGTTGTTGTTATGTAATTATTCTTAAGTAAAATTTGGTGTATTTTTGTATCCTAAGGCTAGTTTTTATATACACTGGAAGAGGGTCCCCTTCCATGTAGGCACCCATTTTGGACTACTATAATGTGTTTTCAAGTTTATATGTCCAACTCTACACAACTGACTGGTGTGACTTCAACTAAATGCTTTAAAAAGGAAATAATGAACGATATATATTTGAAAATACTAGCATTTTGAAATCTGACAGTTAGATTTCACTAATTTGTCATGAAATCTCCGTGCGCTTCTCCAACAGCGCACGGAGGAGGAGAAAGGACAAGAGGATTTAACTGCAGGGTTACACCAAACACACATTTATTAACACAAAATGACACATGCACAGACACAACAGCTCGGGTATGCTAAAGAGTCCGTCAGGATGCCTTACACACGCACCGGAGGATAAACTGGGCAAACAGCCACGGCGTAGCTGCTGTGCTGCACAGGGGAATGCTGCAGAAAGCAAGGCAGCACAGCGGTGAAAATACACACTGCAATTTACTCATGGTGAGGGGGGCTGTCCGAGAAATCCCAGGATCCCAGCGAGCACACACAGAACACAGTCCTTCATAGACATGGTGGTTTGACGGCGGAGAACGATCGTCTAACGCACACAATGATCCAGCAGCGTCTGTCCAGCAAAGAGCTCCTTTAATACAGACGCCGCTGGCGTGACAAATAGGGAACACCTGGGTGAGCGCGGGAAAGATGATTACCGGGGCAAACAGCTGACTGTCAGAAAGAGGGGGGCGTGGCCGGACAGGCCAGAGCGGCAGCTACAGGCAGGAACAGAAACGGTGCACGGACAAGAAAACAACAAGAAATCAAAACTCAACTCCACATAATAAACCCACTGCCTGAGCCACCAGGATCGATCAGAACCGAGCCCACAGGAAATACGGGCTGACAGAATTATTACGCACTGCACCTTTAAGGTGAACCACCATGTAGTTGGTAAATGTTAAAATTCCAAAATTCTCCACCCAGCTCAATCCAAGTTTGACATTTTCAGTGTATCAACCTCTTATCTTCATCATGTTTGTTGGAGCTGTGTAGTTTCTGTTGCACCTGATGTTCTCATGTCTTTCAATAGTGTCAACTAACCATAAACTCCCCATGCAGACGTGGATGCGCCCACTAACTTCTTGGCCCAAGAAGAAACAGAGTCTAGCTTCAGGGTGTACTGGGATCATCCTCAGGCAGAAATTGATGGCTACTTGCTAAGCTATAGCTCCCCTGAGGGTCTGAGTGAGGAAGTCAGTGTTGCTGCTGACAGACCTTCACACATGCTGGACGGTCTGAAGCCGGGGTTGCTCTACACCGTCTACATGAGGGCCATCAAGGGGAGCACGGCCAGCAAGAAGATCGTGACACAAGCTGAGACAGGTCTCAAAAATACATTAAAAAAATCACCCCACCTAATTATGTGAATTGATAAAGCATGTCAATTCAGTTAAAGCCCCTTGATAAATGAAAAAAAAAGTCTTAAAAAAGAAGGCAATTGTCCTTCAGAAAAAGTCACTCACTTACAGCCGTCCACCTACACTGTCAAAAAATCAACAGTGTAGGTGGACATTGTCTTCTTCAATTCCTTTTTTTCCTCTATTGTTTGTTATTTTTTAGGTCCACCCTTTAATTTGTCACTCTCTGTCCCCTTTATAATTCATCAGTGGAGCTTGTGTATTATCATTATCTTCATTTAGACCCGGATGCTCCTGCTAACTTCTTAGCCCGAGATGAAACTGAGTCCAGCTTCACAGTGTCCTGGGAGCCACTCCGGGCAGAAATCAATGGCTACGTGCTAACCTACACCTCCTCTGAGGGCTCAAGTGGAGAAATCCCTGTGGGACCCGGCGGCACTTATTACATGCTGACTGGTTTGAGGCCCGGGGTCCTCTACACTGTCTACATCTGGGCCATCAAGGGAAACAAAGCCAGCAGGAAGATCTCGACACAGGCAGAGACAGGTGTCAACACCAGCTTTTGTTAAACCAAATTGCCTGTCTAACTAATCCGTGTTTAGTGCCTCAGAGCCTCAAGTAGCCTTAAATTACAGTTGTTTCGACAGACAACAAGCCAACTCCTTTGTAAACCCACAAAGAATGTGCCTCACATGGTAGACCACTCAGAATCTGCTTGGTTGTTTAAAGCAGTCTTTCACTCATCCATCTGCTTGCCAACTTTTTTCTTTGGTTCACGCAGAGGGGAGCAGCCTAGACGTCTTTTCCCCCCCAGCTACTTACAGTGCTTTGTCTCTTCCTGAACAGTCTTGTGTCAGCTTCCCGGGACTAACTGTGACCTGCGCTTTCCTACTTACAAAAGGCTCACTTCAACTTAGAGCTGACTCTCCATTCGTAACTCGTCTTAGATCAGTGTGTGCTTCCTTTCATGCAGACTGAGGTTTACCATCGCACATCACCATCTTTTATTCAGCAAAATGTTAATTTCACAGGTGAAGCATGGATTGAAGACTCGCCCGGAGAGCTCGGGCTCAGCTGTCTCTTCACTAGCACCAATTGAAGTAATGTTTGCTTTGCAACAGCTAATTTCCTCTAGCGATTTCCTTCTTCAGCTACACTCAAATTCCTGTGTAAAGATCTCAGTTTACATGGATCCTTGAAGCAGCTACCACCTGATTTGAATAGGATGAGGCAGTAGTTGGCAGAAGAAGATTAAATCCTGTCAGGATTTTGTACAGATCTGATTACTGAGCACTTATGAGAATGTTTTGGGTTTTTTTTTTTTGGTTGCTACAGTTACAAGTGTCCTTCACTCTGAAACCACAACACATTGTACCTGCGTGTGAGAGACTTTTTTCTAGGCCTTTTCAGAAGTTAGAAGATCAATAAACGTCCCCTGAAGTACTCAGATGCACCAAAAAGTTTCTCCAACCATGAGAATTTGCAATTATTTTGATTCTGTACTCTGACCACTTGGATCCCAAAAACTATGACTAATACGTTCATTCTTGTTCCAGCACAATACTGCACCCAGCACAGTTAGTTCTTCCAGATAATGCACAGTCAGACACATTTTTACCAGAGCTGTCCACATCGACATGATCAGTCTTGTCAAATGCGTCTTCTGCTCGGCCATTCAGGATTTCTTGCTGAGCTATGAATTTTTCCCCTTCTTCTCAGTCTGGGCTCCCATGCTGGTTCACTCAGCTTTTTTTCCATATCAGCACTGAGGACTAGATTTTCCTTTTAGCCATCTTGGCCCAAGAATAGGAGACCATCATCAAATTGTCATTAGACCATAAATGGAAATGAGTGAATCTGATCACTGATGTGATAGGAATTACAGGACCCTATTTAAACGGTTAAATTACCAGTAGACATCTTTATATGTAATGTCAGGGATTTTATGTTTTTATATTTGTTTTCCTTAATTTAAAGTCATTGCACTAATCAACGTGCATGTAGTACATGTAACCCAGTTGTTTCATTTTTCCTTTTAGTGAAAAATAAAACAACATACCCTACGATTTGCATAAGTAGTTGTTATAATTCGCATGAGTAGGAAAGAAAGCACTTTAACTAACGTCTTTCTTCAGAGCTGGATGCCCCTGCTAACCTCTTTGCCCGAGATGAGACAGAGTCAGCCTTCAGCGTGTACTGGGATCCAGTCCAGGCAGAAATTGATTGCTACATGCTAACCTACACCTCTCCTGAGGGTTCTAGTGAGGAAATCCCAGTTGGGTCTGACAGGACCTCTCACATGCTGACTAGCCTGAGGCCGGGAGTTCTCTACACAGTCTACATCTGGGCCTTCGGGGGGGGCAAAGCCACAAGAAAGATTTTAACACAAGCTGAGACAGGTTAATATAACATGAACAAAGCTCACATTTATTTTAAAGTGCTATTCATACTTTTTTTTTTTTTTAGCAAAAGGAGCAAATGTCATGGTGCTGCATCTGTCATCCATCCTGCTCACAAATTGCAAGAATTGCTTCTCCTCCCAGGAAACTGCCCATATGCTCACCAAGCTCACACACAAAGATCCTCAGCTGGGTCTGCATTAAGGTTGAGCTGAATGTCAAAGTCAAGATCAGGGTTAAAGGCCACAAGATATGTCATTTAAACTCTGAGTAGACCTTGCATAGATGTGCATAGAAGTGAAGGGTCCCGGTACCCTCAGGGTGGATTAATCATGCTGGAATGAGCTACTCCGTCACTGATGGATGAATTTAATATACTGATAGATTTGGGCAAAATTAGAGGATGACATCCAAAACTCATTTATATGAACCAATTCATATTCCCACTGTTTTAATTAGAATTAGCAAACTGGGAATATGTTCATTCCTCTTACTCTGGCCTGAAAAATAACTATGGAAAATGTGTGAGTTACACACATTTTCATAGGTAATAAAAGTCATGCTGCAAGATTATTATATTTTTCCACCATGCATCAAAACTGAGGTTGTCTGCATTTCAAATAGATCAAATAAATGTATAAAATAATGTAATTAAAAAGATTTCATGAGAAATGAAAGGATAACTCCTTGAGATCCCATTCTTCAGCAGTGCACGACTTTTGTGGGAAGCCGTGCTTCCTGGTTGAGTTTTGTTTATTTCAGTGATACTGGATATACCCCACTATTCAGAATTTTATTAAACTTGGTGGAGAGTCGAAAAACCTGCAAAGGAAGCATCCATAACCCTTTGGTTTACATCTAGATTTATTTTAAAATTATAAGAAGGGTAATTCTAAAGCAGCAACTGTCGATTTACCGGTCAGTCTACCTTCCTTCTCTCACCTATGGTCATGAATTTCAGGTTCAGGTTCAAGTTCAGGTTACTTTATTTGTACCCCTAGGTAGATTTGTTTTGCAGTCAGGTGACATCCATATTTACAAACCACAATTACATTCAACATGAACACAAACACAGGCACACATGAAGCTGACTATAAACACAATAAAAGTGCTCAAGGCTCCACCAATCAGGACATAAGACAAAGAGATAAGAGAAAAAACAAAGAGATTAGAGAGAAGGGTCATGTTAAAAAGTTAAAGACTAGTCAAAGAGGTTAAAAACTCAAAAGTCTAAAACCCAATAAAAGATGTAGAACCCAAATAAAAAAAAAAACTACAAAAATAAGTAAATATAAAATAAAATTAATGAATTGAATGAATTTATTTATTTCGGATAATACAGTACAGGTTAAAGAAACTGTATAATATAACAACAAGGTCAAATTAGACAAAGACTCCTTCTACTAAACAATTCCACGTGAGTTATCCGAAATGGGTGATGGCTGAAGCCGCAGCTTATATTGCCCACCCATATTCCATCCAAGAATTCAAAGAAAAAAGAGTAAACAAGACAAGAGTGATTACAATTTAGAACAAAGCTAAGACAAAGTGTGACTGAGAGAAAAAAAAAAAAAAGAAAAAAAAGAAAAAAAAAGAAAACTAAGCTAAGCTAAGTTAAGCAGTTACTATTCAAGACAAATCTAAGACAGAATGTCACAGAGAGAAAAAAAAAAAAAAAAAAAAAAAAAAACTAAGCTACAACACAACACAGGCTGGAAATGTCAATCCTTATGTGAGTTTACATGTCGTCTTGTAAATATGTTTGGAGTATTTCTTCCTTTAGTTTTTGTTTAAATTGTCCAAGCGTTGTACATGATTTTAATTCAGGTCCATAATCGTTCCATAATCTGACTCCTTGCACTGAAATACAGTGTTGCTTGGTGGTTGTTCTCACTGTAGGCTTTTGAAATATACATGTTCCTCTGAAGTGATATCGTTTCTCCCTTGTTTGGAACAACTTTTGGATATTTGCAGGCAGTGATAAATTCTTCACTTTGAACATTATTATTGCGGTTTTAAAGTCAACCAGATCTTTCAACTTGAGAGTTTTTTGTTTAAGAAAAAGTGGGTTTGTTGGTTCCCTGTAAGCTGCTTTGTTTATTATTCTAATAGCTCTCTTTTGAAGCATAAAGAGTGGATATATGTTTGTTTTATATGTATTTCCCCATACTTCATTGCAATATGTCATGTATGGGAGTATTAATGAATGATACAAGGTGTATAGTGTGGGTTGATTCAGCAAATATTTCACTCTGTGTAATATTGCAATTGATTTGGAGACTTTACCTTTAATATAATTAATATGTGACTTCCAACACAGTTTGTTATCAATTATTACTCCAAGGAATTTGGTTTCAGATACCCTTTCAATCTCTACACCATTTACACTGAGTTTGGGTACTGGATTGTTGTGATGGTTGTTAAAGACTATAAATTTTGTCTTACTTAAATTGAGTGTTAATTTGTTTGAATCAAACCACAGTTTAAGCTTTCCTAATTCCTTCCCGAGTGTATCCAGAAGTTGTTCCAAATTGTTTCCACTGCATAGCAGATTAGTGTCATCGGCAAACAATATTAAGTCCATTTTTTCTGAGACTTTACATATATCGTTTATATACATATTGAATAATAATGGTCCCAAAACTGAACCCTGTGGGACTCCACAGGTGACCTTCAGCAACTCTGAGTTTTTGTTGCTAACACATACATACTGATATCTATTCTTTAAGTAACTACTTAACCAGGACAGTGCTACACCTCTAATACCAGAATTTTGTAGTTTCTTTAATAATAAATTATGATCTACTGTATCAAATGCTTTTTTAAGATCTAGGAATACTCCAACTGAATACTCTTTATTTTCAATGGCTGTTGATATTTTTTCTGTAAATTCCATTAGGGCATATGCAGTTGTCCTCTTGTGTCTGAACCCATATTGCTGCTCACATAATAAATCATTCTTCAGTATGCAGTTGTCAATTCTCTCATAGAATATTTTTTCAAGTATCTTGGAAAATTGTGGTAATAGTGAAATTGGTCTATAGTTTGAGAGTTCCCCTCTGTCGCCCATCTTGTATATCGGAATTACTTTAGCTATTTTCATTGCATTGGGAAATATACCTGATTGGAGAGACAGGTTGCAGATATACGTCAGTGGTTTTACTATGCATTCGATAACAGTTTTGACTAGTAGCATGTCGATACCATCACAGTCAGTAGATGTTTTACTTTTGAACGATTTAACAATTTCAATGACCTCTCTTTCGTCTGTGTTCTTTATGAAGATGGAGTCTTTTACAGCAGTGTTATTGCATATTGTATCACCTGTTGGCACCGTAGTGGGTATTTCTCGGGCCAGTTTAGGTCCAATGTTAACAAAAAAATTATTAAATTCATCTGCAGGTGAAGCGATATTCACACTCTGAGTCGTTTTATTATTTTTTGGAATATTAGTTGGGTAGCTTGTATTTCTGCTTTTATTTCCAAGGATACTGTTGAGTATTGTCCATGTATTTTTAATATTTTCTCTGTTTTTCTCCAGTTCTTTACTGTAATAGTCTCTTTTACTACATCTTATTATATATGTTAACTTATTTTTGTATGTTTTATACCGCTGCTCTGCTTCTTTTGTTCTTTTCTTTAGGAAAGCTTTATATAATGAATTTTTCTTTTTACACGCCTTTTGTAGTCCTTTGGTTAACCATGGCTTATTAGCAAATTTGTGTTTAAGCTTTTTTATTACTAATGGGCAGTTTTTTTCATAAAGAGTGGTTACAATGTTTATAAATGTGTCATAGGCTTCATTTACATCTGATACATAGACTTCTGTCCAGTCTTGCTTCAGCAAGTCCTCTTTAAAAGAACTGATTGCATTTGGTGATTTGTGTCTGAACGATTTTGAAGTTTTTTCTGCGTTGGGCCCCGTGTGGCCATGGATAAGTGCAAAGGTTGGCAAGTGGTCACTTATATCATTTATCAATAATCCACTTTCTATTTTCTTATCGAAAACATTGACAAACAGGTTGTCAATAAGTGTAGCAGAGTGAACTGTGATTCTACTGGGATGGGTTATTGTGGGATATAGACTCATGCTGTACATAGAGTTCATGAACTCTGTAACTACATTTTGTTGATGAGGATTCAGTAAGTCAATATTGAAATCTCCACAAATTGCTACCATTTTCTTACTAGTAATATTATTGTACAGCTCGACTAATTTATCTCTGAATGTCTCAATGCAAGTTCCCGGTGTTCTATATATGCAGCTTAATAAATAGGTAACTAAATTATGTGCAATATATCGTTACATCTTGTTCAACTCTTTAACAGCAGCAGGAACAAAGCTGTTTTTGTAGCGCTGGGTTTTACTTTTTGGGACAGCAAACCTCCGTCTGGAGGGAAGAAGCTGAAAGTGGCAGTGCAAAGGGTGGGAGTCATCATTTAAAATGGAGGTAGCCATCCTCTGTACTTGTCTGGTGTACAGGGATGTCAGGCTCAGCTGTGACTCACCAAGCAAACGACTGGACCATCTAACTACCTGATCCAAGGATTTCCTCTGTTTCAGTTTTATCTGACCAAACCATGACACTAAAGAAAAGGATAAAACAGATTCAATAAAAGCCCGATAAAACATTGTCATTATGGTTCGGTCAATTTGGAAGCGTGCAAGTTTCCTTAAACAATGCAAATGTTGCTGACCCTTTTTGCACACCCTTTCACAGTTCACTTCAAAGTTTAAATTACTATCAATAATCGTCCCAAGATATTTGTAGGATTGTACACATTCGGTGGTCTGACCTTTTACTACAGTGACTTCATGCCTGGGAGTTTTCCTCCTAAAGTCAATAATCATATCTTTAGTTTTTGTCGTATTCAGCTGCAGGTAGGAATCCTCACACCAGTGAACAAAATCATCAACTACTGGGCCGTGGCCACTCTCACCATCCTGGAGGAGACTGACAACAACTGAATCATCAGCATACTTTATAATGTGTCTGTTGTCATGTCTGCTACGACACATGTTTGTGTACAGGATGAAGAGTAGTGGTGACAACACACACCCCTGTGGAGAGCCAGTAGAAGAGCACTTTTGGTCAGACAATGTACCACTGACCCTTACTCTCTGTGTTCTGTTGGTTAAAAAATCCAGAATCCAACCCACCAGATTATTACTCAAATCAAATTGTTGCAGGAGCCTTTCAACTAAAATATGAGGTTGGATTGTATTAAAGGCGGAAGAAAAGTCCACAAATAAAAGCCTGGCGTGTGTCCCATTAAAATCCAGATGTTCAAAAAGCATGTTAACCAGAGTGACAGTGGCATCCTCTACTCCTCTATGAGACCTATAGGCAAACTGCAAAGGATCCAATGCCTGCTCAGTCTGCTTTAGGACCTCAAATCTGACCAGTTTTTCAAAAATTTTCATTAAAATTGAAGTCAAAGCTACTGGTCTAAAATCATTTACCATTTTAGGACAGCTGGATTTTGGAACGGGGACAACCACAGCATCTTTCCAGATCTTAGGCACATGTTGTGTCTGTAAGGACTTATTGAAAATGTAGTGAAATACAGGACTCAGTTCATGTGCACAGGACTTTACCAAGCGCCCACATATATTATCAGGGCCCTGACTTTTGTTCACTTTTACAGCACAGAACGCCCTTTTAACATCCTGCACCTCAATATGAAAGTGCTGATTGTCTTTGAGTTTCTGTTTCAAACCTTAGGTTTCTGTGCTAAAATCAATAGAGTCAAAACAACCATAAAAACAATTAAGAACATTAGCCAGCTCTGTGTCTGCATTAAAATCATCTAGAAACACACGATTACTGCGCTCTGTGCTCTGAAGGCCTGCAATAGTTTTCATACTGGCCCAGGCTGAACCAAGTTTCTTTGTTGCCATCTTGCTTTCCAGCTCTGATTTATAATTCTGTTTTGCTCTTAAAATTTCGGCCTTCAGCTCTTTTGTGGCAACCTGCAGCTCAGAAACAATCCCCTGTTTAAAGGCAAGTGCTTTCCTCTGTAAGCAGGATTTAACTGATTTTGTAACCCATGGCTTGTTGTTGGGATATATTTTGACACATTTATGTGGAACGATCATATCTCTACAGAAAGCCATGTATGAGCATGTCACGTCCACTAAAGAGTCCAAATCATCTCCGCAGGACAGTGTGAACACCTCCCAGTCCGTACAGTTAAAGTATTCCTGGAGGCAGTGCACTGAATCCTCTGTCCACATGTTTATGTCTCTGGTCTTCGCCTTGTCTCTTCTGAGAGCAGTTTTATACGTGAGCAGCAAATGTACACAGATGTGATCTAAGGATCCTAAAGGGGGAAGGGGAATAGATTTATAGGCCCCCTCAATGGATCCATAGCACAGGTCCAATGTCTTTTTTCGCCTGGTTGGGCAGGAGACATACTGATAAAAGTTTTTAAGTGTCTTCTTTAAAGAAACATGGTTAAAATCCCCAAGGATAAAATTTGGAGCCTCTGGGGAAATCGACTGCAACCGCTGTACCACATCAAAGACGGTGGTGGAGGCGGAGGCAGCATCTGCCCTGAACTTTGGGTCATGACTGAAAGAATGAGATTGTGGATACAAGTGGCTGAAATGAGGATTCACCGTAGGGTTGCTGGACTCACCCTTAGAGATAGTGAGAGGAGTTCAATCATCTGGGAGAGGCTCAGAGTAGAGCTACTGCTCCCCCACATACCAAAGGAGCCAGTTAAGATGGTTTGGGCATCTGATCAGGATGCCCACGGTCGCCTCCTACTTGAGGTGTTTTGGGTGCATCCCACTGGGAGGAGATCCAGGACTCACTGAAGAGACTATTTCTCCCAGTTGGCCTGGGGACGTCTTGGTGTCCTCCTCTGAAGAGCTGGAGGAGGTGGCTGGGGAGAAGGAAATCTGGACTTCTCTGCTTGGACTGCTGCCCCCACAACCTGAATCCCTGGAAAAGCGGTAGTGGATGGATGGATGGATGGATGAGTAATTTTATGAAAAATCAATAAATCCTTGAATAAGTTCAGAATCAGATGATTTTCTAGTGTAATACCATAGAAACCATGCATAAGCCACACAAAATTCTATCCTCTTTTTTAGAGCTCAAAACTATGAGTATCTATATCTAATAGGCCAAAAACATGCAGGTTAGGTTAATTGGAGACTCTAAAGTGGCCCTAGGTGTGAATGGTTAAGGGATAGCGCCGTACCGTGGCTGCTTCATCCATCCAGGTGGATGCCCTCAATTTCCCCTCTGGGGATCAATAAAGTATACAAAATCAAAAAAAAAAAAAATCTTTGACTTACAAAAGATTAAAATATATGAGGAGTCAAAATTAAACATTTTAAATGGTTGATGATGTTTTTTTAATAACAACAAAGCAATTATAAGCATTAGAAAAACCATGTAAATAAATGTAATAACTGGTAAATCCATCAAATAATATAGGGTTTTTCTAATTTTCTGAAAAATGGAGATGTGAGATTTGCGGCCGACAGCGACGATAGCTGCAAGACTCTATTTTTGAAAAACTGCTGTCCATAATAAGTCCCAGGTGTTCTTGCACATACAAACTCCAACAGGTTATTGCTCTACTACTGTTAATTTTAAAAAAAAGATCTACATCAGAGACCACTGATAGGATATTCCTGTCAGTCAGGCTGCGGTACACGTGGCTTTGGTTTTAGGGAACAGCGTTGAAGGAGATCACTTTCTCTGAGGCTTTCTACAAGAGGGAAAACTAGATCTGCAGAGCTGTGCTGGGAATTTCTGCACTTGTGCATGGATTTTTGTGAGATGTGTGAAATAAAAAGGCTGTGGGTATTTATAAGGGTTATGGCTTAGTAAGAAGGAAAAGGGAATTCATCCTCATAACTGAGAGACATGTAAAATTTTATGGTGAGAGAACACAGCATGTGGACTGTAACTCCAGCCATCCATCTTCTTCCGCTTAATCCTTTTCAGGTCGCGGGGGGGCTGGAGTCTATCCCAGTATCTTTGGGCGAGAGGCAGGGTTGGCCCATCTGTGTTTGCCCACATGGACATTACCTGTTTTCAACTGATTTTCTCATAAATTTGCTATTTTCTTGTAAATTTGTGACTTTTCCCTCTAACTTGATCAATTTGAAACTTACTCATAAATTTTCAACTTTTTTAATTGTAAAATTGTGACTTTTGCTCATAAATTTGTGATTTTTATGCCTCGGTGCAAGGGAGGCATACGGTAATCACTCAGTGTGTGTGTGTGTGTGTGTGTGTGTGTGTGTGTGTGTGTGTTACCAGCTTTTCAGCTCACCCAGTCAAAATCAAGTGGAACTAAAGGCTTTTACCACTTCCGGTGCCACACAAGTAGGCTGCCTTTTGCAGCAGCGGATCAATTTCTTCCTGTTTCTATTTACTATCTGGCTTCTCTTGCTAACAGACAGGACCAACATGGAAGCCGCAGACAAATCCATATGGGACCCAAAAACAGCCCAGGTTTAATCTATCATGGGGCCCACATGGACATGCTGGCTGGCTAATTCAGTATTTTCTCCTGGTTTATGGTAAATGGTAAATGGCGCTCACTTATATAGCGCTTTTCTTCTCATCTAAGATGACCAAAACGCTTTACAGATCCTGCTATCCACGCATTCATGCACACATTCACACACTGGTGGCGGCAGTGATACTTGATACTTATGAAGTATGATTTATTAAACTTCCAGCTGAATTTGTTCAAACCTCTAGGAATCTGAGAAAGCCTCGACTTCTGAAAAAATGCGCTTCCCACAGGGCAGACCAGGTCAGAGGTCACGGCTCATAACACAGCATGGGCTGAAAAGCGGCAGCACGGAGAAACTGGCCTTCAACAGGAGTGTCTTTGTGTGAGCTAGATGATCTGTGAAGTCTGCTGGGAGCTCTAAATGAAAACTTTGTCAAAAGATAAATATTTTGGAAGATGAACATTTTTTCCCTCAAATCCTTAGAAATCAGCAGTCAGTGACTAGTGTGGATCAAATAGAAAATCTGTATCAAAAGCTATCATCTGGGACTGATAAAAGCATTTGTTACTGCGTTAGTGACTTTATTAGACTTAGAAATACAATCAGCTTCATTGTCATTTTACAGTTGTACAGTACAACGAAATTGTAGGTGCTCCACCAGACTACTGTGCAATAAAGTAAGAGAGAAGGATTAGATAAAAGACAGTTAAAGAACACACGTTTAAACACACAACTGAAATAAAAATAAAATTAAAATTAAAATTAAATTAAAAAAAATTAAAATGGCCCAGGATTGTTGAAATATGCACAGGTGTGATAGTGACTATATGGGTGGAACTACTGTATGTACATAAGAGTGCAGACACACAATTGAGTAAAATGGCCCAAGGATTATGGAAAGTATGCATAGGTATGGTAGGTGGTTTCACAGATGGGTCAGTATACATGAGAGTGCGGAGTGCAAAGACAGGTGTGTTACTGTGATAATTAAAAAGGTCCTCAGTTCTGTGCATGTGAGCGTTCAGAGGGAGGTGGGTGGGGCTTCTGACTGTTTGCAGTCCGGATGGCCCAGGGGAACAAAATGTTTGTCAGTCTGGAGGTGTGGGACCTGAATGATCTGACCCGTTGTCCAGAGGGAAGCAGGTCAAACAGGTGGTGGGCAGGATGGGAGGGCAGAAGGCTGCCGATAATTTTTTGGGCGGTATTGATGACCCTCTACACAGCCTTCTTGTTCTCGGCCGTTGAGCCGGTGTACCACACATCCAGACAGCAGGTGAGCACGCTCCCCACTAAGCAGCGGTAGAAGGCCAGCAGCAGCTTCTGGTCCAGGTTGTTCTTCCTCAGGACACGGAGGAAGTGCAGCCGCCGCTGGGCTTTCTTCAGCAGGGCCTTGGTGTTGACAGTCCAGGAGAGGTCAGATTAGATGTGGGTGCCCAGGAACCTGAAGAAGGGGACGGTTTCCACGTGGTCGCCATTTATGAGGAGGGGAGGTGGTCCTGTATGTTCTTCCTGAAGTCCAGTATTAGTTCTTTGATTTTTTTGGACATTCAGTTTCAGGTTGTTTTCTTGGCACCACAGCAGCAGATTCTTTACCTCCTATGCCTTCTCATCATCATCAGTGATGAGCCCAACCAAGGTGGCATCATCCGTGTTTTTTACAATGACGGTGGTTGGGTGGGTTAGAATACGGTCAAAGGTGTACAGGGAGTACAGTAGAGGGTTTAGCACACAGCCCTGGGGGGAGCCAGTGCCAAGAGATAGTGTGGCGGAGTGATGGGGGCCAAGTCTGACTGTTTGTGGGCGGCTGGTGAGAAAGTTTTTTTTATCCAGGAGCAGGTGGGGGGAGGTGCAGTTTGTTGATCAGAATATCCGGGATGATGGTGTTGAAAGCTGAGCTGTAGTCCACAAAGAGCATCCTCACGTAGCTCCTTGGGTTCTCCAGGTGGCTCAGTGCTCTGTGGAGTGTGGTGGCGATGGCGTCTTCCACAGACCGGTTCTCCCTGTAGGCGAACTGATGGGGGGAAGACAGTCCCTGATGTGCTGGGACACCAGTCGCTCAAAACACTTCATGACTACAGATGTGAGTACTATGGGTCTGTAGTTGTTCAAGCTGTCAATTGTGGACTTTTTTGGGATGGGGATGATGGTGGAGGCCTTGAGGCAGGAGGGGACGGTGGCGTGCATCAGGGTAAGGTTGAACAGCTTGGTGAGGATCCCTGCCAGCTGGTCTGCACATGCTTTGACCACCGC
This sequence comes from Pholidichthys leucotaenia, assembly GCA_020510985.1. Taxonomy (NCBI): domain Eukaryota; kingdom Metazoa; phylum Chordata; class Actinopteri; order Cichliformes; family Pholidichthyidae; genus Pholidichthys; species Pholidichthys leucotaenia. The sequence goes on along the minus strand of CM035846.1, from coordinate 270,301,782 downwards.
TCCTGGGATGCTGTCTGGACCGGCAGCTCTGCGGAGGTTCACTGCTCTCAGTTTCCTCCTCACCTCGTGCCCCTGTAGAGAGAGGGGGGAGGATGGGGAGAGGGGAGGAGGGGGGGAACGGTTTTGGGGGGGGGAGGTGTGCTCAAACCGGGCAAAGAAGCTGTTAAGCTCCTCTGCCAGAGTGAGGCTGCTGTCTGATGTTGGGGGGCCCTGGCCCCTGTAGTTGGTGAGGGCCTGGATGCCTCTCCACATCTGTTGGGGGTTGTTGTCTGTGAGTAAGCCCTCCACCTTCCTCCTGTAGGTGATCTTCAGCCAACCGGAGATCCGCAGCGCTACGGTATCGCTACGTCTAGGCAGGATTCTGACTTAGAGGCGTGCAGTCATAATCCCACAGATGGTAGCTTCGCACCAGTGGCTCCTTAGCCAAGCACATACACCAAATGTCTGTATCTGCGGTTCCTCTCGTACTGAGCGGGATTACTATTGCAACAACACATCACCAGTAGGGTAAAACTAACCTGTCTCACAATGGTCTAAACCCAGCTCATGTTCCCTATTAGTGGGTACAATCCAACGCTTGGTGAAATCTGCTTCACAATGATAGGAACAGCCGACAACGAAGGATCAAAAATCGACGTCGCTATGAACGCCTGGCCGCCGCAAGCCAGTTATCCCTGTGTTGCTGGCTGTCTGTGTGGTTTGCTCTGTGGCTAGCTCTCCTCATTCTCCTGAGGATTTTGCCTTTAATTGTATTTTAATCACTTTTTTCCATCTACCGTTAGCTCTCACTTCTGTTTATCAAGCCTCTTGCACCTGTGTGCGCACTCAGTGTCATCTAATCACCCTCTATAGCCTCCTGTTCACCTTTCATCTGTGTTTTTGTTAGCTTCAGGTTAGCCACTAACTATAGCTACTAACTCTCCTTCCTCTCCTCCTCTGGTGTGCTCTCTCTGTCAGATGTTTAGCTACACCTCTGCCTCTTTTAATGATAATGGTAAATGTAATAAATGTTGTCTTTTTGAGGTGCTCGAGTCGAGGTTGTCTGATTTGGAATCCTGGCTCCGCTGCATTGAAACACCGTCTGCGCCAGTTAATCTTGACGGACGTCCCTTAATTGCAGCAGAGCTCCCTAGCACAGGGCGGCCTGCTAGCGGTCCTCCGGTCCTCCTCAGCAGTGAGGAGACTGGGTGGGTGACGGTGAGAAGGAAGCCTAGCCACAAAGCCCTAGTTCACCACCAACCTGTTCATGTTTCTAATCGCTTTTCCCCGCTCAGCGACACACCCGCTGAGGAAAAAACTCTGATCATTGGTGACTCTGTAGTCAGAAACGTGAACCTAGAGACTCCACTGACCATAGTCAAATGCATTCCTGGGGCCAGAGCAGGCGACATCAAGTCAATTTTGCAAATGCTGGCTAAAAGCAACTGTAAATACTCCACAATTGTTATCCACGCCAGCATTAACGACGTCCGACTCCAGCATTCGGAAGTCTCAAAACTTATTGTGGAATCGGTGTGTGACTTTGCAAAAACGATGTCTGCCTCCTTAAGGCACTTTTCCATTAGCCCAGCATACCTCGGCACGTCTTGATTCACTTCAACACGGTTCGGCTTGCTTTTGTCTCCATTACAACCGTGTTGAGCTGGGGTGGGTGGGATTTCTATAAAAGCGAGGTGGCGCCACACTCCCGTGACGTAGAACACGCGACCCAAGCAAAACATAACACATACAGCTGTACAAGGCGACTCCTCGGTCTGTGGCTTTTTTCACCATAAATGCCAAAAAGGACCACCAGACAAGGGTACAGGCAGCGAGATGAAACACTCTGGAATAGTTCTGCAGCTTCTGGGAGAGCCAAAGACGTGAGGATACAAACTAGGTCATATATGACGGTAAGCTAATGTTGCTAATGCTAGTTTGCTATAAGTACGTCGTACTACACTTTAATGTCTGCAAGTTATCGCTGTTAGGTACTAAAATATGTACGCTGTGTGTGTTTCAGATGGCTCTGTTGTGGGGAAATTACCGCTTCATTCGGTCTGGGCGTTCAGCACAGCCTGTCACGGATGTCATCAGCCTGTCACTGATGTCAACACAGCTTCACAAACGATCAGTGGTTATAGAGCTTAAGAATGTCTGTAGAAACGTTTATTTCCTGTACAACAAATTGCTCTGATCTGCGTGAAAATCATGGAGAGACTGTTGAGACATCATGCATGTACCTGCTCCAGCTGCAGAGTCTGAGATGGTGTCATAGAAAAAAATGATCAGTTGACACAACTTGATCGCCATGTTAATAATTATATTAGCCACAAAATATATATTCTTAAATATATATTATTATAAAGGTAAACAGTACTGAGTTAGGTATAATAAGATATATTTGACAGTTATCATGCATTTTAGGCCAAAACAAACTTGATCTAGGATTAAAAGCAATTAAAATAATGCAGTCACAAGGTTACATGGAAAATACTTGATTTACTAGATACATGTACTGTAGAAATATATATTCTCTGCATCAACAATGTACTAGACATGCATTCATGTAGTATTGCACTGGGAATTGCACTGACAATAAACCTCTGAAGTTTTTGCAGATGTCTCTTTTTTTATATGTGAAGGTTACCACCATGTGGCATAAATTAAATACTGAAAGATTGGAAAAGCTAAGAATAATCCAGCAGTTTGAGAAATCACTTTTGGTTTGGTGTAAGTCTGTCAACAGAATTATGAACCATAAAGCAGTTTGTGTTAAAATGTTAAATCCCATTAAACCTAATCCGGGGGCTTCCAATCATGTGTCATGGGGGACCAAGACCCTGCAGGTTCTCTCTTCTACCCAGTCTCTTCAGCAGGTGTTCTCACTGATCAGTCAGTGGAAGAAGTTCAGTGGAATCTGCTGTTGAACACACTGGTTGGAGGTAAAGCCTGCAGGGTCTTGGCCCTCCATGGCACATGATTAGACACCCCTGCCCAAATCCATTATGATGAAGAGCAGATGCTAATATGACCCAGAATTCCTCCATATACTGGTACTGTCACTAAAGTATGCAGGGTCTTCTGCACTGGCACATCCAACAATACAGTCTTCAGTTAATAAAATAATTGTTTTGGTTACTTTTTTCTTAAAAATGAGCCATTATTTTCAAGGTCACCGATAAATACTTTGTACAGTTTACTCTTTTCCCACCAGTGTCTTAACAGACAAAATAGAAAATCATGATGCAAACACATAAGTCACTAAATTGTTTATTACAATCAGCAGCAAATTCCAGATTATTCAGAAAGTGCAAAATTCAAACTGTAAAAACAAACTGGAATGGTCACACACGGCAGCCACGCTGCCTCACTGAGAAGCAACTGGATCAGCCCCTCATACTGGTCCTGGTTCAGCAGATCTTGAGCCTGCATCTCTGTAAATAGTGAGGCAAGGTCCAGTTGGGGTGGACAGTTTCCCTCTTGCCTAGACAAAAGACAAATGGGTGGTGGTTAATTAAAGCAAGTTTAAAACATATTTGGGAAATACACTTGTTGCTAAAAAGCCAGTGGTGGAATGTGAATTAATGAATGGATCTTTATTTCAGATTGATTAAAAGTAAAGATTAAAAGAAAATAGAATAATATAACAAAGGGGAAAAAAATCTAACAAGGTCAAATTAAACAATAACTCCTCTGATTATACAGTTCAACATAGGTTATCTGAAATGGGTGATGGCTGAAGCTGCAGCTTATATTGCCCACCATATTTCATCCAAGAATTCAAAAGAAAAACAAAACAGGAGGGATTACAATTTGAATGTGACAATAAAGTACTTCGTTGTTGTATTTAACCACAATTTTCATGTAGCTGCGCTTCGGTAGATTTTACAAGGGCTGCGTTACATTTAAAATCATCTCTTTTTACTGTGGCCTCAGCAATCAGAATGAATTAATACATTCACTTGAATGGAATCTAGTACTTTAACTGAAGGTGTGCATCACCGAGTATGGAGTCGCTCAGTCAAAATATGAAGTTTTTATCAATAAAAGTTTGTCTTGTCTGTAAAAGTGTCTCTTGTTGCCCTGGCTTCATGTGTGGGTGGTGTTTTGTACTAGCATTGCTAAAATATAAAAGGAAGCACTACAATGGGTCTCAAATATTTGTAATGTGTCCTGTTACTGCATGAGTTTATTGATGATAGACTATAAACTACACATATAAAGTAAATTATATTGACGACTGAACATCTCACATTCGCCAAAACATACAGTTATGAACATAACTCACAAAGGATCACACAAGTGATCTGACAAAAAAATAAATACATTAACAAGCGGTTTATTTTACAGTTGATGTGCCATATTCACACAATCAAATAAATCTCAGTTCAGTCCCTTTTATATTAAGTGGAAATTGTGCTACTTTGGTTTTGACACTTTACCCATAAAAGCAAAGGATTTCAGTACTTTCCACAGTGGCGAGGTCCGTTGTGGGCTGGCTGATTTCCTCATGCCTAGATGAATGACAGAAATGGATGATGGTTAGTTTCAAGCAAGTTCAACACTTATACAGGCACATCTCAAAAATTAGAATACCATGAAAAAAATTCAATATTTTTTTCACTCATTTCAGAAAGTGAAACCCATATATAGATTCATTACAGGGACAGTGATATATTGAAAGTGTTTATTTTAATATTGATGATTACGGCCACGATAAGGTGACGATCCCCTCATGGATCGTCACCTTATCGTGGTGGGGGGGTTTGCGTGCCCCAGTGATCCCAGGAGCTATGTTGTCCGGGGCAATTTGCCTCTGATAGGGTCTCCCAAGACAAACTGGTCCTGGGTGAAGGGCCAGACGAAGAACGATCCAACAGACTCTCATGATAAATTGTATATCAAGGATTCAGTGTACCCCGCCCGGTATGGGGTTACCGGGGCCCCACCCTGGAGCCAGGCCTGGGGGAGGGGCTCGAAGGCTAGCGTCTGGTGGCCGGGTTTCCACCCATGGGACCCGGCCGGGCTCAGCCCGAAGGAGTTACATGGGTCCGCCCTCCAGTAGGTTCACCACCTGCAGGAGGGATCATGGAAGTCCGGTGCTATGTGGATTAGGTGGCAGTCAAAGGCGGAGACCTTGGCGGACTGATCCCAAGCTTTCTAAACTGGCTTTTGGTACGTGGAATGTCACCTCTCTGGTGGGGAAGGAGCCTGAGCTGGTGTACGAGATTGAGCGATACCGGCTAGATATAGTCGGCCTCACCTCAACACACAGCTCCGGTTCCGGAACCAGTCTCCTGGAGAGGGGCTGGAGCTTGGCCTTTTCTGGAGTTGCCCCGGGCGAGAGGCGACGAGCAGGGGTAGGTATTCTTGTATCGCCCCACCTTGCTGCCTCTATATTGGAGTTTTCCCCGGTGGACGAAAGGGTTGCTTCCCTGCGCCTTCGGGTTGGGAAACGGGTCCTGACCATCATTTGTGCCTATGCACCAAATGATGTTTCAGAGTACCCACCCTTTTTGGAGTCTGTGACTGGGGTGCTGGAGGGTGCTCCTCCTGGAGACTCCATTGTCCTACTGGGGGACTTCAATGCGCACGTGGGCAACGACAGTGAAACCTGGAGGGGGGTGATTGGGAGGAATGGCCTGCCCGATCTGAACCCGAGTGGTGTTCAGTTATTGGACTTCTGTGCTAACCACAGTCTGTCTATAACGAACACCATGTTCAAGCATAAGGGTGTCCATATGTGCACCTGGCACCAGGACACCCTAGGCCGCAGGTCGATGATCGATTTTGTTATCGTATCATCAGACCTGCGACCGTATGTCTTGGACACCCGAGTAAAGAGAGGTGCAGAGCTGTCAACTGATCACCACCTGGTGGTGAGTTGGATCCGATGGCAGGGGAGGAAGCCATTCAAACCTGGTAGACCCAAACGTATAGTGAGGGTGTGCTGGGAGCGTCTGGCTGAGGCCCCTGTCCGGGAGGTCTTCAACTCCCACCTCCGGAAGAACTTCAACCACATTCCGAGGGAGTCTGGAGACATGGAGTCTGAATGGGCCATGTTCTCCACCTCTGTTGTTGAAGCGGCAGCCCAGAGCTGTGGCCGCAAGGTGGTCGGTGCATCTCGTGGTGGCAACCCCCGAACCAAGTGGTGGACACCAGTGGTGAGGGGGGCCATTAAGCTGAAGAAGGAGTCCTATCAAGCTTGGTTGGCTTGTGGGACTCCCGAAGCAGCTGAGGTGTACCGGCAGGCCAAGCGGAGTGCAGCTCGGGTGGTTGCTGAAGCAAAAACCCGGGTATGGGAGGAGTTCGGTGAGGCCATGGAACAAGACTTTCGGTCGGCTTCAAAGAGATTCTGGCAACCTGTCTGGCGGCTCAGGAGGGGGAAGCAGCTCCCTGTCCACATGTGTATGGTGCGGTTGGGGCACTGTTGACTTCAACTGGGGATATCGTCGGGCGGTGGAAGGAATACTTCGAGGATCTCCTCAATCCCACTGATACGCCTTCCACAGAGGAAGCAGGGTTTGGGGACGAGGGGGATGACTCGCCTATCACAGGGGCTGAGGTCGCCAAGGTGGTTAAAAATCTCCTTGGTGGCCGGGCCCCGGGGGTGGACAAGATTCGCCCCGAGTACCTCAAGGCCCTGGATGTTGTTGGGTTGTCATGGTTGACACGCCTCTGCAACATTGCGTGGAGGTCGGGGGCAGTGCCTTTGGCATGGCAAACTGGGGTGGTGGTTCCTCTCTTCAAAAAAGGGGACCGGAGGGTGTGCTCCAACTTTAGAGGGATCACACTCCTCAGCCTCCCTGGGAAGGTCTATGCCAAGGTACTGGAGAGGAGAGTCCGGCCGTTGGTCGAACCTCGGATTCAGGAGGAGCAATGTGGTTTTCGTCCTGGCCGTGGCACATCGGACCAGCTCTTTACCCTCTCGAGAATTCTTGAGGGTTCGTGGGAGTTTGCCCAACCAGTTTACATGTGTTTTGTGGACTTGGAGAAGGCATTTGACCGCGTCCCTCGTGGATTTTTGTGGGGGGTGCTTCGGGAGTATGGGGTATCGGGCTTGTTGTTACGAGCTATTCGGTCTCTGTACGACCGTTGTGAGAGTTTAGTTCGCATTGCCAACACTCGGTCGGAGTCATTCCCAGTGAGAGTTGGACTCCGCCAGGGCTGCCCTTTGTCACCGGTCCTGTTCATAATTTTTATGGACAGGATTTCTAGGCGCAGCCAGGGAATGGAGGGTGTCATGCTTGGTGACCACAGGATCTCATCTCTGTTGTTTGCAGATGATGTTGTCCTGTTGGCTTCATCCAGCAATGACCTACAGCTCTTGCTGGGACGGTTTGCCGCTGAGTGTGAAGCGGCTGGGATGAGAATCAGCACCTCCAAGTCCGAGTCCATGGTCCTCAGCCGGAAAAAGGTGGATTGTCCTCTCCGGGTTGGGGACAGGCTCCTGCCCCAAGTGGAGGAGTTTAAGTATCTTGGGGTCTTGTTCACAAGTGAGGGGAAAATGGAGCGAGAGATCGACAGACGGATTGGAGCAGCATCTGCAGTGATGCGGACGTTGTACTGGTCTGTTGTGGTGAAGAGGGAGCTTAGTTCTAAGGCAAAGCTGTCGATTTACCAGTCAATCTACGTTCCTACTCTCACCTATGGTCACGAGCTTTGGGTAATGACCGAAAGAACGAGATCGCGGATACAAGCGGCTGAAATGAGCTTTCTCCGTAGGATTGCTGGACTCACCCTCAGAGATAGGGTGAGGAGCTCAGTCATCCGGGAGAGGCTCAGAGTAGAACCGCTGCTCCTCCACATTGAAAGGAGTCAGTTGAGGTGGTATGGGCATCTGATTAGGATGCCTCCTGGACGCCTCCCACTTGAGGTGTTTCAGGCACGTCCCACTGGGAGGAGACCCCGGGGCAGACCCAGGACTCGGTGGAGAGACTATGTCTCCCAGCTAGTCTGGGAACGCCTTGGTATCCCCTCTGAAGAGCTGGAGCAGGTGGCTGGGGAGAGGGAAGTCTGGGCTTCTCTGCTTGAACTGCTGCCTCCGCAACCCGGACCTCCGGAAAAGCGGTAGAAGATGGATGGATGGATGGATTACGGCTACAGCCCATATTAACCAACACCTCAGCGGCCAACATTTATATTTAAAAACTATTTTTTAAAGTTAATTTTATGTAATATTCTAATTTTTTGCCAAATTGAATTTGGGGTTTTCAGGGGCTGTAAGCCATAATCATCAAAATTAAAATAAATAAACGCTTGAAATATATCACTGTCTGTGTAATGAATCTATATAATATACGGATTTCACTTTCTGAAATGAGTGACAAAAAATATTGAAGTTTTTCATGACATTCTAATTTTTGGAGATGTACCTGTATTAGGGAAATACACCTGTGAAAGTCAGTGATGGGATGTGACAAAAATGCTTCGTTTCCCTGACAAGCACTGCAGGATCCACAGAATAGGTGTGTGGGTCTATTCTGACGCTTTAGAAAATTATATGAATGACTTTATAAATCACTGGTTTGAAAAAGCAATTTTAATATGACGAGATTTCGGCTCCTGTGGTCCATTTCACCAGTATCACAATATAAACAGGGAGGCTAACCTCTGGCATGTGGAAACACATTCTAGCATTAAATTGCACACAATTTAATGCGCAGCACCAAAGTGCAATACAAAACACAAACCAGGACTTTAACCAGGATTAACATATTTCATCGTTTTGCTCTCACAAGCGAATATTTAGGAGAAAACAAGTGCGAATCAGCAGTTGGTACTAGCTAGCTACTAGCTAAAAATCGTTAGCCATCACAGAACAACGCTGTATGGTTAAAAAAAAGTGAGCTTACCACCAACAGGATAAATAAGCAAACAGATGCACATTATTACAAATCACTCACCATCGATGGTTCTCTCACGTTCGTCTTCAGCTTGTCCATAGTCCGGTTCTATGCTGGGTTGCCATCTGTATCGGTCCGGGTCACTCCTCTCACTGTGGATCTGCCACCAGACCACGGTGTAGAGTTCCACAAAACCTACAACGCTGTCTGTATTAATATCGTATTTACTCCGTGACCAAGTTAGTCCGTGAAATATTGCAAATGGCGGTCGTGTCATCATTTTCATCAGAAGACGGTCGTGTTCGGGACGTTACGACCTGACCAATCAGCGGTGACCAGTCTTTTAACGTCACAACACGGTACGACTCAGCACGGTTGTACCCTGCCCTTGAGCAGGGACGAAAATCGCGGCTATTAAACCGTGTTGGGGCTAGTGGAAAGACTTACAAAGCGTGCTGAGCTGTCCCGTGTTGGGCTAAGCGGGGCTAATGGAAAAGGCCCTTTAGTGTTCTCTGGGCCCCTCCCCAATCTGACCAGTGATGACATGTTTAGCCGCTTGTCATTCTTCAACCGCTGGCTGTCTGTGTGGTCTTCTGCAAACGATGTGGGCTATATAGACAACTGGCGCTCATTTTGGGGAAAACCTGGTCTTATTAGACAAGACGGCGTCCATCCCACTTTGGATGGTGCATCTCATTTATCTAACAATCTGGCATCATTTTTAATCCAAATTTCCAAAACCTTGACTACTCAGAGTTGGGACCAGGAAGCAGAGTCGCAGTTTTACATGCCTCTCTGCAGCTCCTCTTTATCTGCAACCCCTCAACTTAGCCCCTGTCTTCCCCATCAGAGAATGATTGTCTGCTCCCTCCAAAGTAAATAAAAATATAATGTACAAGCATCCAAAAGTGATTAAACAAAAATTTGGTAAAACTCAGATTAAACATGAAGCCTCTAAATTGAATGATTTGGCCTCTGCTCCTCTTCATAATTTAAAAATTAAATGTGGTTTGTTAAATATTAGGTCTCTAACTCCCAAGTCTCTGCTAGTCCATGATCTGTTAATTGATCATCAGACTGATTTAATATCCCTTACAGAGACTTGGTTAGGGCAAGAGGATTATGTTGGTTTGAATGAATCAACTCCCTCTGGTTATTTAAACTGTCAAAATCCCAGAAGTTCTGGTCGTGGAGGAGGAGTAGCAACAATTTACCATTCCAAATTACTAGTTAATGTAAAGCAAAAAACACGTTATAATTCCTTTGAGAGCCTGGTCCTCAGTATTGGGTATTTTAGCAATTTTAGGCTAAACCCAATTCTCTTTGCCATAGTTTATCGTCCTCCATCAACCTACTCAGAGTTTTTATCCAAATTTGCCAAATTCTTAGCTGATTTAGTGCTGAAATCAGATAGAATAATTATAGTAGGGGACTTTAATATACAGTACATGTAGATGTATAGTGATTGCCTTAATTTGGCATTTAATTCGATATTAGACTCGATGGGGTTTTCTCAGAAAGTAGGAAATTCTACCCATTATCTTCACCATAGATGCCTCTCGGATGATGCTGTTACCAAATTTATGCACATTGTTTCCTATATGCCATGTATCAACACAACAGAAATAGGCTATCGACAGCTTGCTCCTTCTGTAATTGATAGCATGGTAGATAGTGTTACAGCTTCTCTGCATCAGACTCTAGACATGGTGGCCCTTTTAAAAAAGAAAAAGTCTAATCAGAGATTTCTAACTCCTTGGTTCAACACAGAAACTCATAGCTTAAAACAGAAGACGTGTCAATTAGAAAGAAAATGGTGGTCCACTAATTTAGATGAAATCTATTTAGCTTGGAGAAATCATCTTTTAATTTATAAAAAATCTCTTAGAAAAGCTAGAACGAGTTATTATTCTGCATTAACAGAAGAGAACAAGAATGATCCCAGGTTTCTTTTCAGCACTGTAGCCAGGCTGACAAAGAGTCAGGACTCTATCAATCCTAGCATTCCCTTAGAGCTTACTAGTCAGGACTTTATGAACTTTTTCAATAATAAAATTTCATCTATTAGAGATAAAATCAGTCAGATTCTTCCCACCATTAACTTAAATACAGTAACTACTACAACTCCTTCAACTGACATCTGTTTAGATCAGTTTACTCCAATTGACCTTATAGAGTTAGACAAAATAATTTCCTCATCCAAGCCTTCAACTTGTCTTTTAGACCCTATTCCTACCAGATTATTTAAAGAAGTCTTCCCATTTATTGGTAGCTTTATTCTTCAAATAATCAGTTCTTCATTAACTTTAGGCCATGTACCGCAGGCTTTTAAAACTGCTGTAATTAAACCCTTACTCAAAAAGCCAACGCTAGATCCAGGAGTTTTAGCTAACTATAGGCCAATCTCTAGTCTCCCTTTCATTTCAAAAATCTTAGAAAGAGTTGTTGCCACACAATTTTTTGACCACTTGAAGGGAAATGGTTTATTTGAAGAGTTTCAGTCTGGGTTTAGAATCCATCAGAGTACTGAAACAGCCTTAGTGAAGGTCACTAATGACCTCCTGATCACCTCCTGATCACATCTGATAATGGACTTGTTTCTGTACTTGTCCTTTTAGACCTTGGTGCAGCTTTTGATACTATCAATCATAATATTCTACTTGATAGATTAGAACACTATGTTGGACTTAATGGAACTTCGTTGCAGTGGTTTAGATCTCATTTATCTGATAGGTTCCTGTTTGTTCATGTCAGTAATGAGTTTTCTTTCAAATCAAAGCTCAGTCACAGAGTTCCACAGGGATCTGTGCTCGGCCCTACTCTTTTTAGTTTATATATCCTTCCGTTAGGCAACATTATTAGAAAGCACTGCATACATTTTCATTGTTATGCAGATGACACACAATTATACCTGTCAATGAAGCCAGATGATAGTAATCAATTAGCCAAGTTAGAAGCATATCTTAAGGTTGTCCTAAAACATCTCTAAAAAGTCTTCAGTTGATCCAAAATGCTGCAGCAAGAGTTTTAACAGGTACTAGAAAGAGAGATCATATCTCTCCGGTTCTGGCCTCCCTTCATTGGCTTCCCATAGAGTTTAGAATTAAGTTTAAAATCCTTCTTCTCACTTTCAAAGCTCTAAACAATCAGGCCCCTTTTTATTTAAAAGATCTCATATTACCCTATTATCCTAACAGAGCACTATGCTCCCAATATGCAGGATTACTTGTAATACCTAGAATCTCCAAAAGTACAATGGGGGCAGAGCCTTCAGTTATCAAGCTCCTCTCTTGTGGAACCAGCTGCCAATCTGGATTCGAGAGTCAGACTTGATCTCTGTTTTTAAGAATAGGGTTAAAACCTTCCTTTTTGATATAGCCTACAATTAGGGAGGGATCATGTGTCTCTGAACCCTCCCTTAGTTATGCTGCTAATAGGTTTAGACAGCCGGGGGGCCTCCAATAATTGCACTGGGCATCACTCCTTTCTTCACCCTCAATGAAATTTTTTTTTTTGCTGGTCATTAACATCTGTTTGTTCTCTCCCATAGATTGAGTCCCCATTGTGCTGTTTGCTCTCTACATGTCTGTTCTTTTCATCTTCTCTATCTGTCATAAACTCTCTGTGCGCTCTGCCATAGCACACAGAGAAGGAGAAGGATGGAAGGATTTAAATGCAGGAGTTCACCAAATACACATTTATTGACAAACGGTTCACAAATACAGACGAACAAGTTGGTCACCATACAATATGAATGCGCTCGGAGAGCGGGGAATACTACAGGGCGTTCAACTACTCGGGGGAAAGCAAACCGGACAACAGCCTAAGCTTAGCAGTTTTGCTGTGGGGAGAAATGCCACCAGAAGCTTAGCAGAATACTGCAAGGGGGGAAACGCTTCTGGTCCAGCATAGCAGCTAACCACACAGAGAAACGCTAACAGTTTACTCGTGATTAGGAATAGCTCTGAAAGTCCAATACTCTCAGCGAGGATAATCCAGCTGTTCTTCCCAACGTGATGGTCACACCATAGAGAATAGGAATGACTCATACAATGACCCAGCGGCGTTTGTCTAGCGAAGAGCCGCTTAAATACAAACACCGCTGACCACACAAATTGGGCACACCTGAGCAAGGCGTGGGAAAGATAATTACTGTGGCTGGGAACAGTTGGTGGAATTGAGGAGAGCGAGGGGGCGTGCTGACGTGCTGACGAGACTGTCAGCAGCGTGGGAAAAAGATCACAGAAGCTGACTAACAGCTGCCGGTCAGGCAGTGGCTATGATAATAGGATAGGTACAGAATACACAAAATGCACATAAACAGTGAACCCAAACCCACAGAGAGATCGAGCCCGAGCCGGGGAAAGCCAAGCTAGCTCAGCTCATGACACTATCCCCTCACCCCCCAGCCAGTTGCAGCAGATGACTGCCCCTCCCTAAGCCTGGTTCTGCTGGAGGTTTCTTCCTGTTAAAAGGGAGTTTTTCCTCTCTACCGTCACCAAGCGCTTGCTCACAGGGGATCGCCTGATTGCTGGGATCTCTCTGCAATTGTGGAGGTCCCCCCTACAGTTGAAAGTGCTATGAGATGACTGTTGTTGTGAAATGGGGCTATATAAATAAAGTTGAATTGAATTGAATTGAATTGAATTGACTTGAATCTTAGCAAGTTTTATGCCTCTCCTCAGGTTGGCTCTAGCAGTGCTGTACAGAGAGCTGTCCCTCTGTCTGAAGGCTGAGTTCCGGGCTCTGATCAGAGCCTGGACTTCACTGGTCATATAATAATGATATGATAATGCTGCTGGTAAATACACTTCCTCTAATTGCTTGAACCATGGGAGGTTGAAGTCCCTGCTGTTCTAACGGGCATCTTTGTGTCAGACAAATGATTTCAGCCTGAGATTCAGAACAGACCTGCAAAGAATTTAAATAAGGGAAAGGCTAACTGCCAGCTTATCTGAAAAGGGAGGTAGTGCAGGCAGATTGCTGTCATCTTTGGTGCTCTGCTTCAAATGGAGAATCTGAAAACCCAGGCTGTCAAAACACATAAAACACACACGAAGTTTGTCAAGGAAATGAAAAGCAAGACATGATTGAGAGAAAAGTTTGAATTCCATGATTGAAGCCTAAATGAAACAAGACGTGTAATACTGATATATTCTCCTATTCAAGTACAAGCAGCACTGAAATTCTTCAGATACACAAACCCTGAAGTTATTTGATGAGATGCCTTACACACGTTTGTGTTCATATCTACAGAAATTGATTCTCCTCAGGCCCTGAAGGCCACAGATGTGACTCTGGACTCTGCTTCTTTGACTTGGATTCCTCCTCTGGCTGATATTGACGGTTATATCCTCACCTACAGAGATGACGAGGGCAACAAGGAGGTACAAAACCATTCATACCACTTCACACAATACCACAGTATACCCAGCCAGTATGGCCATGTGGCTCCCACTGTAGGTTAAACTGGGCCATCTTATGGATCCCATGTGGGTTTGTCCGCAGGCTCCATGTTGGCCGCATCTGTGTTTGCCCACATGGACTTTACCTGGGGTGCAGGTGAGCAGGTGATCTGTTTACTTGCTTTAAACCCATCTGGGCCCCACATGGGATTAAAGCAGGTTTCAGCAAAACTGGCAGCATCGGCAAAATTAGAGGAAAAAAAGTCACAAGTTTATGAGAAAAACATGGGAAATTTATGAAAAAAGTAATAAAATTATGAGAGAGAATGTGAACATTTAGGAGGAAAAAAGTTGCAAATTTACAAGAAATAAATAAATAAAATTACTTGAAAAGTGTTCCAAACTTACAAGAAAAAATTACAAGGAAAAAGTCACAAATTTATGAGGAAAAATTTAGAAAAAGTTAAAAATTAACAAAAAAGTAACAAATATACTGTATGTCACTAATTTGAAAATTTACAAGGAAAAAGTTACCAATTTATGTGAAAAAAGTTACAAATTTATGAGAAAAAACTGCAAGTTTACACAAAAAAACACTGAGAAAGTTCCAAATTTACAAGAAAAATGCCACAAATTTATGGGAAAAAGTTGCAAGATTACAGTAAAAAAGTTGCAAATTTATGAGAAAGTTCCAAAATTACAAGAAGTTAGCAAATTTGCAAGAAAAAAGTCACAATTTTACAAGAAAAACTGACAAATTTAAGAAAATTTGTTTAAGAATTTAAAAATTTAAGAAAATTTTTTAAAAAATCACAAATTTATGAGGAAAAAGTTGCAAGTTTACAGTAAAAAAAAAGTTGCCATTTTATGACAAAGTTAAACATTTTCAAGAAAAATGTATCAAATTTATGGGAAAATAAGTTGGTAACCAGGTAAAGTCCATGTGGTCAAACAAACGGGGCCAACATGGAACTTTGGACAAACCCACATGGGCCCACAAGACAGCCCATTAACCTTTGGTGGGGCCCACATGGACACGCTGGCTGGGTACATCACCATCAGTGCAACACTACCACATTTAAAAAGGTGAACGTCAGTGTTTTTCCTTGAACTCTTTTCATCTCCTAACAATGCAGCGGTCGTCTGCTCCTGTGTGTCCTGGTACAGAGATAGGCTCTGCTGCTGTTTTTCTTTCATGCAACGTTTACATAACAAAAACAGTCTTTGTGTGAGAATGCGCTGACTGGTGCACACATATTTTTATTCTGCATTTATGAAAGCCCAGCCTGTGGGAAAAAATATTCTCTGAAGGTCTGAAGGTACCCTTTTTCAAATGCCGTTCAGGTTAAAAAGAAGAAAAGGATGTGCCTAAAGGTGAATTAGAAGTTGAAGTTCTGTTCAACACTGACCTCTTGTGGACACACAGTGAATAAATGTACTGGAAGGCATTTGTATTCCAGGAACAGGGGGAGAAAATTTACCAATTATGATTATTGTATATAGCATAGCATTGTTTATTTGTTTGTTTGTTATCCTTTATTAACCCCAGAGGGAAATTCTGGAGCATTGTGTCCTATACTAATTGCACACCTAGCTTCATTTCAGGTGTTTTGTGTTGTAATCAGACTGTTGAAAAGCAACTTGGAGCCACTGTGAGAAGCTTTGCTGTTTCCAGTCTGGAGATGGGGAGGAAGTACATGGTGACCATGACTGCCTACAGGGGCAACAGGAGGAGCAAAGTGGTGGAGACGGTCTTCAAGACAGGTGTGGTCCTCCTCACTCCGCAGCGTCTTGGTTTCCTGCATTTCAGCATGCGATAATAATGACATAATAACTCTGTTTCCTTGTTAGTTGGACTCCTGTACCCCTTCCCCATGGACTGTGTCCAGATCATGAAGAACGGTTATAAGAGGAGTGGAACCTATTCTGTCTACATCAACAACAACCGCTCAAAAGCACTGGAGGTTTATTGTGACATGAACACAGATGGAGGCGGCTGGCTGGTATGAACTGCTCATAAACTGTAGACATAGACGGTGTTTCCACAGCAGGAGCCTTTGAAGTACCAGGGATGATTGGCAGTAGGTCATCTTTTTCTAGAATATCTTTTTTTCCTCCACTTGTGTGTCAGGAAACTGCTAGAAACAAATAGACACTCATTTCCCAACAGTCATTTTTTAAAAGTTCATCTTTTTGGTGGGAATAGAATTCAGAAAAGGACCCCAAAGCGGATATTTTCTTAAAGAGTTTCTCTGCAGACAGCTCCACTAAAATGTTCCAGAACCTTTTTATCCATAGAAAGCAGCAGTTTGTCTCCACCTCTTACAATGGCAGATTCCCCATAGGCTGTTAGTAATACCCCCTTAACACGGGTGGACATTGCTGAAAGATGAAAAAATTCCCAGATCTTTCAACGATCTTTCAATGAGCACTTGGCAATCGCAAAGATCTCTCAATGTTGTATCAGTGATTTCCACGGTTGCCACAGTCTCCTGAAAGCTTTGACTCAGTCCAACACAATCTCTCATCACCAAAGGGAAGCGATCTCTCAAGAAGCTCTCAAGGAGCGCTCAACAATCTCGTCAATCCATCGGTGAGATCACTGAGTGCTCCTTGACAGCTTTTTGAGACATCACTTCTCTTGTTGGGATTGTTTTGGAATGACTCAAAACTTTGAGGAGACCATGGTGATCACTGGAAGATAACTGAGAGATCACTGGGTGCTCATTCAAAGATTTTTGAGAGATCTGGCCATTTTTTCATCTCTCAGCAATCTCTCAATGTTCCCTACCCCTGTGTAAAGGGGTTAGAAGAGCACTAGAAACCTCTCAAATATACCAGAGGCTCACTGTTGCCCAAGAAACTCTTAATGATCCCTCAGGGATCTTTCCTGGTCTCTCAGTGATCGCTCAAAGATCTTTCAAAGATCTCTATAGATCGCCATGACAGTTGCAGAAAATTTAATTTTTGATTGCACAACAATCCCCAAAACATCTACAAAGGAATGGCTTTTTTTTTAGGCTTTAAGAGATCATTGAGAGCTCAGGCCAATTTCTGATCTCTCAATGGTCACCCAATGATCTCTGTGTTGTGTAAAGGCTCCCTAGGTTGCTGTTGCATTATGGGAAAATCACAGGATTCAATTTGGATGTTTATATTTTAGATTATTTTGAGGGATAAGCCTTAAGGAAGTGCTCTGCTTTAACATAGTGACTGAACGGCATGTTTGCTAACTACTGGAACCTGTTAAATTATCATCGTTAAATCAGTTTCTGCAGACATGTTGTCCAGTTTATCAGACTATAGAAGAAGATATTTAACTGTCTGCAATGTAGCACATGTTTAAAATGCACTTTGGTGTCAAGTGGATCAACCAGTATCCATGCAAGAATTTTTTCACTCCTTTATGAAATACATCATTGTTCAGACATTAATGATAGTAAATGGTAAACGGCTTTCACTTACAGTTGTGTTCAAAATAATAGCAGTGTCTTGAAAAATGTGAGTAAACGTCAAAATTCTTCAAATAAATTGTATTTTAATGAACACAAATGCATTGGGGACACTGCACATTCTATTTCAAAGCAAGAAAATTGGAAAAAGTAATTGAATTTGATAATATTTTACAGAAAGTCAAGAAATATAATGTTCAAAAAAACAGCAGTGTTGACATCTGTCTTTACAAACTCAAAAATGTACTGTATAAACTAAGAAATGTTTGAAGATTCAACTTTCCTGAGAATCATAAACTAATATTTAGTTGCATAACCACGGTTTCTGGTAACTGCTTCACATCTGTGGTGCATGGAGTCGACCAACTTCTGGCACGGTCAACAGGTATTGCAGCCCAGGACAATTGTACTACATTCCACAATTCCTCTGCATTTCTTGGTTTTGCCTCATGAGCAGCATTTTTTATGTCAGCCCACAAGTTTTCTAAGGGATTAAGGTCCGGGGATTGTGCTGGCCACTCCATTACTTGAATGCTGTTTGTCTGGAACCATGATTTTGCTCGCTTGCTGGTGTGTTTGGGGTCACTGTCTTATTGAAACACCCATTTCAAAGGCATTTCCTCTTCAGCATACGGCAACATGACCTCTTCCAGTATTCTGAGGTACTCAAACTGATCCATGATCCCTGGTATGCGATAAATAGGACCAACACCATAGTACGAGAAACATCCCCATATCATGATGCTTGCACCACCATGCTTCACCGTCTTCATGTGCACTGTGGCTTGAATTCAGTGTTTGCAGAACGTCTGACAAACTGTCTGTGGCTCTTAGACCCAAAAAGAACAATCTTACTCTCATCAGTCCACAAAATATTACGCCATTTCTTTTTAGTCCAGTCAATGTGTTCTTTGGCAAATTGTAACCGCTTCAGCACGTCTTTTTATTAACAATGGGACTTTGCGGGGGCTTCTTGCTGGTAGCTTGGCTTCACATAGATGTCGTCTGATTGTTACAGTACTCACAAGCAACCTTAGATCTTCTTTGATCCTCCTGGAGCTGATCATTGGCTGAGCCTTTGCCAGTTTGGTTATTCTCCGATCCATTCGAATAGTCGTTTTTCTTTTTCTTCCTCGCCTTTCTGGTTTTGGCTGCCATTTTAAAGCATTTGATATCATTTTAGCTGAACAGCCTATCATTTTCTGCACTTCTTTATAGGTTTTCCCCTCTTTTATTAATTTCTTAATCAAAGAACGCTCTTCTTCTGAACAGTGTCTTGAACGACCCATTTTACTCTGTTTTTCAAGGACAAATGCACAGCCAGCATATGCAGCGTCAGTTACCTTGATCCTTAAATAAGGGCCACCTGTTTAACACCTATTTTTTTCACAGAATCAATGACCTTACTAAGTGAACTCAGCACTGCTATTTTTTTGAACACGCCCCTTTCAGTTAATGATTCAGTTTCACAGAATCAGCAGCATGCACGTCATGCCTGTTGGGTCTGTTGGTTTTCTATACCTTTACTAAACCTTCTAGAAACTTGCTTGCAGTGTAGAAGTTGAAATTCTAACAAAAACAGTGATTTATCTTGCTAGTGATGTGGGACTGCTATTATTTTGAACACAACTCTATTTCTTCATCTTTATCACATCATTTTCTCATCTTTTTCTCATCCTTTTCTCATCTGTTTCACATCTTTTTCTCATCTGTTTCTCATCTGTTTCTCATCTGTTTCTCATTGATAGTTACATAGTGGAATATGTGTGCTGAACATAGTAGCCTACAGCCAAAAGCACATCATTTAAAATAGTTTTGGTTACATCTCTGTGTAAAAAACCTTTTACCTGCTGCTTTTAGGTGCTTCAGCGGCGCAACATTGGCAAGCTGGACTTTATGAAACGCTGGAGGCAGTACATTGCAGGATTTGGCAACTTAACCGAGGAGTTCTGGATTGGTGAGGACAAAAATGTTTTGTAGGGGCACATCTGTAGACACATATGAGCAGTAAAGGAGCATCATCTCCATCCTTGTCTCCCCCCAGGTCTGGATAAGATATATGAGCTTACCAACACTCCTACTCAGTATGAGCTGAGGTTTGACTTGGGCCTGGGCTCAGAGAGGGCCTACGCTGTGTATGACAACTTCAGAATCGCTCCCGTCAAGCAGAAGTTCCAACTCACTATTGGCAAATACAGTGGCACTGCAGGTGAGTGTAAAATTACATGCAAAGGTTACGGCAGCTTTCGCCACTCCCAAGAATTCTTTTCTCTCTGACATTCAAATTGAATAATTACGGAGATAAAATATAATGAATCTGTAAGTGTGCAGCAAACACGTGAGGTACGGCAGAGTCTGAAGATGCAGACACCCACCTGTTGTGCTGCAGGGTGTAGAGACGGAGAATTTGCACAGCAGCAGGTGGGATATTTGCTTCACAAACATGCATTCAGTCAGTCAGGCAGCAGCTGTAAAGGGAAGATGGAGTCTGACGAAGGAGAGGTTTAAGTGGGCTTTGATGCCAGACAGATGCAGACACACACAGCCAGTCTGACTGCGTGGCGACATATATCACAGTGTGCAGAAACAATATGCACTGCTCTACTGAATCACTCACATGCATTTTATTAGATTTGGTGCATCGGGGAAAACATAGAGAAAAAGGAGTGAGCAGCAGAATGTAAACCTTGTTTTAGAATGTGGAAAGCCAGTTGTTCAGAGTTTGTTTGTAATATATGTGATGATTTTGTTGATGACCTCCAGGTGACGCCATGACCTACCACCAAGGCCGGCCCTGGACTACAGTTGATTCAGATAATGATGTCGCTCTGGGTAACTGTGCCCTGACCCACCGCGGCGCCTGGTGGTATAAGAACTGTCACCTGGCCAACCTCAATGGCAAATGGGGTGACAACAGGCACAGTGTGGTGAGTGAGCAGTTCTGCAAAGCTGATTGGTTTGCTGGAAAATGTGTGTGTGTGTGTGGGCGGGGGGTGGGGGGGTTCTGCCTTGCTCGTGCATTCGCTGTTTACAATTTCACTGCAGAGGAGTTTCTCTCCACACGTCTCTGAGCACAACATGGCTGACCTGTGGCATCAGAATCCATAAATAGAGGGTTGAGAGATGTTAAGAGAATAGGACAAGATAAACTATATAAACTAGGGTTGGGAATTGATTTTCTAATTAATTCTGATTAATCGCTAAGATTACAATGAATAAACAATGAAAAATAAGTATTTCTAAGCAACTTTTAATTGCAGTTTTTCATAAAATATACTTTTCACAATCTTCAATAGATTTGGTTAAAGTAGCTTATGGGAGCTTACCCGACATTTTGTCCGCTCCATGAAATGCTAGCCAGGCTAGCGCTGTTCTAGACGCCATGATTTTCTCTGTCAGTCATGTCTCTGTAAACACAAAGACACAGCATTCTTGTATTTTGTGCTGCATTGATCTCCACCAGCAGATGCAATCCATCTTACCTAGAATCTCTAAAAGTACTATGGGAGGCACAGCTTTCAGTTATCAGGTTCCTCTCTTATGGAAACAGTTGCCAGTCTGGATTTGGGAGACAGACTTGATCTCTGTTTTTAAGAATAGGGTTAAAACTTGCCCTCATGGATTGTCACCTTATCATGGTGGGGGGTTTGCGTGCCCCAGTGATTCCAGGAGCTATGTTGTCTGGGGTAATTTGCCTCTGATAGGGTCACCCAAGACAAACTGGTCCTGGGTGAAGGGCCAGACAAAGAACGATCCAACAGACTCTCATGATAAATTCTAGATCAAGGATTCAGTGTACCCCGCCCGGTATGGGGTTACCGGGGCCCCACCCTGGAGCCAGGCCTGGGGGAGGGGCTCGATGGCTAGCGTCTGGTGGCCGGGTTTCCACCCATGGGACCCGGCCGGGCTCAGCCCGAAGGAGTTACGTGGGTCCGCCCTCCAGTGGGCTCACCACCTGCAGGAGGGATCATGGGGGTCCGGTGCTATGTGAATTAGGTAGCGGTCAAAGGCGGAGACCTTGGCGGACTGATCCCAAGCTTTCTAAACTGGCTTTTGGTACGTGGAATGTCACCTCTCTGGTGGAGAAGGAGCCTGAGCTGGTGTACGAGGTTGAGCGATACCGGCTAGATATAGTCGGCCTCACCTCAACACACAGCTCCGGTTCTGGAACCAATCTCCTGGAGAGGGGCTGGAGCTTGGCCTTTTCTGGAGTTGCCCCGGGCAAGAGGCGACGAGCAGGGGTGAGTATTCTTGTATCCCCCCACCGTGCTGCCTCTATATTGGAGTTTTCCCCGGTGGACGAAAGGGTTGCTTCCCTGCGCCTTCGGGTTGGGAAATGGGTCCTGACCATCATTTGTGCCTATGCACCAAATGATGTTTCAGAGTACCCACCCTTTTTGGAGTCTCTGACTGGGGTGCTGGAGGGTTCTCCTCTTGGAGACTCCATTGTCCTACTGGGGGACTTCAATGCACACGTGGGCAACGACAGTGAAACCTGGAGGGGGTGATTGGGAGGAACGGCCTGCCCGATCTGAACCCGAGTGGTGTTCAGTTATTGGACTTCTGTGCTAATCACAGTTTGTCCATAATGAACACCATGTTCAAGCATAAGGGTGTCCATATGTGCACCTGGCACCAGGACACCCTAGGTCGCAGGTCGATGATCGATTTTGTTATTGTGTCATCAGACCGGCGACCGTATGTCTTGGACACTTGGGTAAAGAGAGGTGCAGAGCTGTCAACTGATCACCACCTGGTGGTGAGTTGGATCCAATGGCAGGGGAGGATGCCATTCAGACCTGGTAGACCCAAACGTATAGTGAGGGTGTGCTGGGAACGTCTGGCTGAGGCCCCTGTCCGGGAGGTCTTCAACTCCCACCTCCGGAAGAACTTCAACCACATTCCGAGGGAGTCTGGAGACATGGAGTCTGAATGGGTCATGTTCTCCACCTCTATTGTTGAAGCAGCGGCCCAGAGCTGTGGCCGCAAGGTGGTCGATGCATCTCGTGGTGGCAATCCCCAAACCAAATGGTGGACACCAGTGGTGAGGGGGGCCATTAAGCTGAAGAAGGAGTCCTATCAGGCTTGGTTGGCTTGTGGGACTCCCGAAGCAGCTGAGGTGTACCGGCAGGCCAAGCGGAGTGCAGCTCGGGTGGTTGCTGAAGCAAAAACCCGGGTATAGGAGGAGTTCGGTGAGGCCATGGAACAAGACTTTCGGTCGGCCTCAAAGAGATTCTGGCAACCTGTCTGGCGGCTCAGCAGGGGGAAGCAGCTCCCTGTCCACATGTGTATGGTGCGGTTGGGGCACTGTTGACTTCAACTGGGGATATCGTAGGGTGGTAGAAGGAATACTTTGAGGATCTCCTCAATCCCACTGATACGCCTTCCATAGAGGAAGCAGGGCTTGTGGACAAGGGGGGTGGCTCGCCTATCACAGGGACTGAGGTCGCCAAGGTGGTTAAAAAATCTCCTTGGTGGCCGGGTCCCAGGGGTAGACGAGATTTGCCCCGAGTACCTCAATGCCCTGGATGTTGTAGGGCTGTCATGGTTGACACGCCTCTGCAACATTGCGTGGAGGTCGGGGGCAGTGCCTTTGGCATGGCAAACCGGGGTGGTGGTTCCTCTCTTCAAAAAAGGGGACCGGAGGGTGTGCTCCAACTTTAGAGGAATCACACTCCTCAGCTTCCCTGGGAAGGTCTCTGCCAAGGTACTGGAGAAAAGAGTCCAGCCGTTGGTCGAACTTTGGATTCAGGAGGACCAATGTGGTTTTCGTCCAGGCCGTGGCACATCAGACCAGCTCTTTACCCTCTCAAGAATCCTCAAGGGTTCGTGGGAGTTTGCCCAACCAGTTTACATGTGTTTTGTGGACTTGGAGAAGGCATTCAATCGCGTCCCTCATGGTTTTTTGTGGGGGGTGCTTCGGGAGTATGGGGTATCGGGCTTGTTGTTATGAGCTATTCGGTCTCTGTACTACCGTTGTGAGAGTTTGGTTCGTATTGCCAACACTTGGTCGGACTCATTCCCAGTGAGAGTTGGACTCCGCCAGGGCTGCCCTTTGTCACCGATCCTGTTCATAATTTTTATGGACAGGATTTCTAGGTGCAGCCAGGGAATGGAGGGTATCATGCTTGGTGACCACAGGATCTCATCTCTGTTGCTTGCAGATGATGTTGTCCTGTTGGCTTCATCCAGCAATGACCTACAGTTCTTGCTGGGATGGTTTGCCACTGAGTGTGAAGCGGCTGGGATGAGAATCAATATGTCCAAGTCTGAGTCCATGGTCCTCAGCCGGAAAAAGGTGGATTGTCCTCTCTGGGTTGGGGACAGGCTCTTGCCCCAAGTGGAGGAGTTTAAGTATCTTGGGGTCTTACTCACGAGTGAGGGGAGAATGGAGCGAGAGATTGACAGATGGATCGGAGCAGCATCTGCAGTGACGCGGACATTGCACCGGTCTGTTGTGGTGAAGAGGGAGCTGAGTTCTAAGGCAAAGCTGTCGATTTACCAGTCAGTCTACGTTCCTACTCTCACCTATGGTCACATGCTTTGGGTAACGACCAAAAGAACGAGATCGCGGATACAAGCAGCTGAAATGAGCTTTCTCCGTAGGATTGCTGGATTCACCTTCAGAGATAGGGTGAGGAGCTCAGTCATCCGGGAGAGGCTCAGAGTAGAACCACTGCTCCTCCACATTGAAAGGAGTCAGTTGAGGTGGTATGGGCATCTGATTAGGATGCCTCCTGGACACCTCCCACTTGAGGTGTTTTGGGCATGTCCCACTGGGAGGAGACCCCGTGGCAGACCCAGGACTCAGTGGAGAGACTATGTCTCCCAGCTGGTCTGGGAATGCCTTGGTATCCTGTCTGAAGAGCTGGAGCAGGTGGCTGGGGAGAGGGAAGTCTGGGCTTCTCTGCTTGAACTGCTGCCTCCGCGACCCAGACCTCCGGAAAAGCAGTAGAAGATGGATGGATGGATGGATGGATGGGTTAAAACTTTCCTTTCTGACAGAGCCTACAGTTAGGGCGGGATCAGGTGTCCCTGAACCCTCCCTTAGTTATGCTGCTAATACTGTAGGTTTAGACAGCCGGGAAACTCCCATGATACACTGGGCTTCACTCCTTCACTCTCAATGTAATATTTTGCTGGTCATTAACATCTGTTTGCTCTCTACATGTCTGTTCTTTTCTTTTTCTCTATCCTCTCACCCCCCAGCCAGTCGCAGCAGACAACTGCCCCTCCCTGAGCCTGATTCTGCTGG
This sequence comes from Pholidichthys leucotaenia, assembly GCA_020510985.1. Classification (NCBI taxonomy): domain Eukaryota; kingdom Metazoa; phylum Chordata; class Actinopteri; order Cichliformes; family Pholidichthyidae; genus Pholidichthys; species Pholidichthys leucotaenia. Next base: position 270,276,842 of record CM035846.1, on the reverse strand, counting down.
AAGTTTATTCCTGCTAAAAGGGAGTTTTTCCTATCCACTGTTGCCAAATGCTTGCTCACAGGGGATCACCTGATTGTTGGGTTTTTTTCTGCAGTTGTGGGGTCTGCCCTTCAGTTGAAAGTGCTATGAGACAACTGTTGTGAATATTTGCTATATGAATAAAGGCAAATGACACACTAGACGTCAGAATTAACAACAACCCTCTACCTAGTGAAACAAACCCAAAATATCTAGGAGTCGTTCTAGATCACAGTCTAACCTACAAGTCCCATCGTGAGAGCATCCATAAAAAATTGGAAAAAAACAATTTCCATAATTAGAAAACTAGCTGGCAGGAGGCAACCACCCTAAAGATGCACCAACAAATCAGAACATCTGTGGATCCAACTCTGATTAAGACCATGTTGCAGAATGGCCCAACAACCAGCAGACTGAAGTCTTGCAAACCATTTAACAAATCAAAGAAAGGAAATTTCAATATGGCAGACATGAGAGGAGTGGGATGCAGACATGGATGGATGACCCAACACAGAAGCTGCCAGGTTTTGACATGCCGGACTGTAGACATTGGACCCTAGTAAACAGAATAAGATGCCAACAGAGCAGAACGGCTGCTAATTTATATCGATAAAGGATTGTAGACTCACCGATCTGCCCAAAGTGTGGTGAGGCTCCTACATTAGTCAAAAAAGCTAACACGTTAATATTCCCATATCCTAATATAAACTATAAAAATTTTCTTCTCTTTTCTCTAGTTTAGTGCACAAACTGAGATAAAACAAATAGTCTATTATTCTATAGCGATACTCATTCCGTGCTTTCAGCAGTTTCACATAATCTTTTAGTTCTTCTGATGTAGAGTGTATTTTCAGCAACAGTTAACCAGTGTTATACCAAAGAAAATTTATGCCATCACCTACAGCGCCCTCAGTTCATTTACTAAGACTCATAGAGCATTTTGTCTTTGTTCTCCTTTAGTCTGTGTTTTACCCTGGATGTTCTTTCTTTCCCCCACCAAAAATGATAAACACCTCCCATCCCCCACTTCACCTTGTGGCCTCTTCAAGTTAAGAAGTTCACTTACTTCATTGCAACAGTTTTTGCACCTGCAAACTGCAGGACTGAGTATCTGCTGTTATGTCATGGGTGCCAAACCACAGTGCAGGTGCTCATCGTTTAGACACTTTGTTGGGTCAGAGTGGATTTGGCGCCCTAAGTGGATCGTCACGTTTAGAAAGATGTTTTTTCTGATTAGTTCATGTTCACAGTTTATGGGGGTTCAGATAAAGCCCACACGTCACATTCTCATTCCATGCTTCTCTGATTAGTTATTCTCAAAGATTTTGTAAAGCTTTATTTTATAAACTTGTGTCCTAAAGAGTACTGACACTCCATGTCACTGATGAATATGTAAAGATTAATAAATTAATAGGTCTGTATTGAATGGTTTTAAGGCAAAATATGGAGGCATAATGATTTATTTACTTTATTTATATATAACTTAATTAAATGATTTAATAAGTAGAAGTTTACCGTTGTCATGACAAGGAATCATTTTAGTTCCCGTATCATAGCATGGCTGCAGAGTTTATTTAAAAATCTGTCTTGTTTTCATCTAAGACTAAGGTTTTTTTTTTAAATTTTTCAGTATATCAAGTGGCAATTCTGATGTCTTTTTCATGCTGATTTTGACCTTGTCTTCCCTCCACAATTTTAAGCTCCTTAGGTGTAATTGTTGAGTAATTCCAGCTCAGTAATTAAATGTGCCCAATTATGTGTGCCTTAATTGGGTTTTAATAAACACCTGCCAGCCAGTCAGAAAAGAGCATTCAGCCAGATGATAGTATAATCATAAATATATCACAGAAAAGGTTCGTTCTTCATGTTTAAACACAGGAATTTTCTTGAACCAAACACTACTGGCCCTATTCCGATAATCTAAAGCACAAATTTGCACCTCACTATGCACCTTCAGCCAGTAGTTGTGGTCATTTCTGGTCACTTTTGGCCTCACTGTTCAAACAACAAATTATTTTGCAATTGTAGAAGTGGAGTCTTTTAAAAGGGATGTGGCTGGACACAAAGTTAGTGCATTGCTCGTTTACGGCAGCAGAGTGACACTGCACATAAACCACGTCTAAAGTCAGTGGTACACTTTCAATTACTAGTTAATTGGTGCAAAAAATGTGAAGATGCACTTTGCTTGTTCCGGACACAGGGGCACATGATTACACACTTGTCGCTATTTCATCACCCAGGTGCTTCGCATCAAAAGTAATTTGCCATGTGCCTTTTAACCGCAAGGTGATGAGCCATTCTGATTGCTTTCTTGTATGTTACACCCAAAACACACCTCTGAATAATTAAAAAAAATAGGACAACCTTTTTGTAAATTTTTGCTTTTACAAAATCTGTTTTTCCACCGTGATAAGAGCAAAATAGGCTTGGGCACACCCCTAAGTTATGTTGGAGCTTTGGCCCAAACTGTCATAATAGCACCCTATGCGTTGCATAAATTAATGATTTTAAAAACCTTAGCAACATTGATTTTTCTAAATGCCTTCTCTGCTAACTCATGAAGATAAATGAAGTTCTAGATAAATACGAGTAAAAAAATGTGTCACTGTTATTTGGTATATTTTCTATCTTAGAGCAAGACAACAAAATATCCTCACTGAGAGGCTTTTCCTTGGTCAGCAATCACAGACAGCTTCCCCCCAGCCCACTTCTTGTTGGTTTGTTTTGGACTGTTGAGGTGGAGCAGAAATGGTCAGAATCCATCAGCAGTGATAAGAAAACACATTTCTCACACCAGCTATAAACCATAAGTGTTTTTACCAGGCTGCTAGGGTAACAACAACAGTTATTATGTCTAAGGAAGACTGATACCGAAGGAAATGCCAGGGGATTTCTCCGCTCTTGTCGAGATTTCATCCATAATATTGCTGTTGCAGATGTCTCCCGCAATGCTTGTCGCCAAAATGTAATAAGAGTCAAAACGAGTTTGTACTTCCGTAAAATAAAGCCAGCGGTAGGTATTTATTACTGCGTGTCTTTCTGCCTGGCTGTAATGGCACTTGCATGTCCCTGCTGCCTGTATCCCTCTTAAATCACAAATGCTCTGTCTGATTTCACCTTTTCTTCTTCGTCCCCAATTTTCCCCCCACGTTTCTCCCTCAATCTGCTGCTTTACTACCAGGGAGTGAACTGGGAGCCGTGGAAGGGCCACCTGACGTCCCTCGACTTCACCGAGATGAAGATCCGCCCCGTGGGAGCGTTATCCAGCAAGAAGAAGCGTTCATTGATGGCGAGAGCCGCGACACTTCAGAAGAATTAGAAGAGGAGATAAACATTTCCATCAGTGTATTTGACTTTCCTTAATCCGGCATTTTGATGTTTTTGTACATATGTACATACACGTGACATGGTGTTACAGTACATGCTTGTACTACATTACAGTTCTTGCATGGGTTTCTGCCTCTGTGACTAAATTCCTGGACATTAACTACACTTCTGAGCAGAGAGGAAAGCTCATTTGCAATAGTAACTTATTATCTGTTTGTACTGAATTCAGTAGTTTTAGGTTAAGAACAGTTGTAGAAAAATGACTCAGTATAACCATCTTTTACTTGTTTATAAGTTTAGACTAGGGGTCTGCAACCTGCAGCTCTGTAGCCACATGTGGCTCTTTTGCCCACGACCAGTGGCTCCCTGGCTTTACCCAAACCAATAAACTGCACAAATTTGTACATTATCTTGTGATAACGCCTTGATTTATCCCATTGTCTTGAAAGCTTTACAATAACAAGACAAGCCCTTCGCAAAAGTCTGAAAACCAAAAAGAAAGTTGCAGTTTTATGAGAAAGAAGGTGCTGAAGTTGGCAGGCCAATTTATTCTTATCATTTTGCTGTTTTCTCTTCATTATAAGGCTAATGTTTTGAGTCTATGCATTTTTTTTTTTTGTGTGTGTGTGTGGGGGGTTACATGTAGTGGCTGTTTTCCTGGTAAAGGTTGCGACCCCCTGTTTAGTTAGTTAGTTAATTCCCTTCCACAGCTTCAGCAGCAGCAGCAGCAGCATGTGGGACACCATATGGTGTATAGGGGCGGCGCCCATCTCTGTTTCTCTGACCCGAGGCCACATAGCTACTGTAAGTAGTGAAAGCTACAGTGGGGGTGTCAGTCCTTTGATAGCTCTGTGTGTAACTTTCTTTTCCCCGTTCTATTTATGCTGAGCACCAAGCTAGAAGGTGAAAAGTACCATTTTTATATGGTCTTTGGTATGATCCGGCTGGGATTTGAACCCCGGCCTCCCGGGTGTGGGGCGGATGCTCTACCAGCTAGGCCACCACTCCGGTTTTCTCTTCATTATAAGGCTAATGTTTGGAGTCTATGCATTTTTTTAGTGGGGGGGGGGGTACATGTAGTGGCTCTTTTCCTGGTAGAGGTTGTGACCCCCAGTTTAATCTGAGTTAAAACTATTTAAACAGGATTTTTTTTTTCCTGAAATAAACCTTGACTGTGAATTAGTAAACAGTAGATTATAAACCAATAACAATACCCCGGCCTACTTGTATTATGTGTATTTTCCAGAAAGAAATAAACTGGCTAGAAGTTCAGTCTTTAGAGCCTACATTCAAAGCAAACAGTGAGAATGCGGCCTGTGTATTGTTTTTATTTCATGGATCAAGTGTAGACTGTTGGAGTTAGCGCCGTGAGTTCATCGATTGTGAAGCTGGCTGTCTTCGTCACATTAAACTGCCACTGTGCCTCTAATGCTGTCACATCACATCAACCTGTGTAGGACGAGCCAGAGAGCAACAACGGATGGCTGTCGGCAAGAGACAAACTGCTCCCGCTTTCCATTCAGATGACAGCAGCGGCTCGTATCAATCACTGTGACGTGTGCGCCCTGAACATCAATAGGAGTGGAGTTTGTTTTCCACGTCTACAAGAACATAATGACCAAACTCTTGTTTTTAATCTGGAAAGCTGACAGAAGTTATTAATATTGCTTTGACTTTGACTTTTACTTAATTAGTTTTTTAAATACTTTTGTATGAACTTTATTCCTGTAACATAGGGCAAACACATTAATCAGCCTATCTGCTAATCTGCTGCAATTGATTTGCAGTCCTTATACCTCATTCATTTCACGTTCTCCCTCAAAAAATATCTATATTTTATGGCCTGTAAAGTTTTATTCCAGCTTAATCCTCAGCCAGACTTTTTAAGGGCAGATATGAGGATACTCACTAAGGAATTTAAAAAAAACCTTCTATATTATATTGTTTACTAGATGTTTTAACAAACTCACATAATGTGTTCATAAATATTCATGCTGCCATTCACAGAATTAAATAAATACATGAAGATATATTTTTTCTGTCTCTCTTTATAGGTTTTGACCTTAAGGAATAGGGGATTTTCCTCTTCAGATTTTAATGAGGTGTTTTAAAGACTGCCTATCTCACACAGAAAGAAACAATGTTTACTCTTCCAGCGATGTTTATTGCTATAAATAATTGCTTTATTTTAGATATACAGAAACAGAAGGAGCACACAACCGCACTGCAGCTCTGTGACTTACAGTTCATATGTAACAGGGCAAACACTGCAGCCAGAATCACTCACAATTAAATGTGTTTGTTAGTTCATCCCTAGTGTTTATAAATCAATCCTTATATAGCACACTCAAAATATTCTACAATAGGGTCCAACCGACGGTCACTGGAGTCATGGATGTCCACACATAGATGCTGCATTTAGCAGCCAGACGTGCACAGCCAGCATGCCGATGTAGCCCCCCCCCCCCCCCCCCATAGGTTAAAGCTGGGCTGGCTTATCAGTCCCATGTGGGTTTGTCCACAGGTTCCATGTTGGCCCCACCTGTGTTTGCCCACATAACCTTTATGTGTGCATTAAATCCATTGGGCCCCACACGGGTTTAATGTAGGTGAGCAGGTTTCAGTAACACTGGCACCACAGGTAAAATTACAAGGAAAAAAGTCACAAATTTATGAGAAAAAAAAAGTAAATTTATGAGAAAAAATTTGCAAATTTATAAGAAAAAAAATAGTAAAATTACTTGAAAAAAGTTACAAACTTACAAGAAAAAATAGCAAATTGACAAGTAAAAAAGTCAAATTTATGAGGAAAAAATCAGAAAAAGTTGCAAATTAACAAAAAAGTATCAAATGTATGAATGAAAAAATCGAAAATTTATGAGAAAAAAGTTACACATTTACGAGAAAGTCCCAAAATAATAATTAATTTTTTTGAGAAAGTTCCAAATTTATACACACACACACACACAAATGTTGCAAATTTATGAGGAAAAAGTCACAGATGTACAAGAAAATAGCAAATTTACAAGGAAAAAGTCACAAATTTATGAGAAAAAGTTGCTAGATTACAGTACAAAAGTGACAAATTTATGAGAAAGTTCCAAAATTACAAGACAAGGTTAGCAAATTTGCAAGAAAAAAGTCACAATTTTACAAGAAAAACAAATAAATTTTTAAAAAGTTGCAAATTTGCAAGGAAGTAATCACAATTCATGAGAAAAGTTGTGAGTTTAGAGTAAAAAAAACATTGCAAATTTATGAGAAATTTTCAAAAAAATGTATCAAATTTAATGGAAAAAAGTCACAAATTTCCCCCCAAAAATTGTAGTTTATGAGAAAATAAGTTGAAAATAGATAAATAGGTGAAGTCCATGTGGGCAAACACAGATCGGGTCCACATGGAAGCCACAGACAAACCCACATGGGAGCCATAAAACAACCAAGATTAAATCCTTGGTGGGGCCCACATGGGCACACTGGCTGGGTGTCGAGTTGTAATATTGTTGGGGTCAAAGTTCAGATTTTGGAGAAGTAAAACAATGCTCCTGGTTTGTGCTGCTTTTGGCTATAATAACACATGAAATATATAAGGTTTCAAGGGATCATTTTTCATAAGTGAATTTTTATTGTGTTTTTCAGTTAGTTGGTTAAAACAAAATGTCTTATTTTATCCTGAAAATTAGACACTGTCTTGAAGGAGCATTAGTAACAGTAGGGAGGCCACAAGATGAATCACAACAGGAGAAAACAGCAGCCAAGGCATCATCTACGTGTTCATATCATGGTTAGATTAGCCAGTGTGTAGTGAGCAGAAGCAAAAACTCGGGTGTGGGAGGAGTTCAGTGAAACCGTGGAACAAGACTTTCGGTTGGCCTCAAAGAGATTCTGGCAAACTGTCTGATGACTCAGGAGGGGAAAACAGCTCCCTGTCCACACTGTGTATGGTGCAGATGGGACGCTGCTGACTTCGACTGGTGATATCGTCGGGCAGTGGGAGGAATACTGTACTTTGAGGATCTCCTCAATCCCACTGACACGCCTTCCACAGAGGAAGCAGGGCTTGTGGACAAGGAAGATACTCACCTGTCAAGGGGCTGAGGTCGCTGAAGTGGTTAAAAAACTCTTTAGTGGCCGGGCCCCGGGTGTGGACAAGATTCACCCCGAGTACCTCAAGGCCTTGGATGTTGTAGGGCTGTTATGGTTGACACACCTCTGCAACATTGCGTGGAGGTTGGGGACAGTGCCTTTGGCATGGCAAACCTGAAGTGGCTGGGATGAGAATCAGCACCTCCGAGTCCACCGTCCTCAGCTGGAAGAAGGTGGATTGCCCTCTCCGGGTTGGAGACAAGCTCCTGCCCCAAGTGGAGGAGTTTAAGGGCGCATTCACACAGCCACTGTTTGGTCCGGACTAAAGGACAAAGTGTGAATTTGGTGGATAGTTCGATTCATTTGGCACCATCTGAATGCTCCTGGAACTCTGGTGCAACACCAGACAAGGGAACTCTGGTCCCCCTGAAAAGGGGGGGGGGGGTTCGGTTTGCTTGCAAACGCAGTCTGGTGCGCTTCGCTTGCCATGTGAATGCAAACGGAGTATCCAGCGGACCAAAGGGTGGACGTGCCCTTTTGCGTTTGTGTAACCACAGCTACATACAGTGAGAAGAGAAAGTGGCGTTTACTGTAAAGGTGCCTTCACATCAAAAGTGAACGGGTGAATTTTTCGCACAGCACAATTACATTATAACTCAATGTAAGTACATGACATGTGGGGAGCAAGGTGTTAGACTTCTCCACCCAGAGATCAATGGACCAAGAGAGGAGAGGTCTTTGGGGGATCCAGATGGAACAACAAAGGTTAGGCACCCCCCGGGGAGAGGAGGAGATGCTGGGCCGCCAGAAGAGGAGTGAAGTGCGGCACCTATGTAATATCATGTTAATGCGCCGCATAGGCTTTGTTATGAAATGAATATGAGGTTGGAGCCCCAGGTCACTATACATGTAATTAAGGGTATAAAAGTGAGATGCACAGTGGCCTGGGAGTTCTTTTTATTCCTGATCTGTTAGAGGGAGAATAAAGTCTGTGTTGTTCCAGCTCGTTGCCTCGCCTGTTTATTCCCGCTACACTGGTGACCCTGACGTGCCATGGAAGGTGAAACAAGCACTCTGGAGACATCCTGGAGGGAAAGCACCGGCGCTGCGTGGGCTATTTCACTCAAGCTCCCGGATTTCTGGCTGCACGACCCAACAGCGTGGTTTCTACACATTGAGGCCCAGTTTGTTCTCCACGGGGTAACAGCAGACAACACGAAGTACTACTATGTGGTCACTGCGCTGGACGCACGCACCACACAACAGCTGGCAAGCCTGCTCCAAGAGCTGCCGGTCCAGGGAAAATATGAGGCGCTCAAAAGGATGCTTATCCAGCGCAACACCCTTTTGGACAGTGAAAGAACGGAGAGGCTCCTAACACATTCAGAGTTAGGGGACAGATCGGCCGTGGAGTTGATGGAGAGCATGTTGGCGTGGATAGGCAGAGATGACGAGTCCTTCCTGTTTGCCCACCTGTTCCTCAGGAACCTCCCGGCTGCAGCGAGGGCAATCCTGACAAATTTGCCACTGCTGGTGACGAGGAACTACCGCGCACTAGCATAGGAAGTGGATCACATCATCTTAGCGACCAGAACCTTCGTCGTGAACGCAGTGGCACCGGAGCCCAGAAGGGTTCAGCTTTATTTTATTTATTTATTTAATTTATTTAATTTATTTATTTATATAGCGCCACATCACAACAGAAGTCATCTCATAGCGCTACAAAATGCAGAGAAAACCCCACAATTTCAGAAAGACCCAGCAATCAGACGATCCCCTGTGAGCAAGCACTTAGCGATGGTGGAGAGGAAAAACCCCCATTTAAGAGGAAGAAACCTCTAGCAGAACCAGGCTCAGGGACGGTGAGTCATCTGCTGCGACTGGCTGGGGGTGAGGGGATAGAGAAGAGGACAGACAAAAAACAGAAGCAGGGTTAAGAGACACAAAATCCCTCCCTAATCGTAGGCTATATTAAAAAGGAAGGATTTTACCCTGTTCTTAAAAACAGAGACCAAGTCTGACTCCCAGACCCAGAGTGGTAACTGGTTCCACAGAGAAGGAGCTTGATAGCAGAAGGCTCTGCCTCCCAATGTACTTTTAGAGATTCTGGGCATTACAAGTAATCCAGCATTTTGGGAGCGTAGTGCTCTATTAGGATGGTAAGGTAATATCAGATCTTTTATATATAAGGGGGCCTGATTATTAAGAGCTTTGAAAGTGAGAAGAAGGATTTTAAACTTAATTCTAAACTCTATGAGAAGCCAATGAAGGGAGGACAGAACTGGGGAGATATGATCTCTTTTTCTAGAACCAATTAGAACTCTTGCAGCAGCATTTTGGATCAACTGAAGATTTTTTTAAGGATATTTTAGGACAACTTGATAATGACGAGTTACAGTAATCTAATCGAGAGCTGACAAATGCGTGGATCAGTTTCTCAGCATCGTTCAGAGACAAGATGCTTTTAATCTTGGCAATATTGTGCAGATGATAGAAGGCAGTATTAGAAACAAATTTAATATGTGAATTAAAGGACAGATCTTGATCAAAAATAACTCCAAGGTTCCTCACAGAACTATTCAGAGTGAGAGTGGTGGCATCTAAATTAAGAGCATGATTTGGAAAGGAATTTCTAAGGTGTTCTGGGCCAACAAGAATGACTTCAGTCTTATCTGAGTTTAATGGCAGAAAATTACAAGTCATCCAGGCTTTGATATCCTTAAGTCAGGCATCTAACTTGGTTAATTGATTACAATCATTGGGCTTCATTGACAGGTATAGTTGTGTGTCGTCTGCGTAACAATGAAAATGTATACAGTGCTTTCTAATAATGTTGCCTAACAGAAGCATATATAAACTAAAAAGAGTAGGACCTAACACATATCCCCGTGGAACTCCGTTGACTGAGCTTAGTTGGAAGAAAATTCATCATTGATGTGAACAAACTAAATCTATCGGACAAATACGATCTGAACCACTGCAGCGGAGTTCCATTTAGTCCAACATAGTGTTCTAATCTATCAAGTAGAATGGCAATGATCGATAGTGTCAAAGGCTGCACTAAGATCTAAAAGGACAAGAACAGAAACAAGTCCATTATCAGATGTGATAAGGAAGTCATTAGTGACCTTCACTAAGGCAGTTTCAGTGGTGTGATGAACTCTGAACCCAGATTGAAACTCCTCAAACAAACCAACTCCTTGCAAGTGGTCAAACAATTGCACGGCAACAACTCTTTCCAAGATTTTTGAAATGAAAGGCAGATTAGAGATTGGTCAATAGTTAGCCAAAACTCCTGGATCGAGTGTTGGCTTTTTGAGTAAGGGTTTAATTACAGCAATTTTAAAAGCCAGTGGTATATAACCCAGAGTTAAAGAAGAATTAATTATATGAAGAATGCGGCTACCAATAATTGGGAAGACGATTTTAAATAACCTGGTAGGAATAGGGTCCAAAAGGCAAAATGAAGGCTTAGATGAGGAGATTATTTTATCCAACTCTAAGAGGTCGATTGGAGTAAACTTATCTAAACAGATATCAATTGAGGGAGTTGTAGTAGTTAGTGTACTTGAGTTTACGGTAGGAAGAATCTAACTGATTTTATCTTTATTAGATAAAATTTTATGATTGAAAAAGTTCAGAAAGTCCTGACTAGAAAGCTCAGGGGGGATGCGAGGATTGACCGAATCCTGACTCTTTGTCAGCCTTGCTATAGTGTTGAAAAGAAACCTGGGGTTATTCTTATTTGCTTCTATTAATGCAGAATAATAACTTGATCTAGCTTTTCTAAGAGATTTTTTTATAAATTAAGAGATGATTTCTCCACGCTAAATAGAATTCATCTAAATTAGTAGAACGCCATTTCCCTTCCAATTGATGAGTCTTCTGTTTTAAGCTACGGGTTTCTGAGTTAAACCAAGGGGTTAGAAATCTCTGGTTAAGACTTTTTCTTTTTTAAAGGGGCTACCAAATCTAGAGTCCGATGCAGAGAGGCTGTAACAATATCTACCATGCTATCAATTACGAAAGGAGCAGGCTCTCCATCTTTTATTTCCGTTGTGTTGACCCATGGTATAGAGGAGACAATCTGCAAAAATTTGGTAACGTCATCTGAAAGACATCTGCTGTAGTAGTATTTTTCTTTAGGAGTCAAGTAATCAGAAATAGTAAAATCAAAGGTTAACAGACAATGGTCTGACAGTACAGGATTATGAGGAGACACTACCAGATTTTCTATATCTATACCATAAGTCAAAACAAGGTCCAATGTATGGTGGAGATAATGGGTGGAATTTTCAACTTTCCGGGAAAACCCCATTGAGTCTAAAATTGAATTGAATGCCTTATTAAGACAGTCACTCTCTACATCAACATGTATATTAAAGTCCCCTACAGTAATTATTCTATCTGATTTCAGCACTAAATCAGCTAAAAATTCAGCAAATTCGGATCGAAACTCTGAGTAGGCCGAGGGAGGACGGTAAACTATGGCAAAGTTCAAGCTATCTTGGGTTCAAGCCAAGATAGCCAACATGCCCCACACTGAGGACTAGGCCCTCAAAGGAATTAAAACATGATTTTTGCTTGACATTAACTAGTAATTTAGAGTGGAAAATTGCCGCCACTCCACCTCCAGGACCAGAACCTCTGGAGTTATGACAGTTTAAATAACCAGAGGAAGTTGATTCATTCAAACCAACATAATCATCTTGCCCAAGTCAAGTCTCTGTGAGGGATAATAAATCGATCTGATGATCGATTAATAGATCATGGACTAGAAGAGACTTGGAAGTTAGAGCCCTAATATTTAATAGACCACATTTAATTTTTAAATTTTTTTTTGGGGGGGGCAGAGGCCAAATTATTAAATTTAGAGACTTGAGGTTTGATTTGAATTTTACCAACATTTTGATTAATCACTTTGGGATGTTTATGCATTCTATTTTTTTGACTTTTTTATTAACTTTGGGGGGAGCAGAGAAAGGTTCTCTAAGGGAGAAGACAGGGGCAAAGTTGGGGGGTGGTGGATGAGGAGGAGCTGCAGAAAGACGTGTATTTATCAGGTTGTGTTGTATTTGTCTTGGGTTATAATATTTTGGGTAATGGGAGACAGACACAATCTCTGTAGGGTTATAAATCGAAGGCTGATCCAAACAGTGACGATTATTTGGATTAATGGGATTAATACTGGAAGTGGAAACAGAACCAAAAAAGGGCTGATTGGCAGACCCAGGAACTTCAAAGTGCGTAAACACACCAAGTTTCAGTCACTGTACCAAAAAACACTGAATGGAATAGAACAGATTGTCTCTTAAAACACGTGCACCAAGTCTATTTGGGTGGATGCCATCAGGCCTCATAAATGATGGGCGGTTCCAAAACAAGTTAAAATTGTCTACAAAGCCAATGTTAAAAATAGGACAAGTAAAACACAACCAAGTATTAAGATTAAGAGTTCTACTAAAATAATTGCAGCCTCGTCTGAGAGGTGCCAAAAGCCCAGAGATAAACACACGTCTGCCACAGTTCATAAGAGTGGACAGAAGGCTCCTGAAGTCACTCTTTAAAATCTCCGATGCTTCATCTGGGATGTTATTGCATCCAACATGTACTATGACAGTTTGAACATGTGGGAATTCATTTAGCAGGTCAGGGATAAGATCCTCAATGTCAGTGACTCTAGCCCCAGGAAAAAATCTAGTGGTACAGTACCTGCTTCTGACATTCCTCATAATCGAGTCACCAATTACCAGCGTCGTCTGGGGGGGGATTTGTCGGTGGATTCTGACGTGGAGAATAATTTTGTTGAGGGTGTTGTTGTTGTGAAGGCGGGGTGATGCGCTCTCTTCTATTTGGAGCTGGTGTGTAATTTGGCATACCTAGAGTAGTCTTAGTCCAGGGTTTGCGGACCTGAGCCGCCGCTGAGGGAGAAGAAGGAGGAGAAGGAGGGGCGGCCACGGGTGGATGGCCAGCATCCAGGTGGGGAAAATCCTCCAGAGAAAGGATGTCGAATTTATTTTCTAGGAGCAGGGGAAGAGAAGAGGCGCGACCCTGTCTGGCAGACCAACGATGATTGCCAGCTGATCCAACCAAGGTCCAGGGCGCACAGTGAGTGTGAGAGGTACCAACCAGGGCTTTGGGTTTAGTCCTGAGACAAAGCCAGTGTCGACTGCTGTGGTCCTGGACATCTGAAGAAGCCGGAGCCAGAGCAGGGGTGGAAGTGGACAGTGATGGAGATGTGCTGAACTCCCCCAGGTACTGTAGGTAGCCGTCTCTGCCAGCTGCAAATCGGTTGCGGGAGCAGTTGTCTGCCCGAGTATAATGGTATCAAGACGTTCCTCAGCCTCCTGAAACTTGTAGAGGTTGGAGAGTCTTACTTCCAGCTCAGAAACCTTACTAAGGAGGGATACACAGCGGATACACGTAGGGGATGGAGCCATGGCGTTCAAGGCGATGAGGTGGGTAGCCAGCCAGCCAGCCAAAAACAGCTAAAACAGCTAAAAACAAGTTAGCTAAAAACAGCTAAAAAGGCTAAAACAGGTTAGCAGGTAGCTTAGCCCAGTAAAAACAGCCCAGCCAGGGGTCCGACCCACCCGTGCGTTCGATCGGGCTTTTCAGCGAGGCCAATACCAAGCTAGCACCAAACAAAAACTAATCTCAGCAAACAGAGATAAATAAATTAAAAACGAAATCAATAAAAACAAACAAAAGCGGACAAAATAGCACTCTGACGCGACAAAGCACTAACAGACACCAACGCCATATGAACCTTGGTCCAGACCTTGGTGTGAAAATGCCAAAGATGAAGAAAGGGAAACATGAAGAACTGCACCGGAGTTGCACCAGAGGGTTGCCAGCGTGATCGAGGAGCCATTGGTGGTGGCTGGAGCAGACGCCAGGAGACACAAGAAGGAGGCGATCTGCCATTATCATCGCCGTTTCGGATTGGATGCACGGAGATTCTTGCCACCGTGCCAATTCAAGCGGTCGGGAAACGCCAAAGCCAGCAGTCAGTAGCAGCTGGTAACAGAGACAAGCTGCTACAGTGGGGTAAAAAAGTATTTTGTCAGAATCAGAATCAGAATCAGATTTATTGCCATTGTTCATGTAGTACACAAACTAGGAATTTGTCTCGGTGCCATGCTGCAACATTAAAAACATGAAGAGATAAAGAGATAAACTAAAAAAACTAAAAGACTAAAAACATGCAATAAGTGTAGAATAATAAGTAATAATAATAATAATAATAATGAGTAATACTAGTCAAGGCAGATTTAAATAAATTAGCAAGTAGCAGATAATATGGGGTACCACAGTGCAGTCAATAATGCAACAGAAAAACAGTGATGAACGACATGAGCTGCTGTATATAGTGCACAAGAGTCAATAAGTCACTTAATGTTCAGCAGTCTGATGGCAGAGGGAAAAAAGCTGTTCATGTGCCGGGAGGTTTTAGTCTGAATGGACCGAAGTCTTCTACCTGAGGGGAGGGGGGCAAACAGTACGTGACCAGGGTGTGAAGGATCGGCTATGATCCGGCCTGCACGCCTCCGGGTCCTGGAGGTGTACAGGTCCTGGAGAGATGGGAGCCACGAATTGTGCAAGTTCTCCCACTTAAAAGATGAGAGAGGTCTCCAATTTTCATCATAGGTATACCTCAACTATGAGAGACAAAATAAGAAAAAAAAAATCCAGAAAATCACACTGAAGGATTTTTAATGAATTAATTGGTAAATTCCTAGGTAAAATAAGTATTTGGTCAATAACAAAAGTTCATCTCAATATTTTGTTATATACCCTTTGTTGGCAATGACAGAGGTCAAACGTTTTCTGTAAGTCTTCACAAGGTTTTCACACACTGTTGCTGGTATTTTGGCCCATTCCTCCATACAGATGTCCTCTAGAGCAGTGATGTTTTGGGGCTGTCGCTGGGCAACACAGACCTTCAACTCCCTCCAGAGATTTTCTATGGGGTTGAAATCTGGAGACTGGCTAGGCCACCCCAGGACCTTGAAATGCTTCTTATGAAGCCACTCCTTTGTTGCCCGGGTGGTGTGTTTGGGATCATTGTCATGCTGAAAGACCCAGCCACGTTTCATCTTCAATGCCCTTGCTGATGGAAGGAGGTTTTCACTCAAAATCTCACGATACATGGCCCCATTCATTCTTTCCTTTACACGGATCAGTCGTCCTGGTCCCTTTGCAGAAAAACAGCCCCAAAGTATGATGTTTCCACCCCCATGCTTCACAGTAGGTATGGTGTTCTTTCTCCTCCAAACACGACAAGTTGAGTTTTTACCAAAAAGTTCTATTTTGGTTTCATCTGACCATATGACATTCTCCCAGTCCTCTTCTGGATCATCCAAATGCTCTCTAGCAAACTTCAGATGGGCCTGGACATGTACTGGGTTAAGCAGGGGGACACGTCTGGCACTGCAGGATTTGAGTCCCTGGCGGCGTAGTGTGTTTCTGATGTAGCCTTTGTTACTTTGGTCCCAGCTCTCTGCAGGTCATTCACTAGGTCCCCCCATGGGGTTCTGGGATTTTTGCTCACCGTTCTTGTGATAATTTTGACCCCACGGGGTGAGATCTTGCATGGAGCCCCAAATCGAGGGAGATTATCAGTGGTCTTGTATGTCTTCCATTTTCTAATAATTGCTCCCACAGTTGATTTCTTCACACCAAGCTGCTTACCTATTACAGATTCAGTCTTCCCAGCCTTGTGCAGGTCTACAATTTTGTTTCTGGTGTCCTTTGACAGCTCTTTGGTCTTGGCCATAGTGGAGTTTGGAGTCTGACTGTTTGAGGTTGTGGACAGGTGTCTTTTATACTGATAACGAGTTCAAACAGGTGCCATTAATACAGGTAATGAGTGGAGGACAGAGGAGCCTCTTAAAGAAGAAGTTACAGGTCTGTGAGAGCCAGAAATCTTGCTTGTTTGTAGGTGACCAAATACTTTTACTGAGGAATTTACAGAGGAATTTACCAATTAATTCATTAAAAATCCTTCAACGTGATTTTCTGGATTTTTTTTTTCTCATTTTGTCTCTCATAGTTGAGGTATACCTATGATGAAAATTGGAGACCTCTCTCATCTTTTAAGTGGAAGAACTTGCACAATTGGTGGCTGACGAAATACTTTTTTGCCCCACTGTATATATCACAGACACACATTCGAGGAGACGGTTTCTGGTGGACTCCGGTTCTCAGAAGAGCCTCATCCTGCTGTTCAACACAGACAGGGTGGCAGGATGTAGCAGTCCTGAGCTGGCAGCCGCCAATGGATCAGACATCAGGACATTTGGTGAACGGACACTGACAATATGTTTGTATGGGCGCAACTTTCAGTGGAATTTCGTTATAGCCGCATGTGCCTCCCCCATTTTGGGTGCAGATTTCCTATGTGCTCATGGTTTATTAGTTGATGTTGCTAATAGACGACTAGTGGATGCTGTCTCTTTTGATTCTCTGCCCTGTACAGTTCGGGGAGCCGGGTTGACAACACTATCCAATGTTACAGCTCCAGGGGCTAATTTCCAACAGTTACTCGCCCAGTTCCCAGCACTCATGGTTCCGACATTTTCAGCAGCAGTAACTAAACACGTGGTCGAGCATTTCATCACTACTAAAGGACCGCCCGTATTCGCACGACCTCGGCACCTGGATGCAGCTAAACTGGCCAGTGCGTGCAAGGAGTTCGCCAACTTGGAGAGGTTGGGCATCGTCAAGCGCTCAAACAGCCCGTGGGCATCCCTGCTTCACATGGTGCCTAAAGCCAAGGTCGTGGCGACCATGCGGCGATTTCCAGAGATTGAACAATGCTACGGCACACGATCGCTACCCTATTCTCCATATCCAGGATTTTTCCATGCATCTGGCTGGGGCGCACATTTTTTCCAAAGTCGATCTGGTCCGTGGTTACCACCAGGTCCAGGTGCGGAAAGAAGACGTCCCAAAGATGGCGGTAATAACTCCGTTTGGCCTTTTTGAATTTTTGTGCATGCCTTTTGGATTAAAAGGCGCGGTGCAGACCTTCCAAAGGATGATGGATGCTGTGCTGTGTGATTTGCCCTTCGTTTTTGTCTACCTAGATGACATTCTGGTAGCCAGCGTGTCCGAGGATGAGCACATCGCCCATCTCAAGACGGTTTTCCAGAGGTTGGAGCCCACGGTTTGATAATCAACCTGGCGAAGTGCCAGTTCGGTGCGCCAGTGATTGATTTTGTGGGCCACCGCATTTCGCCAGAGGGTGCGATCCCGTTACCGGACAAGGTGCGCGCGGTCTTGGACTTTCCGCGTCCACAAACCGTGAGGGCACTACAGGAGTTTTTGGGAATGGTTCATTTTTACAACCGTTTCCTCCCCTGGGCAGCCAAGCTGATGCAGCCGTTGTATGCCGCGCTTAAAAAAAAGAAGCCTGCGGACAGCATCGACTAGACTCCCGAGCAGGGCCAGGCTTTTTCAAACGGCAAAACAGCGCTGGCAAAGGCCGCATTGCTGGCTCACCCAGATCCGTCTGCATGGATAACGCTCACTACAGATGTTTCTGATGTGGCCATAGGGGCAGTGGTGGAGCAGTGCGTCGCAGCTTTGTGGCAGCCACTCGCATTTTTCAGCAGAACTTTGCGTGACAACAAGTGCAAATACAGCACATTCAACAGAGAGTTGCTGGCTCTCCACCTGGCGACACGCCATTTCCAGTTCTGGCTGGAGAGGCGCGAGTTCACCGCATTTGTATACTGCAAGCCACAGACGTACACCATGGCCAAGGTCTTGGAACCATGGTCGGCCTGGCAGCAATGGCAGCTGGCCGCAATCTCAGAGTTTACTACCGACATTCGGCACATTGCCGGTAAACTCAACGTGGTGGCCAATTGCCTCTCCGATTGCCTCTCACGCACATTGGTCGCCCCGGTCTACATGGGAATAGATTTCCCCACCATGGCCGCAGAGCAAGTAGGGGGGGGCCCTCCCCTACTCTGTGACATCTCCACAAGCCACCCGTGCCCGGTGGTTCCGTGCTCTTGGCATTGTCGCGTTTTTGAGTCGGTCCACTCCCTTTCGCACCCGGGAGTGCGCGCTTCAGTGAAACTAGTGGGGACGAAATTTGTCTGGCCGCATTTGCGTAAAGAGGTGAAAGAGTGGGCTGCAGCGTGCGTTGCATGCCAACGGGCAAAGGTACACAAGTACACCAGAGCTCCCCTCGAGCTATTCCAAATCCCGGCTAAGAAGTTCAGCCATGTCCACGTGGATCTGGTGAGACCCCTCCCACCGTTGCAAGGTTTCACGCACCTTTTGACGATCGTGAACCGCTCCACTCACTTTTTTGTCAGCTTGGGTGGCACTTTTCAGATCTCCATCAGACGTCACGTCCGACAGAGGCCCACAGTTTGTTTCGGAACTCTGGTCCGTGATGGCCCAGAGCCCGGCGGTCAGAATTCACCGCACTACCACGTAACAACCCCCAGGCTAATGGGTTATGCGAGCGTTTCCACAGGTCACTTAAAGTGGCGCTCAGAGCTTCGCTCACGGACACAAATTGGGTAGACCACCTGCCTTTGGTTCTTTTAGGGTTGCTTTCCGCACCGAAGGAGGATTTGGCAGCCTCCCCAGCAGAACTTGTTTCTTCCCAACCGCTGCGGATCTCCGGAGAATTTTTACTGGAAAACCCTGCGCCTGAGGCCAAGCCGCCCACGCATTCTCTACGCAAAACAGAGGTGGGGAGTGTACCAGGCCTGGCCCATCATTGTTTTCCCCGCACATTCATCCCAAAAAGTTTGCAGAATGCCAGTTTTCTGTTCATCAGGCATGATGCGCACCGGACCCCACTGCGCCCACCATACGATGGACTGTTCAGAGTGTTGGAACCTGGGGCGAAACATTTTGTGTTAGACTTGGGGGGATGTAGAGAGACCATCTGCATTGACAGGCTTAAGCCCGCTTTTGTGTTGGCAGATGAGCAGGTGGTGTTGGCCCAGGCTCCCCGGCACGGATGTCCCCCATTGGGGGCTCCGCAGGATGGTGATTCCTCAGCAGGGACCAGCACTTGCGAAGATGATGTGTTTTCTCCCCTCCCCTTTTCCCCCCATAGACTGGCGTGCCCCCCTGTGCGCCCCACCAGCAGGGCAGTTCGACCGGATCGGCGACCCCCCCGCTACAGTCACTATGGACGCCGGCTCAAGCCCAAGGAACCAGGGGGTTAAGGCCCATTTTGGGTGTTCGGGGGGAGGCAAGGTGCTAGACTTCTCCACCCAGATATCAATGGACCAAGAGAGGAGAGGTCGCTGGGGGGTCCAGACGGAACAGCAAAGGTTAAGCACCCCCTGGGGAGAGGAGGAGATGCTGGGCCACCAGGAGAGGAGTGAAGTGCGGCACCGATGTAATATCATGTTAATGCGCCGCACAGGCTTTGTTATGAAATGAATATGAGGTCGGAGTCCCACTATGCATGTAATTAAGGGTATAAAAGTGAGATGCACAGTGGCCTGGGAGTTCTTTTTGCTCCTGATCTGTTAGAAGGAGAATAAAGTCTGTGTTGTTCCAGCTCGTTGCCTTGCCTGTTTATTCCCTCTACAGACATGACATTAATTCACTGTCTGGGTGAGATGCAGACAGGTGAAGTTCCCACTCACCTGACAAAGTTGTCCCTGTTGAAAACTTGATGTGTGTTTCCTGGCAGCACGTCCATGGTAGGAATCCGTGGAAAAATAAATAAAATCCAACATCCTGATTCAGCTGAAGAGCTCCTGTTTCTTCAGCCTCCATTTTGGGTAGAAAATAACAATAAAGTCAACCGCGCGGATCCAAGAAATACTTTTACCGGAGAAAACCGAGGAGAAAAGTTTAAAAAAATGTCTCTTGGACTTGGAGTAGTGACGAGTGAGAAGGAGATGCAGGCTCTGATAGATTTTTGGTCTGAGAACCAGATTTCTCAGCTGCTTGTGGCTACACAAAAGAAGACTGATGTTTTTAAAACTAACGACATGATGGGGGCACAGGGGGTTTATACAGACAGCGGAGCTTTTCATTTTTATTAGTTTGTGGCGCATGAACACCTTACTGAAGGGAACAGTGTTATGCTGAGAATTGCTGGCTTGCCGAGAATTGCATCCCATCCTCGAATAAACATAATTTGAAGATAATTTACAAGAGGTAATTACAATTTTTACTTCTAAAAATGCACAAATGGTTACAAGCCTGGCTGTAGTGTCATATTTTATAGTTTTGGTGCATGGGATGCAATTCTTGGCAAGCAAGCAATTCTCAGCATATCACCGGTCCTGGCCAGTCGATGAGCCGGATTTCTCTTCTTCACCGAGATTTTTTCTTCCTGGCCAGCGGTGGCTTCGGCTACAGCGCCACAAACGAGCAGCTGTTGTAACTGTGTGACGTTATCCAAGCAGTTTAGTCTGCTTGAGTGAAGTGTTGTGTGAATGCAAACCAAACCAAACGAAGGTGTAAAAATTCTCTCCATTCCCCGCCGAGTCGAACCAAGACCCCTGGACTATCCTGGTGTGAATGTAGCCTTAGTATCTCAGGGTATCATTCACAAGTGAGGGCAGAGTGGAGCGAGAGATTGACAGACTGATCGGAGCAGCATCTGCAGTGATGCGAATGTTGTACTGGTCTGCCGTGGTGAAGAGGGAGCTGAGCTCTAAGGCAAAGCTGTTGATTTACTGGTCAATCTACGTTCTTATCCTCGCCTATGGTCATGAGCTTTGGGTAATAACGAAAAGAATGAGATCACAGGTATGAGCTGCTGAAATTAGCTTCCTCTGTAGGATTGCTGGACTCACCCTTGGAGGTAAGGTGAGGAGCTCAGTCATCTGGGAGAGACTCAGACTAGAACCGCTGTTCCTCCACATTGAAAGGAGCCAGTTGAGGTGGTTTGGGCATCTGATCAGGATGCCTCCTGGACGCCTCTCACTTGATGTGTTTCAGGCATGTCCCACTGGGAGGAGACCCTGGAGAAGACCAAGGACTCACTGGGCAACTATTTTCTGTTCATTTTCTATGTAGTGTGGCGCTTAATGCGCTTAGTGCCCTTGGCGCAAAAACGCTCAGAGCGGTCAGCGTATTTTGTTGCTGCGCTCATGGTGCTCATGGTTGCAGGATACCGGCCTGTTGGTGAATTTCTATGATGCCCTTGCCTGTCTGAGAATGATGGTTATTCTGCAACTATGTTTCTCCAGCCTTCATCCTGCTTGCTTTGAGAATGTCAGTAATTCTGTAACTATGGTTTTCACCCTTCATCCTGCTTGCTTTGCATGCCACACTGCCATCATTAGATTACATCCAAGGACTCACTCGCTGAAACCAGATAGAATCAGCTCTGCCCTCAGCTGAGCTGGCACATAGTGGAAGGACATTGATACACGTGAGGGAGTGGCAGAGTTCTATTAAACCATAGGACCCACTGTTGGAACAGCACTCTCTCTTGATACATCTTGAGAGTTGTACTCCGGCGCTGTATCGTGTACCATATCTCAGCTTCAGTAAAATAAGTGGAACTAGACTTCACCTCTCTGTCTGGTTATTTAGTCTTCGTATAAAAGAACTGGAGGTTAAGATATTTTAGCGCAACAGGCCAGTGCTTTTTTTAATAAGCGCATAAAAAGTGTTCAGGAAAACAGGTTGAGAGCGTATTTACTTTCCCTGTGGACATGCAGCCTAACTGTAGTCCTGACCATTCTGCTAATGTTAACCACTCAAAAAATGTGCATTTAATGTGCAAAATAAGTGTAGCGGGAACTCAAAAGTGAAACATCTGGATCTGAACTCCCATCCCCTGCATGTACTAGAGGTGACATCATCGAAACGTGACAATATTGAAATAGTGTTAAAAGTTCTCTGCCATTTATACACAGCATGAAAAGTGTTTTGTGATTTTTTAACATAATAAATTAACACTGAAAGACAAAAAGACCTTTCATTTAAATTATTTTAGGTGACCTGAAAGGGAAGTGCACCCCTGGGCCCACTCTTTTGTGTACATACTATCGAAAATTATGAGCATGACACCCCAGTAAGGAACATTTCTCATGCTGATTTCAAATATTCATACAGTATGTCTCAGGCTGTAGATGAAAGTCATCAGTGGTGGAAAGACTGACAGAGCAATTGTGAGGGTTCCCCTACAGTTGAAAGTGCTATGAGATGACTGTTGTTGTGAAATGGCGCTATATAAATAAAGTTGAATTGAATTAAATTGAGAGATGATGCTATCCCTGCACTACCAGCTGCCTGTGCTTTCAAGAAAGCCAGAGAAAAGACAAAAAAGTGCATCATAAATCTTTATTAAGGCTCACAGGTCCAGTTAAAAACAAATATAGAAGAAAAGATAAAAATAAATAGATAAATAATAATAAAAAAAATACACAAAACTCACAATCAATGCAAACAATCAATCAATGCCGTGTGACATTTGTATGTTCTAAGCATCCTGGAAATCCTGGTATACCCGCCTTCTGCACTTATGTGTCAATCAAACCGTTCTGTTTCAGGTAGGTTGTTATTTTTTGAGCTACATTGCTAAAGAATATTTTACCTTCAACATTCAGGAGATTGATCTGCCGGTGTCACGAGTCTGAGCGCAGAGCTCAGACTCTTAATTTATTTTTGTGTATGTTAAGTCTATTATGATTATTTTGTCAGCTTTTGTAGTGTGGCTCCATATTTTGTTTTGTAACACGAGTTCCCTCCTCATTTTCCAGACGCACCCACCAGCTGCTCACTGTCTGCTCTCGATCTCAGCTGTGAGTAGTTGGGTAATCAGGTCACCTGCCCGTTCCCTTGCCCACACCTGTTCATTGGTTTTTCACATCCTCAGCTATTTAAGACTGCCAGCTTATTCCCTCTCTGTGGCTGCATTGATTGTGATTTACTCTATGATCTCCTCATCTTCTCCAGAGTGTTCTCAGCTCTGCAGTGCTATTCCTGTAAGCTACTTTGTTTGTATTTTTGTGTTTTTGCACTGTTCTGGATTTTTGTTGTTAAATGTCACTAATACAGATCAGCTCTTGGTCTGTCTTTCTGCCCCAGAGGGGTCTATCATGATAGCCAGAATTGATTGATGTTAGAGGCACCGCTTTCCTTGGGTATCATGATCCCCCCTGCCTTTTGCCATACTTTTGGGATTGTTTGTTTTGTCTACATGACCTTCATTTGCTTCCAGAGAAACCATAATACGTCAGGAGCATTTTTGTACAGCTGATATGGATTTCCATTAGGTCCCAGAGCCGAAGCTGACCTTGCCTTCTTTATTGTCCTCTCATCCTCACTTCATCATGGAGGACTATCATCCATCAGATGCTCAGGCTGAGGTATAGGTGGTATTTCTGAAGGTAACGTCCTACGTTCATATCTTTGGGTATCTGTATATGTTTCTTTCAGATGATCTTCCGGCTCCCTCTTTGGCAGTTTAAGAGATCCGCTCTTTTCTTTTATGAAAAACCCTTTGAAAAATCTGAAGGGATCATTGTAGAAAAAGGCTCTTGCCTTCTCCTTCATCTTGCACTGAATTCTGAGGTTTTCAGCTCTCTGCAGGCTTGCTAAGTGACCCTTAAGATGTCTATGCAGGAGGTCAATGGCTCCTTTGTCCTCCAATGGAGATTTCTTTCACCATTTCCTCAGTAGCCGTCTTTCCTTTATAAGGTGCTCAATTTCTCGATGTCTTCTGGACTTGGGTGGGATCGGTGTTTCCTTCTTTCGCGGTTGTTTTGTTCAAAACCTTTCTATTCCATAGGAGTAGATCAAATCACCCATTTTCTCTAGTTTCTTTACAGATGTTCCTCTGAGTTTTTCCAGAAGGTTGGTCAGGTCTGCATTGATTATCGCCCACTCTTTCTTGCTACAGGCTTTTGGCCACTTCACTTGTTGTCTGTGACCTTAGATGTTCTTCTCCAACACATGCATTGGCTGGTTAGGTTTCAAATTCTCACATAATGTGCTTGAGTCTCTCTCAGCCACTGGGATATTGATGTTTGGTGGAATGTGGGTTGAATCCTGCCACTGAACTTCATTCGCCTTATTTGACCTTGTCAGGTAATGATCAATGTAAAGTCCCGGCTTTGTCTTCTTCAAGCACTTGATGCGTCTTTGATGTATTTTCAGACCTAATCTGGATGTAACCTTGTTCCATCCACATCCACATGTTTGGAGGTCTTGATCTGCAGCTGAAGCTGTTGCCATGCTGATCGTTTTTCTCATTGTCAATACCTTGCCTGGGTTTGTTTCCATGTTGTCAGCCTATGAGTCATCTTCCGCCCAGACTCTCGCAGACTCTAGAGGTATTTTCCTCTTTAGATTTTCCGTAGCAATGAAGGATGGTTCCTTTTCACTTATCAAAGCAATGGAGCCTGCTGTCATGGGTAACTAGCCCATTACAGCACTGCTGGCGTCTTTTTCTCCAGTCAGCTGTCTTTTCACGCTATCACAAGGTCTTTCCCTAGTTGTCAGATGCACTTTCACAGCAGTCACTGGTTGTCCAGTTTCTCATTAGAGCTTATAGGACTTGATGATACAATCCCTTAACGTAACAGCATTGCTTCTTGACTGGGAGAGGGGTAAGTTTCTTCATTGAGGTCATCAGATGGGCACCCTCCATCCTCAGTGTTTCATTGATTTATGCCCACAACACCTCCAAAGGGCTCAACGGCAACAACCTAGTATCCCGGGTGTGCCCCCCTCTGCTATTACCTTTCTGGTCATCTTGCAGCTCAGTTGGAGTCTTTCCTTTTGATCCACAACCAATCGCTGCTTTGCTCAGCAGCCTCAGATAGTGATTTTAATGCTTGCTGGAAGGCCTGTCCTCGCACCCCCATTCTCTTCAGCAGCCTAGATGTAGTCTTGGCAAAAAACCCTCTACATCCAGCCTTCACCGGGAACACCTTGGTATGCCAATTATGTTGTTCTGCCTGGGCTGCAATGTCAGCGTATTTTAGGCTTTTCCGTTCGTACGCCTCCTCCACTGCAGCTTCCCAAGGTACCGTTCGTTCCAGGATGTATAGTAACTTCTGCGATGTTGACCACAAGATGAGGTCTGGTCTGATATTAGTTGTTACTATCTCTGTTGGAAAGACCAGTTTATGATCAAGGTCAACCTACATCTTCCAGTCACGGGCCGAGTCATGGCAAGATGGCCATGAACGAACGTCGTTGCTCGTTCCCCTCTCGAATGCCAACTTTTCTCCTTTTTTGCATGGCTGCTGTTCTTTTTACAGTGTGTAAAAGTCATGCACTGCTGACATACGACTGACAGACACTACTGAACATTGCTGAGACGAGCAGTCACACGGAGTTTACTGGCTTCATTCCACCTGACCTGCAATGCATCATATGTCCACACAGCGATCAACACCACCCCCAGGAAGGCCCCAAAGCACCAAGCCTGCATGAGCTTGCTGACCTCAATAGAACGCGTCCTAGACAAAGGCGGAGAAGAGGCAAGAGAGGTGGCTAGGCTAAAGGCCCTCGCCAGTCGACCACCAATTCTCAGTCTCTTACTGGCAAATGTTCGGTCTTTGGAAAACAAGCTAGACAAACTAAGAGCGAGTATTGAAGACCAGCAGGAGATAAGAGGGTGCTGCGCCCTAATTTTCTGTGAGACCTGGCTATCAGTCAGAATCCTGGAGGCCGCCATTCAACTACAGACTCACTCAACACATCGGGCAGACAGAACTGGAGCCTCTGATAAGACGAAAGGAGGGGGATTGTGTGTTTTTGTAAACAACTCGTGGTGTGGAGATGTACAGACTGTTTACAAGCACTGTTCCACCCAATGTGGAGTTTTTGCTGTTGAAATGCCGTCCCTATTATCTACCGAGAGAATTTACTGCTGTTTTTAGCTGCTGTTTACATTCGTCCGTAAAGCAACTACACAGTAGCGCTAAACAAACTCCATGAAGTCATCAGCGCAGTAGAGACGAAGTATCTTGATGCTGTATTTATTTCTGCTGGCAACTTTAACCAGTGCAATTTACGGACTGTACTCCCCAAATATTACCAGCACGTGAACATTCCCCCCCCCGCAAAAAAAGCACATTGGATCATGTTTACTCCAATATATGTGGTGCTTACAGAGTGGCACCCCACCCCCCACTTCGGACAGTCAGATCACATCTCACTGTTTATGTACCAAGCCTACAGACAAAAGCTAAAACAAACAAACCCTAAGCAAATTAAGCGCTGGACTCCAGAAGCTGAGAGCACCCTTCAAGACTGTTTTGCCTGCACAGACTGGGATATGTTTAAAGCTGCAGCCACCCGAGAGGACTCTTCTGTAAACATAGAGGATTATGCTGAATACACGACTGGGTACATCAGCACGCCCCTTGAAGTTCCCAACCAGAAGCCCTGGATCAACAATCAGGTATGTCAAATGCTGCGTGCTCCCTCTCATGCATTTAAATCAGGCTGTGAGGTCAAGTACAAAGCTGCAACGTATGGACCGAGAAAGGCTATAACAGCCAAGAGGCAGCACAGAGAAAAGCTGGACAGCCTCTATTCCACTTCTGACCCGGGGCACATGTGGCAAGGCCTGCAACACATCACAGACTACAAGAGTACCAACAGCAGCACCACTAGCTCCACAGACAGCCTGCTGGACTAACTTAACATTTTTTACACCCGCTTTGAGACCACCAGCTACAGGTCAGAGAAGAGACACAACGTCACCCCCCCCTTCCCCCCCCGCTAAAAGTCTCACCAGGCCAGGTAAACAAAGCACTGAGGAATATCAACCCCCACAAGGCAGCAGGACCAGACAACATACCTGGGTGGGCCCTCAAAGCATGCACTGCTGAGCTGACTGACATCCTCACATCAATCTTCAACCTCTCCTTCAACCATAACGTAGTCCCCTCCTGCTACAAAACAACAACCATCATCCCCCTCCCCAAAAGGAGCCCGCCGACTTGTGTGAATGATTACAGACCGGTAGCACTCACTCCAATCACCATGAAGTGCTTCAAGAGAGTGGTGCTGCCCTTAATTCAGGACAGCATACCAGGTACCCTGGACCCCCCTGCAGTATGCCTACTGGCCCAGTACGTCCACCTCAGATGCCATTGCTGCAGCACTCCATTATTCTCTCTCCCACCTGGAAGATAAAGACTCGTACATTAGGATGCTCTTTGTCGAATACAGCTCCGCCTTCAACATGGTCATCCCCCACAAACTCACCGACAAACTGTCTTCACTTGGCCTGCACCCCACCCTCTGCGACTAGCTACTGGACTTTCTAACTGGCAGGCCTGTCTGTCAGGATGGGTAACAGGACCTCAGCCAGCATCATCACGAACACAAGTGTCCCACAGGGTTATGTTCTCAGCCCCATCCTCTACAGCCTCTTCACCCATGACTGTGTTGCCTCACACAATGACAACATCATCCTAAAGTTCACGGATGACATAGCAGTGATAGGACGCATCACTGGTGATGACGAAGCATCCTATAGGAGGGAGGTGGCCAACCTAGTGTCATGGTATGAGGACAACAACCTCACCCTCAGCACGGACAAGACAAAGGAGATGACAGTGGACATGAGGAAAGGGAGGAGGAGACCCCATCAGCCTCTGTTCATCCGGAAGCTTGAGGTGGAGAGGGTGAGCAGCTTTAAATACCTGGGCATCCACAACAGCGAGGACCTTAAGTGGACACACAACACCACAGAGCTGGATAAGAGAGCTCAACAGCGACTGTACTTTCTGAGGAGGCTGAAGAAGTTTAGCATGTACTCCAGGATCCTCAACAATTTCTACAGCTGCATCATCAAGAGCATCCTGACCAAGTGCATCACTGCGTGGTATGGCAGCACCACTGCCCTGGACCACAGATGCCTGCAGAGAGTGGTGAAGACAGCGGAGAAGATCATCAGGACTCCACTCCCCTCTCTGCAGAGCATCTACCACCACAGAGTCCAAAGGAGTGCTGACGCCATCCTCCGGGACCCCACCCACCCCAGCACAGATTGTTCACACTTTTACCCTCAGGCCAGAGGTACAGAAGTGTGAAATGCAGGTCAACCAGACTGAAAAAATCCTTCTTTACCACTGCCATCAGACTCCTGAACAAATAACAACTCCCAAAACTCCACAACACAGCTTTGCATATAGGAACTCACACACCGGTTGCTAAATTTGCACATTGCTCACCTGTACAGTGTATATAGTCTCACCCGTCTGATGTCCATATCATCTCTGCTGCTATTTATCTTGTACAGTCTACTAGTACCACCGTTACAGAGAAATTAGCACCGGGTGATAATTTGTAATTTGTAATTTATAATTATACACTGCTCTCTGCACAATGCTCATTTGCACACTGTACATAGGTTTATGCCATCTCAGGGTCACATCATCTCTGATATCATTATACCACTACCACTATTGTCATCCAGTGAATTTTCAATTTCATTCCTCTTGTTTGACTGCATCAACTGCTTTAGCTGTCCAAATTGCCTAATGTAATGTACTTATTAGTATTTAGTATCAAGGTGTGCTTAGGAGTTCTAATTGCCTGTGTGTTTGTGTGTGTGTGTTATTAGCATCCATTAGTATTAGGATTGAGTTATTGTGTTATTACCTTATTAGTATCGTTGTGTACCTATTACCTTGGCATTTGTTCGGAGAGCAAAGTAAGAATTTTATTGCTCAAGAAACGTAGCATTTCTTAACTGTGCACATGATAATTAAGCCTTTGAATCTTGAGTCAAGGAAGGTTGGGTTCACTCTTGCTGATGAGTTCACCACATGTTCGCCTGCTCTAAAGAAAGGAATGTTGCTTGGTAGTCAAATCACAGGGGGAGCAAGGGGATAGGTGGTAGTCCTTCTTCCTTCTAAAATGATTGCCAGTTGTCGCAAGACCTGGTTGTGCCTCCAGGTATAGTGGCCTCGGGACAGACTGGTTTTGCAGGCAGTCAGGATGTACTTCAGAGTTGCTGAAGTTTGGCATAGAGCACATGCAGAATCTTCTCCCCGCCCACTGCTGTAGGTTTTGGGGTGTAGGAAGAAGTCTCCTCAAACTGTCTTATAACTGGACCACAAATGTGCAGTATACATAGGTGTACAGTATGCTCTGAAAAGAGATAACTTAACCTCACGTGAGCATGCACTAAACCTCCGACACAGAATGTTAGCCTGTGCATACAACAAACAACACTGCCTGTAGATATCTTTATCATCAGACATTTGGTCAGTAATGATATGTCCAAGATATTTGGTCTTATTACAGACTGGCAGAACATTCTCTGATAATTTAAAATAAGGAAATGTTAAACATGTGTCCTCCTTGGTCCTACATATCATGGTAGCAGGTTTTGTAGCACTAATTTCATGTTCCAAACCATATATTGAGCAGACAAACAGAAGCTGCTGGAGACCAGCACTATTTGAACTAAAAAAAAAAACACAAGATCATCAACATACAGAGGTGTGAAAAAGTGTTTGCCCCTTCCTAATTTCTCTTTTTTTGTATGTTTGTCACACTTAAATGTTTCAGATCATCAAACAAATTTAAATATTAGACAAAGATAACACAAATAAACACAAAATTCAGTTTTTAAATGAAGGTGCTTATTATTAAGGGTAAAAGAAAAATCCAAATCTACATGACCCTGTGTGAAAAAGTGACCCCCCCCCCCCCGCCCATTAAAACATAAATTAACTGTGTTTATCACATCTTTGGAAAGCTGAGTTCAATTTCTCTAGCCACACCCAGGCCTGATTACTGCCACATCTGTTCTCAATCAAGAAATTACTTAAATAGGACCTGCCTGACAAAGTGAAGTAGACCAAAAGATCCTCAAAAGTTAGACATCATGCTGTGATCCAAAGAAATTCAGGAACAAATGAGAAACAAAGTAACTGAGAACTATCAGTCTGGAAAAGGTTTTAAGCCATTTATAAAGCTTTGGGACTTCAGCAAACCACAGTGACAGCCATTATCCACAAATGGCGAAAACATGGAACAGTGGTGAACCTTCCCAGAGTGGCGGGCCGACCAAAATTACCCCAAGAGCGCAGCGACAACTCATCCAAGAGGTCACAAAAGACACCACAACAACATCCAAAGAACTGCAGGCCTCACTTGCCTTAGTTAAGGTCAGTGTTCATGACTCCACCATAAGAAAGAGATTGGGCAAAAATGGCCTGCATGGCAGAGTTCCAAGACGAAAACCACTGCTGAGCAAAAAGAACATACACCACATTCCAAATTATTATGCAAATAGGATTTTAGTGTCATAAACATTAAATTTTTTGTTTTTCAGTTAAACTCATGGATGGTATTGTGTCTCAGGGCTTTTTGGATCGCTGATATCAATCTCACACACCTGTCATAATTAGTTTGCCAGGTGAGCCCAATTAAAGGAAAACTACTTAAGAAGGATGTTCCATATTATTAAGCATGCCACAGGTTTCAAGCAATATGGGCAAGAAAAAGGATCTCTCTGCTGCCAAAAAGCATCTAATAATGCAATGCCTTGAACAAGGTATGAAAACATTAGATATTTCACGAAAACATCAGCATGATCATCGTACTGTGAAGAAAATTGTGGCTGATTCAGAGCACAGATGGGTTCATGCAGATAAAGGCATAATGAGGAAAGTTTCTGCCAGACAAATTCATCAGATAAAGAGAACAGCTGCTAAAATGCCATGATAAAGCAGCAAAGGTATTTGAAGCTGCTGGTGTCTCTGCAGTCCCATGAACCTCAAAGTGTAGGAACCTCCAGAGGCTGGCAGTTGTGTATAAACCTACTATTCAGCCCTAACCAATGCTCACAAGCAGAAACGGTTGCAGTGGGCCCAGAAATACATGAAGACTAATTTTCAAACAGTCTTGTTTACTGATGAGTGCCGTACAACCCTGCATAGTCCAGATGGATGGAGTAGTGGATAGTTGGTGGATGGCCACCATGTCCCAACATGGTTGTGACATCAGCAAGGAGGTGGAGGAGTCATGTTTTGGGCCAGAATCATGGGAAGAGAGCTGGTAGGCCATTTTAGGGCCCCTGAAGGTGTGAAAATGACCTTGGCAAAGTATATAGGGTTTCTGACTGACCACTTTCTTCCATGGTACAAAAAGAAAAACCGTGTCTTCCGTAGCAAAATTATCTTCATGCATGACAATGTACCATCTCATGCTGCAAAGAATACCTCTGTGTCACTGGCTGCTATGGGCATTAAATGAGAGAAATTCATGGTGTAGCCCCCATCCTCCCCTGACCTCAACCCTATTGAGAACCTTTGGAGAATCCTCAAGCAAAAGATCTATGAGGGTGGGAGGCAGTTCACATCAAAACAGCAGCTGTGGGAGGCTATTCTGATATCTTGCAAAGAAATTCAAGCAGAAACTCTCCAAAAACTCACAAGTTCAATGGATGCAACAGTTGTGAAGGTTATATCAAAGAAGGGGTCTTATGTTAACATGTAACTTGGTCTGTTAAAATGTTTTTGACTGAAATAAGTTTTGATTTCAGTAAATATGACCTCCTAATGCTGCAAATTCAACAAATGACCATTTTCAGTTCCTTACAACCAATAAAATGTTTTGAAACTCTGTTGTGCATAATAATTTGGAACAGTGCATTTTGAGTTTTTTTATTTTTGCAAAAAAAAGTTATTATTGGAAGGTTTGTTCAATAAAATTTGAATTATGCTCTAACGGTTGATGACTTAAAAATTATACTGACTGTCATTTGCATCAAATAAAGTGAGAGACAAATATCATTTGCACAATAATTTGGAATGCAGTGTAAAGGCCCGTCTCAGTTTTGCCAGAAAACATCTTGATGATCCCCAAGACTTTTGGGAAAATTCTCTGTGGAATGACGAGACAAAAATTTAACTTTTTGGAAGGTGTGTGTCCCATTACATCTGTCGTAAAAGTAAAACAGCATTTCAGAAAAGGAACATCATATCAACAGTAAAATATGCTGGTGGTAGTTTGATGGTCTGGAGCTGTTTTGCTGCTTCAGGACCTGGAAGACTTGCTGTCGTAAATGGAACCATGAATTCTGCTGTCTACCAAAAAATCCTGAAGGAGAATGTCCGGCCATCTGTTTGTGACCTCAAGCTGAAGCGCACTTGGTTTCTGCAACAGGACAACAATCCAAAACGCACCATCAATTCCACCTCTGAATGGCTTAAGAAAAACAAAATGAAGACTTTGGAGTGACCTAGTCAAAGTCCTGACCTGAATCTGATTGAGATGCTGTGGCATGACCTTAAAAAGGCAGTTCATGCTTGAAAACCCTCCAGTGTGGCTGAATTACAACAATTCTGCAAAGATGAGGGGCCCAAAATTCCTCCACAGTGCTGTAAAAGACTCATTGCCAGTTAACACAAACGCTTGATTGCAGTTGTTGCTGCTAAGGGTGGCCCAACCAGTTATGAGGTTTTGAGAGCAATCACTTTTTACACAGGGCCATGTTGGTTTGGCTTTATTTCCCCTTAATAATAAACACCTTCATTTATAAACTGCATTTTGTGTTTGCTTGTGTTTTCTTTGTCTAATATTGAAATTTGTTTGATGATCTGAAACGTTTAAATGTGACAAACACAAAAAAAAAAGAGAAATCAGGAAGGGGGCAAACACTTTTTCACACCACTGTAAGTAGGGACATGATAACAATAATAAACACAATGACCAAACAACATTAAAGCTAAGGCAGGAACAAATATAACTAAAAACATGATAATACTGATAACCAAACTTAGACTGAGGCAGGGAAAACATAGAACCGAAATACAAATGACAACTAACACAGAACTTCATACAATAATGAACTCAGGGCGAGGCCATGGGCTGAACTCATGTCCTGATAATCACAGACTATACAAATATTAACACAAAACGAGGACATGAGCACAGCCCATGGTCAAACCCTTACACTTTTCAGCCATTGAATCAGCCCTCATGGTTTCCTCATTTTTAGAAATAAAACGAATAGCATACTTATATTTTGCAGTAGTATGCTTTTAATGCTCAAACACAGGCCCATGTCTGGGTCTACCTGCTTCAACCCAAGATTTAAAAGCTTTTATGAGCTTCTGTATGGTAATCAGCAACATATTTCCTCCAACCAGACCTAACATCACATTTATTTAAATTTATAGTACGCCTTTCTGCCATCATACAAAGCCTATGTCGCCATAAAGCAAACAGAAGTCTTTCTTATACTTCTCATCTTTACAGTTTATGTCACGACACATAATTGCATCTCTGGGAAGATGCAATTATGTGTCATATATACGTAAATATGTTTGTTTTTTTTAAAGGAACCAAACTCATCAATATCTACGGATCAAAATCTTTGTGATCCCCTATAAAGGTGAACTGCATGGAGACAACCAAACTAAACTGATGTAGGTTTTTCCACAAGCTGCCACAAAGTTCCAATGGCCTGCCCTTTTTCTGCATGTTGACACATTTCCCAGAGGGTTGATGAAATGTCTGTGGCATGCTTTGGTCAAAACACTGCAAGATTTTCATTATTGTGGTACCATATACAGTATATCAAGTTGAAGGAGTCCTCACAATGGGCTGTTTTTGTTGAGTTTGGTAAGGTTTGCTGGCTAAGGTGCCCCAGTTCATCTCACCTATAGCACACTCTAACCCCACCTTCCATCTTTTATCACTGCTGATCTCTGTGGTTGACAACACCATTATGCAGCTGTGTTAGCTGGTTAGCTCAGAGGTCCAGCAGCAAACACATCCTGAACAAACTAATGCCTTGGCTGAGTATCCATCCATCCATCCATCTTCTTCCGCTTAATCCTTTTTGGGTCTCGTGGGGGCTGGAGCCCATCCCAGCATCTTTGGGCAAGAGGCAGGGTACACCCTGGACAGATCGTCAGTCCATCGCAGGGCCAACACAGAGAGACAGACAACCATTCACTCTCACAGTCATACCTAGGGACAATTTAGAATCCCCAGTTTTTTGATGCCAATTAACCTAACTAAAAGCCCAAATATATTATCGGAGACGGGGCTGTGTGGCTTGAGTGGTCAATAGTATATGACTGGTCCCTGGGGTAAAATGAAAGCACCAAGGTGCTGATGCCTCAGTACCTGTGGCATGGTAGCATGGGGGCTGTAAAAAAGTCACACTGCCATTTCTAGTGGCCCGGCAAAGTTATTACAATACCTTTTTTGCAGCTGCATTGATGGTAAAGGTGAGTTAAATTCGTACTTATTTTGAAAACAAGGCTTTACCTGGAAATTGTGGCAAATTAAAAATCAAGAAAATATGGCGATACAATGATACAAGCCTTTAGTTCCAGTTGATTTTAAGCGGGTGAGCTGAAAAGCTGGTAACAGACAGACAGACAGATACATACACAGATACATGGAGTAATTACCGCATGCCTACGTTGCCTTTGCGCCAAGGTATAAAAATACAGAAGGACAAGAATAAAATTATGAGCACAATGGAAAAATGCTGGCGTAACAGATTTTATTAATTGAATGCATGTATTGTTACCCCCTGACGATCCATGCCCCTCATGGATCGTCACCTTATCGTGGTGGGGGGGTTTGCGTGCCCCAGTGATCCCAGGAGCTATGTTGTCCGGGGCAATTTGCCTCTGATAGGGTCTCCCAAGACAAACTGGTCCTGGGTGAAGGGCCAGACTAAGAACGATCCAACAGACTCTCATGATAAATTGTATATCAAGGATTCAGTGTACCCCGCCCGGTATGGGGTTACCGGGGCCCCACCCTGGAGCCAGGCCTGGGGGAGGGGCTCGAAGGCTAGCGTCTGGTGGCCAGGTTTCCACCCATGGGACCCGGCCGGGCTCAGCCCGAAGGAGTTACATGGGTCCGCCCTCCAGTAGGTTCACCACCTGCAGGAGGGATCATGGAAGTCCGGTGCTATGTGGATTAGGTGGCAGTCAAAGGCGGAGACCTTGGCGGACTGATCCCAAGCTTTCTAAACTGGCTTTAGGTACGTGGAATGTCACCTCTCTGGTGGGGAAGGAGCCTGAGCTGGTGTACGAGATTGAGCGATACCGGCTAGATATAGTCGGCCTCACCTCAACACACAGCTCCGGTTCCGGAACCAGTCTCCTGGAGAGGGGCTGGAGCTTGGCCTTTTCTGGAGTTGCCCCGGGCGAGAGGCGACGAGCAGGGGTAGGTATTCTTGTATCGCCCCACCTTGCTGCCTCTATATTGGAGTTTTCCCCGGTGGACGAAAGGGTTGCTTCCCTGCGCCTTCGGGTTGGGAAACGGGTCCTGACCATCATTTGTGCCTATGCACCAAATGATGTTTCAGAGTACCCACCCTTTTTGGAGTCTGTGACTGGGGTGCTGGAGGGTGCTCCTCCTGGAGACTCCATTGTCCTACTGGGGGACTTCAATGCGCACGTGGGCAACGACAGTGAAACCTGGAGGGGGGTGATTGGGAGGAACGGCCTGCCCGATCTGAACCCGAGTGGTGTTCAGTTATTGGACTTCTGTGCTAACCACAGTCTGTCCATAATGAACACCATGTTCAAGCATAAGGGTGTCCATATGTGCACCTGGCACCAGGACACCCTAGGCCGCAGGTCGATGATCGATTTTGTTATCATATCATCAGACCTGCGACCGTATGTCTTGGACACCCGAGTAAAGAGAGGTGCAGAGCTGTCAACTGATCACCACCTGGTGGTGAGTTGGATCCGATGGCAGGGGAGGAAGCCATTCAGACCTGGTAGACCCAAACGTATAGTGAGGGTGTGCTGGGAGCGTCTGGCTGAGGCCCCTGTCCGGGAGGTCTTCAACTCCCACCTCCGGAAGAACTTCAACCACATTCCGAGGGAGTCTGGAGACATGGAGTCTGAATGGGCCATGTTCTCCACCTCTGTTGTTGAAGCGGCGGCCCAGAGCTGCGGCCGCAAGGTGGTCGGTGCATCTCGTGGTGGCAACCCCCGAACCAAGTGGTGGACACCAGTGGTGAGGGGGGCCATTAAGCTGAAGAAGGAGTCCTATCAAGCTTGGTTGGCTTGTGGGACTCCCAAAGCAGCTGAGGTGTACCGGCAGGCCAAGCGGAGTGCAGCTCGGGTGGTTGCTGAAGCAAAAACCCGGGTATGGGAGGAGTTCGGTGAGGCCATGGAACAAGACTTTCGGTCGGCTTCAAAGAGATTCTGGCAAACTGTTCGGCGGCTCAGGAGGGGAAAGCAGCTCCCCGTCCACACTGTGTATGGTGCGGATGGGACACTGTTGACTTCAACTGGGGATATCGTCGGGCGGTGGAAGGAATACTTCGAGGATCTCCTCAATCCCACTGATATGCCTTCCACAGAGGAAGCAGGGTTTGGGGACAAGGGGGATGACTCGCCTATCACAGGGGCTGAGGTCGCCAAGGTGGTTAAAAATCTCCTTGGTGGCCAGGCCCCGGGGGTGGACGAGATTCGCCCCGAGTACCTCAAGGCCCTGGATGTTGTTGGGTTGTCATGGTTGACACGCCTCTGCAACATTGCGTGGAGGTCGGGGGCAGTGCCTTTGGCATGGCAAACCGGGGTGGTGGTTCCTCTCTTCAAAAAAGGGGACCGGAGGGTGTGCTCCAACTTTAGAGGGATCACACTCCTCAGCCTCCCTGGGAAGGTCTATGCCAAGGTACTGGAGAGGAGAGTCCGGCCGTTGGTTGAACCTCGGATTCAGGAGGAGCAATGTGGTTTTCGTCCTGGCCGTGGCACATCGGACCAGCTCTTTACCCTCTCGAGAATTCTTGAGGGTTCGTGGGAGTTTGCCCAACCAGTTTACATGTGTTTTGTGGACTTGGAGAAGGCATTTGACCGCGTCCCTCGTGGATTTTTGTGGGGGGTGCTTCGGGAGTATGGGGTATCGGGCTTGTTGTTACGAGCTATTCGGTCTCTGTACGACCATTGTGAGAGTTTAGTTCGTATTGCCAACACTCGGTCGGAGTCATTCCCAGTGAGAGTTGGACTCCGCCAGGGCTGCCCTTTGTCACCGGTCCTGTTCATAATTTTTATGGACAGGATTTCTAGGCACAGCCAGGGAATGGAGGGTGTCATGCTTGGTGACCACAGGATCTCATCTCTGTTGTTTGCAGATGATGTTGTCCTGTTGGCTTCATCCAGCAATGACCTACAGCTCTTGCTGGGACGGTTTGCCGCTGAGTGTGAAGCGGCTGGGATGAGAATCAGCACCTCCAAGTCCGAGTCCATGGTCCTCAGCCGGAAAAAGGTGGATTGTCCTCTCCGGGTTGGGGACAGGCTCCTGCCCCAAGTGGAGGAGTTTAAGTATCTTGGGGTCTTGTTCACGAGTGAGGGGAAAATGGAGCGAGAGATCGACAGACGGATTGGAGCAGCATCTGCAGTGATGCGGACGTTGTACCGGTCTGTTGTGGTGAAGAGGGAGCTTAGTTCTAAGGCAAAGCTGTCGATTTACCAGTCAATCTACGTTCCTACTCTCACCTATGGTCACGAGCTTTGGGTAATGACCGAAAGAACGAGATCGCGGATACAAGCGGCTGAAATGAGCTTTCTCCGTAGGATTGCTGGACTCACCCTCAGAGATAGGGTGAGGAGCTCAGTCATCCGGGAGAGGCTCAGAGTAGAACCGCTGCTCCTCCACATTGAAAGGAGTCAGTTGAGGTGGTATGGGCATCTGATTAGGATGCCTCCTGGACGTCTCCCACTTGAGGTGTTTCAGGCACGTCCCACTGGGAGGAGACCCCGGGGCAGACCCAGGACTCGGTGGAGAGACTATGTCTCCCAGCTAGTCTGGGAACGCCTTGGTATCCCCTCTGAAGAGCTGGAGCAGGTGGCTGGGGAGAGGGAAGTCTGGGCTTCTCTGCTTGAACTGCTGCCTCCGCGACCCGGACCTCCGGAAAAGCGGTAGAAGATGGATGGATGGATGGATGGATGTATTGTTACACAATGGCATGCAATAGCAGATAAACATATCAAAATTTCCAAAAGTAAAAGCATAATTATGATGAATATTAAATTAGAACCGTTCGGAATGTTCCACACTTATATGTAATGAATACTGACAGTTTCTTAAATAATCTTGTAAAAAACTAAGCTTTTCCAAACATTTATTTATTGAAATACAGTAGCAGTTTCTTGTATAAACAACAAACATGTAATATTCTTATTTAGCTTCCAGCCTGTTATCTTCACAGCTGCTCTGACTGATGATCCTCAGTTTTACAAGTGTGGTCTTCAGAGAGACAAAGAGGAAAAAACCATCATAAAAATGTGATTATTGTTACAGATGTGATATACAGTGGGGAAAATAAGTATTGAACATGTCAACATTTTTCTCATTAAACATATTTCTGATGGGGCCATTGACCTGATATTTTCACCAGATAGCAACAACCCAAGTAATCCATACATACAAAGAAATCAAGGCAACTGTGTTCACGAAACAAATATTTAATAAAGTGGAATGACAGGGGAATAAGTATTAAACACATGAAGAAAAAGAGGTGCAAAAAAGGCATAGAAAGCCAAGAAACCAGCTGAAATCCATCAGAATTTAGGAAGCCATCCCATCCTCCATTAGTGCAAATTAATTTCAGCTGGTTAAGTCCTGACTGATAGCCTTTAAAAAGGTCTGTGAACATCAGATTGTTACACCACAAAGAACTCATGATGGGTAGAAGCAAAGAGCTCTCTCTCGACCTTCACAACCTTATTGTTGCAAAACATAGTGATGGCATTGGTTACAGGCACATTTCTAAACTGCTGAATGTTCCAATGAGAACTGTCGGAGCCATCATTCAGAAGTAGAAAGAACATCATTGTCACGAGCCAAGCCAGTGTTGTTCGTAGGCTCGGTTCTGACTGTTCTCTGTAGCTTGGGTTACCATTATATTTGTGTATTGTGTTATCTTTTGAGTTTTCTATGTCCTTTGTCCTTGTTTCCTTACCCATAGCCACTGTCTGGCCGGCAGGGGTTAGACAGCTGCTGTGACCTACTTTCTTGTGGGCTTGTCTAGCTCCTGCCGGCCCGACCACACCCCCTCTCTCTCCTGACAGCCAGCTGATTCCACTCCTGTCATTTATTTTCCTGCGCCTCGCCCAGGTGCCTCAAATTTGTGGGACCAGCAATGTTTGTACTTTAGCGCCGTTCAACAGTCAAGCATTGCTGGTCCGTTGAATCGTCTTTGTGATGAGCTGTCATGCACAAGGGTTTTTTGCCAGGCCACCTTGGGACTTACTCGGACTGCTCCAGCTTGTGAGTATTGGATGTGCTTTTACCCCAGTATTTTCACCCAGTGACTGTGAGCGTTCTGGAGGACTCCTCATGCGCCCTGTGCTGTTTTGTTGTGTTGTACAGTTGGGGTTTTGTTTACCTTTCTGTTCAATAAATGTGTGGTGTTGCAACCCAGCGCGTAAATCCTCATTCCTCTCCTCATTGCGACGCGTAAAAGCGCACGAGGAGGCTTATGACAATCATTTTACCTTCTCGCAAGATTTCTGCAGAGGAGTCAAAAGATTTATCAGAAGAGTTGTCTTAGAGCCAAAGACTACTCATGGAGAGCTCCAGAAAGACCTGGAGTTAGCCGGTACTGCTGTTTCAAAGAAAATAATAAGTAATGCACTCAACCGACATGGGCGCTATGCCCATTCACCTCAAAAGACTCCATTGCTGAAAAAAAAAAACATATTGAAGGTTGTTTAAAGTTTGCTGCACAACATTTGGGCAAGCCAGTAAAATACTGGGAGAATATAGTCTGGTCAGATGAGACCAAAATGGAACTTTTTGGATGCCACAACACACAGCATATTTGGAGGAGAAATGGCACTGCACATCCCATCATGGTGTGGAGGTGTTTTTCAGCACATGGTACAAGCAGACTTCAAATAATCATACAGACATCATTCAGACATCCTTGATAAGAAACTGTTGCTGTCTGTCAAGATGCTGAAGAACGAGGGTGGACATTTCAGCAAGACAATGATGCCAAACACACAGCCAAGGAAACTCTCAACTGGCTCCAGAGAAGGAAAATAAAGCTGTTAGAATGGCCCAGTCAGTCACTTGACCTGAATCCAATTGAAAATATATGGAACAAACTGAAGATCAGAGTTCATAGAAGACACCCACGGAACCTTCAAGATTTGAAGACAGTTTGTGTGGAAGAATGGGCTAAAATCCCTCCTGAGCAATGCCTGCACCTAGTTTCTCCATACAGGAGGTGTTTGGAAACTGTTATTACCTGTGTAATTATGCCACTACTTTTGCAGTAACGTGCTGTGTAACAAAATTACTGTTTAAATTCCAGTAATGCATTACAGTTACCAAAATTTGATCAGATGTGTTACTCGTTACTTGTTTTATTAATATGGATAGATATTTTTAGCACAAATAAAACTGACCCTATGTTACTGATGCAGCCATCAATCAACGTGACCTGTTGCAAAGAGCCTGTTCACTACTGAGCAGAGGAAAAGATGACGCTACTTTGTTTTTGTGGAAAAAGACAGATTATTTTTCCTTTGTCACGGTTAAAGACAAAAGCATATTAGTGGGCCATGTGAGACCGACTGCAATCTTCAGAAGCACCTTAGAACAGCAAAAAGATCTGACAAAGCTAGTGCTATGCTATACTAACAACACTGTGTTAGTGGATTTATGCTATCTGAACAACTACAGTTGGATTTCAAGCACAGGTATGCATCTGGACAGTTTGTGACCCAGCAAGAATTAAAGCAACTAATTGCCAGATACATCGTTACAGACTGAAGATGTGATAACAGTCACTTTCCATCAGACAGCTGAGACTGTGAGCCGCTGAAGTTAACCTCTTGCACTCCGGGATACCGCGGGCGGTCACGTCTCTGCGTCCTAGTGCGTCCTCGTGCGTCCTAGTGCGCACTGTGCGTCTCAGAGCGCACTGAAAAAAAAAAGCTGCATTTCCGTTCTTCCACTACAGACACAGCCGCGAACAGAAAGCCAAAG
This sequence comes from Pholidichthys leucotaenia, assembly GCA_020510985.1. Lineage (NCBI taxonomy): Eukaryota > Metazoa > Chordata > Actinopteri > Cichliformes > Pholidichthyidae > Pholidichthys > Pholidichthys leucotaenia. Next base: position 270,235,490 of record CM035846.1, on the reverse strand, counting down.
GAGTGCTTTGATTGGTTTAGATTTGTTTGACCTCTCATTCAACTAATAAGAGCCTTGAATTGGGTTTCTGAAACCTTGAAGAACCAATGACTGAAAACCTAGCAAGAAGTACCCGCCTACCAACGGCTGCGAATACAGCGAGCTAATTGAAGCAGAGAAGTTCGACGATTGAACACGTGCGTCCCGTGCGTAAAATCTGTTTTGTCTAAGCCGCTGTGTGTAACGGTAGCGTTCACGAGTCTTTTTTTATTACTACTGTTCTTATTTGTTTTGAAAAATCGTTCGCCAAAACCGCAATCATGGAAGCGCAAAACCGCAATAAAGGAATCATGGTTTGACTGGGTCGCGTTACCAGAACCACGAGTCGTAACAAGTGGACCAGCGTCATGTTCGTCTGACAATGAGGAACAGATGTTCGCCAGCGACACTGCTGTTGTGGACAGGTAAGTGTTATAAGCTAAATTATTCTTTATCACTGAAAATAGTAATCAAAATTAATTTTGACCGATCGGTAACAACTGTGCGTCATCGCCACATGACGGACCATTGATGGACTGTTCTTTTGTGTGCCGAGCTCCTCTGTAGCGGGGGGAGGGGGGGAGTTGTTATCCTCTACATTGCAGATATTTTAGTATAATTTTTATTGCACTGTAGGTTATTTTTTCTTGTAAAAAAAAGGCCACACATTTTTTATGTGGCATGCTCTTTGTGTGTGGGGGCTTGTTTGTTCATTCATTCATTCATGAATGAATAAACAACCCACACACACACCCTCCCCCCGCCTGGGAACAACCTGAGAAAAAAGCTGTGTAATATATTCATTTCTTGTGGTATTGTTACAAAATTTTGACCTCAGCTGGATAACACTTGGTTCTACATTTCTGTTGCATTTTCCAGCCAGGATCTGACAGCTGTGTGTTATTTGCAAGCATTTGTATGTAAAAAAAAACACCCAGGCAAACTTTATTTTCTTCAAGTTCAGTATGTTTAGATGACTGTTACTCAGTGGCAGGAGCACTTAGAGAGATTAGTGTTTTCTTTTAAATGAGACCGACCCTATGAAGATGCTGCAAAGGGTTGAAGAACAGCTTTTGATTTACAATGAGTACGTTATTTTTAGGTGTTTTTAGGGAAACTGACCAGAGTGCAAGGGGTTAAAACACATTTACTTGCTACCTGGATAAAGATTATTCAAAACTGGATTTTGATCTCCAAAAGGAATTTAAGGGACTGGATCATGTCTCTGTCACAGCAGACACTTGGACTGTGGATAATGGACATTTTCTTTGGATCACTGCACACCAGATTAAATTCATAATATAAAGGTAAGATAAACACTGACAGCTTTATGCAGTGTTGCCAACTCACTCTTTTGGAGTGGTTCTCACTCTTTCCCCCTCTCTCATGCCACAAACCCTATTTCTCACTCCAAAATGAGGACATTACTGTCAATTTCGTGTTGATTTTCTTCCAAGAGTTTTCCCACAATAAGGTAGGATAAAGCAGACTGATCATATTCTAAAAGCTCTGTCTGTTTTTAGCCTGACTTTAATAAACCCGTAATGTAATCCATTAATTAAATTATCTTGTTATGTGTGCAAGATTATTTAAGTATGTATTTAAAAGTAACTTGAAAGTTACTTTTCAAAGCAACTAGTTACTTTAATCATGCAGTAATTAGTAAGTCAGTTACTTTTGAAAAGAAGCAACTAGAAACTGTAACTAGTTACTATTTTTTTAGTAACTTGCCAAACACTGGTTATTACCAACAAAGGCTTTTCTACTGAATATTAAATGAATTTCACCAAGCGTGTTCAATACTTATTTCCTGTGTCATTCCACTTTATTAAATATAACTTGTTTAGTGAACACAGTTGCTTTGATTTCTTTTATGTATGGATTACTTGGGTTGTTACTGATATCTGGTGAAAATCACAGGTCAGCCATCAGAAATATGTCTAATGAGAAAAATGTTGACGTGTTCAATATTTATTTCACCTGCTGCGCTGTATATATAAAAAAATACAGATGTCATGTTTCTCTTGAGCTTAATAAATTGTTTGGTTTAGTGAGTGAATCATTTTAAAGTGAGTGAATGAAGGATGTCACACCATAGTGTTTTTATATTAGTGACATTAATATTAAGACTTTTTAAAAAATCAGCTGAACTTCAGAAAATGGTTTAACTGTCATAATATCTGCTTTGGAAGGCAGATAAGAGCTTTTACTGTTGGATGCAAAGTAGCAGGCAAGAACTTGGTGCAGAGATGGCTTATTTTACAAAACTCAAAAGAACAAAATAAATACGTAGCACGAGGGCTGGAAAATAACTCAGAACTATAAGCTAACATAAATTCATGGAATAACTGGAACACAGATGGAGAAAAGACGCAATGACCAACAATCACTGAAAACAAGGAGGCAACATAAATAGGGAGGAAACTAATCAGGGGAACATTGGGACAGCTGGGATGATAACACAGGGCTACAAAAATAAATTTTTTTGTAAGCTGTGTGTGTTTTTTCAACTGATTTAAGACAATTTTGCACCGCTGAATCCGAAAATGACATCCGTTTCTCTCAATCAGGTGCTAAGTAAAAACCTGTACTTACTTAGTACTTACTTAGTACTGTGCATGTACTTACCTTTTTATAAAGGCAAGTACATGTAAATTGAATGTTACATCATCATTGTTCAAAATTCAGAGAATTTCAAGACATAAAAAAGAATTTTGCATCATATAAAGCGAAAATACCCGTACATGTAAACAAAAACGTATTTGACATGTGGCCATAATTCAAAAAGTTGACCTGATTGAGCAAAACCAAAGTGATTTTTGGATTCAGCACATCAAAATTGTCCTAAATCAGCTAAAAAACACTTAGACAATAAATTTGGTGTTGACCAGTGTAATCAAGGGCTGAACAGAGCACACATGAAGTAGAGTGGCTATGGGTACGGAAACAAGAGGAGCTGGAACAATAGGTAAACAGATACACACACAGACCCAAGACCAAACAGGGGATGACACAGAAGACAAAGACAAGGGGCTCAGGGGAACACAGAGGGCCAGTGGTACAAAAAATAATCATAAGAAGTCACAGAAAACACAATCATATAAACATAAAGCATGGGCTTGATCCTGTGATCAAGCCCAGAGTATGGCATTAACAGGTTAAATTAATATAACCAAACAGTCCCCATGCAGAAAAAAAAAAAAATTGGACATTGAAAAAAAAAGTGACGGAACATAAGCTTTAAGAATCAAATATTGCAGTTGTAGGAGTTATCAGTGTTTTAATATTGAAATCACTACATAATTTAAGCACAAAACTTACTTTTGAAGGTTTTTTGCTATGGTTCAGCTATCCGCTGTGGTCCGCCATGTTTTTGAGGGAAAGAATGTGGGATTTGTAGTTTTAGTGATGAAATGAAAACTCCAGGAAAAAAATACTTCATCCTTACTCTGCAAAACTAAACAGCAAAACAGTGTGAAAACAATCCATGTGATGAATAAATGGTGTAGTTACTGAGTACGGTTGTTTTTTGTTTTTTTTCAGAAACAACTGCTATTTTATAACAGTTTAACAAGAGATCGACTGTCAGGAAGTCGTCCTTGTGCTGTAAAAAAAAATCGCAGTGGCACCTACAGTGGTGTGAAAAAGTGTTTGCCCCCTTCCTGATTTCTCTTTTTTTTTTGTATATTTGTCAAAAAATGTTTCAGATCATCAAACAAATTTAAATATTAGACAAAGATAACACAAGAAAACACAAAATGCAGTTTTTAAATGAAGGTGTTTATTATTAAGGGTAAAAAAAATTCCAAACCTACACAGCCTTGTGTGAAAAAGTGATTATCCCCCCATTAAAACATAAATTAACTGTGGTTTATCACATCTTTAGAAAGCTGAGTTCAATTTGTTTAGCCACACCCAGGCCAGATTACTGCCACACTTGTTTTCAATCAAGAAATTACTTAAATAGGACCTGCCTGACAAAGTGAAGTAGATCAAAAGATCTTCAAAAGCTAGACATCATGTTGCGATCCAAAGAAATTCAGGAACAAATGAGAAACAAAGTAATAGAGCTCTATCAGTCTGGAAAAGGTTTTAAAGCCATTTCTAAAGCTTTGGGACTCCAGCGGACCACAGTGAGAGCCATTATCCACAAATGGCAAAAACATGGAACAGTGGTGAACCTTCCCAGGAGTGGCCGGCTGACTAAAATTACCCCAAGAGCACAGCAACGACTCATCCAAGAGGTCACAAAATACCCCACAACATCCAAAGAACCTCACTTGCCTTAGTTAAGGTTACTGTTCATGACTCCACCATAAGAAAGAGACTGGGCAAAAGTGATCTGCATGGCAGAGTTCCAAGACGAAAACCACTGCTGAGCAAAAAGAGCATATGTCAAGAGTTGCCCCTCGGGGCAGGGAGGAGAGACCCATACACTGAACTGCAGTTTGTGAAATTTATTAACAAAAACAAAAAATCCAAACAGTGTACAAACACAAAAATCCAAAAGGGGCATAAAGCAAAACTTACGAGCAAAGCAGAGAACATGAGATACAAAGGAAATGCCAGAAAGGGAACAGGGTTCTGGCACAATGATTCTTCATAAAGACACCAACAAAAGGAAAGGAGAAAACTGCACTTAAATAGGGCCAAAAATAATTAAACACAAATAGTAACCAGTGTGAATCACATGAGCGGGCTGGGGAGAAGATGACAATAAGCTGTGAGTCATGAGGAGAGGAGACGGGGCTGACAGCTTGACAGGGGCATCATCCACAGCCAGGGAAAAACCCGGAAGTGCCCCAGACAACTGCAACCCTGGAGAGAGAAAGAAAGAGAAGACAACTGGCAAATACAATGTAGGAACAAATAAAGACAAATAAACCCAAATACGTAAATAACAAAACTACAATGAACGTAAACAGGAAAATAAATCATACAAAGAAACAATACAGAATATGTGAAAACAAACTAGATATAACATAACAGGCATAGAACTCAAAAATACAACATTCTACAATTAAAGAAAAACAAAAGGCAAAGAGACAGAGCACGGTGAACCGCCCCCCCCCCCCCCCCCCCGTGCTCAAATCATGACAATTTAAAGGCCCATCTCAGTTTTGCCAGAAAATATATTGATGATCCCCAAGACTTTGGGGAGAATACTCTGTGGACTGACGAGACAAAACTGAATTTTTTGGAGATGTGTGTCCCATTACATCCGGCATAAAAGTAACACAGCATTTCAGAAAAGGAACATCATACCAGAGGTAAAATATGTTGGTGGTAGTGTGATGGTCTGGGGCTGTTTTGCTGCTTCAGGACCTGGAAGACTTGTTGTGGTAAATGGAACCATGAATTCTGCTGTCTACCAAAAAATCCTGAAGGAGAATGTCCGGCCATCTGTTTGTGACCTCAAGCTGAAGCGCACTTGGTTTCTGCAACAGGACAATGATCCAAAACACACAAACAAGCAAGTCCACCTCTGAATGGCTTAAGAAAAACAAAAGGAAGACTGGAGTGGCCTAGTCAAAGTCCTGACCTGAATCCAATTGAGATGCTGTGGCATGACCTCAAAAAGGCGGTTCATGCTCGAAAACCCTCCAATGTGGCTGAATTACAACAATTCTACAAAGATGAGTGGGCCAAAATTCCTCCACAGCGCTGTAAAAGACTCATTGGCAGTTATCGCAAACGCTTGATTGCAGTTGTTGCTGCAAAGGATGGCTCAACCAGTTATTAGGTTTCAAGGCAATCACTTTTTTACACAGGGCCATGTAGGTTTGGCTTTTTTTCCCCCTTAATAATAAACACTTTCAATTAAAAAGGGCATCTGCGACTTCTGGTTATGGCGGCCACGTAGGAAGACGTGTTTCACACTGCTCTGCTCCCAAAAATAAAAAGTAGGCTAAAACTCTCTCAATTGGAACAAAAACCTATCCCAGCGTTTAGGCGCGGATATGGTAAAGACCAAGGCTGGGAAAGTAGGCGGAGGAAAAAGTGTTTCGACAAAACAATCCAAGCTAACAGACTTCCACGCTTGTGACGAAGCAGAGAAATCTCCAGGGGCAATGGCGGAGGAGAGAGCTAGCGGCGGAGCGGTGACTGCTGAGGAGGGCACAAGTGCGGTACTCGCTGCCATCAGCTCCATGAGAGCAGACTTTTCGTCTAAATTTGATGGGATTATAGCAGCGATAGAAGGAATGAGAAAGGAAATAAGCGACTGTATGGAACGAGTATCGCAGGTGGAGCTCCGAATCTCCAGCGCTGAAGATGACGTCACCAGCCTACAATTAAAGGTGCAAACATTGGAATTAAAAAATAAACGTCTGGAAGATAACGTCCTGGACTTAGAATCCCGGTCGCGACGGAATAATCTGAGGCTGGTGGGCCTTCCGGAGGGAGTGGAGGGACGGGATACATGTTCCTTTTTGGAAAAGTGGATTCCAGAAGCGCTGAACAACATGGATCTGCAGTCATCGGTTATTTTAGACAGCGCTCACCGAATCGGCCCACCGAGAGATAATAAGACACCACCGAGGACGCTGATTATGAAGTTCCTCAACTACAGAGACAAGATGATGGTCACCAACGCGGCCCGAATTAAAGGAGAAATTAAATACCAGGATCAACAGGTGCGGTTCTACCCAGATTTGGCCACAGGAATTCAACAATTAAGGAAACAGTTTGACCCCGCCCGTAAAGAGCTGCGCAAACTCGGGATTCGTTACGGAGTGATTCATCCGGCAAGACTGCTGGTCACATATAAAGGGAGAACCCATATCTTCAAACCCCTCAGGAGGTGCAGGAGCTTATCAAGCAGATCCAAGAGGAGACTGGTGGGAGCTAAGCATGAAGCATGAACAAGATATAAAGGTAGAATATTTAAGCATTTGTACAAGCATCTGGCTGATCTGAAACATATAGCATGTCTACAAAATATAGATTGTATTACATATTTAAAAAAAAAAGCTACGATGTACAAAGTTGCCATAAAATTTTGGAGTTAAGTTGGAAAAACTACAGAAGAGAGTTAATGTTATGTCTTTAAAAAGTAGCAGAGTCAGGGTGATTGAGAGGAGAAAGAGAGAGTGGTTTGACTGATCCTCACGGGTATAGCGGGAGACAGAATTTTTTTTTTTTGATTTTGGGGGGATTACCACAAATGTGGGGAGGGGGAATTTGTTTTTGTGTAGTTTGTAGGATGATTGTTCAACCATCCATGTTTTTGCTTCTCTGTATGAGCATGTTTATATTGCAAGGTAATCTCAAACTCCTTATTGATCATAGACCAAAGCGTTAATCTTAATTTAACTTCATGGAATTGCAGAGGTCTACAAAATCTAAAAAAACGTAAACAAGTTATGAATAAAATAAAAGACAGGTTCAAAAATTGTGTTTTTACAAGAAACTCATCTAATAGAGGAGGATGTAAAAAGAATTAGGAGAAGATGGCAGGGAAATGTGTTCACCTCATCATTTTCATCCCGTGCCAGGGGAGTTATGACTCATATACATAAAACAGTCCCATTTCAAGTGAAAAAAAGTAAATGGAGACAAATTAGGAAGATATCTAATCATCCAAGGATCTTTGTTATTAGAAAATATAAATCTGGTGAACTTATACGGTCCCAATATAAATGATCAAAACTTCTTCGCTAATTTATTTCTTACTTTATCAGCACTTACAGGGCAACATATAATAGCAGGGGATTTTAATTGTACATTGAATCCCAGTATAGATAGATCAACAGGACTGGACTGTACGCACAATGGATGCAGAATGACCATTAATCATTTTATGAAAGAATTGAGATTGCTGGATATATGGAGAGAAATGAAACCACAAGTCAAAGCCTACTCTTGTTATTCTAATACCTACAAGACATTCTCACGTATTAACTATTTTTTGATCTCCACAGAATTAAGGTCCAAGATTCAAAACCGTTTCTATGATAACACTGTGATATCTGATCATGCACCCTGCTGTCTAATATATGTAGATAAGAAATTGACAAAGGATCCAGGTAGGTGGCAATTTCAGCATAAATGGCTTCAGGATGAGGAATTTGTTAAGTAAATAGAAAAACAGATGAGTTCTTTGATATCAATACTACACAGACATCAGCATGTATAAAGTGGGAGGCTTTCAAAGCTTTTATTAGGGGGCATATTATTAGTTATACAGGTTCAAAATCTAAGAAGGCTCGAGAGGAGAGAGTCCAATTGGAACATAAAATAAAAATTTTTCAAGAAAAAGTGTATGCAGGAAGTAACTCAAATTTAGAGAACGAATTACTGATTCTGAGAGCTGAATATGACAAAAAAAAAAATAAAAATCAGCGAATAGAGCTGCCTCGAGTCTTCTAAGATTGAAGCAAACTTTTTATGAACAAGGTGAAAAATCAGGGAAATTATTGGCATGGCAGATTAAACAATTAGAATTTAAAACACCAATTACCAGTATTATAAGTAACGGACAGGCAGTTGTAGATCCTTTAGAAATTAATAGTGCCTTTAGAGATTATTATGAAAAACTATATGATACAAAAAATGAAACTGACTTAACAAAAGTGGGTTTTTGGATGGATTATCTATACCGTGTATTCCAAATGAAAACAGGGAGATACTGGAGTCTAAAATTAGTCAAGAAGAAGTTGGGCTAGCCATTGATAATATGAAATCAGGAAAAAGTGCAGGATCAGATGGTCTTCCAGTTGACCTCTATAAAAAATTTAAGAATAAATTAATAAAACCCCTTTTGGAAATGGTTTTAGAAGCATTTCAAAATAGTAATTTGCCACTATACATGAATAATTCCTTAATTATACTGCTGCCCAAACCAGGTAAACCCTCTAATAAATGTGAAAACATGAGACCAATAAGCCTATTAAATGCTGACCTTAAGATAATCTGTAAAATTTTAGCAAGACGACTACAAGAAATATTACCAAATATTATTAACCGAGATCAGAATGGCTTTATAATGGGAAGACAAGGCTTCCATAATGTAAGAAGACTATTTAATATTATTTATTCTAATAAAGAAGCACCGGATACAGCTCTCCTATCATTGGATGCCGAAAAGGCCTTTGATAGGGTCGAATGGCCCTTTCTTTTTGAAGTCCTACAAAGGTTTGGACTTGGAAATAATTTCATAAAATGGGTTCAGATAATATACAATAATGCTACAGCAGAAATCCTAACAAACAGCAATATCTCAAAATCAATAAAAATCAATAGAGGATGTCGACAAGGCTGTCCACTTAAACCTTTACTGTTTACTATGGCAATTGAACCTTTAGCGATGGCAGTACGTTTACATCCACAAATATATGGAATTAAAGTAGGACCAACGGAACATAAAATCTCCCTGTATGCCGATGACATAATTTTGTTTATGTCGAATCTTAAAAAATCAATTCCGACCTTGTTAAATTTAATAAAGAATTTGGGGGAAATATCAGGATATAAAATAAATAAAACTAAATCTTCAATATTAATGCTAAATGAGACCCAGAGAAATCATCCAGCTCCTGAGGTAAATCAATTCAATGTTGTAAATCAGCTTAAATATTTAGGAATTCAAATTGTGCCTAAGCTAGAATCAGTTGCCAGTGCCAATTATGAAGCCTTAATGACAGATATTAATGAGTTACTTCAGAGATGGATGTCACTACCAATGTCGATGATCGGGAGAATTAATATACTTAAAAGTAATATTTTAGCCAAAATGCTTTATTTATTTCAATATATTCCTTTGCCTCGCGAGTTTCCCCAACTTTTCATCACAACCGTGTACATTCATCCGAGGGCAGATGCTGACTCCGCCTCCAGAACCATCTTTGATGTGATCCAGCAGCTGCAATCAATTTCTCCAGAGGCGCCAAACTTCATTCTTGGGGATTTTAACTATGTTTCTTTAAAGAAGACACTTAAAAACTTTTATCAGTATGTCTCCTGCCCAACCAGGCGAAAAAAGACATTGGACCTGTGCTATGGATCCATAGAGAGGGCCTATAAATCACTCCCCCTTCCTCCTTTAGGATCCTCAGATCACAACTGTGTACATTTGCTGCCCACATATAAAACTGCTCTCAGAAGAGGCAAGGTGGAGATGAGAGACATTGATGTGTGGACAGAAGATTCAGAGCACAGCCTCCAAGAATGCTTTGACTGTACAGACTGGGAGATGTTCAAACTGGCCTGCGGGGATGATTTGGACTCTCTGGCTGAGCTCACATGCTCATACATGGCTTTCTGTCAAAATAAGATTGTTCCACGTAAACGTGTCAAAATATATCCCAACAACAAACCATGGGTTACTAAATCAGTTAAATCCTGCTTACAGAGGAAAGCACTTGCCTTTAAACAGGGGTCTGTTTCTGAGCTACAGGTTGCCACAAAGGAGCTGAAGTCCGAAATTTTAAGAGCAAAACAGAATTATAAATCAGAGTTGGAAAGCAAGATGGCAACAAAGAAATTTGGTTCAGCCTGGGCCAGTATGAAAACTATTGCAGGCCTTCAGAGCACAGAGCACAGTAATCGTGTGCTGTTAGATGGTTTTAGTTCAGACACAGAGCTGGCTAATGCTCTTAATTGTTTTTATGGTCGTTTTGACTCCTTTGATTTCAGCACAGAAATCCAAGATTTGAAACAGAAACTCAAAGACAATCAGCACTTTAATATTGAGGTGCAGGATGTTAAAAGGGAGTTCTGCCCTGTAAAAGTGAACAAAAGTCAAGGCCCTGATAATATATGTGGGCGCTTGGTAAAGTCCTGTGCCCATGAACTGAGTCCTATATTTCATTACATTTTCAATAAGTCCTTACAGACACAATATGTGCCTAAGATCTGGAAAAAAGCCGTGGTTGTTCCCGTTCCAAAATCCAGCTGTCCTAAAACGGTAAACGACTTTAGACCAGTTGCTTTGACTTCAATTTTAATGAAAATTTTTGAAAAACTCGTCAGATGTGAGGTCCTAAGGCAGACTGAACATGCATTGGATCCTCTGCAGTTTGCCTATAGGCCTCACAGAGGAGTGGAGGATGCCACTGTCACTATGTTTAAGATGCTTTTTAAACATCTGGATTTTAATGGGACACATGCCAGGCTTTTATTTGTGGACTTTTCTTCCGCCTTTAATACAATCCAACCTCATATTTTAGTTGAAAGGCTCCTGCAACAATTTGATTTGAGCAATAATCTGGTGGGTTGGATTCTGGATTTCTTAACCAACAGGACGCAGAGAGTAAGGGTCAATGGTACATTGTCTGACCTAAAGTGCTCTTCTACTGGCTCTCCTCAGGGGTGTGTGTAGTCACCACTACTCTTCATCCTGTACACAAACATGTGTCGGAGCAGACATGACAACAGACACATTATAAAGTATGCTGATGACTCAGTCATTGTCAGTCTCCTCCAGGATGGTGAGAGTGGCCACGGCCCAGTAGTTGATGATTTTGTTCACTGGTGTGAGGATTCCTACCTGCAGCTGAATACGACAAAAACTAAAGAGATGATTATTGACTTTAGGAGGAAAACTCCCAGGCACAAAGTCACCGTACTAAAAGGCCAGACCACCGAATGTGTACAATCGTACAAATATCTTGGGACGATTATTGATAGTAATTTAAACTTTGAAGTGAACTGTGAAAGGGTGTGCAAAAAGGGTCAGCAAAATTTGCATTGTTTGAGGAAACTTGCACGCTTCCAAATTGACCGAACCATAATGACAATGTTTTATCGGGCTTTTATTGAATCTGTTTTATCCTTTTCTTTAGTGTCATGGTTTGGTCAGATAAAACTGAAACAGAGGAAATCCTTGGATCAGGTAGTGAGATGGTCCAGTCGTTTGCTTGGTGAGTCACAGCTGAGCCTGACATCCCTGTACACCAGACAAGTACAGAGGATGGCTGCCTCCATTTTAAATGATGACTCCCACCCTTTGCACTGCAACTTTCAGCTTCTTCCCTCCAGACGGAGGTTTGCTGTCCCAAAAAGTAAAACCCAGCGCTACAAAAACAGCTTTGTCCCTGCTGCTGTCAAAGAGTTGAACAAGCTATAAAAATATATTGTACATATTTTATATTTACTTATTTTGTATGATGTCACTTGGGTTCTAAATATTTTACTGGGTTTTAGACCTTTGAGTTTTTTAACCTCTGACTAGTTTTTAACTTTTAACTTTAATATGACCCTTCTCTCTTACCTCTAGTTTCTCCCTCATCTCTTTGTCTTTTTATACCCCGTTTGATGGAGCCTTGAGTATTTTTATCATGTTTATAGTCAGCTTCATGTGTGCCTGTGTTTGTGTCTATGTTGAATGTAATTAGTGGCTTGTAAATATGGATGTCACCAGACTGCAAAACAAATCTACCTACGGGTACAAATAAAGTAACCTGAACCTGAACCTGAACCTTCAGATCTATTCTCAAGAATTAAAAAAAAAGTTAGTGGAATTTATATGGAACAATAGGAAGGCTAGATTACGTCTGTCCTTACTATATTTACCATTTGATCGTGGAGGTCTGAAATGTCCAAATTTTATGTTGTATTACTGGTCAGCACAACTGAGGTCTATGACATATTATTTTTCATCAAATGATCTCCCTCACTGGACTGAAATGGAATCATACAATTTACCTTTACCTCTTCCCTTATTCATATACTCAGACTTGGCTAAAAAATTACAGAAACAAGTTAAAAATCCAATTGTAAAGCATATGATCAAAATATGGTGTGAAACCAAAAAATATTTAAAAGAACCACACTTATTGTCACAATTTAGCCCAATATGGGGTAATCAATATTTTAAACCAGGGAGAGCGGATGCTGTATTTAAAGTATGGAATTTAAAAGGGATTCAAAAGATTCAGGACTTAGACTGTATTTGTCACGTTCAGATAACATAATGTCTTTTGAAGAACTGAGGATCAAATTTAATCTTAATAGAACACATTTTTTTAAATATCTTCAGCTTAGGAATTTTATTCGATCAAATCAAAATAATGCTCTCACCCGACCTACTTATTCATCCTTGGAAAACATTTTGACGAAAGATAGTAAGAGAAAGGGCATTATTTCAGAATTTTATAACTTATTGACACTATCCTCAAGTGAAAACTCACAGAAAAGACTGAATTACTGGAAAGAAGATCTGCAAACTGAAATTTCAGAGGAACAATGGGAATTGGCTTGTACAGAAGCTTAAACCAAATCAATAAATGTACGTCTTAAATTGATACATTTTAAATGGTTAATGCGGATGTATGTTACACCGGTGGAGTTAAATAGATATAACAAAAACATACCAGATACGTGCACAAAATGTATGGAAAGTAAAGGAACCCTATTTCATTGTTTATGGGAATGTAGAAAAATTAGAATGTTTTGGGAAGAGGTGAGGGTAACAATTGAAAAAATAATTTCAAAACAATTCATATTGAACCCTAAACTGTTTTTGTTGGGTCTGTATCCAGAAAAGCATAACTTTAATAAGAGTGAAAGAGCATTCATAGACCTCAGTTTGCTTAATGCCAAAAAATGTATTGCACTACTGTGGAAAAAGACTCATAGACCAGATGTGACTCAGTGGTTAAGACAGATGTTAACAAACCTTCCACTAGAAAGAATAACATACATACTGAAATCAAAGGAAAATGTGTTTGAGAATATATGGAGACCTTTCATTGATTATGTAAAGAAATTAAACATAACTTCCGAAGAAGAAGGTGAATGATGTGTGTGGACCTTGTAAATTCCAAATTGGTGAATGAATAATACGTATACTTATGTAATGGATTGCCTAGACTAAACAGAGGAGCATTGTTGAAGATTTGCTGTTGTTAGTGGTCTTTGGTGTTTTTAGTACATTTTTTTAAAATTACTTTAGTGTTAGTGTTTGATTGTCTGTGTCATGTTTGTAAAAAAAAAAAAAGGTTCAATAAAAAATATAGTGGAAAAAAAAAAAGGCATTTGCATTTTCTTTGTGTTATATTTGTGTCATGGTGCGGTCCTCGCGGGCCGCAAATAAGACGCTTTTGGCCACCAATGACTTTGCATAATTTATTAAAGAAAGATAACAACAAAATAATGAGCCACGGGGGGCTAAAACACGACTAAGGTAATAACACAGACAAAAGAACACAGAGTCTCAGAATAACACTTACAATAACGGATGAAGATGAAGGATTGTTCACGAAGGAACATCTGACGAGGGGAAGCTTGACGAGATTGCAGCAAGGTTTAGCCCTCAGCTGTTCCCTTAAATAGGGCTCAGGATGAAACAGCTAATGAGGCAATCAATAATGCAGTTCAGCTGTCAGAGGAGCTCAGCTCTGACAGCCGGAAGCCCCTCTGAGCGCTGTCACAATAAAAGCTCGGAGAGCCATAGGGAACACACACACCAGATGGGAGGAAAATACTGCATGACCCGAGCGCAGACGAAATCGGCGCGCAGACCACAACAATTTGTCTAATATTTAAATTTGTTTGATGATCTGAAACATTTGTGTGACAAACATACAAAAAAATGAGAAATCAGGAAGGGGGCAAACACTTTTTCACACCACTGTATATTGGCCCAGCATAGTTATTACAATACCATTTTTCGTGGCTCCATTACACGGCAATGGTGTGTTAAGTTTGTGTTTATTTTGAAAACAAAGCCTTATCTCGAAATTGTGGCAAATTACAAGTTGAGAAAATGTGGTGATACAATGATACAAGCCTTTAGTTGCACTTAATTTTGATTGAGTGAGCTGAAAAGCTGGTAACAGACAGACAGATACATGCACACACAGCCACACAGCCACACAGAGACACACTGAGTGATTACCGTATGCCTACATTGCACCAAGGCATAATAATCACAGAAACAACTCTGAATAACAGAATGGCCAGGACTGTTAATGGCAATGAGTGGCTGCCAGTCCCATACAGTGTATAATAACTATAGTAAATAAGCTTAAATAACCTCTAGGAATGAGATAAACTGTCAAGTTATGATAGATGATCTGGCTGGAATCACAGATGTGTGCAACAAGACTGGCTGCCATCTGGCAGTTTAGCTAATGCTGGAGGCCTCATCTTCCGGATTATGCTGATCAATGGGACACCCAGTCAGGTAAAAAACTACTGTGGTCTCTTGTGGACTCATGCTGCTGACCTAACTATATTAATGACAATTTCTGGAACCATTTTATCCAAATGATTTAAAAAGGCCTGAATGAAATGATATAATTAGTTGTGATTTACTGAATGAGTGGGGAACATGGTGTCTAATAGGGTGTCTACATTTTAAATAGAAGAGTCATAATAAGTCTTAGGCTTAGGCCTCGAAGCTAATGGTAGGTGGTTTTAGTCACAGAGGGATGCTCCCACCATCTCACGGACACAGAAGCCACTAGGACAACCTGCAAGTGTCATTAAAAAAGTCTTATGAGTGAGAGTACATGAGACTTGGGTGTCATGACCCGAGCACTAGGTCTTGGTGCTCGGGTTATTCTTGTCAGGGTTTGATAGCGGCATTATTATTCTAGCTCTCCGAGCTCTTATTGTGATAGTGCTCGGGGAGGCTTCCGCTCAGCTGTCAAACCCTGAACAGCTGTGCTGCATTTGTGGTCGTTAGTGCTAGGACTATTTCTACCCTCGCTGGCGATCACATCCTTGCAGCAGTGTCTGTTTACTCTCCGTCACGCTACGGATGCTTAGGATGAATTCCTTCCACGTCTGCTCTTGGTTTGACCGTCGTGCCCCTGGACTAGTAAGTGTGCTGTATAGCCTTATCCCTCCCGGTGTGTATCGATCTCTGTGTGTCTCTGCCTTAGCAGCCGGTGTAATTATTATCACCAACCTCGTCTGTCTGTACTTGACCGTCTTCTCTTCTGGACCTGTAGTGAGCTGTATAGCCCTATGCCTCCTGTTGTGTTAAGACTAAGTGTCATTGTTTCAGCAGCCTGAGTTGTACCATCTTTCACCGTAAATAAAACTCTCACTGAACTCACTGGTGACTGTGTGGCGTCTTCTGGTGGCTTGCGAGAGCCACCCATGACAGTGGGCCTTTAATGCAACCTGGAGTTGTTCACTGAACCATAAAGTTTTTACTTTCTTCTGTTATAAAGGCCTGCTGGGAAAGGTCTGGTCATTTGATTGGTAAACGCCCTTATGACTAAGCAACTTTGTTTTTAAAAAATGCAACATGGATACCATTAAGGCTTTTATCAGTACACCAACATATTCTTAAGAGCATGAACATTTTTACTTATTTGAGGAATCCATCCAGTTACCACTGAAATATAAGATAAGATAAGATAAGATAAGATAAGCCTTTATTAGTCCCACAATGGGGAAATTCCAGGATTGCAACAGCACAGGGATAGCAACACTCAGAGCAACAATCAAGAA
This sequence comes from Pholidichthys leucotaenia, assembly GCA_020510985.1. Lineage (NCBI taxonomy): Eukaryota > Metazoa > Chordata > Actinopteri > Cichliformes > Pholidichthyidae > Pholidichthys > Pholidichthys leucotaenia. The sequence continues at coordinate 270,219,065 of CM035846.1, read as the reverse complement.
GACAAGAAAAAAACAAGAGCAGCGAATATACATATGTACATATAAATATATAAACACACAGTGCAGAGCATTGTAGCTAGATGGAATAAATATATAAATATATAAACACACACAGTGTGGAGCATTGTAGCTAGATGGAATGAACAGCATAACCGTCTACTTAGTTATCCTACATGGTATGATTATGTAGCCTACCCATACACATTGTCACCCTCCGTAGCGACCGGTATTGTCCTAGTTGTATACCGGAGGGGACCATTGTGTAGGTCTATTGCATCTTTTAAGATAAGATAAGATAAGCCTTTATTAGTCCCACAATGGGGAAATTCCAGGATTGCAACAGCACAGGGACAGCAACACTCAGAGCAACAATCAGAAGGCAAGAAAAAACAACATCTAGCAAACATATGTCCATATTACTATAAATGTATATATATAGACACACAGTGCAGAGCATTATGGCTGGTGGATGTGCAGCAGAAAGTCTAAGCTCTCTCTCCGCGGATGCAGCGGGCCAGCTGGAAGTCTTTGGGCATGATGGTGACCCCCTTAGCGAAGAAGAGACCACCAGGTGGGTCTCGCTGGTCTCCTGCAGAGCCATGACGGCGAAACTCAGGAAACGCAGGACGGTCTTGAAGTCCTGAGCGATCTCCCTCACCAGGCGCTGGACGGGCAGCTTACGGATGAGCAGCTCCGTGGATTTCTGGTAGCGACGGATCTCTCTCAGAGCCACGGACCTGTGACGGCGAGGCCTCTTCACTCTGCCGGTGGCCAGAGCGCCTCTCCGAGCAGCCCTGGTGGCTAGCTGTCTCCTGGGGGGCTTCTTCCTCCAGTAGATTTTACGGGCGGTCTGCTTGGTTCTTGCCATCGCTCTTTATTATTCTGTCTTATATTTCTTTCACGCCGCCTAAACTCCAGCCCGGCACCCGCTTCGTTTTCGCTACAGCTCCCGGTATGTCGAGTTTCCCATTAGCACCGGGCGGCGGCCAAGTGCTAGCTAGCACTAGCTCCTCCCCGCTGTAACGTCTCCCGCTGCAAACCGTGGCTCCGTCCGCCGACCCGGGAGACCCCCGGGGCGATCCGTGCGTCCGTGATATATATACAGAGTGAAAGGTGTAGAAAGAAGAAGGAAGATAAAAAAAAAGGCTGTTGCAACAGGCAGCCGACTCGTGTGGCGCCGCCGGTCCGGCAGAGCCGGAACCAGAAATTTTTGCATTCAATACTATTAGGTTGTCACATTTTTTTGCTATCTCTGCGAGCAGCCCTGCTTAGGTTATACAGTATTGACAGCCGTAGGTAGGAAGGACCTGCGAAACCTCTCAGTTGCGCACCTAGGATGATGTAGTCTGCTGCTAAATGAGCTCCTCAGTGCGTTCAGTACGTCCTGCATAGGGTGGGACTCGGACTCCAGTAGAGATGACAGTTTAGCTACCATCCTTCTCTCTCCCATCTCCTCCATTGGGTCAAGGCGTTGCCCCAGGACAGAGCTAGCTTTCTTGATCAGTTTGTTCAGTCTCTTCCTATCGGCTGCTGTAACGCCACTGCCCCAGCAGACCACTCCAAAAGTGATGGCTGATGCCACCACCGTGTCGTAGAATGTCTTCAGCAGCGCCCCTTGTACACCAAAAGACCTGAGTCTCCTCAGTAGGAACAGCCTGCGCTGTCCCTTCTTGTAGAGTGCGTCAGTATTGTGTGACCAGTCTAGTTTATTGTTCAGATGAACACCCAGGTACTTGTAGGATGTCACCATCTCGATGTCTGTTCCCTGTATGTTTACTGGTGCTGTGAGGGGTTGTCCTTGCCTGCGGCAGTCCACCACCAGCTCCTTAGTTTTCCTCGCGTTGATCTGGAGGCAGTTCCGATGGCACCAGTCCACGAAGTTCTGGATAAGTCCTCTGTACTCAGCTTCATCTCCGTTGGAGATGAGGCCAACGATCGCAGAGTCGTCAGAGAACTTCTGTAGATGGCAGTGTGTTGTGTTGTGTGAGAAGTCTGCAGTATAAAGGGTGAACAGGAAGGGAGCCAAAACCGTTCCCTGGGGGGCACCCGTGCTACCGATGATCGTGTCGGACACACAGTCCCGGGTTCTGACAAACTGTGGCCGGTTAGTGAGGTAGTCCAGGATCCATGATGACAGGTGCTGGTCCACCCCTGCGCACAGCAGCTTGTCCTTCAGGATCATCGGTTGGATGGTGTTGAAAGCACTGGAGAAGTCAAAGAACATGATCCTCATCGCATTCTCGGGCTTCTCCAGGTTGGACAGAGAACGCTGCATCCTCCACCCCAATGCCATGCTGGTAGGCGAACTGGAGTGGACACATTGCTGGTCCCACCAGGGGGTGGAGGTGAGCAAGGAGCAGTCTCTCCAGGGTCTTCATCATGTGGGACGTCAGGACCACTGGTCTGTAGCTGTTCAGATCTTTGGGGTGGGAAGTCTTTGGTACAGGTACCACACAAGATGTTTTCCACAACTGTGGTACCCTCCCCAGCTTCAGGCTCAGGTTGAAGATGAGCTCCACAATCCCACACAGCTGCTCTGCACAGGACTTGAGGAGCTTTGCGCTGATGCTGTCCGGTCCCGATGCCTTCCTCGCCTTGATCTTCCTCAGCTCCGTCCTCACCTGGGTCTTAGTGAGGGTAATGTTGGAGGGCTGTGTGTTGGGAGTGGGGGGGGGGGGTGTTGGTGGAGTGGGGTGTGGGCAGCAGGACTCGATGTCTTCAGAGGCAGCAGTGGTTGTTATGCAGTCGGGGGGGAGGACGGTTGGTCAAACCTATTAAAAAACAGGCTCAGATTGTTCGCCCACTCCCTGCCCCCCGTGGCCTTGGGGGAGGTATTCTGGAGCCCAGAGATGGTTTTAAGGTTTCTCCAGACCCCGCCGATGTCGCTCTGTTGCAGCTTGTCCTCCATCTTCTTCCTGAAGCTGTCCTTGCCTTCTCTGATCTTCCTCCTCAGCTCCCTCTGTACGGACTTCAGCATCTCCCTGTTCCCCAACCTGAAGATCCTCTTCTTCTCTCTCAGAAGTGTTTTTATCTCAGGGTTGATCCAGGGTTTGTTGTTCGAGCAACACCGTATGGTCTTGGTGGGTACGGTGTTGTCCGCACAGAAGCTGATGTAGTCCGTGATGGTGTGAGTGAGGCCATCGATGTCCTCACCATGTGGATCGCAGAGCTGCTTACAGGCAGTGGTTTCAAAACAGTCCTTTAGAGCGTCCATTGCCTCCTCAGACCATAACTTCACTGTGTGCATGACCGGAGGTTGTCTGTGTACTAGGGGTTTGTACACCGGCCGGAGATGAACCAAGTTGTGATCCGATCTCTCGAGTGGGGGGAGTGGTGATGAGGTGTACGCCTCCTTAGTGTTTGCGCAGAATAAGTCCAGTGTTTTATTGTTTCTAGTGTGGCATGTGACATACTGGGTGAATGTGGGTAGAATGGGAGACAGTGAAACATGGTTGAAATCGCCTGAGATGAGGAGAAGAGCATCTGGGTGTTCTGTCAGCAGCCTGCCAGTTACTGAGTGGATGACGTCACACGCTGTCCCAGCGTTCGCCGTCGGATTTGCATAAATAACAATGCAGATCACGTGTGAGTATTCCCTCGGGAGATATGTAGGCCGCATGCTAACAGCTAGCAACTCCATGTCTTTGTTGCAGTGTTGTTGCTTAACCGTGATATGTCCCGGCCTGCACCAGTTGTTATTAACATACATCATCACTCCACCGCCCCTTGCCTTCCCACTGTCTGGTGTTCGGTCTGCCCGTATTGCGTGGAAACCCTCCAGTTCAATGTTAGCATCTGTTGCTAGTTCTGTTAGCCACGTCTCCGTAAATAGCATAAGGCAGCACTCCCGGTATATACTCTCGTAGCGGGAGATAACCGCTAGCTCATCTGTTTTTCCTAGTATCGATCGTACATTCCCCATAACAACGGATGGGAGGGTGGGTCTGTACCTTATATTCGTCACCCGCCGTCTTGCCCCAGCTCGACAACCACGCCGTTTCCGTCTTATCTCTCCCAGTATGTCGAGTTTTTGTGTTAGCATCGTGGGCCGGTTAAGTGCTAACAGCATCCTTGTGTGAAGGAACTCTTCTATGCTAGGATTCATGCTATTCCTCTTTTTTAATGTTCACTGGTTTTGATTTCTTTTCTTATGGTTCTGACTGTGCTGAGTGCTAATCAGTAAAGGCGGATTCACACTGCAATATTTGGACCAACGTTTAGGTAAACGTCTGGCTCTGCTGGCAAAAGTTGGGAAAAGTTAATGATAGTTGGTATCCGTTGGCGAATCCTGGCGAACATCGTTGTTCTTTGAAAATTTTTCAACATGCTGACAATTTACTGACGTATGGAAATAAACGTTGGTCAAAGTTGTGTGAGTTTGTAAAAGTTCATAAGCGCTGGGCTAAGTTGTGCAGAGCTAGCCTAAGTCGGCCTAAGTTTGGCTCCGTTGGAGAACATCGACTGAAATGCTGATGGAAGCAGATGTTCTTAGAAAAAACTGTGATGTGGGGTTTTATTATGAAGAGCGGTGTAGTGGCGGTCACTTCCTCTTCCGCCACTGCACCGCCCTATAAATACCAGCTGGCATCTTTGTTCAGCCTCTTGCTGATGCCCCTGCCTGACGGTAGTACTGTGGAGAGTATCTTATAATAAAGCTGAGTTCTACTGAGCACCTGGCCTCGTCATTCGAGAGGTAATTTCATACACAACATTTTGGCAATGAGTATAAAAAAATATGGAAGCATGTATTTCGCCGCTTCTGTCCTTCCTGGAGCTCCCGGGTGAGCCACCTGTTCCCTGGCCGAGATGGTTTGCGGCCTTTAAGACCTTTAAGACCTACACCATGGTTCTCAACCTGGGTGAGCTAGACAAGCTGAGGGCACGTGCGTTTCTGGTGCATAATTTGGGAATTGAGGGCCAGTGGATCCTAAGCACACTCAGGGCTTCGGACACGTACGAGGACATGGTCGAGTTGCTAGCGCGCCAGTTTCGTGCCCCAGACAGTGTCATCGTCTGGAAGATTAAGTTTCGGCAACGGCACCAACAAGCGAGTGAACCCATCCACCAGTTCGTTGCTGACCTGAGGCTGCTAGCTAGTGAGTGTCATTTTGGCCTGCTGGAGGAGGAGATGGTACATGGCCAGCTGGTGGAGCACACCAACAACTCCGCGATATGGACGAAACTGCTCACAGCACCGAGTGACCTAACGCTAGCAAGAGCTATCGAGTTACTGTACCTCTCCAAATGAAGATAGTGGACAAGCTAGCTTCTGAGCTAAGTGGGCACCAGTCACAGCATCAACCACAAGTAGCGGACCCAGACAGTGAGGGTAGCATGGATGACGATGCTATGGAGACCAATGCTGCCAGTCGTAGGTTTGCCCCAGGAAAACCCGTGTGTATGGGTTGTGGGTCCATGAAGCACCATTTCAAGGCCAGGGACGGTGAGAGGGAAGTGCTGCGGCAAGTGTGAATGCTTAAACCATTATGCCAGAGTGTGCAGAATGTCCAAGCCGGGGAGCCCACATAGAAAATCACCCCCCCCCCCACCACCACCACCACCCCGACAACTGTCCATGCAGTGTCTCCGAGTACCAACGGGTACACGTTCTGCACAGTCTCGCTGGATGGTGAGGAGGTACTGCTGCTGATCGAAACGGGGGTGGAGAGATCATTATTGAATTGGGCCACGGTGAGAAAATTCTTTCTCCACTACAGAATTAGAGGTGATCCAGCGCCGCTCTACGGTTATGGAGGTGGAAGACTGTCCACGGTTGGGACACTAGAGCTAACGGTTCAGTACAAGTCGGCGGAAATGGCTGACTTCATGTTCCACGTGACGGCCCTAGGTAAGAACATCTTGGGCTGCAACCTGTTCTATGGTCTGGGGTTTGCCATTAAAGACGACGCTGGGGAAGAGTGGTCCGGTTGTGGAAAGTGGAACCGTCCTGTTCCAGTGGTAGAGGACGATGTGGTGTGGGACGATGTGGTGTGGGAGGAGGATTTACCGGGCACCACAGCGGTCAAGCAGAACCAGCCTCACTCAGGTTCGACGCAGGAGGGTCTCAGTACCAGCGCTCGGGGTACCATGGAAGAGGGTACCAAGCATGGCGGCGAGGCGCCTGTGTCAGCAAGTGACACTGACAAGTGAGCCCCAGTTTCCTCCGGAGCTCGGCCGCAGTGGGCCGGAGGATCTGGAGCTACGACAGCAACCGGGGTTGGGTCTACTGCGGGACTGCCTGGGGCCCCCGCAAGCCAGTTCTGCCCCAATTTCGCCAGGTGGACAGTAATGTTGGTTTGTAAAAAAAAAAGGGGGGGGGGCTTCAATATTATAATGTTGGTGTGTTTGTATGTGTTTTACAAAAAAAAAAAAAGAGAGAGACGAACCATACTGGCTATATTTAGGAGCATTTGCAGATTCTTATTACATGGTGGGGACAGTAGTCCACCCGTCACCCCAGCTTAGGTTTATTGTGTGAATGTGATAGGCCTATCACGAACGTTAGCCAAGCGGTCAAGGCACCAGAGAAAAAGTGGAGGCTTCCAAAGTTTGCAACCAGCAATTTCTGTTTATTCCAATAATCTTCACAGGCAGTAACTCTAACGCACATCCGACACCCCACTCAAACCAAATGAAAAACACCTGTTAATATACTCTATATAGTGAGATAATTAACCTAACTGGCACATACCATAATCCCAGGTAAAACAATGAACATTTCATCTTCCCACATATACCCAATAATATCTAAAAAGGACATAAATACATAAATAATTTTCCCACAATATTTACAGAATAAATAACACCATAAATAATACCATAAATAATTTAAACCCCTATTTACATATTAAATACCCCCTTTACTCCACCACCCTACACCGCATCCTGCTGGTATCCTTTAAAGGCCCTCAAACCCCTGAGGAGTCTTCTGCCCAGATACCACCAGGAAACATACTGGCAAAGGTACGTGGTTCCAAGATTAATCAATTGCCTCACCCAATTAACATAATTAATATTAACAATTATCTCACAAGAGAATTCAATTTAGTCAAAACACATTCTACAATTATATGTGCATTTTTACAATCCAATACTTGTTAACATTTGCAAACACAAATCCTTTTACAGATATAATATAATATTCAATTACCAGACCATACAGTGGCGACACTCCGTCGTCACATCTCCTCCCCCCCCTCTCCCGAGAGTACAGTACTCTATGAGTCATGTACTCTGGAGAGGCTGTCTGCCACAAGGTTGGTCTTCCCTGCCATATACTGAATCGTGAAGTTATAGGGCTGTAGGGACAGATACCACCCTGTAAGACGATTGTTAGTGTCCTTCATTCTGTTTAGCCATTGTAAGACCCGATGATCTGTCTCTAATGTGAAATGACGTCCGAGTAAATAATACCTAAGAGACCCTATTGCCCATTTCATGGCCAGACATTCTTTTTCCACCGTAGAGTATCTCGTCTCTCGGTCCAACAATTTACAGCTCAAAAACAGTACTGGGTGTCTCTCTCCCCTCACCTCCTGGAGAAGTACTGCGCCGATGCCAACTCCTGAAGCATCTGTTTGCAGAATAAATGGACAGGCGAAATCCGGACTGTAGAGAACCTTCTCCCCAGAAATCGCACCCTTCAAATCCTCAAAGGCTCTCCCACACTTATTAGACTTTTGTGCACCAGGTACAGCAGCTCAACTGGACTCATGTACAATTATCATTCTTTTTTTCACTGCCGAACTGTACTATGTGGGACTCCACAATATCTGTTGTTTTTTAATATATTTAAAAAATCGTATAGAACAGCATAATTTATTTTTATTCTATTTTTATTGCATGTATAGTTTTCTATTTTTTTTTATCTCTTGTGTTAATTTATGTCTAATGTTGCAGCATTGCACCGGGACAGATTCCTAGTTTGTGTATTACATTAACAATGGCAATAAATCTTATTCTGATTCTGATTCTGATTCACTCCTCTGTCCATTTCACCCTATTTGGTGCTGAAGCCTTTATGAGGTCAGTCAGGATTGCTGCTTTCTCAGCAAAATGGGGGATGAATTTACTGTACCACCCTACCAGACCCCAAAACGACCGTACCTTCTTTTTGGTGGTAGGGACAGGATAGGCCTGAGTAGCGTCTACTTTCCCCACTCGTGGTCTAATGACCCCCCTGACCAACCACATGTCCCAGATACTCCACCTGCTGCCGTCCAAATGCGCACTTGCGTGGATTAATAGTCAGACCTTCCTCCTTAATTAACCCCTTGCACTCTGGTCAATTTCCCTAAAAACGCCCAAAAATAACGTACCCAAAGTAAATCAAAAGCTGTTCTTCAACCCTTTGCAGCATCTTCATGGGGTTGGTCTCATTTAAAAGAAAACACTTTGAATTTTTTGGCAAAACAGTCATAATCTCTCTAAGTGCTCCTGCCACTGAGTAACAGTCATCTAAACATACTGAACTTGAAGAAAATAAATTTCGCCTGGGTGTTTTTTTGGATACAAATGCTTGCAAATAACACACAGCTTCAGATCCGGGCTGGAAAATGCAACAGAAATGTAGAACCAAGTGTTATCCAGCTGAGGTCAAAATTTTGTAACAATACCACAAAAAATGAATATATTACACAGCTTTTTTCTTAGGTTGTTCCCAGGCGTTTTTGAACTGTGCCAAATTGTGCCAAATGGCACAGTTTGGAAAAACGTCTGTAACTTTTGAATGATTCAATATAGAAGCTTCATCTTGGGCTCTAATGAAAGGTGAAGGGCTGTGTGTGTGTGTGTGTGGGGGGGGGGGTGATTATTCATTCATGAATGAATGAATGAACAAACAAGCCCCCACACACAAAGAAGCATGCCACGTAAAAAATGTGTGGCTTTTTTTTACAAGAAAAAATAACCTACAGCACACTAAAAATTATACTAGAATATTTGTAATGTAGAAGATAACAACTCCCCCCCCCAGCCCCCCGCTACGGAGGACGGACATCGCCCATCGCTACATGACGGAAAGCGGTGACGGTGCGCCGCGGTCTAATACGCACAGTTGGACTAAAATATCTGCAATATATCTGCAATCCGCTACAGAAGAGTAGCGGGGAGGGGGGGCGTTCACAACATGACGGACCCGGACCGGAGCGGTCCGGGTCCGTCATGTTGATAACGCACAATCCAATACATGTTAACATTTGCAAATATAAACCTTTTACACATATAACATAATATTCAATTACCAGACCATACAGTGGCGACACTCTGTCGTCACAAGGCCATTTAATAGTTTTAGTTTTAGTTTTCTTAGTGAGTCGGGTCCTAAATTGGGGAGGGTGTCGATTGTATGTATGGTTTGGGACTTTCTATGGGGGGTGGGGGGGAATGTGGTGTGGGGTTTTATTATGAAGAGCGGTGTAGTGGCGACCACTTCCTCTTCCACCACTGCACCGCCCTATAAATACCAGCGGGCATCTTTGTTCGGCCTCTTGCCGATGCCCCTGACTGACGGTTGTACTGTGGAGAGTATCTTATAATAAAGCTGAGTTCTACCGAGCACCTGGTCTCGTCATTCAAGAGGTAATTTCATACACAACAAAAACTCTTTAAATTTTCTTTAAATGTAGGACTTACCCCATATACTGTAGGCTGTTCAATTTCTCTCTCTCCCTCCCTCACTCTCTAAAAAAGTCCGAGCAGTCTCAACTTCAGTCCAAGCAGGAATAATAACAAACTTAAAATTATCCAATGAGACTGACAGAGTGTATGCCCAAGAAGTGAGACAGGGAGATGTGTACAGTCAAAAAGCAGTTCCAGAATGCCAGGAAGCCTCCACAAGCGTTGACCTTTATATGAGCGTCGCTTGACACTGACTTCAGCTCACCTGTACTGACTGTTTGCTTAAGTTGACCTGAGTTGGCAAGTCCTGTTGGTAAAAGTTGGTAAAAGTTTGCTTCTGCTAATAGAATATGAATGTAACACTGTGAAATGCTAGCTTGCAAACGTTCGTAAAAGTTGGTGTGCGCTGGATTAAAAAAATCCTGCTCACAAACGTAATTTCACCGATGTTTGGACTAATTTCTAATTTTCAAAACGTTGGTCCAAACATTGTAGTGTGAATCTACCATAACTGATTTCCACAAGGTTGCTTCATATTAATAAATCCTGTTTTTAGCACTATAAAAACCTCTTTTACTCAGTTTGTGTTCCAAAGTTTTATTGTTTATCTATAAAAGAGCATAGCTGAGACCTTGTGTAATTATCTGAGGCATTTTATGGCTTACACATGCATGAATACTCCTCTTGTTTGCTGATTTTCCCTATTTAGAACTGCAGTATTCCTTTCATCATATTGAGCTGAACAACTGTGCCTGCAGGAACTGATGAATGTTTGCTGTCTGGTATCATAACAGTTTGTCTGTCTCATTATCTGTAGATGGCAATAGAGTGTGGGCAGGAAACCTTTTTCTTATTTTCTATTTATTTAAAAAGCTCATTCCATCATTTAATCAGGAAAAGATACAGATATTAGACAACTTCTTCAAATACCATGGGGACACTGGGAATGAAAAGATGATTTTGAAGTGTTTATTCATCACAATCTAATAAGAGTTGGAGAGAGTTGCCACCTAAAATTTTGGCAGCAAATATTTCTCACATATAAATTCATATCAACTTTGAAATGAAATGTCTCACAAAAGCTCAATGATGCGAGAACCCTTTTCAGGCACAGTGATTGCAAATTACTTTAAGGAGATTGGTTCCTGCCATTGCCTTACGAGGAAAGTGGTTTCCTCGTGCCAGGATAAACAGCAAGAGACCAATTGCCCCCACATTCCTCCCTCACTTTCTCTGTTTCTCAGTCTCCCTGTCTGTTCCTTTATGTGGCTATATACGTATAGTGCAGTATATGTTGCCTGACAAGACATTTGTTTGCCTGTGTCAAACCATTTTGACATTTGAGCTTGGTTTCAGTGTGATGTATTTTTTCCATGAGAGAACTAGGTAACTGGTAACAAGGGGGTGTTTGTCTGAAGGGGTGGAGTTTGTGGAAAGTGACTCAGAGGGTTTTTTCCTTGAGATTCAAGATATCCACGATCACAGAACATACAAACAGGTTCCATTGACTTGTTGTTGCAGTCTTTTTTAATTAAGAGAATTACTTGTTTTTCTTTTTGTTCTAAATCTTTATATTATTATCATCATCATCATCATCATCATCATCATCATCATCATCATCATTATATTGAGGGTTTTTCTTATTGAAAATATTAAAATAACTTAAAAAATAAGAAACATAAATTTTGTTTGCCACCATTTAAGCCTGTTATCATAGCATCATACTGTAGCAGTCTGTCGTGGGCGACAATGACTGCTTCATTTAGGTCTGATCAGATTCCTCCATGCAGCTCTGTCCTTAGCTTTCCGCTGCCAAGAACTCCTGTCTATATCCAACTTCTTCAATTTTGTTTTTACAGTGTCTTTAAATCTGAGTCTTGGTCTACCCTGATTGCGTTTGCCCTCGCATAACTGTGAGTAGAGTAACTGCCAAGGGAGACGCTGGTGGTCCATCCTCTCAACATGTCCGAGCAATCTCAGGTTCATCTGTATTAGCATGTCCTTCATTGATGGTAGACCAGCTTGTTTCAACACTTCTATGTTGGTTATTTTGTCTTTCCATGAGATGTTCATTATGACTCGAAGGTGTCTCACCATGTACGCATGGACTTTCTTCATCTGCACTCTGTAGACAGTCCAAGTTTCAGCACCATACAATAGAGTAGCCAGTACTGTCTCTCTGTACACTTTGCATTTCACATGGATAGACACATGTCGATTGTTCCACAGTCTCTCCCTCAAGTTTCCAAACACAGCACTAGCTCTTCCCATTCTGAGAGATAGTTCATCCTCCAGCCTAGCATTCTCTGAAACAGTACTCCCTAGATACTTGAAAGTCTTGCACTTGACTAGTGGCTCTGTACCAATGCTGATCTCTTCTGGTAGTGATGTTGATAATTGGAACTTTGGTGGTTGATAAAGGCACTCTGTCTTCTTGGTGTTGATTTTGAGGCTGAATTGGCTAGCTGCTCTTGCAAATTTCTCCACTAAAGATTGCATATCTTCCACACTGTGTACAACTAGAGCACTGTCGTTGGCAAAGAGCATTTCTCTTACTACCTTTATGAATGTCTTACTCTTGGCTTTAAACTGTGCCACATTGACCAAGTCTGCTTCTTTCCTTGTTTGAATGTATACTCCTTCTGAAGTGTCTTTGAAGGCCACCTCAAGCATGGCTGCCAGATATAGCGAGAAGAGTGTAGGCGCCAACACACACCCTTGTTTCACCCCGTTGCTTACTGAAAAGTCTTTAGATACTGAACCACTCATTGCCACGTTTGCTTGCATACCTGTATGGAGTGCCTCGATCAGGCTGACAAATTTCTCTGTACAGCCATATTTCTTGAGTACCTGCCAAAGTCATGTCAAAGTACCTGCCAAAGTCAAGTCGTGAAACAGTATCGAAGGCTTTACTGAAGTCTATGAAGACTACATAAAGCGGCATGTTCTGTTTGATACACTTTTCCTGAACCTGTTTCAAGCAGAAAATCATGTCCATTGTGCTTCTTCCACTTCTAAAGCCGCACTGGGTTTCTGGTAGTACATTCTGCGAGATGTGTTCATTGAGTCTGTTCAGTAGTACACATGAGAGAATCTCACCAACAGTGGCTAGCAGTGATATACCGCTGTAATTTCCACAATCTTTCCTGTCACCTTTCTTGAACAAAGGCACAATACTTGCATCCTTCCAGTCTTGAGGTACCTTCTGGGCATCCCATATCGCTTGGATGAGCTTGTGCAGGCAGTTGGTCAGCTGAACACCACCAAATTTCCACACTTCTGTTGGAATTCCATCCCTTCCTGGAGCTTTACCATCCTGTGTTGTCCTGATAGTTGCCATTAGTTCATCAAAATTTGGTGGTTCATCCAGACTTGATACAGCTGGTCACTGCACTAGAGCTTCTTTAGCCTCTTCAGTGAGATCTCCAGGGTTGTTTAGTAGTTGGTCAAAGTGGTCTGCAAATCTGTCCAGGATCTTGTCTTTCTCCTGCAAAACCGTTACACCATCCATAGCCTTTAGTTGGATCAATCCTCTTGGTTTAGGGCTGTAGATTTCTCTCAAACCTGTGAAGAATATTTTCATGTCCTTCCTGTCTGCTGCAGTTTGAAGTTCCTCCACTTTTTCATTCCACTAGTTGAACTTGATCTCTCTGGTGTACTTCTGTAGCTCACTCTGAGCCTTTGAGTATTTCTTCTTCTTCAACCTTGTGTTACACTGTAGGTTTTCCTGCCTAGCTGTATTCCTCGCTTCTAGTAGTTTCTTTAGGTGTTCATCATGCTTATCAAGCTAATCTTGATGTTTCCTCTCAGGGTGGCCTAATACATCACTTGCAGCCTGATACACCGTATCCTTCAGTGTTGCCCATTTCTCTTCTATGTCATTCTCTGAGTTGTTGGTGTCCCAGTCTTTCAAGTTTTGATCCATTTCCTGTGTAAGTTCTTCCTGCTTCTTTTGGCCTTTCAGTGCACTAGTGTTTAGCTTCCGTGGTGGCTTCGCACCCGTCCTGCAGTGCTGTTTTCGTCTCCAAATCCTTAATCTAGATCTCAGCATAACATGATCAGTACCACAGTCCATGCCTCTCATTGCTCTGGTGTCCAATACATCCCTTATGTCTCTCTGCCTGACTATGATGTAGTCTAACAAGTGCCAGTGCTTGGATCTTGGGTGCATCCATGTCTTCTTGTGTGTGTTCTTGTGGTTAAATAAAGTGTTGGTTATCACAAGGTTGTACACTGAACATAGTGCAAGTAGAAGTTCTCCATTAGCATTGCACTTGCCTACTCCATGACTGCCTAGCACTCTTTTCCATTTCTCAGTGTCCGAACCAACTCTGGCATTAAAATCTCCAACGAGTATCAGCCTGTCATCAGTCGGTACACACCTGATAGTCTCACGTAAATCACTGTAGAACTCTTCCTTCACCTCCTCTGTATTGGTCATTGTTGGGGCATATACACTGATAAGTGTGGCATACATCTTCCGCTGTAGTGGGAGTTTCATAGTCATCATCCTGTCGTTGATTGGCACCGGTTCCTCATCAAGTGTGTCATGTTTTATTATGTTTTGGCCATTTAAAACTCTTGACTTGTTTTAAGATGATGCTTGATATGTTTGGAAACTGGAATGACCAACAGAGAGTGCTGTCTGATTTGAACATGAACTTTATTACAACAAGTATATAATTTACAGCTCAGTGTCTGCTATGGGAGGCTGAGCCATAAGAGAAAGAGAGAGAAACCTAAAATGGCCGACCCTCACATTATATGAGCTTGGCGTGATGACGTCACCAAATGGCTGCGTCATCACGCTGATGCCAACCAACCCTGTGGATCCTTACACCACATTCACCCCCCATGCTTGGAAAAACAGAACAGCATGCCTGAACTAATTAACCCTCCCCAATTTGGTACATGTAAAACCCCCAAAACTAACTAGGGCCACTGAGTAGACTACAGAGTAGCCCAGTGTGGCTGAGTGTTTTATTCTGCTGCTATTTGCTAACAGCCGCACCCCTAGTTAAACGGTCCTCTTTTTTTTTTCATTGAGTAAGGCAGTTCAGTTGGAGGGGCCTTGAGGCGAGCTCATGGTGGATGTGCCCGTGGAGGCGCTGGCTGTGGCAGGCCCAGGTTCCATCCCACTGGAGCCATGGCACGCTTGTCAACAATGTCCCAGCCAGGATCCAACACCAGCTAGGTCGGCTCCAACGCTGCATCCTGATCCACGGCAGCTGCTCTTACCTTCTGTAGATGGCTGGCTTGCCATCTCGATCCGTCTGCCATCTGAACGGCGGCTGGTCTCAGCTGCACAGCGATCTTCATGGGTGTCGGTGGTGGTGATGCTGTTAAGGCTGACTGTGGGTCCAGTTGTCCGGTTCTACAGACCCAAACCCAGTTTTTCACTGTGTGTGGCGCTCTGTTCGACTGCGTTCGGCATCGTGGTTGTGATATTATGACTCATGTCCGCTGTGGGGCATCCATCAGGTTGTGGTGGTTCTGCTGTGTCCTGTTGGGTCATGGACTCTTCATCCTGCATCTCAGTGGTGGCTCCTGGAAGCTGATCCCGGTTATGGATTCGGAAAGCATCCGGTGGTTCTATTGTGTTCTGTTCGGTTGCAGACTCTTCATCCTGCAGCTCAGCGGCAGCTCCTGGAGGCTGGTGCCAGGCCTGGATTTGGAAGCCGTCTGGTTTCTTCCCTCCCTCACCTGGTGCTGGTTGAGATTGGGGTGATGTGTCGCTGTCATCGGTGACAGGACGCATGCTGGGCCATCTTCAGACACTGGGGTCCCCTTTCATCATGAACTCCCTCTCCTGAAGCTCCATGGCAGTTGTCTGAAGCTCATGCCGGCCAAGGATCGGAGGTGAGTCCGGTTTGTTCTCCCCCTGTCCTGCGAAGTCTGGACATGGTATGTTGCCGTCGCTGATGGTAGAACCTGAGCTGGGTTGTTGTGCCCCAGAGTTTCCAATAGACGCAGGCTCCCTCTCCTGCAGCTCTGCAGTGGCTCCTGGAGGTTTATGCTGGCCGAGGATTTGAGGCGAGTCCAGTTGCTGCTCTCTCTCCAGGTGTTGCTCCTCCTGTGGGCACGGGACGACTGTACCCTCGTCATCGTTGTCTGGGTGTGTTGCGTCCCACTCATCGTCATTGGAGTATATTATGTCAAACTCACTGTCATTGGTCGAACAGAGTCAGTTACTGTTGCAGATGGAGAAGCCCAATTTGTAAAACAGGTCACCACTACGGCAGCACAGCAACTCACCCTTGGCCATGGGATCCCTGGTTTGATCCCAGCCCCTGACCAACAGTGATCTGTGTGGAGTTTGCATGTTCTCCCCGTGTCTGCATGGGTTTACTCCGGGAGTTCTCTGGTTTCTACTGTTACACCTACACTACACAAATGCACACAACATTACACGAACTGACACATATATACTGACTCATATATACACTGCCTCTCTCAACTCTTGTTTGTGTGATCTATATTGTCTGCTAATTGTCTGCCAATTGTGCATGAGGGTTTTTTTCTGTGTAGTCAAAATTTGGCTCATTGAGCTTTATATGAGCTTATACGAGCGTTATTCTGATAACTATGTTTTTTTCTCTCTCCTATTGTGTTTTCCTCCCCCTCCCTTCCCCTCTTTACCTCCACTGTATGACAGGCGCCTTGTATGGCGCCGCGTCATTGGATGCGCCTAATGTGCGCGTCCAATGTCAAGTCAAATTCCTGGTATGTTTACTTGTAAATATACTTGGCAATAAAGCTGATTCTGATTCTGATTCTGATTCTGGTTTCCTCCCACAGGCCAAAAACATGCAGGTTAGGTTAATTGGAGACTCTAAAAGTGGCCCTAGGTGTGAATGTGTGTGTGAATGGTAAAGGGATAGCGCCGTACAGTGGCTGCTTCACCCATCCAGGTGGATGCCCTCAATTTCCCCTCTGGGAATCAATAAAAGTATACCACCTAGTATGTTGTCTCCATGCATGACCACTTGGAAAGCAAAGTCACTAACAACTCGTGACGTGTAGCAGACCGTTAGTGTGATGGTCCTTACATTGCTGACTCAGTAGCCACCATACCCATACAGCATTGCTGGGTTTTCTCTCATCGGGTGGTTGGGAAAGAACTTCTTCACCATGACTCAGTTTAACATCAGTTTCACTGCAGCAGTGTCAAGCAGGAGTGGCAAGTTGACATCGTCCAGCCCCACCATGCAGAATGCATACGCCGTGTCTCCAGACCTCACCACATGAATGGTTGTTGCGGGCAAGTGATTTGAATTGGCCAGCGGGTATGGTGGTGGTGCTGAGCGGCAGACTTTGGTTTAATGGTTGAATTTTCTGCACCGCTTACATCGTTGTTCCCTTGCTAAGCAGAAATGTGCTCTCTTTCGGTGAGTCGGGGAACCACAGTTGCTGCATGAGAAGCACCCCATGGCGTTCTTCTTATTTGTGGTGTTTACCTCGGCCTCTTCTGCATCCTCACCGGGTTCTTCTGTGCTTACCGCGTATGCAAGTGGTGTGTGGCTCAGTTGTCATTGTTGTTGCTGCACACCTATCTCTGATGCTAACCTGTTGGCGGACTCCAGCTGGAATGCTAGCTCGATGGTGTTAACTAGCATCATGTCATTCAGTGCCGTTAGCATCTTCGTCCGCAGCAGCAGGTTGCTAGTGTGTTCAGCCAACTGGTCCTGCACCATTTTGTCCTCCAACAGACCAAATCTGCACATGCTAGCTAGGTTGCAAAGGTCCACAACAAATTGTTGTCGTCTCTCCAGGCTTTTGTCGTCATTGGCAAAACCTAATGCACTGCGCCAACACGTTGTCAGGTGTAGCGAAGTAGCTAGCTAGCAACTCGACTGAATCAGCAAACGACTCCATTGGTCCTAGCATGTGGGAAATACGTTGGCCTTCAATGCCCAGATTGTGAATCAGTAGCGCTTGCTTCCGTACCTTGTCCAGTTTGCCCAAGTCCAACGCCACCACATAAGTCTCGAAAGCATCTAGTAAGTGCAGCCATGGTAGGGGTGGCTCTCCGGGGTTCTCCAGAAACGGTCGTAGTGGCCTCACATTGGATGGATGGATGGATGGATGGATGGATGGATGGATTATACTCTCAAGAAATCAGTTAATTTTTCACATTCTGCAGTAAGGTAGCAGCCTCAGGGCTTGAAAAATAAACAGGTTTTAGCCAGTTCAGGCTGGTTTCAACATTAAGGTCACAAAATCTCCCCCTAAATTATTAATTATAATCTACATTAAGATATATTTTAATTTACAATATATGTGCTAAATTGGTCATTTGAATTTAATATACTGGGGTTTTATGAGACATTTTTGAGAGACATTTTTAATGCTCGTATTGTGGGAGTCCACCTCAGTATGTTTACACTCAGACGGAAGGACAAGGGGAATCATCATGGTGTTTGTGTGTTGATGCGGGGGTTGGTGGGTTGATGTGGACAGTGACAAAGAGAATGGGAATTGCAAGGGCTTTAATGTTAATGCAGCACCACAGAAGGCTGACCGTGTGGTATGCTATAAGAGCAGAGGTGCCTGAGACCTGTTACTCTTTTGATGCTCATGATTCTAGAGAATGTAGGAGAGAGAGGTGAATAAAGCCTGTACTGCTCTGGACCTCTCCGCCTGATTATTCCTCTCTCCACACTGGTGACCCTTGACGCACAATGGAACTCGAGGCGAATACCCCGGAGACGACCCGGACGGGAGGTGCCAGCAACACGTGCGCCGTTTCGGTCAAACTCCCTGACTTTTGGCTACACAACCCGAAGTCTTGGTTCCTCTACACTGAGGCCCAGTTCGCACTCCGGGGAATAACGGCGGATGACACCAGATACTACTACGTGGTTGCAGCACTGGATGCGCGCACAACTCAGCAGGTAGCGAGCCTGCTCCAATGGCCCCCAGCCCACGACAAATACGAGGCTCTCAAGACCGTGCTGACTTGGCGCTATATGTTCTCAGACTGCGAGAGAGCGGAAAGGCTCCTGATGCGCTCCAAGTTGGGAGACAGGTCGGCGGTCGAGTTAATTGAGAAGATGTTGGCGTTGATGGGCACAGATGATGGGCATTTCCTCTTTGCCCACCTTTTCCTCCGGAACCTCCCGATGGCGGCCAGGGCAGTCCTTGCCAATTCACCACTGCTGGCCACACGCAACTACTGGGTGCTAGCACAAGAGGCAGATCGGATTATCCTCACCACCGGAGCCTTCGCAGTGAATGCAGCGGCGTCGGAACCCAGCGAGACGACCAGCGGGGGCGAGGAGCCGACAACAGTGGCTGCAGCGGAAGCCAAGAAGCACCGGAGAGACACACTCTGCTTCTACCACCGCCGTTTTGGAGAGGATGCACACCGATGCGCGCCACTGGGCCAATTCAAGCACTCGGGAAATGCCAGGGCCAGCAGTCGGTAGTAGCTGCGACCCCCAGTGAAGCAAGCAAGCTGCTCTATGTGACAGACTCATGCTTGGGGAGACAGTTCCTTGTGGAATCCGGCTCCCAAAAGAGTCTCATCCTGCCATCCTACGCTGACCGGCTAGCGGGAACTAGTGGCCCCAAGCTGACGGCCGCAAATGGCTCAGACATTAAGACTTTTGGTGAGAGGACACTGACTGTATCCTTGCACGGCCGTACATACCAATGGACATTTGTCATAGCGGCATGCAGTTTCCCCATTGTGGGCACTGATTTTTTTTGTGTGCACACGGTCTACTAATCGATGTGGCTAACAGACGCCTCATTAACCCAATGTCTTTTGATTCTCTCCCCTGTACAGCAAGAGGAGCCGGGCCCACAACGCTAGCCAATGTCACAGCTCCAGGGGGTAAGTTCCACACACTACTCACCCAGTTCCCAGCACTCACGGTCCTGACCTTTTCGGCGACCGTCACTAAACACGGGGTGGAGCACTTCATTACCACCATGGGGCCGCCCGTTTTCACATGACCTCGCCGTCTGGATGCAACTAAACTGGCCATAGCGCACGAGGAGTTTGCCAACTTGGAAAAGTTGGGCATCATCAGACGCTCAAACAGCCCATGGGCATCCCCGCTACATATGGTTCCTAAAGCCAAGGGATTGTGGCGACCGTGCGGAGATTTCTGCAGATTGAACAACGCCACAGCGCACAACTGCTCCCCAATTCCCCATATTCAGGATTTTTCCGTTCACCTCACCGGGGCATGCAGTTTTTCCAAGATAGACCTGGTCCGCAGTTACCACCAGGTCCCGGTGCGCGCTGAGGACATACCTAAAAAGGCAGTAATAACCCCATTTGGTCTTTTTGAGTTTTTACACGTCTTTTGGGTTAAAAGGCGCGGCGCAAACATTCCAACACATGATGGATGCGGTGTTGCGCAATCTGCCGTTTGTGTTCATCTACCTGGACGACATCCTGGTGGCCAGCGAGTCCAAGGACGAACACATAGCCCACCTCAGGACAGTTTTCCAGAGGTTGGAGGAGCACGGATTAATAATCAACCTGGCGAAGTGCCAGTTCAGGGTGACGGGTATCGATTTTTTGGGCCACTGCATCTCACCGGAGGGTGCGATACCCTTACCGGACAAAGTGCGCACGGTGGCAGATTTTCCCCAGCCTCAGATGGTCAGGGTGCTGCAGGAGTTTTTGGGGATGGTTAACTTTTATAACCGTTTGCTCCCCCGCGCAGCCCAGCTCATGCAGCCGTTGTACACCACGCTTAAGAAACGGAAACCAGTGGACAGAGTTGACTGGACTCCTGAGCGGGAGCAGGTGTTTTCCGAGGTTAAAACAGCCCTGGCGAACGCCACACTGCTGGTGCACCCGGACCCGGCGACTCGGATAGCGCTCACTACCGATGCCTCGGACGTGGCCATAGGGGCCATCGTGGAGCAGCACGTCGCTGATTCTTGGCAGCCGCTCACCTTTTTTAGCAGGTCTTTGCGCAACAGTGAGCGTAAATACAGTGCGTTCGACAGATAATTAGTGGCTCTCCACCTGGCCATACGCCACTTCCAGTTCTGGTTGGAAGGGCGCACCTTCACTGCGTTTGTGGACCACAAGCTGCTAACATATGCGATGGCCAAAGTTTTGGAACCACGGTCGGGCCGGCAGCAGGGACGGTTGGTCGCGATCTCGGAGTTTACGACCGACATCTCAGCATGTGGCCGGTAAACTCAACGTGGTGGTGGACTGCCTCTTGCGCGCATTAGTGGCCCCAGTCTATGTGGGAATAGATTACACGGCCATGGCCGCTGAGCAGATCGGCGATGCGGACTTTTGCGCGCTTCGGTCTGGACCAACAGGGTTAAGGCTGGAGAGCAGAGTACTGCAGGACACACACCCCCGCAATCTGTGATATCTCCACGGGCCGCCTGCGCCTGGTGGTCCCACGCGCTTGGTGCTGCCGCGTTTTTGAGTCGGTTCACTCCCTGGCACACCCAGGAGTGCACGCGTCAGTCAAAATGGTGGGAGCAAAGTTCGTCTGGCCAAGCCTGCTCAAACAGGTCAAACAGTGGGCAGCAGCCTGCGTAGCGTGCCAACGAGCCAAAGTGCACAGGCACACAAAGGCTCCCTTGGAGCCATTCCATATCCCAGCTAAGCAGTTCAACCACATTCACGTGGACCTTGTGGGCCCCCTCCCACCATCGCAGGGGTTCACGCACCTCCTGACAATGGTGGACCACACCACGCGCTGGCCTGAAGCAGTCCCGCTAGCTTCCACCGCGTCCGCAGAAGTTGCACATGCTTTTTTGACGACATGGGTGGCACGTTTCGGCGCCCCTTCGGATATCACGTCCGATTGGGCCCGCAGTTTGTTTCCGACCTCTGGTCCTCCATGGCCCGGAGCCTGGGCATCATAATTCATCGCACGACCGCGTACAACCCCCAGGCCAATGGGTTATACGAGTGTTTCCAGAGTTCGCTTAAAGCAGCGCTCAGGGCTTCGCTTACGGATGCAAATTGGGTAGACCGGTTGCCGTGGGTTCTCTTAGGGTTGTGTTCAGCACCTATGGAGGATTTGGCAGCCTCCCCAGCAGAGCTGTTTTTTTCCCAGCCGCTACAGCTCCCAGGGGAATTTTTGCCGGACAGCCCCGCACTGAACACGATCCATCCCCACTTTCACCGCATAGCGCAGTGGCAGGGATGGTGCCCGGTCCGATCCACCACTGTTTTCCACGTGCTTTTGTGCCAAAGGCCTTGAAGGATGTGGCGTTCGTATTTGTCAGGCACGATGCCCACCGGACCCCCCTTGCACCCGCCCTACAATGGCCCGTTCAGAGTGCTGGAACCCGGGGAGAAACATTTTGTGTTAGACTTTGGGGGACGCAGGGAAACAGTCTGTATAGACAGGCTTAAGCCCGCTTTCGTTTTAGCAGACGAGCAGGTGGTGTTGGCTCGAGCTCCTCGGCAAGGACAACCCCCACTGAGAACTACCCAGGTAGATGACTCGTTAGATCAGTCACAATGGCATGCTAAAGATGTTTCCCACCCTCCCAATGTCCCCCCACAGATGGACGCATCCCCAAGAGCCCCCCCCCCCCCCGGCCCAGCAGCGCCTCGAAGCCGCAGACCCCCCGTTACAGCTGCTATGGACGTAGGCTGAAGCCCAAAGGACATGAGGGTTAAGGCTCAGTCTGAGTTCTGGGGGTGGGGGTGGGGAATCCACCTCAGTATGTTTACACTCAGACAGAAGGACAAGGGGAATCGTCATGGGGGTTTGTGTGTTGATGCGGGGCTTGGTGGGTTGATGTGAACAGTGCTGTGGAAAACCACCAGTGCCGGAACAGGACTGTTTGGTCCAAGGCCAAACGAGGCCTTTGGGTTCCAAGTGGAAAAGTGCCTATAGTCTCTCCAGCGAGTCCTGAGTCTGCCCCGGGGTCTCCTCCCGGTGGGACGTGCCTGAAACACCTCAAGTGGGAGGCGTCCAGGAGGCATCCTAATCAGATGCCCATACCACCTCAACTGACTCCTTTCAATGTGAAGGAGCAGCGGTTCTACTCTGAGCCTCTCCCGGATGACTGAGCTCCTCACCCTATCTCTGAGGGTGAGTCCAGCAATCCTACGGAGAAAGCTCATTTCAGCCGCTTGTATCCACGATCTCGTTCTTTCGGTCATTACCCAAAGCTCGTGACCATAGGTGAGAGTAGGAACGTAGATTGACTGGTAAATTGACAGCTTTGCCTTAGAACTAAGCTCCCTCTTCACCACAACAGACCGGTACAACGTCCGCATCACTGCAGATGCTGCTCCAATCCGTCTGTCGATCTCTCGCTCCATTTTCCCCTCACTCGTGAACAAGACCCCAAGATACTTAAACTCCTCCACTTGGGGCAGGAGCCTGTCCCCAACCCAGATAGGACAATCCACCTTTTTCCGGCTGAGGACCATGGACTCAGACTTGGAGGTGCTGATTCTCATCCCAGCCGCTTCACACTCAGCGGCAAACTGTCCCAGCAACAGCTGTAGGTCATTGCTGGATGAAGCCAACAGGACAACATCATCTGCAAACAACAGAGATGAGATCCTGTGGTCACCAAGCAGGACACCCTCCATTCCCTGGCTGCGCCTAGAAATCCTGTCCATAAAAATTATGAACAGGATCAGTGACAAAGGGCAGCCCTGGTGGAGTCCAACTCTCACTGGGAATGAATCCGACCGAGTGTTGGCAATACGAACCAAACTCTCACAATGGTCATACAGAGACCGAATAGCTCGTAACAACAAGCCCGATACCCCATACTCCCGAAGCACCCCCCACAAAAATCCACGAGGGACGCGGTCCCCTCATGGATCGTCACCTTATCATGGTGGGGGGGTTTGCGTGCCCCAGTGATCCCAGGAGCTATGTTGTCCGGGGCAATTTGCCTCTGATAGAGTCACCCAAGACAAACTGGTCCTGGGTGAAGGGCCAGACTAAGAACGATCCAACAGACTCTCATGATAAATTCTATATCAAGGATTCAGTGTACCCCGCCCGGTATGGGGTTACCGGGGCCCCACCCTGGAGCCAGGCCTGGGGGAGGGGCTCGAAGGCTAGCGTCTGGTGGCTGGGTTTCCACCCATGGGACCCAACCGGGCTCAGCCCGAAGGAGTTACATGGGTCCGCCCTCCAGTGGGCTCACCACCTGCAGGAGGGATCATGGGGGTCTGGTGCTATGTGGATTAGGTGGTGGCCAAAGGCGGAGACCTTGGCGGACTGATCCCAAGATATGTTTTTGTGGAAGAAATATTTTTTTTATCTTCAAGTCCTTTTACGAATGCAGTCTTGTTTTTCATCGATGCAGACATTAAAATTCTGTAAACAGATCAAATTTCTTTACTGTATTATAGTGTCATTTAACTAAAATTGCGAACACATAGTATAATTAATGCTAATTGCACTTTTGCTCTCTGATAGCAGTTATTTCAGTTTCTTCTACAGTGATGTGAAGCTAGCCATACTATGGTAAAATGCAGCTCTCAGTAAACAAGAATAAAACAGCAAAGCTCTCAATAAAGCAAGAGGGCAGTGGTGGCCTTATAGCTAGGGGTGTGGACTGGTGACCCGAGGGTCGCTGGTTCAATCCCTGGACCAGCAGGATCAGATCTGGGTGGGACAGATAGTACAGCAGTGTTTATCCCAACCTTGTTAACCCCACTGTAGTGCCCTTGAGCAAGACTCTTAACCCCAACTGCTCAGTGGAGATTGGGCTGCTAACAGGTGTGAGTGTGAACAGGGTGTCCTTGAAAAAGAGAGGTTGCCTCTCAATGGACCTTCCATGTATAAATAAATAAAAATAAAGAAAGACCTTCATAATACACACAGATGAATAACTTGAAAACAAATAAGAAACATAGCCTCACATGAAACCTAAACATCCAATGGATGGCAAGCACATTTACATCTCAATAAATTAGAATATCACTGAAAAGTTGATTATACAGTGGGGAACATAAGTGTTGAACACGTCAACATTTTTCTCTTTAAACATACACTACTCACAAAAAGTTAGGGATATCTGGCTTTTGGGTGAAATTTATGGAAAATGTAAAACGTTCACGATACAGTGATATTATATCGTGAAAGTAGGGCATTTAAGTAGAAGCATGCAATAGTGATTTCCTCATCCCAAACAATTTATTGAAACAAAAGCCAACAACAGTGTTGGGTATACCACAAGAAAAAATGTCAGTGTCTCAATAACTTGTTATATCCTCTTGAGCATCATTTACAGCTTGACAACGACATCTCATGCTGTTCACAAGTCGACTGAGACACTCCACTCTTCCTGAAGGGTGGCTCTCAGGTCATTGAGGTTGTGGGATGCAGGGTTATGAGCCTCTACACTGCGACTCAGCTGATCCCCTAGGTTTTCTATGGGATTCAGGTCTAGAGAAAATGCAGCCCACTTCATTTGAGGTACCCTAGCCTCCAGCAGCCGTTCCCTAATGATGCAACCTCAATGAGCTGGAGCATCGTCGTCCATGAAGATGAAATCAGGCCTGTGTTGTTCATGCAGGGGCACAGTGACTGGATTAATGATGTTATTCAGGTAGTATGGGCTTGTCACTATACCATTCACAAGGTGCAGGGCAGTTCTGTATTGACTAGACACATCTGCTCAGCGTGTAACACCACCAGAGGCTTGTCTGCTGACAACAGTGGCTGATGCATAGCACTCTCCTTAACATCTCCAACATCGTTGGTGGCCATCATTTCTGCTCAACATGAATCGACTTTCATCAGAGAACAGCAGTGAGGTCCACTGGTCCCTTGTCCAGCGTAAATGCTCCCTGGCCCATGCAAGACAATGATGCCTGTGCCTGGGAGTGTGGTCAGGTACCCTTGCAGGTCATCTAGCATGCAGACCACTGTCATAATTCAGGGCAAGAGAGGCTCAAACGCAGAGCTGCCACACTGAACGAACACTCAGACTCAGATGTAAAAATACACCAGTTTATTGCAAAAGCAAATCTAACACTTAAACCTAAATAAAAGTGCACGGCTAAAGAAAAAAGCAAACAAAACACACACTTAAATTTACACACAAAAACCGGTGCCTGCTGGAGCGCACGCAGCCTACGGGAAAAGAGGAGAAAGAGATAATTAGGGACAGAATCTCCACAAGAGGAGAATAAGACTGGGAGAACACTCTTACTCTGAGAGCAGAGGAGCCCGGCAGGGAACTCCTGCATGGACCAGGGTAACAGGGGGAAGACGGTGACCTGGGTAGATGTCCGATGCCTTCTTGGTCAGATGAGCGTGATCAGCCCCGGAGTACACACTGCTAAGGTGGCAGCAAACCTGAGGAGAGAGGAAGACATGGGGAGTGAAAACACAGATCAAACTGAGGGAAAACAATTCGATGTGGCTTAGACTGTGGTAGCAAACCTAGCGATCCAGCGGTGAGCTCTTCACACGCTGGCTCTTAAATATGCTGGGAAATCAGGAAGCAGCAGGTGTGTCAATCACGCAGGTGTAGGAAATACTCCGGAACTGGGAAGACAGGAACAGGAGGGGAGAAGGAGCACGCTCGCCTGATCATCACAGCCACACTGATGTAAATGGTTTTGAATGGTCTGATGTGACACTTGTGTGCCTCTCACATCCCTTAAATAATAATAATAATAATAATAATGCATCGATTTTATATAGCGCTTTATCATATATACTCAAAGACGCCTTACAAATAGGTACATTATTCATTCACTCCAAACAGACAGTGGTAGTGGCAAGCTACTTCTGCAGCCACAGCTGCCCTGGGGCAGGCTGACGGAAACATGGCAGC
This sequence comes from Pholidichthys leucotaenia, assembly GCA_020510985.1. Lineage (NCBI taxonomy): Eukaryota > Metazoa > Chordata > Actinopteri > Cichliformes > Pholidichthyidae > Pholidichthys > Pholidichthys leucotaenia. The sequence goes on along the minus strand of CM035846.1, from coordinate 270,192,683 downwards.
CAATCTGTGCCAACGGCCTTTCCGGCCACCACCGAACATTTTTTATACATTTATACACATTCATACCCAGTGTTATGGACACTGGAGGCAATGCGGGTGAAGTGACTTGCCCAGGGACACAACGGCAGGATATCTGGGGAGAGCGGGATTCGAACCGCCAACCATCGGGTTATTAGACGACCCGCTCTACCTCCTGAGCCACTGCCTACTAAATGTGCCTGGAGTTGATTGGTATTCATCATTCGGTTCCGCAGGGCACTATTCACAATGAAGTGGTAATCAGCGTGGGATGTGGCCAAAGGACGCCCACTTCTATGCCTTTCTGTGACTCTTCCAGTCTCTCTGTGTCTCTGTTGCAACCTAACTAACTAACTAACTAACCTGCACTTATATAGCGCTTTTCTAGTCACAAAGACCACTCAAAGCGCTTTCATTAATACTAACCCTCTATTCTAAGGGCCTATAGGAAACAAATATCTAGGGACAATTTAGAACAGCCAATTAACCTAACATGCATGTTTTTGGCATGTGGGAGGAAACCGGAGAAATCCCGGAGTAAACCCACGCAACACAGGGAGAACATGCAAACTCCACACAGATCACTGTTGGTCGGGGGCTGGGATCGAACCCACGATCCCCACAATCCCCCGGCCAAGGGTAAACTGTGCTGCCGCAGTGCTAACCACTGCGCCACCGTGCAACCTACTGATGACACTCTAAGCTCAGTGGCCACTTCTCTTCTGAGAACATGAAGCCTCATGCTAATCAGTTGTTAGGTGTCATCTTGGTCTCATGATGTCAAAATGTGTACAGGACGATGAAGAGGACTGTTTAAATACCAATCCTAACTGAACCAGAAAATTTATTAGTCAATTCACGGATTAAACACCTGTTGCAAATTTTGTCGTTAAACACCTTGTTAGAGAATAGCAAGTTATGCAAAAAGTACCAAAATAGTGAACAGTTAGATATATGCATTCAAAAGGTTAGAAAAGGTCAAATTAAGTTCACCCGTAAAGGTTATAGTTCATTTTAGGTGCATCCTTCAATTTCACCCGAAAGCCGAATAGCCCTAACTTTTTGTCATCTATTTCTGATGGAGCATTGACCTGACATTTTCAGCATATATCAGTAACAACCCAAGTAATCCATACATACAAAGAAATCAAAGCAACTGTGTTCACAAAACAAGTTATATTTCATACAGTGGAATGACACAGGGAATAAGTATTGAACACATTAAGAAAAAGAGGTGCAAAAAGGCATAGAAAGCCAAGAAACCAGCTGAAATTCATTAGAATTTAGGAAACTATGACATCCCCCATCAGTGCAAATTAATTTCAGCTGGTTAAGTCCTTAACTGATAGCCTTTTAAAAGGTCTGTCAATATCAGATTGTTACACCACAAAGAACTCATGATGTGTAGAAGCAAAGAGCTCTCTCTCGACCTTTGCAACCTTATTGTTGCAAAACATAATGATGGCATTGGTTACAGGCACATTTCTAAACTGCCGAATGTTCCAGTGAGCACTGTTGGAACCATCATTCCAAAGTGGAAAGAACATCATTTTACCATAAACCAGCCATGACCAGGAGCTCCTCAGAATATTTCTAATGGAGGAGTAAAAAGAATTATCAGAAGAGTTATCCAAGAGCCAAACACCACTCATGGAGATGTTAGGACATGGATTGGGCCCCATGTCCTAATTCTGAGTTATTACTTTGTTCCTTGTTTTCAGGGCATGGTCCCCAGTCCTTGTCTTCACTTTGAGTTGTATTTTGGGTTTTTCTGTATTTATTATTATCCGTCATTTTGTCTGGATCTGTGTTCTATATGGATTTGTTTCCTGCTTGTTTCTCAGTTTGGTCATTGGTTTTGTCTCCCTTAATCCCCTGTTCACGTTTCTGTGCATCCTCTGTGATTGTGTGTGCAGCCCCGCCCGTCCTGTGAAACTTCCCTGCTGTCTCCGTTTGTCATGATTGCCCTTCCTGCCTGTACATGTGTCTGTTGTCTTAATTATTTCCCCTGTCTATATACAGTGGTGTGAAAAAGTGTTTGCCCCCTTCCTGATTTCTCATTTTTTTGTATGTTTTTCACACTTAAATGTTTCAGATCATCAAACAAATTTAAATATTAGACAAAGATAACACAAACATAAAATGCAGTTTTTAAATGAAGGTGTTTATTATTAAGGGTAAAAAAATCCAAACCTACATGGGCTTGTGTGAAAAAGTGATTGGCTCCAGCTAACCACAGTGAGAGCCATTATCCACAAATGGCAAAAACATGGAACAGTGGTGAACCTTCCCAGGAGTGGCCAGCCAACCAAAATTACCCCAAGAGCGCAGCAACGACTCATCCAAGAGGTCGCAAAAGACCCCACAACAACATTCAAAGAACTGCAGGCCTCACTTGCCTCAGTTAAGGTCAGTGTGTATGGTTCCACCATAAGAAAGAGACTGGGCAAAAATGGCCTGCATGGCAGAGTTCCAAGATGAAAACCACTGCTGAGCAAAAACAGCATAAAGTCTTGTCTCATTTTTGCCAGAAACTATTTTGATGATGCCCAAGACTTTGAGGAAAATACTCTGTGGACTGACGAGACAAAAGTTGAACACTTTGGAAGGTGTGTGTGCCGTTACATCCGTCATAAAAGTAGCACAGCATTTCAGAAAAAAGATCATACCAAGAGTAAAATATGATGGTGGTAGTGTGATGGTCTGGGGCTGTTTTGCTGCCTCAGGACCTGGAAAACTTGCTGTGGTAAATGGAACCATGAATTCGGATTTCTACCAAAAAGCCCTGAAAGAGACTGTCTGGCCATCTGTTCGTGACCTCAAGCTGAAGCGCACTTGGTTTCTGCAGCAGGACAATGATCCAAAACATACCAGCAAGTTCACCTCTGAATGGCTTAAGAAAAACAAAATGAAGACTTCGGAGTGGCCTTGATTGAGATGCTGTGGCATGACCTTAAAAAGGCGGTTCATGCTCGAAAACCCTCCAATGTGGCTGAATTACAACAATTCTGCAAAGATGAGTGGGCCAAAATTCCTCCACAGCGTTGTAAAAGACTCATTGCCAGTTATCGCAAAGGCTTGATTGCAGTTGTTGCTGCTAAGGGTGGCCCAACCAGTTATTAGGTTTCGGGGCAATCACTTTTTTATACAGGGCCATGTAGGTTTGAATTTTTTTCCCCTTAATAATAAACACCTTCAATTAAAAAGGGCATTTTCATTTTCTTGTGTTATATTTGTCTAATATTTAAATTTATTTGATGATCTGAAACATTTGTGTGATAAACATACAAAAAAATGAAAAACCAGGAAGGGGGCAAACACTTTCTCACACTACTGTATGTGCGTCTCAGTTTGTGTTCCATCTGGTTTCTTTATTTGTCAGTTGACGTTTAAATAAATCATCTGAAACTTTGAAATCTGGTGTTTGGGTTTGGCAGAAGTAAACATATGGACCCAGCAGATTTGAAGTTTTTTCAAATGGACCTCGATGAGGAGGAAGTTTGGGCTGGTTCTCTCATCGAGGAACTCATCAAGGACGCCTGCACCTCTCGCACACCGGAGAGGGCCCTCCTCACCCTCACGGGCGGGGAGCAGCTGATCAACGGTTTTCCCACTCTGCAGTGGTATCCCCAGCTAGCCAGACTCCTGCGTAACCAATTTAGAGCGGATGCTCTGGGAGCTGGTGAGGTCGGTACCGGCAGCGGGAGAGAAGTGGAGAGGAGAGGGACCTACACTACTGAAAGATGCGGCTCACGCCAGTGCACACAGCAACTCAGCTTTTCATCTCCGGCAAAGGCACTCCTGGCCTCCCTGTCCTCCTCTCTCGGCACCTCACCACCATGCAGCAGTGCCTCATCAGACGATCTCCATTATCTCCCGGGAGGGAACACCTGACTTCTCAGCGGCAGCAGGGGGGAACAATGGCTAGTATCGTCTCATTTTTTGCCACCAATAAATGAAAAGTTTTGCCTTGTTCCCAGGGAGAGGGCTCAGCAACAGCCACCTACCATCACTGCTGAGCTCTCTCTACCGCCCTCTGCTGTTACATCTGCTGCTGCTTACGTCCAACCATCCTTATCTGTGTCTCCCCTCTCCCTTCTCCTGAGCATCACGTCTAGGGTCCTGTCAGCAGCTACCTCCTCGCCTGTCAGCACATCTGCACTTGCACCTTCCACTAATGGGTTCCAAGCAGCTACAGACTCCCAGCCTGATTCTCTGCCTGTCATCAAGCCTGCAGCTCTGCCTGTGATCAAGCCTGTAGCTCTGCCTGTCAACAAGCCTGCAGCTCTGCCTGTGATCAAGCCTGCAGCTCTGCCTGTCAACAAGCCAGCTACTCTGCCTGTCATCATGCCTGCAGCTGTGACCCCTACACTTGGGCTGACATGTTGCAGTTGTGACCAACCTTCAGGGCTAGCAATGTTTTTGCCATCTCCATAAGGTGTGGGGTTAACTAGCTTAGCATGCCGTCGACGATGGCAGGTTTTCACGCGCTGCATCACGTTTTCAAGCTTAACAAAGTATCTAGTTAGCATCTCAGTACCCTCTTCATAACAGTCCATTGGGCCAAGCATTTGAAAAATTCTCTGACCTTCTGAGCCTAGGAAGTGGGCAAGCACCACTTGCTTCTTCACTCCATCCAGCTTCCCCAGATCCTGAGCCGTGGTGTAGGTTTCAAAGGCCCCCAACCAGTCGGGCCATGATTGTGATGAATCACAATCATGGCACCTGTGACTTGCCGGGAAGCTCCAAAAAAGGCTTCAGTGGTGTAAAGCATGCCTCCATGAGTTAATCCCCAGTCACCAGATGTTATGTATGGAAAATACCTTGGCCAAGGATGAGGCAAGATGAATTGGCGAGCACAGTTTTATTAAAGAGAACGGGCAGCATTACATGACATGGCACCTAGTGTGGGCATCGGGCATCAGAGGCCATAAGATGGCGCCCCGTCTTATATATGGGCAGTGAGGTGGCGTGGACGTCCTGTCACGTCACCTCACTGCCCTTCACAATAAAGTGTCCTTTATTTATATATTATCCACTTTATCCACGTCACCACACTGCCCTTCACAATAAAGTGTCCTTTATTTATATATTACAGGTGGCCTCTTTAAAAAGAAAAATCTAATCAGAGATTTCTGACTCCTTGGTTCAACACAGAAACTAGTAGCTTAAAATAGAAGACTCGTCAGTTAGAAAGAAAATGGTGTTCCACTAAATTAGATGGAATCTATTTAGCTTGGAGAAATCAATTTTTAATTTAAAAAAATCTCTTAGGAGAGCTAGAACAAGTTATTATTCCGCATAAATAGGAGAGAACAAGAATAATCACAGGTTTCTTTTCAGCACTGTAGCCAGGCTGACGAAGAGTCAGGACTTTGTCAAATCTAGCATTCCCTTAGAATTCCCTTAGAGCTCACTAGTCAGGACTTTATGAACTTCTTCAATAATAAAATTTCATCTATCAGACATAAAATCAGTCAGATTCTTCCCACCATTAACTTAAATACAGTAACTACTACAACTCTTTCAACTGATATCTGTTTGGATGAGTTTACTCCAATTGACCTTTTAGAGTTAGATAAAATAATTTCCTTATCCAAGCCTTCAACTTGTCTTTCAGACCCTATTCCTACCAGGTTATTTAAAGAAGTCTTCCCATTTATTGGTAGCTCTATTCTTCAAATAAACAATTCTTCAATAACATTAGTCCAAGTACCGCAGGCCTTTAAAACTGCTGTAATTAAACCCTTACTTTAAAAGCCAACGCTTGGTCCAGGAATTTAAGCTAACTATAGGCCGATCTCTAATCTGCCTTTCATTTCAAAAATCTTAGAAAGAGTTGTTGCTGCACAATTTGACCACTTGCAAGGAAATGGTTTATTTGAAGAGTTTCAACCTGGGTTTAGAATCCATCATAGTACTGAAACAGCTTTAGTGAAGGTCACTAATGGCCTCCTTATCGCATCTGATAATGGACTTGTTTCTGTACTTGTCCTTTTGGAACTTAGTGTAGTTTTTGATACAATTGATCATAATATTTTACTTGATAGATTAGAACACCTTGTTGGACTTAATGGAACTTCGCTGCAGTGGTTTAAATCTTATTTATCTGATAGGTTCCAGTTTGTTCATGTCAATAATGAGTTTTCTTCCAACTCAAAGCTCAGTCACGGAGCTCCACAGGGATCTGTGCTAGTCCCTATTCTTTTTAATTCATATATGCTTCCACTAGGCAACATTATTAGAAAGCACTGCATGCATTTTCATTGTTATGCCGATGACACACAGTTATACTTGTTAATGAAGCCAGATGATAGTAATCAATTAGCCATATTAGATGCTTTTCTTAAGGAAGTCAAAGCTTGTAATTTCCTGCTACTAAATTTAGATAAGACTGAAGTTATTCTAGTTGGTCCAAAAAACCTTAGAAATACCTTTCCAAATCAAACTCTTAGTTTGGATGCAGTTACTCTTTTTCTTAATAGTTCTGTGAGGAACCTTGGAGTTATTTTTGATCAAGATCTGTTCTTTAATTCACATATTAAACTTGTTTCTAAGATTGCTTTCTATCATTTGCGTAATATAACCAAGATTAGGAGCATCTTGTCTTAGAGTGATGCTGAGAAAGTAATCCATGCTTTTGTCGGCTCTAGATTAGATTATTGTAACTCTTTATTGTCAGGCTATCCTAAAACATCTTTAAAAAGTCTTCAGTTGATCCAAAATGCAGCAGCAAGAGTTTTAACAGGAACTAGAAAAAAAGATCACATCTCTCCGGTTCTGGCCTCCCTTCATTGGCTTCCCACGGAATTTAGAATTAAGTTTAAAATCCTTCTTCTCACTTACAAAGCTCGAAATAATCAGGCCCCTTTTTATGTAAAAGATCTGATAATACCCTATCACCCGAACAGAACACTACACTCCCAAAATGCAGGATTACTTGTAATACCTAGAATCTCCAAAAGTACAATGGGAGGCAGAGCCTTCAGTTATCAAGCTCCTCTCTTGTGGAACCAGCTGCCAATCTGGATTCAGGAGTCAGACTCGATCTCTCTTTTTAAGAATAGGGTTAAAACCTTCCTTTTTGATATAGCCTAAAGTTTGGGTGGGATCAGGTGAGAGTGAACCCTCCCTTAGTTCCAAATGTAATGGAATAAAATTCTTAAGCTAGTCAGTTTTACTTGCTATCACCCATTTTCATACTACCTAGCAGAGGTGGGAATCGCGAGGGACCTAGTAATTCAATTCAGATCACGATTCTTGGGTCACAATTCAATTCTATCATGATTCAACAATAATCACAATATCATGATAATCGAGTATCATAATCCCAGATATTTCAAATTTTTTCACCTTATTCAACCTAAAATCATGTCCCAAAGTAAAAGTGTTTAAAAAAGTTAACTGTTGATAATAAAGTATTCTTGGGGCTTCATTTGTGTGCAAAGACACGTCTTTGCACACAGGGAGGGTGGTCAACAGTGTTTGGAATTGACTTCTACTCCAGATTGTCTAGCTGACTCTGTGGACTCTTTTAAAAAGCAACTGAAAACTTTTTTGGTTTAATGAGGACTTCTGTTGACTTTCAACTGCTTTTTAATGTTAAATCTGATATTTTTAAATTATTTTCATCTTGTGTTTTAAATTTGTTTTTGAATTTTTAAAATTATTTTTACAGTATCTATCAACTTCCTGTTATTCCATTTTATTGTGCAGCGCTCTGTGACTATTATGTCTCTGAAAGCCCTTCATATATAAACTTTACTTACTTGATGCTCAGAGAAAAAACTCCATTCTGGCGTCTCTTTAGCTTAGCCATTGCTAATGCTGCTCAGACATGTGTGGCCCATGGTATTCCGAGTATTTTTTCTTTTATTCTTGCAGCATTTCTTGCGGGTTGTGTGTCAAGGTCGTTCCTTCCATCTTTGTTATAATATCAAAAAAAGGCCCAACATTTGAGCTAACTCTGAGCTGCTTACTTTCAAAGCTGGCTGCAAATCACCAAGACAAGGTATGACTTCAATTGACTGGGTGTTTGCTTTGCGCCATCTAGTAGACTGAAAACACCACTGATTAACTGATAACCCAAAAGTATGTGTGCACATTAAAAAAAAATAAATAAATAAATAAAAAATTGATCCGTGCGTTTAAGGATTGATGCATTGTCGCCAGTACCAAGTATTGAGATCCATCACTGAATCGATCTTTTTTCCCAGCCCACTACTTAGGTCACTAGCTTTCCAATGACACCAAATAAACCTAGGCACCTTTTTGGTACTGATATAGTGTTCGGCTCATGGGCTGGATAAAATAATGAATGAATGAATCACTGGTCGGCAGGGGTGTGTGGTTTCAGTGGTTGATAGGATATGAGTGGACTTTAGAGTACAATAAGCACACAAACATTCATGAATGAGTCACTAATCTGCTAGTTTCAGCTAGTCACCTTGGGTCTTGGTTAGGCAAAATAATATGTAACGTCACAGCAAAAATATGAAAAAAAAATAAGCCAGAATGGTGTGATTACATATTATCAACTGTTTATTAGTGTGACTGAAATCCAAAGAAAATGACAAAATAAACAATGCTTGATAAGCTAAGTCCATAGTAGCACTTAATTGTAAAGGTTCCTGTGTGTACTCTGTACCTCTGCCTCCCTCTCCCCCTCGGATTAGATTCATTCCTTGCAGCCTTGTTCACCACCTGCTGCCAATAAGAAAGGCCCTTTAAATAGGGCACTCTCCCTCCACGCTGCCTGGTGCGTTAATCTGCACACAGCCTGTATCCTGCCTGAGCTCAGCCTGTCTCCAGCAATCCATTACAAGTTCACCAGCAGTACCTCAGCATCTTCTCCCCTGGCAACCTGCTCCCTCAGCATGGAGGATCTTCACCTGCTCCCAGCCACTCTCCCCTGTAAAAGCTGTAAGCACAAAAATCTTACATTTAAGCCTTGCCATTCTGTTTGCCATTTTTACTTACCTATCCTCTGCTCTCTCCTCACAGGGTTGCTAGATCCTTGTGAAAATCATCATTGCACACTTACCTTTCACATTTATTGTAATAAAGATTATTGTTTCATCTCATTTATCATTTCCTTCCGTGTCTGCTTTTGTGTCATATGCCACAAACCTTTATATTAATAGCTCGCATAAGTTCATTTTGTCTTCTTTTTCAATTCTTAGTTTACTGTTTGTCTTTATTCAGACAAAGATGAAAAGGAGATGTTTAGCTTTAACTTGACATGTTTAGACTGATGTCTGCAGTCTTCCTCAGAAGCGTCAGCTGATCGCTGTGATGTGGTTTATCTGCTGTTTTTCCTAGGTATGGCCAGCCCAGTGGATCTGACAGATCCACCTGACTGGCCACGGCCCCTGCTGTCGGATGGTCTCTGAAGAACGGAGTCCCAGGTGTGAAAAAGCATAAATGCCCCCTCATCCCGATTCATGTTGTCTTTGCCTTGCTTCCTGACTTCTGTGGCTCCTTGATCCAATGTTTGTGTCTGTTACTCTCCAATCCAATGATTTTTGTGTTGTCCCCGTCCATAATGTGATTACTTCATTTGCAGTGATCCAATATTGCTGATTTTAGTGTCTCTAGGAAAAACAGTTGCTAAAGACGCGTCACACCGATCAGCTGACACTTCTGAGGAAGACTACAGACGTCAGTAGAAACATGTTAAGGGAAAGCTCTTCTTTTCATCTTTAACTGAATAAAGAAAAACAGTAAACTAACCACAGCAGCATTGTTAGCTCTGAAGTTTGGGCTTCTGGGCAGCACGGTGGTGCAGTGGTTAGCACTGTTGTCTTACAGCTAGAAGGCTCCTGGTTCGAATCCCCAGGCTGGCAGGGGTTGGAACCTTTCTGTGTGGAGTTTACATGTTCTCCCTGTGCTGCGTGGGTTTACTCCGGGGGCTCCGGTTTCCTCCCACAATCCAAAGACATGCATGTTAGGTTTATTGGCTGTTCTAAATTGTCCCTAGATATCTGTTTCCTATAGGCCCTTAGAATAGAGGGTTAGTACTAGTGAAAGCGCTTTGAGTGGTCTTTGTGACTAGAAAAGCGTTATATAAGTGCAAGTTAGTTAGTTAGTATTTAGTTCCTGCTCACGTTTGAGACAGATAGCTCGGCTGGCCAATAATAGTGTCATAAGCTCCCCATGCACTTCTCCACAGCGCACGGAGGAGGAGAAAAAGGACGAATAGATTTAAATGCTGGGTTACACCAAACACACATTTATTAACACAAAAATGAACATACAGGAAACAAGACAGCTCGGGTACACTAAGGGTCCTCCAGGATGTCCAACACACACACCAGAGGATTACACTGGGCAATGGCCAAAGCGTTGCAGCACAGCGTCAAACAAAAACACAAGCAGCTACTCACAGTGAGGGGGCAGTCCAAGTAGTCACAGCGTTACCCACGAGCACACACAGAAATAGTCCTTAGGCGACATGACGATTAGACGGCAGAGGACAACCATGCTGACTACATATAATGGTCCAGCGGCGTTTGTCTAGCAAAGAGCTGCTTATGTACAAACGCTGCTGGCATGGCAAATTGGGAACACCTGGGCGAGGCGCGGGAAAGATGATTACCGGGGCGAACAGCTAACTGTCAGAGAAAGAGGGGGCATGGCCAGACAGGCCAGAGCGGCAGCTACAGGCAGGAACAGAAACCATACACAGACATGAAAACAGCGTGAAAACAAAACATAACACCACATGATAAACCCACTGCCTGAGCCACCAGGAATGATCAGAACCGAGCCCACAGGAAACATGGGCTCGGTTCATGACAGAGCCTCTCCTTCTAGGGGTGGATACCAGACACCCACGGTAACATCATAAGGAAAGACCCCCCCACCACCACCACCACCAACCCCAACAGGCACAACAATAGCACACGAACCCAGGTGGGAGGTAGGGGGAACAGGAAAGGAGGGAACACAATACCCTGCCCAGGGTCTACAATAAACCCTCTCAAGTCCAGAGACATGGAGACTTGGGAGGCCACCCCGAATCCCAGGCCCAGCAGGCAGTTTGGCGAACCCAGTCTGGTGGCCTGCCGGAGAACTTGGGTCATCTGGCCCAGAGACTCAGTCCCTCAGGTGGTCGGCCACCTGTTAATCCACCAGGGCCGACGGGGTGAGGCAGGAGGCAACCTGCCTACCGGGAAGCTCACTGGTGGGTGACCGGACCGAAGGGAGGGAACCCCCATGGCGTAGGACCGGGAGGAGAAGGGCAACACGGCATCTTTATGGCGACCCGCAGCGCCCTTGGGGGTCCCGGCTTGGGACCCAGCTGCACCTGTGGTGGGCCCCAACTGGGCTGGCTCCGCTGCACCAGCGGTGACCTCCGGCTGAGGGTCAGCTGCACCCGCAGTGACCCCTGGCTGAGGCTCAGCTGCACCTACGGTGACCCCCAGCTGAGGTTCTGCAGCATCCTTGGACACCCTGGATCTTTGGCGGCTCCAGATGTGGTTGATCGCTCTTCAGCAACCCTGAGAGGAAGCTCAGAGACAGGGCAGAGAAAGACGTAGTTAGGGTTGCCGGCAGTGGCAGAGCCTGGTGAGGAGGGTTCAGGTGCAGCACAGGACTGCACCTGACTCTCCTCCCCAAGAGCCAGACAAGTTTGCTCCAATTCAGGAAAAAGAGAAACAAATGAGAGCACTTGCCTGTACTCAGGCTCCACCGCTGTCCAGGACTCCGATGCAGACGTCCTAGGTCCAGCCTTCAGAAGGCCCAGCTCGGTGGGTGGGTGGCTCTGCTGCAATGGCTTGCACAGCAGGCGGGATGGTGACTGCAGTCTTAGGGCCCCCAAACAATCTCCCCCACGTTGACGACTCATCTGACATGGCACCCCACCGCTGACCCGGCACTGGATCCTCCAGGACCTCAGACCTCTCCTCCATCTGGCGGCTTGGCTCAGGAACCGGCGAGCTCACAGAAGCACACAGAGGGGACACGGAGAGGATCGGTGAGGAGCTATAACATGCTGCTGGCGCAGAGAGCTCAGTGAGCTGCAGAACCTGAGTCTCTTGGCCAGGGAACAGGCAAAATTGTTCATTAATAATAGAAAAATGAGAAGGAACTTGCCTGTTCTCCTGGTGTTCGATGTCTCCAGCGGCATCAGAAGCACTCTTATCTCCCCCCGTGTCCACGGCAGCCTAGGGCTCCTCTATATGCAAAGGAGAAACCTCCAAAACCGGCACAGAAGGAGAAGACTCCGGAGAAAAACCTGCAACCCCCACATTAGTGGAGGTAAAGGTTGTGGAGGAGGCGGTTGCAGGAGACACCTTAGGAGAAACCAGCGGCTCTGCAGCAGGATTCTCCTTCTCCGGTGAAGGAGGGGTTGCTGACTGAATGATGATGGACTGATTTGGGCGAGACCTCTGGGAACGGTGACAACGTGAGAGAGCAGATGTTTCCTTGACCAGCGGGCACTCGGGCTCCGCCTCCCTCGGGGAACGCTCCTCCATCGCCCAGAGAACTCCCTCCGGAAACAGCGGGAACTCGGGGGAAACAGGAGAGACAGGTCGAGGCGTGGTGACAGCGATTAACAGCTCATCAGGAATCAGACAAGTGGTTTCAGGTGAGAGTAGAAGTGATTGAACCAGCACTTGTCTGAATTCCTGGGAGGTGATGACATCCGCTGTCTCCCCGAGGTTGAATTCATCACAGTGGTGAGGAAGCTCCGGGATCAGAGCGCGCTCAGCCACGGGCTGGAGCTCCAGCTCCCTCAGAGAATATTCCCCCAACTCTGATGCCAAATCCGGGAGGAGCCACGGCTTCACCTCTAAGAGAAGATCTGTCTCCGCCAACAACACCTGTCTGTGTTCCTCCATCTCCTCAGCAGACGGAGCGGGCCACGGTTCAGGAGAAGGAAGCCGAGCTGCCGCAGGTGAAGCTCAGGACCTCCTATGGCACACTCGCCTCCTCTTCATATGGACCAGCTCCAGCGTCAATCCCAATGATGAAGACTCGGGCCCGGCCTCCAGGAAGTCCGGCTCAGGCTCCCACTCCGCTACAACAGCCTCCACAGCAGGCGAGATGGTGGTCTCAGTCCTACGCTCCTCCTGCAGCGGCTCCAACACTGGGGATTCCTCCGGCATGGCTACAGGGGAACCTCTCCATGCTGGCTCTGGGAAAAGATCATCCAAGGCCACAGGCTCCTCCACCATCTGATGGCCCTGACCTTGGGCCAACAGGCCCTCAGGGAGAATAGGAGGAGACACAGAGAGGGGAAAAATTGAATTAATATTTGCAGCCGGAGGAGAGGACCCAGCGGACTGCTGAAACTGGGCCTCTCCCTCGGGAGACAGACAACGTTTGTAATTAGATTGAGTGGAATGAAAAAACACTTACCTGTCATTCTGGCTCCCGATGTTGACAGCTGCAGACAGTTGGCAATCACCCTTCCCCATGTCACTGACTTCTTCAAAAGATTGTGGAGTAGCTGGCTCCGATTACACAGAGGTGGGCGTAGCCAGGACAATCTTGGAGGGCCTCTCGGCGACTGGAGCGATGACGGTCGCCAAAGACGAGGGGGGCTTCCTCCAGCGAGGCTTTCTTCTCTTCACGGGTGGTTGGAGCACCAGATAGTCCGGGATTCTGAGCACACCACCTGGCTGTAAGTAATCAAGGCCAATGAACTCCGGAATATCAGGAAACGAAGGCGGTGTAGTGCTGGGAGCTCCTCATTCGACCCCTCACATGGCACGGCGAAGATATCCCGGAGAATTCCCGGAGATTGCTTGGCAATTTGTAAATGTGCTTGGCAATAAATCTGATTCTGATTCTGATTCTGAGAATCTTGGTCTCCTCCGGATGGTCCCACATGCTATCCCAATTCATCACTCTCGCTGCCGCGTCCCGAGCCCATTGAGCTGTCTCAGGTGAGCAGGGCTCCAGAGCCCGCGACAGTGTGTCCTCCAGCAGACAAAGCGAGCGCAGCTCCCTCTCCAGCAGCTCAGTCATCGTGCCCGGAAAGCAGGTGAGTGAAAACGAGACAGTCCAAGAAATGAAAAAATAATTTGTGTGGGTGTAACTCGCTAAATCCTTTTAGGAGGCTGGACCATTCTGTCATAAGCTCCCTGTGTGCTTCTCCACAGCGCACGGAGGAGGAGAAAAAGGACGAATGGATTTAAATGCTGGGTTACACCAAACACACATTTATTAACACAAAAATGAACATACAGGAAACAAGACAACTCAGGTACACTAAAGGTCCTCCAGGATGCCCAACACACACACCGGAGAATTACACTGGGCAATGGCCAAAGCGTTGCAGCACAGCGGCAAACAAAAACACAAGCAGCTACTCACAGTGAGGGGGCAGTCCGAGTAGTCACAACGTTACCCGCGAGCACACACAGAAATAGTCCTTAGGCGACATGACAGTTAGACCGCAGAGGACAACCATTAAACACGTATAATGGTCCAGCGGCGTTTGTCTAGCAAAGAGCTGCTTATGTACAAATACCACTGGCTTTGCAAATTGGGAACACCTGGGCGAGGCGTGGGAAAGATGATTACTGGGGCGAACAGCTAACTGTCAGAGAAAGAGGGGGCGTGGCCAGACAGGTCAGAGCAGCAGCTACAGGCAAGAACAGAAACCATACACAGACATGAAAACAACGTGAAAACAAAACATAACACCACATGATAAACCCATTGCCTGAGCCACCAGGAACGATCAGAACCGAGCCCACAGGAAACACGGGCTTTGTTCATGAGAAATTGAACAGCTGACTGGTATCAAAACGGGCTCACCATGTTTATGACATTCCGTAGCAAACCCTGAAGATTTAAAGAGGCTCGTCAGAGACAAAAACAATATACTTTCTCACCAACCACCCACAAACAGTCAGACTTGGCTCCCACCACTCTTCCACACTGTCTCTTAGCACAGGCTCCCCCCAGGGCTGTATACTAAGCCCTCTACTGTACTCCCTGTATACCTTTGACTGTATTCTAACCCACCCAACCATCGTCATCATGAAGTACGTGGACGACACCACCTTGGTTGGGCTCATCACCAATTATGATGAGAAGGCATATAGGGTGGAGGTAGAGGATCTGCTGCTGTGGTGCAAAGCAAACAACCTGAAACTGAATGTCCAAAAAAACTCATATTGGACTTCAGGAAGAACAGACAGGACCCCCCCCCCCCCGCCCTCCTCATAAATGGTGACTGCATGGAAAACGTCCCCACCTTCAGGTTCCTGGGCACCCACATCTCCTCTGACCTTTCCTGGACTGTCAACACCAAGGCCCTGGTGAAGAAAGCCAAGCAGTGGCTGCACTTCCTCCATGTCCTGAGGAAGAACAACCTGGACCAGAAGCTGCTTTTGGCCTTTTATTGCTGCTTAGTGGAGAGCGTGCTCACCTACTGTCTGGGTGTGTAGTATGCCGGTTCCACAGATGAGAAAAGGAAGGCTGTGCAAAGGGTCATCAACACCACCCAAAAAATTATCGGCAGCCCTCTGCCCTCCCTGGAAGATATCTCCAGATCCTCCTGTCTCAGAAAGATCAATGCCATGACAGGAGACCCCTCACATCCCTCTCACCACCTGTTTGACTTGCTTCCCTCTGGACGACGGTTCAGATCAATCAGGTCCCACACCTCCAGACTGACAGTTTCTTCCCCTGGGCCATCCGGAGTGCATACAGTCAGAGGCCCTACCCCACTCCCCCCAAGCACTCACATGCACAGAACTGAGGACCTTTTTAATTATCACAATAACACACCTGTCTTTGCACTCCGCACTTTCATGCATATTGACCCATCCGTGAAACCACTACTATGTATATTTTCCATAATCCTTGGGCCATTTTACTCAGTTGTGTGTTCAATTGTGCGTTCTGCATTCTGCACTCTTATGTACATAGTTCCAATCACATAGCTACCACCATAACTGTGTATATTTCCATAATCCTGGGCCATTTTATTTCAGTTGTGTGTTTAATTGTGTGTTCTGTAACTGTTTCATCTAATCCTTCTCTCATACTTTATTGCGCAGTAGCCTGGTAGAGCATCCACAATTTTGTTGTACTGTACAGCTGTGCAATGACAAAGCCTATTCTATTTTATAAAGGGTCTTTCTTTAAGGGCGTATTCACTGTTTGGTCCGGACCAAAGGACCAAACAGTGGCTTCTGCAGATAGTTTGGTTTGTTTGTTGCAGTTTGTTTGGTGCGTTGGAACTCTGGTACGCACCAAACAAGCAAAGTCTGGTCCCCCTGAAAATGGGTCTCGGTTCTCTTGCAAACAAAGTCTGGTGCGCTCTGCCTGCAGTGTGAATCCAAACGGTGTATCCAGCGGACTAAAGGGCAGAAGTGCCCCTCAGCGTTTGTGTAACCATAGCAACATGTAGTCTGAGAAGAGGAAGTGGCATTTACCATAGTACATTTTGGTAGAAAATTACAATAAAGACAACTGAGAAGATCCAAGAAATCCTGTTACTGATGAAAGCCGAGGAGAAAAGTTAAAAAATGTCTCATTTGTGGTGGACAAACAACCAAGCTGAAGGGAACAGATTTCCGTTTTCGGGCCTGGCCAATCGATGAGCCTGATTTTTCTTCTTCGCCGAGATTTTTTCTTCCTGGTCAGTGGTGGTTTCGGCTACAGCGCCCCAAACAAGCAGTTGTTGTAACTGCGTAACGTTGTCCAGGCTGTTTGGTCCGCTGCAGTGTGAATGCAAACCAAACCAAACGAAGGTGTGAAAATTCCCTGCACAGTCGAACCAAGACCCCGGACTATCTTTGTCTGAATGCAGCCCAAGAGAAGCGAGTGGTTTGATATTTTTTCCATAACCAGGTGACAAATAGACACACTGCAGAAGGTTAAAATCTACAAAAACACCATCTTTCAGTCAATGGGTTCTTTATCTCCTGAGCCACTGCCGCCCCCAGCAGTGGCTCAGGAGGTAGAGCAGGTCGTCCAATAACCCCATGGTTGGCGGTTCGAATCCCATTCTCCCCAGATATCCTGCCGTTGTGTCCCTGGGCAAGACACTTCACCCCCAATTGCTCCTGGTGGGTCTGGAAGCGCCATGTTAGGTAGCATGCCGCCATCAGTGTGTGAATGTGTGTGTGGATAGCAGGATCTGTAAAGCGCTTTGGTCATCAAGAGATGAGAATAAAAGCGCTATATAAGTGAATGTCATTTACCATTTTATCTAACTTTCTTTACATTTCCATATTTGTAGGCGTTAAAGTTTGGGAAATGTCAGGGTTGGGTAAAGGTGAGAGTCTGCTATACACATTACATCTGCAAAACTATACCATCTCACTTCTTTTCATTATTTACTTAAGCAATAGAGGTCACTTAATGTCAAAATATACAATATGAATACCTGCTGGTAAAAACAACCACAGGAAGGTTTCGAGAATTATTTCCAAATGGAGCACATTGGGCCCAGTAATAATTATTTGAAATGAAAAATCAGGTCATATGAATCACCTTAAATGTATCACTTCTTGGCAAAGCAAATCAGTTAAATATTAAAAGGAAAAGTTTAGGAGTTGGATCCAACTCTTAACTGATTTGCATGGTGAATGACTTTTTCTTGTTTTTTACTTCACAGTGGAAAACTAGAAAGGTTTTCCAAAAAAGACCTCAAGGTTTAAAAAACTGAAAAAACCAAACATGTCTACATAATGACATTCAGGTTATGACAACGCAAAACATCTCACACAGGTTAATCTGTGTGATGTGGCGAATTGGAGCAAAGTACATGACTACTGTCAGATCATTGCTCCTCCAGCTAAACATCAAAGATTTCTCAGCCACGGCCATCAAAACGATGATGAAAATTATACATTCATGAGGATCACTGGAGGGAAAAGTGCTTACTTATTGTGATGCCTCAGCAACATTCACTTGTGTTCAGACAATTTAAACCCTTTCATTTACTTTTTTTTTTCTGTTTCGTTGCTTGGTTTGACTCTGCCCAGCCAGCATGTCCATGTGAGCCCAACGATAGATTTAATCTGGGCTGTCTTATAGGTCCCATGTGGGTTTGTCGACAGGTTCCATGTTGGCCTCATCTGCGTTTGCCCACATGGACTTTACCTGTCGTACAGGTAAGCAGGTAATCCTAGGTTTACCTGCTTTAAACCCATCTGGGCCCCACATGGATTTACCACAGGTGAGCAGGTTTCAGTAACACTTGTGCCACAGGCAAAATTATGCAAAAAAAATTCACAAATTTATGAGGAAAAAAAAGTGAAATTTTATAATAAAAAAATTACAAATTTACAAAAAATAGTTTGAATTTATGAGAAAAAAGTCATAAATTTACTAGAAAAAAGTTGCAAATTTAGGAGAAAAAAGTGAAAATTTAGGCGAAAAAAGTTGCAAATTTACAAGAAAAAAGTGTAGAATTACTTGAAGAGTTGCATATTTACTAGAAAAAAATAGTAAATCTTACCAAAAAAGTTAAAAAAAAAATATGAGGGGAAAATAATAGAAAATAAAAATTGCAAATTAACAAAAAAGTAGTAATAATATGCAAATAAATTGAAAATCTATGACAAAAAGGTTCCAATTTTATGAGGAAAAGCTGTAAGTTTACAGTTTTAAAAAAAAATAAATTTTTGAGAAAGTTCCAAATTTACAAGAAAAATGTCACAAATTTATGGTAAAAAAGTCACAAATTTACAAGAAAATTGCAGATTTTTAATAAAAAAAAGTAACAAATTTAAGAGAAAAAGTGTCATGAATTGCCTCTTAAGGCAGGAACGGAGACCCACGCGCTGAACTGTAGTTTGTGGTATTTATTAACAAAAAGCACAAAGTCCCAAACAGTGCACCAACACAAAAATCCAAACAGTTAATAAAGTAAACTTATGGATGGGAACAAAACTCACCAGAACAGGGTAAGGATTCTGGTGGAGATGGGAATGTGTAAGACTCCAGCAAAAAGGAATAAAAATAACAGCCCTTAAATAGGGCCAGAAACAAACGATACAAGGGATAACAGGTGTGGATCACATGAGCGAGCAGGAGGTAACAGTGATTACAACTGGGATCAGCTAGGAGCAATGAGAGGGAGAAGATGGGACTGACAGCTGCAGCGATGGGAGGAGAGAAAACACAACAGAATATGAATATAATGGGATGACAAATAAAGGCTAGTAAACCCAAATATGTAAATACAAAAACTACAATGAACGTAAACAGGAAAATAAATCACACTAAGAAACAATACAGAACATGTGAAAACCAACCAAAGATAAAATAATAGGAATTACAACTCAAAACTACCACACTATACAAATACGAAAAAAGGCAAAGAGACTGAACCCGGCGGATTCCCCCCATGCTCAGATCATGACAAAAAGTAGCAAGATTACAGTAAAAAAAGTGGCAAATTTATGAGAAAGTTCCAAAATTACAAGAAAAATTTAGCAAATTTGCAAGAAAAAGTCACAATTTTACAAGGAAAAACTAATAAATTTATGAGAAAAAGCTGCAAGTTTACAGTAAAAAAGTTGCTAATTTATGAAAACGTTTCATATTTTCAAGAAAATTTTATCAAATTAGAGGGAAAAGTCACAAATTTACAAGAAAATAGCAAATTTATGAGAAAATAAGTAAACAGGCAAAGTCCATGTTGGCAAGGGGCCAACATGGAATCCATGGACAAACCCAATGGGACCCCCAGCTGTAACCTTTGGTGGGGCCCACATGGACATGCTGCTTGGGTGTGTACAGCTGTGCATCATGGTCTATGTCTTCATGGAGCACAAATGCAGCTCTTTGTTTGTTTAGTGTCCTCACAGTTTTCAGTTCATTACACTTTCTGTGGCCTCGGCAAGCATGGCATGTTGACACTCAGCGAAAAAATGATGAGCAGCTTTGCTCACAGCGACGAGCACATGCACTGCGGGTAAACACGCTTCTTGTACAGACAGTGAATTTTTGTAACTATATTGACTTGGCAGCTGCACTGAACGAAGACGCCTGTGCAAACGAAAATGTAATAACTTCATGTCGAAACTTAGAGGCTCCGTTAACTTCAGTTTTAAATTAGAAGTAGAAAGATGAATACGCAATGCTACAAAAATACTTTACTTCCTGTCATCTTCCCCAGTATGCTTCACCTGCTTCATCATTGTATCTCTATATGTCTGGATTAATTATGCATGCAGGGCAACCAACAAAAGCCAGCCATGCACATAATTAAAACCAAAAAAGAATCTCCTCAGCACTTTTTTTTAAGCTGTGGAACAACAAAAACATGTCCTAAATATACAATGTCATGCATAATTGGATAGAATCAAAAACAGATGATGGATCATTGCAAAGAAAACGACCCAGGAGGCCAGGGCAAACTCGGCGTTCAAACAGATGACAAATCCTCCTACTTCACACACTGATCACACAAAACTGACAAAGGCAGAAAAGAAAAACATATATATTTCATATCTACTCCCCCATGGCTCCCTAAGCTAATTTACATATTGCTTTGAAAATATGATAGGACGTGTTCGGAGTCAGAGAAGTAACAACATGGTGTGGCTCAAAATGTCACAAACACAACTCAACAGGTGTTGAAGAGAAATGCGTGGATGGTGTGCGCATGTTAAGAAAAAATGTATTTCAGCAATTAAGCTTTGTAATAGAGAGGTGTAGAAAAATATTCAATACTGATGAGTAAGAAAACTGATAATTAGAATCAGCTGGTCAGATGGTAACTAGAGGCAGCCAGGAGGCAAACAAAATAGAATATGGAAATAATAACATTTATATATTCTAGATTTATGCCAGAACTACTGAATCTGTTTATAAAAGCCTGTATTTTTCCAATCTTTACCCCATCCAGGAGGTAATGTTTTCACGTCTGATTGTTAGCAGGATAATGCAAAAACTACTGGATGGATTTTGATGACACTCTCACCAGAGGTGGCCTTTGGGCTATGGATGAACCTTATTGCATTTTGGAGGTGATTTGGGTCAGGATGCAGTCTGGATCACTTTTTCACTTCCTTTGACATTGTGAGATAGGGTCTTGGTAGAGGTTTGCACTCTCTGAGTGCCCTCTAGTTGCCCTTGTTATCATTCTAATAAAATAAATTCTACTACACTGCAGGCAACAAATACCTCTATAATGTATAATGTAATATTTTCATACAAGGACAACATTTTTGGGATAAAAGTTGAGGCCAACAAAGGAATGTTAAAATCTGCAGATCTGTTGTTTGTCACTGGAGGCAGGTTCTAAAAAAACAATAGCAAATTTAGGGGAGAAAAATGGTAACTTACAAGAAAATAATCGCAAAATTATTAGAAATAAGTTTAATGTTTTTAAGGAAAAAAACTACAGATTTACAAGAAACATCATAAAATGAAAGAAAAGTTTTATATTTAGGACCAAAAAAATTGCCCATAACTAATGCTGACAGCCTAGTTTACACTTAAAACTAGACTGTTTTGAGACTGTGATTTTAAGGCTTCTTGCATAATTTTCTGGTCAAAAGCTGCTTAAATTGGCTCACTGCAAAGCAGAAGTTGACATTGGTTAACTTTAGATATTTTTTTTTAAAAACACACTTTTTCCCTTGATTTATAGCTGTATGTTATGTGTTACTACCACCAGAACGTGACAGGATATTTGTCAGTAAAGCTATTGTTTTTGCTAATTTTATTGTGAACATAGGTCCAAGGAGTGGGGTTCATGAAACCCATCCAAGCATGATGAATAGTATATCATGTACTCTACTTTAGTAAAGTTAAACCTTTTTGATGTTGAGAGAGGTTTCTCTATCGAGGGAAACATGAAGTGCTAAACATCAAAACATCCTGTGCAAAGCTTTTAATCCTCGGTGTACAGCACAAAGCAGAGCAGTCAGCAAAGGTGCGGCCAATGATTAACACTCAGTGGCTAATGTAGTCATCAGATGATAAAAATAATAATAATGTTGTGTTTGATTTTTAGATGAGTAAAGCAAACAGCACTACTCATCGAAAAGCAGCTAAAGATGATGTGCTTCAAAATATAAGATAAGATAAGATAAGATAAGCTTTTATTAGTCCCACAATGGTGAAATTCCAGGATTGCAACAGCACAGGGATAGCAACACTCAGAGCAACAATCAGAAGGCAAGAGAAAAACAAGAGCAGCGAGCATACATATGTCGTCGGCCTCCATCGGTCTATGATGACCATGGAAGAGAATCCTAAACGTCTACTCTGCTGGAACAGCACCGCCTGTGGCTGAACAGGCCGATGCGCGAATGGCAGTCCCTGTCACACAGGTCGCACTTGTGGGTGGTCTCCGTGCTGCTGGGTCTGTGGCGGTTCTTCCTGCGGGTCCTTTTTTCATATGCTGCAGCAGTCAGTCTCTCTTCACCCGCCTTGAGCTGCCTGGTCAGGGTGCCTCTCCATTTGGAGCGGTCCGTTGCAAGGTCCTCCCAGCGCTCGGTGTTGATCTCCAGGGCCTTCATGTCTCTCTTGCAGACGTCTCTAAAGCGCAGCTGTGGGCGGCCAATGTCTCTCCTGCCAGTGGCCAGTTCTCCGTAGAGGACGTCTTTGGGGATTCTGCCATCCTCCATACGGTGAATGTGGCCTAGCCAGCGGAGCCTGCGCTGCCTGAGTAGAGTGAACATGGAGGGAAGGCCGGTGCGGGACAGAACTTCTGTGTTGGGCACTTTGTCCTGCCAGGATATGTCCAGGATGTGGCGAATGCAGCGCAAGTGGAAGGAGTTCAGTCTCTTTTCCTGCCGGGTGTATGTTGTCCATGTCTCACTCCCATAGAGCAGTGTGCTGATGATGCAGGCGTTGTACACTGCCATCTTCGTCTTGACAGAGAGTTTGGGATTCTCCCACACTCGTGTGGTGAGGCGAGCGAGTGTGAAGGCTGATTTTCCAATCCTCTTGTTGATCTCTGTATCAAGGGAGAGGTTGTTGCTGATCGTGGACCCCAGGTACGTGAACTGATTCATGACCTCCAGCTCATAGTCATCGATGGTGATGGTTGGTGGTGCTTCTGTGCCTTGCGCCAAGACGTTAATCTTCTTCAGGCTGATGGTAAGCCCGAAGTCCTTGCATGCCTGGGAGAAGTGGTCCATCAGGGTCTGATGGACCGGGGTCCATCAGGGTCTCCTGCTGTGTGTGGGTTGCGACTGCAGCGTCGTCTGCAAACAGCATATCTCTGATTAGAGCCTCGCGTACTTTGGTTCTGGCTTTCAGGCGGGCGAGGTTGAAAAGCCTGCTGTCAGATCTTGTGTGCAGGTAGATTCCCTCTGTTGCTGTGCTGAAGGCATGCCTCAGGAGCATAGCAAAGAAAATCCCAAAGAGGGCTGGCGCAAGTACACAGCCCTGTTTCACTCCGCTGCGTATGTTGAATGGCTCTGAGACGTTGCCATTGTGCTGCACTATCCCCTGCATGTTGGTGTGAAACGATTCGGTGAGGCTTTGCAACTTTGGTGGGCATCCTATCTTTGGCAGGATCTTGAAAAGGCCCTCTCTGCTGACCAGATCGAACGCTTTGGTGAGGTCGATGAAGGCGATGTACAGGGGCATGTTCTGTTCTCTGCATTTCTCCTGGAGTTAGCGGATGGAGAATATCATGTCTACCGTCGATCGCTCAGCGCGGAAGCCACACTGAGACTCGGGGTAGACACGTTCGGCAAGCTTCTGTAGACGAACGAGAACAACTCGTGCGTAGACTTCGCCAACAACGCTGAGGAGGGAGATGCCCCTGTAGTTGTTGCAGTCGCTTCTCTCCCCTTTGTTTTTGTAGAGGGTGATGATCTTGGCGTCCCTCATGTCCTGTGGTACAGCACCTTCCTTCCAATACTGGCAGAGGACGTCATGCAATGGCAGCAGTAGGGCGGTCTTGCAGTGCTTGATCAGGTCAGGGGGTATGCCGTCGTTGCCGGGTGCCTTGCCAGCGGCCAAGCTATCAATGACCTTGCTGAGTTCGTCGATGGTTGGCTCGGCATCAAGTTCGTCCGTGGATGGCAGGCAGTCGATGGCATCAAGGGCTGACGGTGTCACGGTGTTCTGTCTGGAGTAGAGGTCGGAGTAGTTTTCCACCCATCTCTCCATCTGCTTGTTCTTTTCTGTGATCATCTCCCCAGTGGAGGATTTGAGGGGGCAGTCTTGCTCTGAACTGGACCAAGTGCTTTCTTGATGCCATCATACATACCACGGATGTTCCCTGTTATGGCAGCGGTTTGAATGTCTTGGCTGAGCTGAGTCCAGTACTCGTTGGCACAGCGCCGAGCAGTCTGCTGAACTTTGCTTCTCGCAGCCCTGAGAATCTGGAGATTCTTCTTGTTTGGGTACTTCTTGTACTCAGCAAGTGCTGAGCGCTTGGCTTCAATGACGGGGGTCATCTCGGTCAACTTGGCATCAAACCAGTCCTGTGACTTCGAGGTCTTCCTCCCAAAGGTAGCCAAGGCTGTGCGGTGGATGGTGTTTCGCAGCTCTTCCCACTTCTGCTTTGCAGATTCTCCTTCTTGTGGTACACCAAGTTCCTTCTCAAAGGTGGAGGCAAACTGCTCAACAAGTTCTGGTTGGGCCATCTTGCTGGTGTCAATCCATGCCTTTCCAGGCTGTCTAGCACGATGGAATTTCTTCAGCTGCAGCTTGACCTTGCAACACACCAATGAATGGTCTGTGTCGCAATCTGCACTCTGGAACGAACGGGTGATTAGCATGTTCTTCAGTGAGGTGCGCCTGGTCAGGATCAAGTCCAGCTGGTGCCAGTGCTTTGAGCGCGGATGTTGCCAGGAAACCTTGTGTTGGGGCTTGGTCTTGAAGAACGAGTTTGTGATGCACAGATTGTGATATGTGCAGAACTCGAGCAGCCGCTGTCCGTTGTCGTTCATTCTGCCCACGCCAAATGGTCCAAGACAGGAGGGCCAGGAGTTATGGTCAGCACCCACTCTGGCATTGAAGTCTCCAAGGAGAATGAGTTGTTCAGAGTTGGGGATGATCCTGACAATTGTTGCGAGATTCTCGTAGAACTCGTCTTTTGCCTCTGGTGTGGCTGTCAGTGTTGGGGCATACACACTGACGAGGGTGACTGGGCCTTGAGTGGTGTTCAGGCGGAGGGTGAGGAGTTGTGCAGAGCCATTGCTGCCTGTTTCCACCATCTTCAGCAAGGTGTTCTTCACTGCAAAGCCCACTCCGTGTTCCCTGTGTTCGTCACTGCCCTTTCCCTGCCAGTAGAACGTGTAGTCCTTCTCTCTCAGTGTGCCTGCGTCAGCCAACCGTGTTTCCTGGAGAGTGGCGATATCCACTCCCAGTCTCTTCAGCTCATTATTGATGATGGCAGTCTTCCTGGTGTCGTTGATGTCCTTGAGGTTAGCAGCGAGTCCTGTCATCATAGTGCGGACGTTCCAAGTTCCCAGTTTTAGAGTTGGTCTCTTTTGTTTTATTGTCTTGCCTGGTGCGAAGGTTCTCAGCCTGCTGTTCGGACTTCTCCTCATCCCCATGCACCCAATGAGGAAAGCAAGCTGTGGCGGGACAACACCTTATTGGCTGGGGGCTGCCCAGCTTGAGGCAGGCGGTAGCTGTCCAGTGAGATCCGATGATCCCTCCCACCGTCGGGAATAATCCCTGGCGCCGCGCTTTACGCCAATTGAGCGGTGGCTTATAACCGGTAACTGTCATTCCCCGTGTTTTGTCTACGCCGAGGGTGAAGCTGGAGTGTCCTCTCCAGTGATCCGGTGTTCTACCTTCCAGCGTTGGGCATTGGTAGGATTCAAGCCTGGGCAGGAAGATATGGAGGACAAGATGTTGCCCATGCAGCATGTCCCCCCTCTCCACGTCACTGATGAATCCAAAGGAACAGCAGGGCTGCTGCAGTTTGGCACCAGCGCCGTTGCATACATATGTACATATAAATATAAATATATATATATATATATATATATATATATATATATATATAGACACACAGTGCGGAGCATTGTAGCTAAATGGAATAAATATATGAGTATATAAACACACAGTGCGGAGTATTGTAGCTAGATGGAATAAATATGTAGATATATAAACACACACAGTACTGAGCATTGTAGCTAGATGGAATAAATATGTAAATATATAAACACACACAGTGTGGAGCATTGTAGCTAGATGGAATGAATATATAAACACACACAGTGTGGAGCATTGTAGCTAGATGGAATAAATTTGTAGATATATAAACACACACAGTGTGAAGCATTGTAGCTAGATGGAATAAATATGTAGATATATAAACACACACAGTGCGGCGCATTGTAGCTAGATGGAATAAATATATAAATATATAAACACACAGTGCGGAGCATTGTAGCTAGATGGAATAAATATGTAGATATATAAACACACACAGTGCGGAGCATTGTAGCTAGATGGAATAAATATGTAGATATATAAACACACACAGTGCGGAGCATTGTAGCTAGATGGAATAAATATGTAGATATATAAACACACAGTGCGGAGCATTGTAGCTAGATGTAATAAATATATAAATATATAAACACAGTGCGGAGCATTGTAGCTAGATGGAATAAATATGTAGATATATAAACACACACAGTGCGGAGCATTGTAGCTAGATGGAATAAATATGTAAATATATAAACACACAGTGCAGAGCATTGTAGCTAGATGGAATAAATATGTAAATATATAAACACACAGTGCGGAGCATTGTAGCTAGATGGAATGAAACAGCACAACTGTCTACTTAGTTATCCTACATGGTATGATTATGCACCCATACATATTCTCACCCTCCATAGCGACCGGTATTTTCCTAGTTGTATACCGGAGGGGACCACTGTGTAAGTCTATTGCGTCTTTTGCATTCAATACTATTAGGTTGTCACGCCTTTTTGCTATCTCTGCGAGCAGCCCTGCTTAGGTTGTACAGTCTGACAGCCATAGGTAGGAAGGACCTGCGAAACCTCTCGGTTGTGCACCTAGGATGATGTAGTCTGCTGCTAAATGAGCTCCTCAGTGCATTCAGTACGTCCTGCATAGGGTGGAACTCGGACTCCAGCAGAGATGACAATTTGGCCACCATCCTTCTCTCTCCCATCTCCTCCACTGGGTCAAGGCGCTGCCCCAGGACAGAGCTAGCTTTCTTGATCAGTTTGTTCAGTCTCTTCCTATCGGCTGCTGTAATGCCACTGCCCCAGCAGACCACTCCAAAAGTGATGGCTGATGCCACCACCGTGTCATAGAATGTCTTCAGCTGCGCCCCTTGTACACCAAAAGGCCTGAGTCTCCTCAGTAGGAACAGCCTGCACTGTCCCTTCTTGTAGAGTGCGTCAGTATTGTGTGACCAGTCTAGTTTATTGTTCAGATGAACACCCAGGTACTTATAGGATGTCACCATCTCGATGTCTGTTCCCTGTATATTTACTGGTGCTGTGAGGGGTTGTCCTTGCCTGCGGCAGTCCACCACCAGCTCCTTAGTTTTCCTCGCGTTGATCTGGAGGTAGTTCCGATGGCACCAGTCCACAAAGTCCTTCATAAGCCCCCTGTACTCAGCTTCATCTCCGTTGGAGATGAGGCCAACGATCGCAGAGTCGTCAGAGAACTTCTGTAGATGACAGTGTGTTGTGTTGTGTGAGAAGTCCGCAGTATAAAGGGTGAACAGGAAGGGAGCCAAAACCATTCCCTGGGGGGCCCCCGTGCTACCGATGATTGTGTCGGACACACAGTCCCGGGTTCTCACAAACTGAGGCCGGTTTGTGAGGTAGTCCAGGATCCATGATGACAGGTGCTTGTCCACCCCTGCGCGCAGCAGCTTGTCCTTCAGGATCATTGGTTGGATGGTGTTGAAAGCACTGGAGAAGTCAAAGAACATGATCCTCACCGCATTCCCAGGCTTCTCCAGGTGGGACAGAAAACGGTGAAGGAGGAAGATCACCGCATCCTCCGCCCCAATGCCATGCTGGTAGGCAAACTGGAGTGGCTCCATCGCTGGTCCCACCAGGGGGCAGAGGTCAGCAAGGAGCACTCTCTCCAGGGTATAAATAATATATTTGTATATCTGAAATATAATTTCAAATATACAAATGACTTCACATTTTTGTTTTTAAGATGAGCCTTTATTAGTCCCACAATGGGGAAATTCCAGATGCTTCTTAGAGTCACAATCCCTACCACCTCAATTTTCTAAAATCAATATATAACCCATAAAAAAAGTTGTGAAAACCAGTCTTTTCCTCAGGTTTAGTAGGAACATTTTACTTTATTTTATACCTTTGAAGATAACCAGGTTGATATAAATAATTGCCATTTCTGTGCGAAGCTAAGCTATAAGCTAAACAGCTGTTTGCTCCATCTGTTTACTCAGACTACAGGTATGAGAAGAGGTTGTCTACTTTTTAAACACACTGAGCTATGCTGAGACACAGTAAGTATTTGAGTAAAACTCTGTATACTGTAAAACTTTCAGCAACAAAAACCACGATGAGTTGATTTTTTTTTTTTTTTAATTTCCAGGAATAGGTGACTGCCCTCATAAGCAATGTTGGGAGTAATGCGTTACAAAGTAACACATTACTGTAACGCCACTACTTTTGCAGTAACATGCTGTGTAACGAAATTACTGTTTAAAAATTCAGTAATGCATTACAGTTACTGAAATTTGATCAGATGCATTACTTGTTTTATTAATATGGATATGTGGCCGACACACATTGTGGGCTCACGTTGCCACAGAGACAGGACTGCATGTGTATTGTGGGGTGTCACGTCTGCAAGGACAAAAGACTCGAATCTGCAGAAGATAACAAGGAAGTGTGAGATTTGTCTCTTTGTCCCACAGAAGATGCCCCGGAGAGAATTCCGGTTCATCAGGAAATGAGAGACAATGGTGAAGCTTCAAAGGGATGCTTTGTAACTGTATGTTTACTGAAGACACCATGTGACTTGAATTCTGATGCTGGAAACGTATAAAAGGGTGTTGAGATATGATTCTTTCTCTTTCCTGCTTTGAGAATGCTAGAAGCTGTGTTCTGTCAAATAAAGCTGGTTTATGACTAAACTCAGCCTCGTCATTTGAGCACACACTTCTACACTGGTGACCCCGACGTGATATGAGCACACAGAATTCTCCTGAGCAGGGCTCGGCGGAAGCCAGCCTGATGGCCGCCTCCACGATCCGGCTGCCTGATTTCTGGCAGCACAGCCCGCGCTCATGGTTTAGCGCAGTCGAGGCGCAGTTCAACCTCCGGAGAATCTCCAACGACGACACAAGATTCTACCACGTGGTAGCGAAGCTGGACAGCGACACGGTCCAGAGAGTGGAGGATCTGGTTAACCATCCACCAGACAGTGACAAGTACAGCGCATTGAAGGACTCGCTGATCAGCCATTTCACCCCCTCAGTCCAACAACGAGCAGAGGGGCTCCTGGCGCTGACGGAGGCAGAAAACGATAGACCTGCGGACCTGATGGTGAAGATGCTGCAGCTCAAAGCCTCTGAGGATGGCGAATTCATTTTCGCCCACCTTTTCCTTCGAACCCTACCACCAGCAGTGAGAGTGGCCCTGGCAGAGTCGCCCCGATTGGCCAGGCGAGATTACCATGGGTTGAGCAAGGAGGCGCAGAGGTTGGTCGACGCCCACAAGCGGAACGCGGTTTCAGCCGCGGCAGCCAGTCCGGGAACGGCGTCCGGAGACAGCGCAGGTCCAGCGGCTGCGGCGCCAGACGCACCAACGGCGGCGGCGACGGGAGCCAGACGACGCGAAGCGGAGAACGGCTCATGCTTCTACCACCGCCGTTTTGCAGAGAGAGCGCACAGGTGCGTCCCACCGTGCAATTTTAAGTGCCAGGGAAACGCCAAGACCGAGGGCCGGTAGCAG
Source organism: Pholidichthys leucotaenia (assembly GCA_020510985.1). Classification (NCBI taxonomy): domain Eukaryota; kingdom Metazoa; phylum Chordata; class Actinopteri; order Cichliformes; family Pholidichthyidae; genus Pholidichthys; species Pholidichthys leucotaenia. The sequence continues at coordinate 270,162,834 of CM035846.1, read as the reverse complement.
CTGTGACCCTCGGCAACGAGAACAGGCTGCTTTACCTGACGGATGCACGCTCGGGGAAACAGTTCCTCGTGGACACGGGCTCTCAGCTGAGCTTCGTCACACCCACCTACGCGGAACGGCTGTCGCCTTCTAAAGCCCCCTGGGTGTCAGTGTCAGCAGCGAACGGCTCCACGATTAAAACGTTTGGTGAGAGGACCATGCTTCTGTCCTTACAGGGCCGTTCATTTGAGTGGACATTTATTGTAGCAGCAGTCAGTTTCAACATGTTAGGGGCTGATTTTTTGTGCTCACATGGTTTATTGGTTGACCTTGCTAATAGACGTCTGATTAATGCACTGTCCTTTCATTCTATTCCCTGCACAGCTCGGGTGGCCCCGCCGACTGCACGTGCCAGCGTCTCAGCTGCGGGTGGTAAGTTTCACACTTTGCTTGCTCAGTTCCCAGCACTTACAGTCCCCATGTTTTCAGCAACGGTGGCTAAACATGGGGTAGAACATTTCATAACAACCACCGGCCCTCCCGTTTTTGCAAAAGCTCGGCGCTTGGACCCAGCTAAACTGGCCATCGCGCGCAAGGAGTTCACTAATCTGGAAAAACTGGGCATTGTTAGACGCTCCAAGAGCCCTTGGGCTTCACCGTTACACATGGTCCCAAAGGCTGACGGCCCGTGGCGACCTTGCGGTGATTTCCGCAGGTTGAACAACGTTTCAGCTCATGACCGCTACCCGATTCCGCACATTCAGGATTTTTCTATTCATTTGGCGGGGCGCGCATTTTTTCTAAAATAGACTTGGTGCGCGGCTACCACCAGGTTCCAGTGCGCGCGCAGGATGTACCCAAAACAGCGGTCATAACTGCTTTCGGCCTTTTTGAGTTCTTGCGCATGCCTTTTGGCCTCAAGGGGGCCGCACAGACTTTCCAACGCATGATGGATGCAGTTTTACACGACCTTCCTTTCGTGTTCGTTTATTTGGACGATATTTTGGTAGCTAGCGCGTCCGAAGGCGAACATGAAAAACACCTCACAGCAGTTTTCCAGAGGCTTGCAGAGCACGGGTTAATAGTTAACCCAGCGAAGTGCCATTTTGGGGTGGCGCAGATTGATTTTTTGGGACATCACGTTTCGGCAGAGGGAGCGGTTCCCCTTCCAAATAAAGTGCGTGCCATAACGGATTTTCCGCAACCTCAAACGGTCAAGGCGCTTCAGGAGTTTCTAGGGATGGTTAATTTTTACAACCGATTCCTCCCAAGCGCAGCACGACTCATGCAGCCATTGTACACCACGTTAAAAAAACAAAAACCTGCAAATAAGGTTGAATGGTCTCCGGAGCGGGAGCGCACTTTTGCCCAGGTCAAATCAGCCCTGGCAAACGCAGTTTTGTTAGCGCACCCAGTTCCAACGGCCCGCATGGTGCTCACCACTGACGCTTCCGATGTTGCGGTGGGGGCGGTAGTTGAACAGTTTGTGGCAGGTACCTGGCAACCCCTCGCGTTTTTCAGCAGGACTTTGCGCGATAGTGAACGGAAATACAGTGCGTTTGACAGGGAGCTTTTGGCCCTACACTTGGCCATCCGTCATTTTCAGTTCTGGTTAGAGGGGCGACGTTTCACCGCTTTTGTGGATCATAAACCGCTAACTTTTGCCATGGCCAAAATTTCAGAACCTTGGTCAGGCCGGCAACAAAGGCAACTAGCCGCAATATCGGAGTTCACTACTGATATTCAGCATGTCGCGGGTAAACACAATGTTGTGGCAGATTGCCTCTCGCGTGCGGTAGCACCGCCAAGCCCCATAGGGGCAGACTCTGTAGCCATGGCCGCGGGCCCGGGCAGCGACGCGGGAGCGCGCGCAGCCCCGGTCTGTGTTGGGTTAGATCATGCAGCCATGGCTGCGGAGCAGGTTAACGATGCAGACGTGCGCGCGCTCCAGTCTGGACCAACAGGGTTAAGGCTGGAGCACAGGGTGCAACAAAACGGTATGCCCCCGCTAATCTGCGATGTCTCCACGGGACGGCCCCGCCCCGTGGTGCCAGCCGCGTGGCGTCGCCGTGTTTTTGACTTGGTCCATTCTCTCGATCAAATTGGTGGGGGAGAAATTTGTTTGGCCCGGGTTGCGCAAAGAGGTCAAGGAATGGGCGGCAGCCTGCGTAGCGTGTCAGCGAGCCAAAATATACAGACACACTAAGGCCCCGTTAGAACCTTTTCACATCCCCGCTAAGCGTTTTGATCATGTGCATATTGACCTGGTCGGCCCGCTTCCGTTATCACACGGGCACACACATCTTTTGACGATGGTAGTCCGCACCACGCGCTGGCCAGAGGCGATTCCTCTGACATCAACCACACCGGAAGAAGTTGCGCGAGCATTTTTAGCAGCGTGGGTTGCGCGTTTTGGTGTACCGTCGGACATAACGTCCGACAGGGGTCCCCAATTTATTTCCGAGCTATGGTCATCGATGGCCCGCAGCTTGGGGGTGAAGATTCATCACACCACCGCGTATAACCCCCAGGCTAATGGTTTATGCGAACGCTTTCTCAGGTCATTGAAAGCAGCCCTCAGAGCGTTGCTAACGGATACAAATTGGGTAGACAAACTTCCATGGGTTTTATTGGGGTTGCGTTCTGCACCTAAGGAAGATTTGCATGCTTCCCCGGCTGAATTAGTTTTTGCACAACCGCTCCGTTTGCCCGGGGAATTTCTTCCCGATAATCCCGCACCTAATGGCCCCCCTGCTCAGCCGTGGCAGAGCGGCTCAGGAGCAAACACGCTCCCTGGCCCAGTCCATCACAGTTTCCCACACGTTTTTGTGCCAAAGGCTTTAAAAAATGCAGAGTTTGTTTTTGTTAAACATGATGCTCAGCGTCCAAGTTTGCGGCCGTTTTACGACGGACCATTTCAAGTGCTGGAGACCGGGCAGAAGCATTTTCTGCTAGATTTAGGGGGCAGAAGGGAGCTGATTTGCATAAACAGGCTCAAACCCGCTTTTGTTCTGGCTGACGAGGAGGTGCAGCTCGCGAGGCCCCCCCGCCGTGGCAGGCCACCAAGAGGACATTCTCCAAAGTCTTCACAGAAAGGTGCTAACAGCTTTAATCCACAGGTGCAGAGAGATGTTGCAGGTGCAGCCAAGCCAGGTTGCAGCAGATTCGGCAGAAGGTTAAAACCTAGGCAGTTGGTGGATTGATTAGCGATGTATGGAGTGCTTTGTGTTTTTCTTTTTTTTTTTGTTATGCCATGCAGGTTTTGCCTTACTAGACGTTTGGGGGGGGGGGGGTAGTGTGGCCGACACACATTGTGGGCTCACGTTGCCACAGAGACAGGACTGCATGTGTATTGTGGGGTGTCACGTCTGCAAGGACAAAAGACTCGAATCTGCAGAAGATAACAAGGAAGTGTGAGATTTGTCTCTTTGTCCCACAGAAGATGCCCCGGAGAGAATTCTGGTTCATCAGGAAATGAGAGACAATGGTGAAGCTTCAAAGGGATGCTTTGTAACTGTATGTTTACTGAAGACACCATGTGACTTGAATTCTGATGCTGGAAACGTATAAAAGGGTGTTGAGATATGATTCTTTCTCTTTCCTGCTTTGAGAATTCTAGAAGCTGTGTTCTGTCAAATAAAGCTGGTTTATGACTAAACTCAGCCTCGTCATTTGAGCACACACTTCTACAGATAGATATTTTTAGCACAAATAAATACAAACTGACCTGACATAGCTAACACAGCCATCAGTCAATGTGACCTGTTGCAAAGACCCTGTTCACTACTGAGCAGAGGAAAAGATGAAGCTACTTTGTTTTTGTGGAAATAGATTATTTTTCCTTTGTCACAGTTAAGGACAAAAGCATGTTGGTGGGTTGCAAGCCTATTTTAAGACCTACTGCAATCTTTAGAAGTGGCTAAAAACAGCAACAAGCTCTGACAAAGCTAGTGCTATGCTATGCTAACAACACCGTGTTAGTGGATTTGCACTATCTGAACAACCACAGCTGGATTTCAACCACAGGTATGCATCTGGACAGTTTGGGACCCAACAAGAATTAAACCAACTGATTGCTAGATACGTCATTACAGAATGAAGATGTGATGACAGTCATTTTCCATCAGACAGCTGAGACTGTGATCCACTGAAGTTAAAACGCATTTCCTTGCTACTTGGATAAAGATTATTCATTCACTACCAGAAATCCACGGAGCTGCTCATCCGTAAGCTGCCCATCCAGCGCCTGGTGAGGGAGATCGCTCAGGACTTCAAGACCGACCTGTGCTTCCTGAGCTTCGCTGTCATGGCTCTGCAGGAGGCCAGCGAGGCCTACCTGGTGGGTCTCTTCTTCGCTAAGAGGGTCACCATCATGCCCAAAGACTTCCAGCTGGCCCGCCGCATCCGCGGAGAGAGAGCTTAGACTTTCTGCTGCACATTCACCAACCATAATGCTCTGCACTGTGTGTCTATATATATATATATATATATATATATATATATATATATATATATACGTGTATATACTGTATATATACAGTATATAGTAATATGTACATATGTTTACTAGCTGTTCTTGTTTTTTCTTGCCTTCTGATTGTTGCTCTGAGTGTTGCTATCCCTGTGCTGTTGCAATCCTGGAACTTCCCCATTGTGGGACTAATAAAGGCTTATCTTATGTTATCTTATCTTATCTTAAAAGGAATTTGAGGGACTGGATCATGTCTCTGTCACAACAGACCATTTGGACAGTGGATAATGGACATTTTCTTTGGATCACTGCACATCAGATTAAATCCGTAATATAAAGGTAAGCTAAACACTGACAGCCTTATGCAGTGTTACCAACTCACTTTTTTTGTGTGATTCTCACTCTTTCCCTCTTTCTCACTCCACAAACCCCATGTCTCACTCCAAAATGAGGAAATTGCTGGCAATATCATGTTGATTTTCTTCAGATTTTTCTCACAATAAGAGCTCTCAAGGCAGGATAAAGCAGACTGAACATGTTCTAAAAGCTCTGTCTGAAGCGGTCTGTTTTCAGCCTGACATTAATAAGCGCATAATATAATCTATAAATTACTGACATGTGCTGGCCACCGGGCAGCTGAGGGTTTAAATGGAGGGCTTGTGCAGGCAGGATCAAGTGCAATGATGATTTATTGAACAAAACAAAGAGTAAAACAAAGCAGTGCATGGACTGAAAACTAAACTAACACAAAGCAAAAACTTGGCAGGCAAAACTCACATGTAGTGATGGGACGGCAAGCTCCAGAGCTTTGAGGGTGCTCCAAGCTTATCCAGGAAATATTTGGCGAAACACATTTCAAGGCATGTATTGCTGATGTATGTGTTGACGTTGTACCATGTGACTGGGTCAGGAAGCCATTCATGATTTTGCACACAACATGAAATAAAATGAGAAAAAATCTCCATCCCTCACATTTTGTTTTGTCATGTTTGACTGTGTAAGGGATTTGTCACAGCCAATTTTCACAGCCAGCACCAAAAACATGGACTTCTCCCATTTGGGAACATTTTGAGCGCATTTCTCCCATTGATGTATTTTCTACAAATAGTGGATATTTATTGTGCCTGAGGTAATGGCTTAGCGGTAAAGCATGTGCTCTACAAGTGAAAGGCTGGGGTTTGAATCCCAGCTAGGTCATTCTTGTAATTCTATTTTTATTTGCAAAGTGAAGTGTCTGTTGTGTTTCAAAGAGCTTGGATCATTATTACGCATCATTATGCTGAGGCACTATTGCTATTGTGCCCTGCATGAGAATAAGGACAGAGTTGAACATACTGGTAAAGACAGTATAAGATTGTTGAAAATGTATCGTTTCTTAATAAAAATGGATAAGTAGTACAAGCACATCAAGTAACACAGACACATTCACTGTAGTCACCCCAGTTTTATTATTTCTTTTTTCCCTTATGATCATTGATATTTCTTAAAAGACAGTGCATTTATTGAAATGAAAAAATACACAAACCAATAACACCCTTGTAAAAATCTGCATGTTGCATACGTTTTGTCCACTAGATGGCCTAGTAGAGAAAATGAAGTTTCACATGAGGCCTTGTCTATATGAACCATTTTGATGAAAAGGCTCAAGTCCTCCAGAGAGCCTCATCTGGCCATCACTACTCACATGGATCAGGAAACATGGACAGAAAATCATGGCTTGGAAACAACGCAGGATATTAGACATGATGGCCTCTCAACAAACACAGAACAGAGACTCACATATAAAGGGGTAGAACAATCAACACAGTGCAGGACAGCTGAGAACAATCAAGGGCTGAGTAATGCAGAAGGAAGAGTGGCTAAGGATAACGAGGAAGAGTGGCTAAGGATACAGAAACACAAAGACAATAGGTAAACAGGCACACACACAACCATGAACTTAGACGGGATGACACAACACGACTAAAGACAACAAGGACAACACTGACAGTAAAAATAAACAAAGATCATACAATGTAACTAAAACACAGCCACAAAACACAGACAACAGAAGATGACATAACAAACAATAACCAGAAAACACAGGGGCACTTAATAATAATAATCATAATCATAATCATAAATAATAATACTGTGGAAAAGCAAAGACCAAAATGAACAAAAAGCATGGGCACGGTCCCTGGCCGTGCCCCGATTATGACAATTAAAATTGTCTTGCTATGTGTGCAAGATGAATTAAGTATGCATTTAAAAGAAACATGAAAGTTACTTTTCAAAAGTAACTAGTTACTTTAATTGTGCAGTAATTGGTAAAGTAACTCAGTTTGAAAATAAGTAACTAGTAACTGTAATTACTTACTATTTTTTAGTATCTTGCCCAACACTGCTCATAAGTCATCATGCGCTGAAACCGAGGCCTTTATTTTGCAGGGCTGGATTTCAAATCAAGTCCCACATGTGCAACAGAGACAAACCCAAATTTCCACTTGGGGATGTTTCTCTCTGAGCAGTAATGAAATGTTTGGGGCCGGATTTCCCAGCAGCACTTGAAGCAGGAAGATCAAAATAAGCTAATGCATAAAGATGATGATACTGCTGAGATGTCTGCTTAATTGGGCTTTCAGATGTCATACACTTTTTAGAGGAAAAAAAGGAGCCTTGAGGCACAATCCACTCTGAGTCCAAATCATTTGATTACTTAGGAGTTCCCCCTTTTATTATTTTTTTCCCCACAAATTACATAGACCATATGTAAAAGGAGTTGGAAGAATAACTTTGGAGAACAAGTGTGTGGAGTTTTTAAACTTGCCACATAATTGTGAACAGTACGTATGATGGTTAAAGAATTAAACTTTGACTTAAATATGAAACAAATAATGATTATTGTTTTGATAACAATCAGTGTTTGCATCTCCACTGAATGTTTTCACAACTAAGCAGTTACTGGTGCAAGTATTTATTAGAGTTTCAGATTAGAAGACAGTAATAAGACATAATTACTCCTACTTAGCCAGAGAAAATATTAAAAACACAACAGATTGTATTTGCTGGGAAAGATGCAACAGTTTTAATGGATGAAAGCTAGAAATATAGTCCCACTCTATGCTTAAATGATGAGCACATTTTTGAGAGGGAGGCGGGTGTAATAGTGAAGATGCAAGGAGTACAGGTAGTGAAGGTAGATAAGTTTAAGTACCTGGGGTCAACGATCCAAAGCAATGGAAAATACACAAGAGAGGTGAAGAAGAGAGTGCAGGAAGGGTGGACTAGTTGAAGACAAGTGTCAGGGGTGATTTGTAACAGAAGGATAGCAGCAAGAGTGAATGGGAACATTTACAAGACGGTAGTGAGACCTGCTATGATGTATGGTATGGAGATGGCGGTGCTGTCAAAAATACAGGAAGTGGCAGAGTTGAAGATGCTAAAATTTTCATTGGAACTGACTAGGAGGGACAAGATTAGAAATGAGTATATCAGAGGGACAGCTCAGGTTGAGCGGTTTGGAGACAAAGTAATAGAGGCAAGGCTGAGATGGTTTGGACATGTGCAGAAGAACATGCTGGACAAATGATGTTGAAGATGGAGCTGCCAGGCAGGAGGAAAAGGGGAAGACCACAGAGAAGATTCATGAATGTAGTGAAGAAGGACGTGGAGAGGGTTGGTGTTACAGAGGAAGGTGAAGGGATAGGGTGAGATGGAGGCAGATGTATTTACCTTTTGTTCTTATTAAAGACAAAAATAGAAAGGGGATGTTTTTTACCTTCTTTACATGTTTCGACTGTGCACTGCAGCCTTCGTCAGTAAAAAAAAACATCTCCTTTCTATTTTTGTCTTTAATAAGAACAAAAGGTAAATAATTAAAAAAAGACAAAATGAACCTACTTGAGCTATGGAGGCAGATGATCTGCTGTGGCGACCCCTGAAGGGAGCAGCCGAAAGAAGAAGAAGCTCTTTAAGGGTTCCTAATAGGTTATGCAGCACAGTTTTGCAATCTCAAATATGGTAATGATAGCAATCAGTTTTATTTAAAGCATTTGAAAACTTTAGCTAGAATTTCAGCACACAAGAATAAAAGCTGTTCTATGTCCAAAACATTCAGTAAAACAGCAGTGAATTGAACAATCTCATTTTACTTAACACCTCTTATACCCTCTTTAAACAGGGGTGGAGATTGTTGAACGATCACTGAGTGATGAAAAAATTGGCCAGATCTCTCAACAATCTTTCAAGGAGTGCCAGCGTTCGCCAAGATCTCTCAATGATCTTCCAGCGATCTTCCAGTGAATGCAGCGGCCCGTCTTTTGACCAACACACCTAGGCGAGAGCGCATTACTCCAATCCTTTTTTCACTTCAGTGGCTTCCAGTCCATTTTAGAATTAATTTTAAACTTTTGCTTTTTGTTTTTAAAGCTCTTAATGGCCTTGCTCCGGTTTATCTGTCTGAGATTTTGACTGTCCGTGACCAAGGCAGGGCTTTGAGGTCATCCAATCAGCTTTTGCTGGATGTGCGTAGGTCAAGGTATAAACATTGGGGTGACCGAGCCTTTTCTGTTGTCGCCCCCAGGCTCTGGAATAATTTCCCCCCTGACCTACAGTACGTGCTATCTCTGACCTGGCCCTTTTTAAATCAGAACTTAAAACATATTTGTTTAGGATGGCTTTTAATACCCAGTAGTGGTGATATTTGTCTCGGCATTTGTTTTTATTTTATTCTCACTTTTAGGTATTTATTCTTATTTCTTTGTTTATGTTATTTGTTTTTAATGCTGTGTGTGTTTTTAATGCTGTTTAATTTTCTGTAAAGCACTTTGATCACCTACGGGTTGTTTTAAAGGGCTATATAAATAAAGTACATTACATTACATTTCGCCTTGAGGAATCGGGGCAATTTTTGATCTCTCAGTGATCTTTGTGCTGTGTAAAAAAAAAAAAAAAAAAAAAAAAAAAAACAAGAACAAAAGAAACTAAGACTTTACATAGAGTTTACACTGAAACTTTAATTGCCTCTCATTTCATTCTCGATATGATTTAACCAAAAGTTAATATGAAGACAATCTGAAACAGAAGTTTTGTAGGCATTAAGAAAAAAGGAACAAAGTTGATGCTACTTTGATTTGTGTTTATAAAAAAGAAAAATCATAGTGCTTTCTATAAGTAGAAACACATGTTTAAAGTGTTGGTAATTACTCTTTTTATACTTCATCTAACTACAATCTGCTCTTATGCAACTACTGTTCAGCTGGGTCAAATTTATTAAATCTAAGAGCATCAAGTCTGGCATTTTATAAATGGCTTTCATCCTTTCCCATGTTGAAGTGAGGTGAACAATTTCATCCTTCTTTTTAATGTAGGTGCTTTGCAAAACATCAGTACATGCAGGACCGGGAAGTAGACCAGCACTGTCTTATTTTTTCCTCTGAGAAACTATGTCTTTGGGACTCATTTGACCTGAATAGTGTTGCTCTTTACAAAAACTCAAAGTAGGTGGAGCCCTTCTCATGTGGAAAATACTGTAGCTTCAACAAATATAAGAAAGAAATATTTGAAAAAGGAAAGGTGAAGGTTACTTTCTGCAAGTAGCGAGTGTGTGTGTGTGGGGGGGGGGGCTCTGTGGTTTTTTTTTGCTTTGAAAAATCTGCAGAACTTAATCACAGTCTGCAACAGAGGCTGAATGCAAAAATGTAGGCAGTGATACAGCTTTCAGAGCACTGGGCAGACCTCAAATTGGCTCTCTCTCCCAAATACAGACACGGTGAACTTCACATGAGAGCTCAAAGAACAAAGTGCTCTCAGTAACACTGTACGCACTCTGTCTTGCTTTCATTCACACACACACGCACACACACGCACACACACATACATCTGCAGCTAGAATACTCCTTTCTGCACACATTTCTTCCTTTATGTACCACATAGTAAAAAAAAAAAAAAAAACGCCAATAAAAATGCTGTAAACATTGTCATAAAACCAACACACACAACATATGAATGTAAAGTGACGCCAAAGTTTATAAGCATTATATCTTTCAAATAAACTATCCACTTAAACATTGTGGAGCATCTTCATTGTCTTCTGAGTCCCCCCCCCCCCGCAAAAAAAGTTGAGTTTTACACTCTTCAGATGCTCCATCCCCTCCAGGAGGTCCATGAAGGGGCTCCTACATCGTGGTTAGGGCGACCCTGTCTGGTGTCATCGACTCCGCCTTGACGGAGATCCACAGGTCTTCGCCGTTTGCTGAAGCCTTCTTCTTCTTCGCTTCTGACCTTGGAGCTTCCCCGCCATCTCTGCAGCAGCAGCAGCAGACGTTGGCATGGCGACAGCAGCAGCAGTGGCAGCACACTACCACCACGGTGAGGAGGACAAGCAGGGGCAGCGTGAGGAGGACCGCCAGGCACACGGTGTTGTAGACCCCCTGATTGTGTTTGCTTACGGCAAAGCTCCACAGCTGAATGAAGAAATCCTGGATGCTTTCCGTCTTGCCTTCCATGGTTTTTAGGGGCGAAAAGGTGAAATTCCTTCTGATTATTAAATCCTTTATTTAGAGACTGGTGAAGTTTATAGCAAATGTGTGTGTGAAAATCCCACGATGACACTAAAAAAAAGAAGCTACAATGTTCATTTCATGGGACCGGAGACTGCACTTTCATGATGAACTTTTGTGCCTCCTGCATTTATGAGTCATTAAGGGTGTTGACACAGATCCAAAAGAACAAAAGTCACTTGTCTCTGTGAGGGGGTATTTATCATGACTCTGATCTTGAGGAAAGCGGAAGTCTGTTCGTGCGGCTCGACATTCCACGTATTGTTTTCTCAAGTTTCCTTTCGTCCTCTCTTGCCCTTTAACTCTTGGTTTGTTGTGCTGGTGAGAGGTGGCTCAACGCAGGTGTCTGTGGAATAAAAAAAAAAAAAAGAGGGAAGAAGGTTAACGTGGAATGAAATTTGGTTTCAGACTGACAGCCCATCCTACTTCCTCATCCCCTGTCGCTGTTCTCCAAGCCATCTTTCTGCCTCTGTCTTTAACATCTCTACTCTTGCTCCCCCTCCATCTTGTCAATGTCAGCTTCAGATTTTTTTTTTTCAGCTCTCCCCTCATTAATATTGCAGAGGAGAGTCATTCAGGATTCAGGGCAGATCTCAGTAAGAGTCCCACTGAGGTAGACGGAGGCTAAACGTGAGAGAGAGAGGGAGAAAAAGAAGAAATGGAGGGAGATTATGTCTGAGGTAAGGCGAGACAGAGACAGAGGTAACCAATCTTCCTAAGAATCCCACTGAGACACAGCGCGCGACAGAGTGTCAGAAAAAAGAGGAGAGGAAAAGAGGTAGTCCACAGAAAGTCCTGCTGCAGGAGACTCAGATGAAATTACTAATGGTTCCCGGTGCAGGGGAGACTTGGAGTGTGGCCTAAATGTCTGATTGTAACATTTTCCCTTGGCTTTAGGTAAAACCTCCACTTAGCAGCTCAGAAACACAAAGTGAGGAACATCATTTGGTAGAAAAGGAAAAGTCTGTTGGTTAAGCTAAAATGTACTTGTATTCCTTTTCACTTTGAGAGTGCATAGTATTTGGTTGAAGGCTCGAGGCAACATCTTTACAGTATTTAAACGGTATTAAACTACTTTTTTCAGAACGAGATCTGACTCATGCTTCTTAAAGTATGTGTAGCTTTGCGCTACGTAGCTTCTCTGTATTCTCTTTGCAGGAAGTAAAAGAGATAATAATCTCACATTTGGCTGTACTTATGCAGAATGATGGAGAAATATGCACCTGCAAGTAAAGAGCAAATAGGATGCACTCGGCTGTCACTGTGCGGAGCGTCTCATGTGTGAAATTAGTTTACCCGCAGACAGACCGCTCGCACACTTCCCTCCTGTTCATTTGCTCAACAGGAAGCTGAGCTAAGAAATACCGGCAATGCTGAAGTTAGAGAGTTCACAAAAGTAAGCCCGATTAAGAAAACAACTGGTGTGAAAATAAAACATCACAAGCAGAGGGGAAAAAAAGAATACTAAATAAAAGCTTGATAAAAGAAAAATCGAACGAGAAATCCACTATATATACACTGGGGAGAATAAGTATTGAACACGTCAACATTTTTCTTATTAAACATATTTCTAATGGAGCTACTAACCTGAGATTTTCACCAGATATCAGTAATAACCCCAGTAATCCATACATATAAAGAAATCAAGGCAATAGTTTTCACAAAACAAGTTATATTTAATAATGTGGAATGACATGGGGAGTAAATGTCATGAGCCGAGAGCTGGAGGTTTCCACCAGGCTCGGTCTCATGGCTTTTTCCTTATATTTATATATTTGTGGTATTTTGTACTTTTTGGTTTCTGTTATTCTTGTGCTGTTTTCTGTTTTCCTGGTTGCGCCTTAGTTTTGTCATGCTCTTACTTTGTATCAGTTTGTATTTATTTCTGTCTGTACTTGTTGATATTTTATTCTGTAAATTCCTTACTGTTGTGTTTTCCCTTGGGGTTGACAGCTGTCACTGGCGCTCCCAGGACGGTGCTGCGTGTGGGTGGTGTCCTGTCAGCTGTCAGCTCCAATCTCTCCCCTTTCACGGCCCTCAGCTGGTCCAGATTATCAATCATTGTTTTCTCCTGCCCACTCTGGTATCCTCTCTGCCCCGAGGGGCAAATCATGACAGAAGACCACAGCCAGTAAGAGACCCTGCTGCTGTGGGTTTGTGCCTTTTGTTACTTTTTCTTTTTTTTCCCAGGAGCTGTCAGCATGATCCCGGACTATTCTGGTTCTATGGGCGGGCGTACGTACCCGATGAGCCTGGAGTGGGAGCTTCGTAGGACACTGATAGAGATGGACGGCCTCATCTCGAATGTGCATAGAGCTCTCACCTCAGAAGACGCTCTTTGGTACCTGGGCCTTGCGGAGGCGGCTGCTCACTGGTGCCCTCAGCTTGCACAGCATGCTGAGGGGATAGAAAGGATCACACTGATGCCGGCGCTGCGAAGGAGAATGGTGGGATGGAGAGAAGCTTCCCGAAGAAGCAGAGGTCAGCTCCTATGGGGAGGCGTCCCCGGTCCTCGGTTCCACCGTCTCCTCACCCACCTCCAGCTTCACCTGCAGCTCCTGCTCCATCAACTCCACAACGTCACTGTCATCCAGCTCCGGACCACTGGAGGAATACTTCCGCCTGTCTCGCAGCTACTTCCCCTTTGCCGAGGCAGAAGACCCCCGCAGCAGTGCGCTCTCTGTGGGTTTTTTTTCCTCCGGCTGAATCGTCAGCTTCCACCCTCTGCGCAGCTGCTGTTCCCTGCTTCCCCTTAGTGATTCCTCCCGCTGCTGAGAGGCCTGCTGTGTCCTTCCCGCCTCCGCCCATCTCCATGTCGGCAATGGCAGCTTCTCCACAATCCACTGAGAGGCCCATGTCCACCATAACCGCAGAGAGGGGCAACTTGAGACCATCTGCAGCAGGAAACATCATACTCCGGGAAAACAGGCAAGTGTCTTTTTATTTTTCAACATCTTATGATAATGTGCCTTGCCTGATTCCCGGCGGTGAGGCTCAGTGTTTTCAGCCCCCTGAGGAGGCCACCACCTACTGTAGCCATCAATTTCTCACCTGCCCTCTCCATGTCTCCTCCTACTCTCCCTGAGTGTCCACCAGCCCCAGGATCATGCCGCCGGACATTAGAGGAGCCTGCGCCATTGAAGGAGCATCCCCGGGCCTCAGCTGAACAGAATCCAGCGCCAGCAGGAAATCAACCTCCTGAATCCATACCGGACAAACCTCCGGCGTGGGTCGCCTTGCTGGGGGGTCCCAGGGCTGCTTTGACCACCATGCCTACTGCAGGGGCCGCCACAGCAGAGCCGGAGTTAGACCTCCAGAGGACCGGGCCCGAGAAATCATCGCCTGGATCGACAGAGTCCTGGACAGCGGTAGAGCTTGAGATCAGGCAAGTGCTCTCCTTTGTCTTTGTTGTTTCTATTTTGGAGAGATCTTGCCTGGCTCTTGGCGGGGGGAGCCAGGTGCAGCCGCCAACTCCGTCTGAGCTCACTTTGCCGGGCTCCACTGCCACCGGTGACCCTGACCCTGTGTCTCTGTTCCCCTTGTCTGAGCCTTCCCCCAGGGTCACCGAGGCTTGTCCAGCTTTGCCAGAGGTCTCCGTGGGTCCGGCCTCACCAACTGAGATCATCATGAGTCCAGCTTCTCCCGCTGAGGTTGTCGTGGGCACTCCGTCCCAGCCCGGGACCTCCGTGGGTGCTGCTCCCCCTCTGGATGAGGTCTTCGCAGGCACTCCGTCCCAGCCTGGGACCTCCGTGGATGCTGCTCCCCCTCTGGATGAGGTCTTCGCGGGTGCTCCATCCCAGCCCGGGACCTCCAAGGGTGCTGCTTCCTCATTGGCTGAGGTTGCCGCGGGTGCTCGGTCCCAGCCCAGGACCTCCGTGGGTGCAGCTGTTCCTCTGTCCAGGTCTCCGTGGGTGCTGTGTCGTAGTCGGGGACTGTCATGGGTGCTGCGCCCCAGCCTGAAACCAACTTGGGTCTGCGCTCCAGTGTGGGCCCACTGTGGGCGCTACGCTCCAGCCCGGGGTCCACCATGGGTGCAAGTCTGGCCCATTCCGGGCCCACTGAGGGGGCAGCTCTGGCCTAGTCCGGGCCCACCGTGGGTGTTACTATATTCCAGTCCACGTCCACCGAGGGTGCTACAGACTAGGCCGAGGGTGTGGTGGTCCCCTTTCTTCTGCCAGATGCCATCGTGGTTCCCCCTCCTCTGCCAGATGCCGTTCGTGGTTCCCCCTCCTCTGCCAGATGCCGTCGTGGTTCCCCCTCCTCTGCCAGATGCCGTTGTGGTTCCCCCTCCTCTGCCAGACACCGTCGTGGTTCCCTCTCCTCCTCCTGAGGTCGTTGTGGTTCCCTCTCCTCCACCCGACATCGTCAGTGTTTTCCCGACTCCCCTATCATCCTTACTATTTGCTCTTCCCATCGGGCAGCCACCTCCTGGACCACCTCTTCTGTTCAGGTGGTTCAAAAACTCTGGCAAAATACCTAACTGACTGTGCTGCGGAGCTGGGTGGCCCACGTTCTCTGGGAGGCCTCCCGACTCGTTTCATTATGCCATCCGGTGGGTCTGGGACTCTGGCCGCCCGCCTGAACTGTCCAGCTCCTCAGTCCAGGGGGCTTGGGGGGGTGAGGTTTTGCCTGGTGTGGGTCCTGAGTGGGGTTTTGTTTCATTCCCTCCTAGCCTGTTCCCCCCACCACCCACCCGGGATGGGTTATTGTTATGCTCCTATGGGGGGGGGGGGGGGTCTTTCTTTTTCTTTTGCTGTTACTCCAGGGTGTCTGGTCTCCACCCCTTGAGAGGGGGGCTCTGTCATGATCCGAGAGCTGGAGGTTTCTGCCAGGCTCGGTCTCATGGCTTTTTTCTTATATTTACATATTTGTGGAATTTTGTACTTTTTGGTTTCTGTTATTCTTCTGCTGTTTCTCTTTTCTAGAAACAACACTATTCTATTCTCCTGGTTTCCGGGTTGTATTCTATTTTCTATTTTATTTTCCTGGTTACGCCTTAGTTTTGTCATGCTCTTTGTATCAATTTGTATTTATTTCTGTCTGTACTTGTTGATATTTTATTCTGTAAATTCCTTACTGTTGTGTTTTCCCTCAGGGTTGACAGCTGTCACTGGCACTCCCGGGACGGTGCTGTGTGTGGGCAGTGTCCTGTCAGCTGTCAGCTCCAGTCTCTCCCCTCTCACGACCCTCAGCTGGTCCAGATTATCAATCATTGTTTTCTCCTGCCCGCTCTGGCATCCACACCTGTGGCATATTATGTTATGCCTTGTTTAAGACCGCTGCACTTTGCTGTCCCCACTGCGGTCTTGACTCTTGTGATTACTTCTAAATGTAATTTTAAACGTGCCCTGTGTTTTCGTCTCCTTACTAGGTGTATCCCCTCATGTCTTTGAGTTGTTTTGTGCACCTTATGTATCCAATAAATCTCACAACTTCACAGTCCAGCGCGTGGGTCTTCCTCTCTGCCCTGAGGGGCAAATCATGACAGTAAGCATTGAACACACAAAGAAAAAGAGGTGCAAAAAGGCATAGAAAGCCAAGAAACCAGCTGAAATCCATCAGAATTTAGAAAGCCATCCCATCACCCATCAGTGCAAATTAATTTCAGCTGGTAAGTCCTTACTGATAAAAAAGGTCTGAATATCAGCTGATATTGATACAGTAACATATAAAAAGGTCTGTGAATATCAGATTGCCACACCACAAAGAACTCATGATGGGTAGAAGCAAGCTCTCTCTAGACCTTTGCAACCTTATTGTTGCAAAACACAATGATGGCATTGGTTACAGGTGCATTTCTAAACTGCTGAATGTTCCAGTGAGCACTATGGTAAAACATCATTTTACCATAAACCAGCCACGACCAGGAGCTCCTCACAAGTCAAAAGAATTATCAAAAGAGTTATCCAAGAGCCAAAAACTTCTCGTGGAGAGCTCCAGAAAGACCTGGAGTTAGGAGGTACCGCTGTTTCAAAGAAAACAATAAGTAATGCATTCAACTGACATAGGCTCTGTGCCCGCTCACGTTGCAAGACTCCATTGCTGAAGAAAATGCACATTGAAGCTTGTTTAAAGTTTTCTGCATAACATTTGGGCAAGCCAATAAAATAATGGGAGAATATATAGTCTGGTCAGATGAGACCAAAATTTAACTTTTTGGATGCCACAACACACAGCATGTTTGGAGAAGGAATGGCACTGCACATCAGCCCAAAAACACCATACCAACAGTGAAGTTTGGAGGTGGGAGCATCATGGTGTGGGGGTGTTTTTCAGCATGTGGTACAGGCAGACTTCATATAATTCAAGGAAAGATGAATGGACAAATTTACAGAGACATCCTTGATAAGAAGCTGTTGCCATCTGCCAAGATGCTGAAGATGAAACAAGGGTGGACATTTCAGCAAGACAACAATCCCAAACACAGTCAAGGAAACACTCAGCTGGCTTTAGAGAAGGACAATAAAGCTGCTAGAATAGCCCAATCAGTCACCTGACCTGAATCCAATTGAAAATCTATGGAACAAAGTGAAGATCAGAGTTCATGGAAACACCCACGGAACCTTCAAGATTTGAAGTCCATTTGTGTGGAAGAATGGGCTAAGATCACTTCTGAGCAATGCCTGTGCCTAGTTTCTTCATACAAGAGGCATCTGGAAGCTGTTATTACCAACAACGACTTTTCTACTAAATATTAAATTAATTTCACCAGTGTGTTCAATACTTATTCCTTGTGTCATTCCACTTTATTTCCACTTTATTAAATAATCTCTCTATATCATTTCTCTTTACTTCCGGTGCTGCACTAGTTGGCAGCCTACTACAGCAGCTACTCAGTTTTCTTTCTCGTTTTTTATTTACTATTCGTTTTTCTCTTACAACTTTTTTCTGCTCTTGTTACCTCATATCCATCACGGACAGCATGGGCACTAATATTGCCCTTCTTGCATTGATATTAGTCGTCCTTTTCTTCATATCACCAGTAACTACAGACTCGTGAGTGGCGGATCTACTGTGTACAGTAAGGAACAATTGTTAGCACTGCATAGCTCAGCGGTGCTAACTGAGAGACCTACTATCCCATGGGAAATCAGATGCAGATGACGTGGATGTCAAGCTGGAGCAAAGCAACGGGGGAGGAAAACAAGGTACAAGCCTGTTCTACCATCCTTTATTATGGGAAATGTAAGATCGCTGCAGAACAAGACAAGCAAGCTAGCAGCACTGACCTGACATGAAAGAGCCTACCAGGAGGCTAGCATCATGCTACTCACTGAAACATGGCTAACCGAGCTAACAACAGATGCTAGCATTGGACTGGAGGGTTTTCACTTACCATGAGCAGATCGGACACTGAGTAGTGGCAAGAGCAGAGGAGGTGGGCTGGCAGTATTTGTGAACGACACATGGTGTAACCCTGTGCACATCATGATCAGAGGACAGCCCTGTAGCAAAAACATTGAGTTGCTAGCCATTAGCATGAGGCCAGCTTATTTACACACAGTGAAGAGATGGTCTGAGGAGGTGGAGGACACTCTGAAGGGCTGTTTTGAATCCACTGAGTGGGAGCAGATGTGGGATCCACATGGGGATATCGACAGTCTCACACACACCATCACAGACTACATCAATTTCTGTTGGGAGAACATTGTACCCACCAGAACCATACGGTGTTTCTCAAACAACAAGCCCTGGATTAGCCATGACATAAAGTCGCTGCTGAAGGAGAATAAACGGATCTTCCCATCAGGAAACAAAGAGGAGCTGAAGTCTGTACAGAGGGAGCTGAGGGGGAAGATCAGAGAGGGGAAAAACAACTACAGGAAGAAAATGGTGGACAAGCTGAAACAGAGTGATGTCAGTGGAGTCTGGAGAGGCCACTTCTAGGCACCAGGATACCTCCTTCCAGGCTGTGGGGGATAGGGAGTGGGTGAATGACTTGAACTTATTTTTAACAGGTTTGATCAACCGCCCTCTCCTCCACCTGCCCGCCAACCCCTGCTACCTTCAGCCACATTAGTTCCCCTGTTCCCTGCCCCCCACCCCCGTCTTACACTCCCCAGCTCTCAGTACACACCCCCAACTGTTTTTCCCCTCACAGGCTCAACACCTCCTCCTCCAAGCACACAGCCCCCTGTGCCAGTCTGTCCCTTACCAAGACCCAGGTAAGAGCAGAGCCGAAGAAGATCAAGGCAGGGAAGGCTGCAGGTCTAAATGGCATCAGCTTGAGGCTCCTCAAGTCCTGTGCAGACCAGCTGTGCAGGATCGTGGAGCACATCTTCAGCTTGAGCCTGAAGCTGGGAAGGTTACCACAGCTGTGGAAAACATCCTGTGTGGTACCCGTACCAAAGACTCTGCACCCTAAGGACCTGAACAGCTACAGACCAGTGGCCCTCACATCACATCTGATGAAGACCCTGGAGAGGCTGGTGGGACCAGCAATGGACCCACTTCAGTTTGAATACCAGCATGGCATCGGGGTGAAGGATGCAGTAATCTTCCTCCTGGCAGGAAGTGATCCCCGCCTGGGAGCACTGTGAGGATCATGTTCTTTGATTTCTCAAGTACTTTCAGCACCATCCAACCAGTGATCCTGAGGGACAAGCTGCTGTATGCAAGGGTGGACCAGCACCTGTCATCGTGGATCCTGGACTACCTCACAGACCGACCACAGTTTGTGAGGACCTAGGACTGTGTGTCTGACACCATCATCTGCAGTACGGGGCCCCCCCAGAGAACGGTTCTGGCTCCCTTCCTGTTCACCCTCTACACCGCTGACTTTTCACACAACATACCACACTGCCATTTACATAAGTTCTCTGATGACTCTGCCATGGTCTGCCTCATCTCTGATGGAGATGACGTGGAATGCAAAGGACTTATCCAGGACTTCATGGGCTGGTGCCTGCGGAACTACCTCCAGATCAATGCGGGGAAGACCAAGGAACTGGTGGTGGACTGCCGCAGGCATGGACAACCCCCCCACAACACCAGTTAACATCCAGGGAATAGACATTGAGATGGTGACATCTTCGAGTACCTGGGTGTTCACCTCAACAATAAACTGGACTGGACACACAATGACAATGTGCTCTACAAGAAGGGGCAGCGCAGGCTATTCCACCTGAGGAGACTCAGGTCTTTTGGAGTGCAAGGGGCACTCCGAAGACCTTCTATGATTCTGTGGTGGCATCAGCCATCACATTTGGATTGGTCTGTTGGGGGAGCAGCATCACGACAGCCAACAGGATGAGACTGAACAGGTTGATCAAAAAGGCCAGCTCTATTCTGGGGCACCACCTCGACTCAGTGAAGGGGATAGGAGAGAGGAGGATGGTAGCTAAGCTGGCATTTCTGCTGAAGTCCGAGTCCCACCCTATGCAGGACACGCTGAAGGCACTGAGGAGCTCATTTACTGGCAGCCTGTGCCATCCTAGGTACTCGAGGGAGAGGTTCCGCAGGTCCCTCCTACCTGCCGCTGTCAGACTTTACAACATAACCTGTGTTCCTCATAGAGGCCATACTAAACACCACTACCTTGCACAATAGGGATTGTCCCCTCCAATACACAACTAAGACTATTATAAATATTATTGAGGGTGGCAACAACACTGCTCATTCAACTGTGAAATATGCTTTCTGGGTTTACATGTCTACATTGTTGGGTAATTTAACTAACTGTCATGCTATTACCACCTAACTGCATTGCTCCTGCACTAGGTATACTGTATATACTGTGTACATATGTATATTTACTGTTTTGCTACCCAATTCTTATTATATTTGTTATGGGGGTTGCAGTGGCGCAGGTGAAGTGTGGCCGACTACTGGTCATAGGGTCAGGAGTTCGATTCCTGCTCTGTCTGCAGTCTGCATGTCAAAGTGTCCTTGAGCAAGACACTGAACCCCCAGTTGCTCCTGGTAGGTCAGGCCAGTGCCTGTGTATGGCAGCTCCGCCACCATCAGTGTGTGAATGGGTGGATAGCAGGTTCTGTAAAGCTCTTTGATCATCCAGAGATGAGTAAAATGCACTATACTGTGTAAGTGAACACCATTTATCATTGCTCTGAGTGCTGCTAACCCTTTGCTACTGCAATCCTATAATTTCTCCATTGTGGGACTAATAAAGGTTTAACTGATCTTATCTTATAACTTGTTTTGTGAACACAGTTGCCTTGATTTCTTTGTATGTATGGATTACTTGGGTTGTTACTGATATCCGGTGAAAATCTAAGGTTAGTGGCTCCATCAGAAGTATGTGTAATGAGAAAAATGTTGACATGTTCAATACTTATCTTCCCCCCTGTATTTAACTGAATTTCTCACATTTCACTGACAAGGCAGACAAAAAAATACAATGTGAGTTTTTTTTTATAGACAATAGACAATAACTTCAACACCTATTCAGCTCCACAAGTTAAAATACAATAGCAGGTGAAGTCAAGTTAGATTTATTTTGAAATTAGATCTACTTTTGAAAAGGAAGCCAAGCCATTAAACGTAGTGTACACTACACATCATACTGCAGAAGCATGCGGACCGTTCATGTTGTCAGTGCCTCATGATTCTTGATTATTGGCTGCAGGTACATGTTGTGATGAGTTTTGCTGAGCCTCTGCCTACACTCTGATCGTCACCGCATTATGAAATAGAGCCACTGAACATCTGTGGGACAGAAACAGAATCCAGGAGAAAAGCACAGCGGTGTGAGCTCGCTGTATAGGGAAAATGACTAACAGTGAATCAGTGGTAAAGTCATTAAACGGAATGTACAAGTCCCTGTGTTATCACAATAATAGTTTGTTGTCAGGCGCAAAGAACTCACTGCGATTCATGTTTATAAAGAAAATGTAGAATAATTCTGTTATGTAATTCATTTGTGTTTATTGTTACCTGACTTGAAAACATGAATTGTATTATTGCTTTGCCAAGAGTTTTATTCTTAGCAGAACTTTTACATTTCGTTATGGTTACAGTTACTAGGAGACTTGTGTGATAAATAAATGTGTAATTTTGTAATAAAGCAGAATGAAGCAAAAAAGTATTGAACACATCAGAAAGAGCAATGCCCCAAGGCATCTTAAGGGAAGGAATCAGATGAAATACATAAGTTGTTGTCCCTTATCTGTGGAAATTACACACCATTATCTACAAGTGGAATTAACATCTCTTTACCATCAACTGGTCATGCACAGGAGCTCCTCACAAGATATCTGACCAGGGAGTCAGAAGGATAGTCAGAAGAGTAACCCAAGAGCCATGGAACATTTCAATAAGTGCTCCAGAGAGACTTGGAGACAGCAGGTACCATCATGTTAGAGAAAACAATAGGCAGTGCTCCATGCAGGCTCACTTCACAAAACTCCATTATTACAGAAAAAGCACAGTGAAGCTTGTTTAAAGTTTGCTAAGCAGCATTTGGACAAGCCTATAAAATACTGGGAGAATGCAGTGTGGGTAGACAAGGTGAAAATAGAATGTTTTGGCTGTCATACTACACACCGCCATTATAGGAGAAATGACACTGCACATCACCCAAAAAACACTACTCCTACAGTGAAGTTTGGGGGTGGAAGCATCACTATCAGACTTCATCACTCTATAAAAGCAAGAAATCTGTGTGTGTGTGTGTGTGTGTGTCACGCTTCAGAGGACATCATAGGACGGTCTATGATCTCTGCCTGAACATCATAGGATGTCCTATGAACTCAGGCATCATAGGACACAGACAAATGAGTCTTTATGATGTCATACAGACCATGTGTCTTTGAACTCAGGCATCATAGGACATATAGATAAGTTTGTCTTTATGATGTCACACTCTATGTGTCTTTATGATGTCACACTCTATAAAAGCAACAAAGCTGTGTGTGTGTGTGTGTGTGTGTGTGTGTGTGTGTGTGTGTGTGTGTGTGTGTGTGTGTGTGTGTGTGTGTGTGTGTGTGTGTGTGTCTTTCTTGGTTTCTACGGGCATGCACGGGCCTTCCTAAACAGGGTTGAAAGCCACTTTTTCAGGATCGTGCCCATGAACTAGAATTACGACGCACATATCCCTCAACCAGTGGTCTGAATGAAGAAGAAGACCCACCAGATGGAGAGCAATAGAATGAGGAGAACTGCTGCACGTCAGAAAGGGTGCTGTGAATATGAAACACCTCAGGTTCCACCAGTACGCTGCAGGCATGACTGTGAACAACACAGCTGTCTGAGACAGGAAGAGACCTTTCAGTGGTCGGAACGAAGAAGAAGAAGACCCACCAGATGATGTCTATATGATGGCACATAGACAGAGCACATGACTCCTTACAAGACATATACTGTATATAGACACAGGTAAGCAACATAACACAGAACAGTGACAGGCAGGAGAAGAAGTAACAAGCAGCGGCAAACAGCCTCAGATGGCAGGGCATATTTTGTGTGATTTTTATGTTTTGCTGCATACAAAAGCCATCACATGTGATTGCCACTTAGTGCTGTGTTGCTATACCAACTGTCCTGTAACTGGCAAGAATTCTGTTCCAATGCATCCCCTCTATGGGCATGCACGTGTTTCTACGGGCATGCACGGGTATGTACTAATATAATTAAATGAACAATAAATGTAGCCATGTATCAGAGTATTCTTGGAAACAATCTGCTGTTATCCATCAGAATGAGGAGGATGAGATGAGGACTGTCCTTCCAGCAGGACAATGAGCCCAAAGACACTGTGGAGGAAACTCTCAATTAGTTTACAACAAGAAAATTAAGTTTTCAGATGTGCCCCATCCAAACACCTGACTTAAATCCAATTGCAAATTTGTGGAAACAACTAAAGATCAGGATTCACAAAAGACGCACGCTGAAATCTCAGGACTTAAAGGCAGCCTGTCTAGAAGAATGGGCCAAACTCTCATTTTGAAAGTTTGGTCAAAGTGAATGTGAGCTACATGCTTTTATTTTCAAAGTCTGTTTGTCTTAGGGTGGATGTTTTTCATCCCTTGCCTGAACAAGCTTTATAACTAGTTATTTCAATAGGTACGATACTGCCCATCCTCCATCTCAAATAGAATATATCAATTTATACAACAGTTAGTTCCGACCAAGCAATCTGATTGGACAATAGGGATTCCAGGAGTTACTATATTCCACAATAATCACGCCCGAGTGTTTCACAGAATTTAGAGAGAGCCTAAGTCACGCCCCCTCTACTTCCGCATATGGGACCTTAAATTGAAAAAATTCTCCACTGAAATGAATGACAAAAGCAAAATTATCTTTTGATCCCGATCAAATTTTGCCACAAGTTACACATATAATGTTTGTCAATTTGAAAGATAATTTTTTGCAAAATTAAAGTTTTCCTCTGTTGTATAATAACAGAGTAATATTTAGTTTTTGTTTCAACAATTAGCGGACAACAACTTCCATCATCCCACATCACTAAACACGATCATGGTGGGAGATTACTAAAACGTCACCTCCCGTTTCCTGATCGATGAAAAAAGAATCCAAAGAAGAGAAAAACAACACAAATGTATTCTTTTGTATTGTGAGAGCTGCGGCTGATCCAGAGCACTGTTACTTCACCCTGGGTGTGCTTTGAAAAGATGATGTAAGCTCCGTCCATCTGTGTTTGTAGTTTAATTTACGTATTTTCATCACCTTATACCTTAACAGTTAGACAACAACTTACACCATTATTTACAAGGAAAATTATCTTTTAAACTGACAAACATCATATGTGTAACTCATGGCAAAATTCGATCGGGATCAAAAGATTATTTCGCTCTTGCCATTCATTTCAACTAGTGTATTGCCCGTAGAACGCAAGTATTCTAGTAGTAGTCAGGACTCCTGTCTACCACTGAACGGGCAGACTGGGTGTGCCTCTCCATGAAGGACCATGGTCCGCTGTTTGGGCCGCTGCTTCTCTCGGCATGTCCTGTGTTGGATACACCGGTGTTCTTTGTCAGACACGGGTCCCTGCTGACGCTCCAGTCAGTCTGCTTGCACACCTCGTGTTCTCCACTTATGCCGAATTATCCTTTAGACCTACGCAATCATGATAACTTTATGGTATAATTTTTTAAGGATTAAATCTTCAGTATTATCTTTTTCTAGTCAAATTTGTCGCTTTTTGCTTTCTTGTTTTGCTCAAAGAGCACCGTGGTTACTGATGCCGTAATGCCACGTATTATTCAATTAGCACAGAGTCAATCTGGAACCCTGCCCACACTTCCAGAAGCCTGGGCATGAGATGAAGTGGTGGCTAAACTTTTATTGATAAAAATTACATATTTTGACTGAACAACTCCATACTCAGGGATGCACACCCTCGTAATCTCAGCAAAGCACTTACAAAATTTGAGGTCAGTCTGACGAATGGTTTGAGAGATATGCATGGAACAGACACACACACATACATACACAGAGAGATTCCTTGCATTTATAGATAGATGGAGAATTTTTCTGATTTAAGGTCCCATATGCGGAAGTAGAGGGGGCGTGTCACTCTGTTAATCTTTAAATTAATTAAAGTTAATATCAGTGGCTTCTTATATGTGAGGTATGTAATATTGTGTCAAATACCTTAATTTCCACAGTGAGGCGCTGCTTGAAAAGAGAGTAGAGACAGTCCTAATCGACACCTCTCTGACCCAAAAGTCCTGCCCTTGTAAACATCCAGCAAGATATCTTATGCCTGTTTAAACATCTGCTGGTGTTGGTCCACTGTGTTTTATCAAGACCAAAGTCAGTGCAGTCATCTATCAGGAAATTTTAGAGCACTTCATGCTTCCCTCTGCTGACAAGCTTTATGGAGAAGCTGATTTCATTTTCCAGCAGGACTTGGCACCCCTCCACCACACACACACACACACACACACACACACACACACACACACTGTCAAAAGTATCAAAACCTGGTTTAAATGACCATGGCATCACTGTGTTTGATTGGCCAGCAAATTCTCCTGATCTAAACCCCATAGAGAATCTATGGAGTATTGTCAAGAGGAAGATGAGAGACACCAGCTGAAGGTCACTATCAAAGCAACCTGGACCTTCATAACACCTCAGCAGTGCAACAGGCTGATCACCTCCATGCCAAGCCACATTGATACAGTAATTAATTCAAAAGGAGCGCCGACCAAGTATTGAGTGTGTACATGGACATACTTTTCAGTCTGCCAACATTTCTATTAAAAAACTATTTTTTAAAATTAATTTTATGTAATATTCTAATTTTTTGAGAAACTGAAGTTGGGGTTTTCATGGGCTTTAATCCATAATCATCAAAATTAAAATAAATAAACACTTGAAATATATCACTCTGTCTGTAATGACTCTATATAATATAGAAGTTATTTTTTTTAATTGAATAGCCTAAATAAATCAACTTTTTGTTGACATTCTAATTTATTGAGATGCACCTATAAATGTGCTAATGTATGGAACGTTTAGCGACACATTTTGATCTCTAAGAAGGATGCAGCCCCATTAATTCTACTCACTACTAAGACATAAAGGGATGAAGGTGTGATTCCAAAACAAAGCAGCTGAGACTGTGCTGTGTATTAATGGGGCGAATGGAGCAACAGATTACATAATGGCCAGTAGTAGTACAGTGCCATCAAGTACATTTAAATTAGACCTGGCTTACATTTTTTTTTTACTTCTTCATATGATCAGTATATTATTTCAAGACTCATTGTCTGCTTCTCTGTTTCATGACTTTGTGCTCTCCTTGAGTTATTTATACACAGGAAAAGGCCATTTGTGGGGCACACAAAGCCAGGAAGGGGCCAGAAAAAATGTTATGATTGCACCCTGTAAGCCTCTGCTACTTTATAAGGAACATGCTCGACCTACAAGACAAAGATTTGACAGAAGGCAGAGCAGGAATCTTTAATGACTTGCCCTGAGCGCACAGTCAGCACAGATCCCTCATCGATCACCATTAATATACAGAACTCGGGCAAGTTCAAGTCAAACCAACGACTATTAAACATTTAAAGTCAGATTTTTGTTGCTGTTTTTCTTTTCTTTTTCTTCCTCCAGAGAAAACACAAGTTATGATGGATCACACTGTGCAGCCGTTTTGCAGGGGTAAGCAACAGGTCTGCTGATATTCTGAAGGAGTGCAATTCTCCACAGTGGGCGAGAGTAAGAGCACAAACCCATTACATCCTTGGCATGTGTCAACTTGATCCTGACTGTTTGAAACTTGCAGGCAGAGTTCATTCTTGCTGTAAAAGCAGGAGGCAAGTAAAGTTCTTTGTATGGTTTAATGCTGTAAACACAGTAAGGTGAAGCTTTTCATTTCATTAACTGACATTGAAAGTAGACAGTTTGTTCAAAGCATTTGGGGAACCTACATGGAGCAGGATGTGGCCAACATGCTGTCAACTGAACGACAGCCATAAAAGCACATTTCTAAGTGGAGTTTGCCTCACAAGCAGCAATTTTACCTACTCCAGAAACCATCCAGACCTTTGAGCACAAACATTATCAAAGCATTCTCTGGCACCAAATAACTCTTATACAGCGGCAGCTTACCCCACGGCCACTTGTGAAGTAGCAGGTCAATACTCTCCTCCTGTCTGATCCAGTCAGCCACTCAAACTTCTGCTCTGTCTGTGTTGGCATCTGGCTTCTGCTCTATTCTGGTCCCTCTCACCAAGACATCTTGACATGTCTTCACTTTCTGTTCCTGTTTCCCTCTATACCCCTGTTTCCCGTCCTCCTCCTCCTCCTCCTCATGTGTGTGTGTGTGTGTTTTGGCTACAGCGTCACAGTACCCTGCCCACTTCTGCGTAAGAATGGGCCCTCTGTCTGTGCTTATGTGTTTCCTGCATAGCGTACAGGATTCTTGTGGTTCCATTACTTTAGCCACCCAACAAGCGCTGAATGATGTCAGGCAGTTGGGGGGAAGGTGAATAAGCAGAGGCAAAAAGTGTGATGTGAAATTACAAGAATGTCTACGAGAATGACTAAAGTGACAGCAGCAGAGTTTGTCTTCTTGCAAAGAACTAAAAACCTTTCAGCACAAGGTTAAGTTGTAGGCAAGGTTGAAGCGTTTTGCATAATAACATTAAATGACTGCTAAAAAAAACAACAACACTACTCTCACCCATCTCATGGCCCCACAAATGGGAGGAAAAAGTGGTAGCGAAACCTTCATGTGAGTACCACCCAGTGAGAGAGGGAGATATGAGCGAGATATGAAAGACTGAGGTCATGCTAAGTGCACAAACACACACAAAATGCACACAAACCAGCCTAGTGTGCCTGTGGCATTGTGGTCAGTGTTCTTTCAGTTCAGCTGAGCAAAAGAGGATTTTTATTCAAGTAAAGTACGAAAGAAAGAAGTGCAGAGTTGGCATCATACAGCAGTCTGTTCCATCTTCTCTTCAAACAGTCACTTTGTGGTGACACAAAGAAGATGACACTCCACCCAGTACTTCGGGGTGTTGGGGGGCTAGCCAGGGGCGCCAGAGCACCGGGGGGTATGTAGTAAATAAAGATGTGCCTTTCACCCCCGCTGTGCCAGGCTCACACCTGAGGACGCAGGGGCACGAATGTGTTAATGTGTATGTTGATGTGTGTTCTCACTTGGTAACTGGTATGTAAATGTGTTTACCCTGAGTGCCAGAGGCAGGAAGAAAATGTGTAAAGCAGTTCGCGTTGGCACTCAGGGATAGTCTGTTCTGCTGGTTGGAGGAAATAAAGTGTGTGTCATCAGCTTGTGTCTTGTCTGATTCCTTTCCTCCACAACTTCATGGTTTATAGAGCACTGACACATGCACTGTACACGGCGTACTGTACTGCATTTTCTTTTTGAATGTGAAGGCTAAATAGCAAAATAGGAGTTTATATTATCATTACCTCCACCAGGCCGCAGGCCAGGAGGTTATGTTTTTGCCAGCGTTTTGTCTGTTTGTCTATCTGTCTGTCTGTCTGTCTGTCTGTCTGTCTTTCTGTTGGTTAGCAAGATAACTCAAAAAGTTTTGGACGGATTTCCATGAAACTTTCAGGCGTTGTTGGAAATGGTACAAGGAAGAACTGATTAAATTTTGGGGATGATCCGGATCACCGTCTGGATCCAGGAATTTTTTAAAGGATTCTTTAACATTGTGAGATAGGGCCCGGAGGTAATGTGTAGTTCAGTGCTTCCGCCAGCAGGAAGCACTGAACTACATATTGAAGCTCGTCGAGCTTGTGACAGAGCCACTAAAATGCAGCATAGACTGAATGAGAGCCCATAGACTGCTGCTTCTCGCCGTGCTAAAGACAGAGACAGTACACGGCAGCATAGACAGGATGAGGGGCTATCCCAAGATGCTATTGAAGCTCGTTGAGCTTAATTTTATTTTATTGATTTTTTCTTATTACCTCCACCAGGAGGTTATGTTTTTTTTTAAAAGAAGATTGGAGTTAATATTGTTCTATTCTACACTTCATATATGTACATATTTTTCATTTCCTGGAAAGAAACAAAGTTAGAAAAATTATGTTAATGGTAGCTTTTCAATCTAGAACTTACTATTAGGAATAAATTTCATGAATGTGTTCTCCAACTAAAGACTTGTACATGTTGTATCTCTTGTGAAATTAAATAAATTGTATTTGTGTAGTTCAAATAACATTTTTTTTGTTTTCTTGACCAATCATATGACATACAGAAACACATGATACAGGGAAAGAACAATAACAAAATTAGTGTAGAATATTTATGGTATAAATCACAATACTGGGGGGGACTGTTGCTCTTGGCGGAGGTCTGCGCTCTCTGAGTGCTTTTCTAGTTGACTAAGAATTTATGAAATATAGAAATACTTTCCATATCAAAATAAAGAATGTAAAAAAAGTAAAATCTGGCTTTTGTGTCGTCCATCTCAGAAAATGAGAATATCATTCAGCTTCTTAACCGCTTAATCCTTTTCGGGTCACTGGGTGGGGGTGGGGGGTGCTGTAGCCTATCCCACAATCTTTGGGTGAAAGGCGGGATACACCCTGGACAGATCACCAGTCCACCATAGGACCAACACCGAGAGAAAGACAACCATTCACTCTCGGACCTGAGGACAGTTTATCCTCAGTCGATACCAGTTAACCTTACATGCATGTTTCAGCCTGTGAGGAAACCAGAGTACCCGGAGGAAACCCACGCAGGCGTGGGGAGAACATGAACACTCCACACAGAGAGGTCGCCGCTGGCCAGGGGTGGGGTCATCTCTGTCCACATCTCTGAGCATCACCATAATACGGCAGCCTTGCAGAGTTGCAGCAGGGAAGGTGTTGCCAACATGTCTGCTGTGTCAGAATATTGTCTGCTCTTTGACCCTCTTTTTGGGACCCCTGTACTCAAGCCACAACTCCCATCTGCTAAAAACATTTCACTCATCTTTTTAAAATTATTCCTAACGCTTTAAAAGTGACTAAAGTGGATATTGTGAACTTCTATGAGGATAATACTGACTCACAGAATTAAGTAATGTTAAAACAGGTTTGATATCATTGTTAAAAGAAGCCTAAATCATGTTATCCTTCTCTGAAGTGTTTCAAGGATTAGATGTTATTGGTTTGCCAGTAACTGTGGTCAGATCCACGGTTTGTAAGATTCATTCATTCATCTTCTTCCGCTTAATCCTTTTCGGGTCGCGGGGGAGCTGGAGCCTATCCCAGCATCCTTGGGCGAGAGGCAGGGTACACCCTGGACAGATCGCCAGTCCATCGCAGGGCCAACACAGAGAGACAGACAACCATTCACTCTCACAGTCATACCTAAGGACAATTTAGAATCCCCAGTTTGATGCCAATTAACCTAACTTGCATGATTAGCTATATTGTGGGGGCATGGTGTTGGACTTCTCCACCCAGGCAACAATGGACCAAAAGAGGAGGTGTCAACGGGGGGTATCAGACGGGACAGTAAGGACTATGCACCCCCCAGGGAGGGGAGTAAATGCCGGAGCTGTGGGGGGAAGAAGAGTGTGAGAGCGACGCCGGCGTTATGTCATGTGAATGTGCCACACAGGCTTTGTTCTAAACATAATGTATTATGGTCCGAAGTTCCGGGTCTCGATGCATGGAAATAAAGATATAAAGGAGGAATGCACAGACCCGGAATTCTCTTTTGCTGTAAGTTATGTTGGAGGAGGAATAAAGTTTCTGTGTCATCCAGCTCGTTGCCTCACCTGCCTTCTTTCTCCACAATATCATTATTATTTTTCATGCATAATGCAGAGCTCTTAGAAAAAACTCTCCATGAACATTGTGATCCACAAGACAAAAAGTCCAGTCTATGTACACAAGAAAATTTCAACCATTTGAGGATAAAGATGAAATCAGAACTTAATCAGGTTTTTTTTTAGCTAAAAGTTGAAGCTTCAGTCTGCCTTTAGTACTCCTGAATCTTATGATCACAGGGAGAATATATCCATATATGGTCATTTCTCGAGAATACAATAGTCCCACCCAGCTGCTGTACAAACCTTCCATTTGTAAGATGCAGCCAATTAGCAGAAAAAAAAAGCAGCTTACTGAGAGAGGCTCCAAAAAGCCTTCACCTAATTTTCCCAGAGTATTAAGGTAATGGTTGCAATGAACTCTGATGCAACTCTGATGCAAACCTTCTCCAGCAGACTCCAAGAATAAAAATGTGGAGCTTTACATAAATAGGTCAGTGTTAAAAAAAAAAAAAAAAAAAAAAGGGCAAACGTCTGTGTCCTTCACGTGAAATATGATCAGTGCAGTAGTGCTGTTAACAGTGATGTGTTGCTGTTGTGTAGATGGAGGGAGTTTGTGTATTAGCTTCAGAAAACACACCTCCGGAACAGCTTCTGACTGGCTGAGCATGCAGGCCGCTCTTCTGTGGTTACAGGGCATGGTTACATGAAAATTGATGAGACAAGCCTCGCCGTGTCTGCAGGTGTGTCTGAGCTGTCTTAGACAAATAGCAACCAGCCAGTCTCGCTCTTGCTCACACACACACACACACACACACACACACGCACACACACACACACAGACTGGGTGCTGTCTGACCGCCAGGGCGTGGAGCGCTCCTGCACAGTGAGCCTGTATCACGGCTGCTATGGAGGCGATGCGGCGTCCAGTCACCTCGAGTGAGTGTTGATTAATGGCCTCAGCACAGCAGCACCTCCCTTGGATGGAAATCCCTCTTTACTGTAGTTTATATGAAAATGATTTTTACCATAAATTCCATTCGCCGCTTTTGAGCGCCACACCAAACCCTTGCATGCAGAAGACATCTTTTGATGCGCGCAGACACACTTTCAAACCTGCAGGCTTATCTTAACCTAGATTTTGTGTGTGTTGGATGTGCTTGTTAACTGTGAACCAGCACAAGGGACAATTTCAGAAAGGTGGATGAAAGCTAACATCTTTTGGTGTTGTTATTATGAAATGTGGAAAAGCAGCTGGATAAATGAATGTGTAGATCTTTTATAGGTGGAGGTAGTGGTGCATTGTTCTCAAAAACAAAGAGTAGCTCTTTATATTTAAATTGCAAATTACAGTTTAATTATGGAGTAATACTCTGTTACAGCAGTGTAAATAGAGCACAACTACACTGTAAATACAATACTGTTAATACATTCTAATTACCTTGTATTTATAATGCACATGGAGCATAAATATGTTGTAAGTAGTGAAACTACATTGTAATTATATGTAAAAACTACATTATACAACAATTAGTTCCGACCGAGCAATTTGATTGGACAATAGGGATTCCAGGAGTTTCTATATTCCATGATAACTGCACTCCAAACATTTTACTGGATATGTATCACTCCATTCTAGTCACCCTTAATTGCTAACAGCAATTTACTGTCAAGCCTGGCAGCCCTTACTGTCAGGGCGCATGCGCACGCAGCGACCGCAGCTGGTGAAAAAAGTTTGACGTCTGTGTCTCTGTTTTTATGCACTTTAATGTGTTTTAACGTAATTCTCTGTGCCATTTTTTGTCCTTGAATGTTTGTGGACTATATAACGAAGAGCTCCCTGGTTCCATCAGGATGGATTTCCTTCTTGTTTTTGCACTGTCGTTTCTTTCTTACCAGCTCTTTGTCTTGGAGGTAAGAGCAATTGCGATCATGCCGGGAAGAACGCAGTATTCCAGAGACATGTTACTGCATTTAAACATGGATAATGTAGCATCTGTGTTTGAATCTGTGCCGCAACTGCCGGACTTTATTTTAAGAGATTTTCATGGACACAGCGATGAAAAGAGAGACAAGAAGAGGAAACGTGGAAAGTGTGGAGGCATAAGATTAAATCTGAGGAGGCGTCAGCTTAACCGCATTCCTCTTCCTTCCATTATTATGGGGAACATACAATCCCTGAGAAATAAAGTGGATGAAATTCAAGGAAGTGTCTGATATCAGAAGGATTTCAAGAACTGCTGTGTTATGGCTTACACGGAGACGTGGCTTACGGCGTATAACCGGGATGCGGACCTGTGGATTGATGGCTTTGGATCCCCACTTTGCTCGGATCGGCAGGAAGCGGTAACGGGGAAACGTCAGGGGGGTGGCGTATGTTTATATATTAATAAACAGTACTGTACATCTGTCACGGTCAGAGAGCGCATCTGTACACCGGATGTGGAGCTTCTATCCATATCGCTATGCCCCTTTTATCTGCCCCGCGAGTTCCCCCAACTTTTTATGACGACTGTGTACATTCACCCGAGAGTGGACGCTGCCTCCGCCTCCAGCACCATCTTTGATGTGGTACAGCGGTTGCAATCGATTTCCCCAGAGGCTCCAAATTTTATACTTGGGGATTTTAACCATGTGTCTCTAAAGAAGACACTTAAAAACTTTTATCAGTATGTCTCCTGCCCAACCAGGCGAAAAAAGACATTGGACCTGTGCTACGGATCCATAGAGAGGGCCTTTAAATCTCTTCCCCTTCCTCCTTTAGGATCCTCAGATCACAACTGTGTACATTTGCTGCCCACATATAAAACTGCTCTCAGAAGAGGCAAGGCGAAGACCAGGGACATAGATGTGTGGACAGAGGATTCAGTGCACTGCCTCCAGGAATGCTTTAACTGTATGGACTGGGAGGCATTCATGCTTGCCTGTGGAGAAGATTTGGACTCTTTAGTGTGGACGTGACATGCTCATACATGGCTTTCTGCAGAGACATGATTGTTCCACGTAAACGTGTCAAAATATATTCCAACAACAAGCCATGGGTTACAAAATCAGTTAAATCCTGCTTACAGAGGAAAGCCCTTGCCTTTAACAACCCTTGCCTGTACAACCTAAGCAGGGCTGCTCGCAGAGATAGCAAAAAGACGTAACAAACTAATAGTTTTTTTTGAATGCAAAAGATGCAATAGACTTACACAATGGTCCTCTCCGGCATACAACTAGGAACATACCGGTCGCTATGGAGGGGGAGAATATGTATGGGCACATAATCATACCATGTAGGATAACTAAATAGACGGTTATGCTGTTTCATCCCACCTAGCAACAATGCTCTGCACTGTGTGTGTTTATATATTTACATATTTATTCCATCTAGCTACAATGCTCAGCACTGGGTGTGTTTATATTTATATATCTATATATTTATTCCATCTAGCTACAATGCTCAGCACTGGGTGTGTTTACATTTATATATCTATATATTTATTCCATCTAGCTACAATGCTCCGCACTGTGTTTTTATATATCTACATATTACTCCATCTAGCTACATTGCTCCGCACTGTGTGTGTTTATATACTTGCATATTTATTCCACCTAGCTGCAATGCTCCGTACTGTGGGTGTTTATATATTTACATATTTATTCCATCTAGCTACAATGCTCTGCACTGTGTGTTCATATATTCATATATTTATTCCATCCAGCTACAATGCTCTGCACTGTGTGTCTGTGTGTGTGTGTGTATATATATATATTTTATAGTAATATGTACATATGTATATTAGCTGCTCTTGCTTGCTTGTTTTTTTTTTTTTTGTTTTTTTTTTCTTGCCTTCTGATTGTTGCTCTGAGTGTTGCTATCCCTGTGCTGTTGCAATCCTGGAATTTCCCCGTTGTGGGACTAATAAAGGCTTATCTTATCTTATTTAAACAGGGGGTTGTTTCTGAGCTGCAGGTTGCCACAAAAGAGCTGAAGGCCGAAATTTTAAGAGCAAAACATAATTATAAATCAGAGTTGGAAAGCAAGATGGCAACAAAGAAGCTTGGCTCAGCCTGGGCCAGTATGAAAACTATTGCAGGACTTCAGAGCACAGAGCGCAGTAATCGTGTGTTTTTAGATGGTTTTAGTTCAGACACAGAGCTGGCTAATGCTCTTAATTGTTTTTATGGTCGTTTTGATTCCTTTGATTTTAGCACAGAAACCCAAGATTTGAAACAGAAACTCAAAGACAATCAGCACTTTAATATTGAGGTGCAGGTTATTAAAAGGGAGTTCTGCGCTGTAAAAGTGAACAAAAGTCAGGGCCCTGATAGTATAGTCCTGTGCACATGAACTGAGTCCTATGTTTCACTACATTGTCAATAAGTCCTTAGAGACACAACATGTGCCAAAGATCTGGAAAGATGCTGTGGTTGTCCTTGTTCCAAAATCCAGCTGTCCTAAAATGGTAAATGACTTTAGACCAGTTGCTTTGATTTCAATTTTAATGACAATTTTTGAAAAACTGGTCAAATTTGAGGTCCTAAAGCAGACTGAGCATGCATTGATTGGATCCTCTGCAGTTTGCCTATAGGCCTCACAGAAGAGTGGAGGACGCCACTGTCACTCTGTTTAACATACTTTTTAAACATCTGGATTTTAATGGGACACACGCCAGGCTTTTATTTGTGGACTTTTCTTCCGCCTTTAATGCAATCCAACCTCATATTTTAGTTGAAAGGCTCCTGCAACAATTTGATTTGAGTAATAATCTGGTGGGTTGGATTCTGGATTTTTTAACCAACAGGACGCAGAGAGTAAGGGTCAATGGTACATTGTCTGACCAAAAGTGCTCTTCTACTGGCTCTCCTCAGGGGTGTGTGTTGTCACCACTACTCTTCATCCTGTACACAAACATGTGTCGGAGCAGACATGACAACAGACACATTATAAAGTATGCTGATGACTCAGCTGTTGTCAGTCTCCTCCAGGATGGTGAGTGTGGCCACGGCCCAGTAGTTGATGATTTTATTCACTGGTGTGAGGATTCCTACCTGCAGATGAATATGACAAAAACTAAAGACATGATTATTGACTTTAGGAGGAAAACTCCCAGGCATGAAGTCACTGTACTAAAAGGCCAGACCACCGAATGTGTACAATCGTACAAATATCTTGGGACGATTATTGATAGTAATTTAAACTTTGAAGAGAACTGTGAAAAGGTGTGCAAAAAGGGTCAGCAACATTTGCATTGTTTAAGGAAACTTGCACGCTTCCAGACTGACCGAACCATAATGACAATGTTTTATCGGGCTTTTATTGAATCTGTTTTATCCTTTTCTTTAGTGTCATGGTTTGGTCAGATAAAACTGAAACAGAGGAAATCCTTGGATCAGGTAGTGAGATGGTCCAGTCGTTTGCTTGGTGAGTCACAGCTGAGCCTGACATCCCTGTACACCAGACAGGTACAGAGGATGGCTACCTCCATTTTAAATGATGACTCCCACCCTTTGCACTGCCACTTTCAGCTTCTTCCCTCCAGAAGGAGGTTTGCTGTCCCAAAAAGTAAAACCCAGCACTACAAAAACAGCTTTGTTCCTGCTGCCGTTAAAGAGTTGAACAAGATGTAGCAATATATTGCACATATTTTAGTTACCTATTTATTAATTTGATTTTATATTTACTTATTTTTGTAGGTTTTTTTATTTGGGTTCTAAATCTTTTATTGGGTTTTAGACTTTTGAGTTTTTAACCTCTTTGACTAGTCTTTAACTTTTTAACATGACCCTTCTCTCTTATCTCTTTGTTTTTCTCTTATCTCTTTGTCTTATGTCCTGATTGGTGGAACCTTGAGTACTTTTATCGTGTTTATAGTCAGCTTCATGTGTGCCTGTGTTTGTGTTCATGTTGAATGTAATTGTGGTTTGTAAATATGGATGACACCTGACTGTAAAACAAATCTACCTACAGGTACAAATAAAGTAACCTGAACCTGAACCTGAACCTGAAGCCTGCAAACTTGAGAACTGCAATACTGTGTGGGATACCTTAATTTCCACAGTGAGGCGCTGCGCTGTTTGACAAGAAATTATACATCCGTGACCTGGAAGTCCCACTCTTTTGAAAAAAAAAAAAAAACTTTATTGAGTTTGTATTGAGCCCTTGTATAAAAATCGTATTTCTCTTCTGTTTAAAAAAAAAAAAATAGGCAGTGATAGTGTTGGATTTATTGTCTCGATTTACAAACCACAATACCTTTGTGGTGGTGGACTCTTTGTTTCATCTGAAAATGCCAAGTAAAAGCAGGCGAAGTGCACCGAAGCCAAATCACTAGCATGCTAGCCACCGGCATTGACCACGTTTTGATCTTGGCCGTTTTGTGGTTCCAGCGCAACAGGTATGTATTAATAAACAATGACTTTTGCACTTGACAATATTTAATTTGTTTGCATGTGTGTGAAATGACAATAGAGGTCTTCACACTGATTGAGATGTTTAGCAACAG
Source organism: Pholidichthys leucotaenia (assembly GCA_020510985.1). Taxonomy (NCBI): domain Eukaryota; kingdom Metazoa; phylum Chordata; class Actinopteri; order Cichliformes; family Pholidichthyidae; genus Pholidichthys; species Pholidichthys leucotaenia. The sequence continues at coordinate 270,125,177 of CM035846.1, read as the reverse complement.
TTAATGACTACATTTAGAAGGGACTGTGGCGCGTGTAAATAACGAGGCGGATTTGACTCAGACAGTTTATTACACATCTCACACAGAAGCATAGTCACAATGAACACTCAGCAGAGACTCTCCTCTTAAAAAGCATGGCATTCTTCTAGAAGCTTCTAACACACGAAAGGTCACATTGCATTCACTTCCTTAATCCTTTAACATCCTTCCAGAAGTTTCTAACACACAAAAGATCACACTGCATTCATCCTTCACACCTCCCTGTTATCTCCCAGGGAAACTCTGCTCTTCGTTCTTGTCTAAGATGCTATACAATTATGCACTCCCCATGTGTCACCAAAGGACTGTGTTTTTCTCAGCTGTGCAAAATAACTGGTTAAACAAACAAATTATAATATTTTGTCCAGTATTGTTCTCATTTAATAAATTATGCTTGCAAAGCTGTTGCATAAAAGCAATGAGGTCATATGGTATTAATGAATATACTAACTACAGGTGTGAAGCGTATCAGGCATTAGACATATCACACCCACAATTACTATATTCATTGACACCGTACTCCCTTTCATGTAATATTGCTTATTTGTAATTACTATGTAAAGTAATTTTGTAAGTAGAGCATGAGTATGTTAGTTCCATAACACAACAGTTAATTCCCACTGAGCAATCTGATTGGACAATAGGGATTCCAGGAGTTACTATATTCCCTGACAATTGCACTCAGACATTTCACCCAATATGTATCACTCTGCTTCAACTGTGTTTTAATAATCTTTAAATTAAAGTTAATATCAATGGTTTCTTATATATGAGAATTGTAATACTGTGTTGATACCTTAATTTCCTCAGCAAGCTGCTGCTAGAAAAGAGACGGTCCTAAAAGTCCAGTGCACAGAAGATGCACTGAAGCTACATTGCTAACACGCTAACAACAAACTAGCCACCGTCATCACTCAACATGACAAGCAAAATATACCCAACAGGTGCACAGTGTGTCCTTAACCACTGTCTTCTGCACTAGACAGTATTTAATTTGATTATGTGTGTGAAATGACAATAGACCTATTCCTTTCTATATTATGCTCATTGAGGTGCTTAGCAACACTTAACTAGGTCCATTCAGAAAGGATTATTTTTCTTAGCAAAAAACAAGCAAAAATGATAATATTTTGTACTGTAACTGTGGTGATTGATTGTAGACATCAATGCAGTGATATATTCATTGACACTGTATGACCTTTCATGTAATATCACTCAAGTGTCATATGTGCCATATGTGTCACATAAAACTGGAAAATAAACCACTTGAATTAATGACCCCAGTTACATGGCCTTTGTCAGATCATTCTGTTTACATGGCCACTCGAATAATCAGATAACTGCAGAAATCCAATCATAACCAGTTTATTAGGGTACATGTAAACATGATCATTGATACAGCACAAGTCAGCATATGACAAGATCACGTGAGAATTATATAAAATAATGCGAGAGCTCGAGAGAGACCGAGACAGCCTGAGAGAGACCGCTCATGACCATATGATACCAACAAGGAAGCAAGCCGTGCTGGTGTAAGTAGCCCCTCCGTGTTAATTCTCTGAAGTGTTCGTTTGTTATGTCAAAGTTTTTATCTTCTTTGGCTCAATGGTGGCGGAGTAGACCTCAGAAAATCACGTGCAATCCTTAACCCCCGTATCTCATAGAGTGGCAAGCACCCACAAACGCCCCAACCCCCATAGTGCCCCGACAGCTGGCTGTCGTCAGTTGGCAGCGTTTCTTGTTTTGAACATGGTCAAAAAATGTTGTGAGAAGAAAAAATGGTTCTAACCATAAAAACATCTGGTAAATGGCAGCAAACTGTTGCGCAACCCCCCTTTCCCGTTTGTGGGGGACGAACCAACTGCTGGCGCGGTTGTGAATCCGCCCAGCATGCGCTGCACTGCGAGACATGGGGGTAAATGTATTTTTAAAGAACAGTTATAAAATACAGTAAATACCGTGACATTTCAGTGCGTGTTGGATACGACATCCATAAAAAAAAAGACTTATATATTTTTCGCGATCTGTTATGGTGGAGAATGGATAACAGACTGCAAGTGGAGTCAGTGGAAATCGGGGATCACTTTTGTGTCTGCTACTCTTGTGCAACCCCAAATGGACAAATTGGGAATAGCAGTTACTTTACTGAAAAATTACTGCTTGTGTGTTCTGTTATTTCATTTTCACGCTTTGCAAATTCATCCCACGGGCTGGTTTGGACTCTCTAGTGTGCCGGTTTTGGTCCGCGGGCTGTAACTTTGACACCCCTGCTTTAAGTAAAAGAGTAAAGAGAGTAAAAGAGTCAGGAGAAAAACCCTACAAACTATTGCACCAGTAAGGTTGTTACTTACTATAAGTTAGTAGTAGTATAAAATACACTTCTTTTATGCATACTCAACTATTTTTTGGTAACTTGAGCAAGTAAAGCCATAAGGTAATGCTAGTTTTGCTCAACTACAGTTTTTGGTTACTCTACATAGCTACAGATTAACCCCTTGCACTCCGGGCAATTTTCCTAAAAACGCCAAAAAATTACGTGCCCAAAGTAAATCGAAAGCTGTTCTTCAACCCTTTGCAGCATCTTCATGGGGTTGGTGTCATTTAAAAGAAAACACTTTGAATTTTTTGGCAAAAAAAACATAATCTCTCTACGTGCTCCGGCCACTGAGTTACAGTCATCTAAACATACTGAACTTGAAGAAAATAAATTTGGCCACGGTGTTTTTTTGGATACAAATGCTTGCAAACAACACACAGCTGTCCGATCTGGCTTGAAAATGCAACAGAAATGTAGAACCAAGTGTTATCAAGCTGAGATCCAAATTTTGTAACAATACCACAAAAAATGAATATTTTACACAGCTTTGTTCTCAGGCGTTTTGGAACTGTGCCAAATTGTGCCAAATGGCACAGTTTGGAAAAACGTCTGTAACTTTTGAATAATTCAATGTAGAATCTTCATTTTGGGCTCTAATGAAAGGTCACATTCAGGGCTGTGTCTGTGTGTGTGTGTGGGGAAGGGGTTGTCCCCCCCCCCCCCGCTACAAAGGACAGAGTTCGGCCCTCGCTACATGATGGATTACACTCGTTGCATGTTTCCACAGCAATGCTGTCACAGCGGCTTCCCCCCCCTCGCTACTGTGTGTGTGTGTGTGGGGGGGGTTGTCCCCCCCTCGCTACAGAGGACGGCCATCGCTACATGACAGAATAGACTCATATGGCTATGTGGCGACCGCTGCGCAGACAGCGCGGCTTCCCCCCGCGGACCGGGGGGCGTTCGGACCGTGAACGCCCCCCCCGCTCCTCTTCTGCAGCTGGGGGGGGGGGCGTTCATGGTCCGAACACGGCAAATGAACCGTTTATCGCGGCGCACGCACTTCGTACTTCGTGCGCCGTACAGTTGTAGTTTACCGATCGGTCAAAAGTCATTTTTGGATTACAGTTTTCAGGGAGAAATAATAATTTAGCTTTACCTCTTCACAGCAGCAGAGTCCTGGCGAACTTCTCTTCCCCATTGTCAGACGAACGCGACGCTGGTCCGCTCGTGGAGCCCGGTCAAAACATAATTCCAATATTGCGGTTTTGGTGAATGATTTATGACCTTTGTCGTCTGCCTCCGTCGGTCTATGATGACGGAAGAGAATCCTAAACATCTGTTCTGCTGGAATGAGTGCAGGTCCCACTTGTGGGTGTTCTCCATGCTGCTGGGTCTGTAGCAGGTTTGTCCAGCGTCCTTTTTTTCCATTTGCTGCAACAGTAAATCTCTCTTCACCCAGCCCGAACTTCTGTGCTTCAATTGGCTCCTGCATTCACAGTAGGCGGGTCCTCCTTCCTAGGTTTTCATTCATTGGTTCTTCAAGGTTTCAGAAACCCAATTCAAGGCTCTTATTAGTCGAATGAGAGGTCAATCAGATGAACTAATCTGTTCGCGGCTGTGTCTGCAGCTTTTTTTTTCAGTGGCACTTGGACGCCAACACCAACTACATCACCACCATGAGGACCATGCGTCCGAGAGCGCACGAGTGCGCCCTAGGACGCGGAGACTTGCCCGCCCGCGGTACAAAGGAGTGCAAGAGGTTAATTATGAACAAATGGAGAGTATCATTCATTGACTGATTACAGCAGAACTATGTGGTGCTTACCCAGTGCTTTTGCTTACTTATGGCACACTTTCACCAGACTAATCATGCTTTTTTATTGTGTACTTGCAGTGCACCCACACCACAGTTACAACTTACTTACACCATCAATATGCTGCTGTTATTAAATGCAACAAATTGAGACTCAATTTTACCTTTCCAATCCTGTATAAATACATAATGGTCATGTTTTTCTGCAGGCAGTCTCACATACTAAGTCCCTTTTCCTCTATGGAATTCTTACCCTCATTTCATAGTGCCTTGACCCTGCGCTGTAATGGGTGCAGCACCCATCCGGCGCATAACAACCTTTTCACAGTGGAGTTCACCTATGAGGGACAGCTCCCACAATATATCCCTTTATCCCACGCAGGTCTGTAGCTGAACAAATTAGAGGAAAGCTCACTGGGCTCATGCCGGATCACTGGTCATACAATCATGATAGCAAAAAAAAAGTGGCTGTGACATTACCAGCAGCATTAAGTAAAGCCTTGTGGAACTACTGGACTGTGGAAAAGGGCATTACCAATCAGTACGACCTGCTGGTTCTGCCAACGTATGCTGAAACATGAGCGTGTACCAACTCAACCCCGCGCACTGTGCGAGTTCTCGACTGGGAGCGCTAATGAAAAGTGACTAAGGGGTTGCTGTCGAGGAATCTGACAAGTGTCCAGAAATAGCCCGCTAATAAAACGAGTCCCCCCACCCTTCCTTTGGAGGCAGGCCTGAGTTGAAGCTAAGTCCCATAAAGATGTGCTGCCATAACAACAGGCTGGGAAAAAGACATTTTAAAATAGTTTGTATAATCCCAAATAAGGACCTGCCCTCAGCATGCAACATCTGCTGGATGGCATATAAACAAATGTCAGTCTCACACCGGGCATATAAATGAAAACTCCAGCGATGAAGTCAATCTGCTATTTTGGGTTTTGTGCAATAATCACAGCATAGTTCTCACATGATGCACACAGTACTTTATAGGCCCAGGACATTTTATTAAACGTCTCTTTCTTCTTTGGCTCATGAGGAAAAGAAGCCTGGCCTGTTCTGCTGCATAAACAAATCGAGGCTGAAGTGACATCAGCTGGGAATTTTTGTTTTAGTCTTCCCTCTATGTGCTTAATTTTGATCAGTAGGGACTTTCTAAGTTCCTCTTTATTTCAAAATGCAGAAGCAGAAAAATGAGACGTGGGAATACAGAGTCACTCATGCTTGATAACATTTTTTCCTGTGGGTGCTTCAGTTTAAGTTGCTTCAAAGGAATGTGTAAATCACTCATATAGAATGATGAAGAGAAAAGCGCAGATAAGTACTCTTTTCTGCACCATCATAGTTTCACTTAAGATCTTAACTGCTATTAAGGTTTTTAATTGCCATTAATGGAAACAAATGTTAGATGTTCAAGGATATGAGAAATGTCTGCTGTATTGTGTAAAGTTACAGACTCTGTTTCATTTACTGAAACTCAGTGCACTTTAGAGGCTAATTCACATTGGTTTCATCTTCTCTTTTTTAATGCTTGAATTACATTTTTTTACTTGTTCTTTGGTAAATTTAGACACCAAAACTACTCTAGTTAGTTATACCCCCTTTACACAGGGGTGGAGATTGATGAGAGATCACTGAGTGATGACAAAATCAACAATCTCATTGATCTCTCAATGATCTCTTGTTGATCTTTCAATGAACCCTCAGCGTTCTTTCAATGAATGCTAATTTTTTCCACCCCGAAGGTAGAGATGGCTGGGAGATCAGTGAGGGATCACTGAGTGTTTGATCAAGATAGCTGGGAACTCATTGGGAGATCAATGAGATCATTGAGTGTATGCTGAGAGAGCGGTGAAAGATCATTGAGAGATCACTTTCCTTTGGAGATCATTGAAAGATTGTTTTTGGCAGAGTCAACATAATTGGAGCAGCATAAAGGAAGAAAGTCAGAGAAAATGGCAAAAAGTATCTAAACTCTGGGATCATTTCAAGCTCAAACTGAAGGAAGGCATTGCTATTGCTACAAAACAGAACTTCATGGTGTCAAATCAAATCAAATCAAATCAAACTTTATTGTCACATTGCTGTACATACAACTGTAGTGCAGGCAAGATGAAATTGCGTTTCTCTCAGCATCCATATAAATAGAAGCAGCATGATTTAAGACACACTCCCACATAGCTTCACCCCCCCATCCATTCACACATCCCTGAGACATACTTGGGGGGGGGGAACTAACTAACTATAATATACAAATAATATACAAAATGTCCGTAGGTGCAGTAGTGTGTATGAGAGATTCCGGGTCAACTGTTCAGCATCCTGACAGCTTGTGGAAGGAAGCTGTTGATCAGTCTGGTGGTTCTGCCTCTGATGCTCCGGAATCGTTTACCAGATGGAAGAAGTTCAAAGTGTTTATGCAGAGGGTGAGAACGGTCCTTGACAATGTTCAGTGTCCTGCTCCTACAACGGTTATGAAAAAGTTCTTGGACAGAGGGGAGGGAGACTCCAATTACCCTCTCAGCCCCCTTGACTATCCTCTGCAGGGCTTTTTTGTCTGACATACTGCAGTTGGAGTACCATGTAGCAATGCAGTACGTCAGAACACTCTCCACCACACCTCTGTAGAAGGTCCTGAGGATGCAGATTGGGAGAGAGGCCTGTTCGAGTTTCCTCAAGAAGTGCAGTCTCTGCTGAGCCCGCTTCCTGATCCCCAAGGAATTCTTGCTCCAGGTCAGGTCCTGCGAGATCTGCACTCCGAGGAACTTGATGTTCTCCACTCTCTCCACTAAACGGCCGCCGATGCTGAGGGGGACGTGCTCAGGCTGTGACCGCCGGAAGTCGATAATCATCTCCTTCATTTGTCCATGTTGAGCACCAGATTGTTCTCCCTGCACCAGCCCTCCAGGTCTCTCACTTCTTCCCTGTACATTGATTCCTCATCCCTCTGAATAAGTCCCACCACCGTGGTGTCATCTGCAAACTTAATAATCTGGTTCCCCTCGTGTCTGGATACACAGTCATGTGTTAGAAGTGTAAACAACAGTGGACTGAGTACACAGCCTTGAGGGGATCCGGTGCTCAGCATGACAGTGTTGGAGATGTTGTTTCCAACCCGGACAGACTGAGGTCTCTCAGTCAGGAAATCCAGGATCCAGAGACATGTGGCAGTGTTCAGACCGAGAAGGTGTAATTTTTCCATCAGTCTCTGGGGAATAATGGTGTTGAATGCTGAACTGAAATCAATGTACAGAAGTCTGGCGTAGGTGTCTTTCTGGTCCAGGTGGGTGATGACAGAGTGTAGGGTGGTGACTATAGCATCCTCCGTGGAGCGGTTTGAACGATATGCAAACTGGAGCGGGTCGTGTGATGCAGGGAGGCAGGCTGTAATGTGTGGTTTGACAAGCCGTTCAAAACACTTCATCACAATTGGTGTCAGTGCAACAGGACGATAGTCATTCAAACAGGACACAACTGGTTTCTTTGCCACCGGTACAATGATAGAGGTCTTGAAGCATCTGGGAATGATGGCCTGACTCAGGGAGATGTTATAAATGTCAGTCAGGACATCCGCCAACTCCCTCGCGCAGTCTCGGAGCACACGTCCCGGAATGTTGTCCGGACCTGCAGCTTTGCGTGGGTTGATTCTGGTTAGGGTCCTCCGTGTGTCCGCTGTGTTGATGGTAAAAGCTGGTCCGACCGATGGTGGGGGTGGGCCAGCCCTCCCTCTGATTGTCGAGTTTGATGCTTCAAAACGTGCAAAGAAGTCATTAAGCCTGTCTGGAAGCGAAGTGTCGTCATCATCGACCCCCTGCCTAGACTTATAGCCCGTCAGTGTCCGAACTCCCTGCCACATCTGCTTGGTGTTCCTAATGTCACAGAGGTGTCCCTGGATTTTCTCTGCATAGGCGCGCTTTGCCGCCTTAATTCCCTTTGAGAGCGCAGACCTGGCTGAGCGGAGGGCGATCCTGTCCTTCGCTCTGAAGGCTGCATCTCTGGCTGTAAGCAGCGAGCGCACCTCTGCAGTCATCCAGGGCTTATGGTTACCTCGCATAGTGATGGTCTTCACTGTAGTGACATCCTCTGTGCACTTTGCGATGTAGCTGGTGACTGTATCAGCATACTCCTCCACATCTGTCTTGTCTTCCTGGGAGGCTGCTATTTTGAAGACCTCCCAGTCTGTGTGCAGAAAACAGTCTTTCAGTGCAGAAGTTGCACTCTCTGGCCAAATTTTAATTTGTTTCACTGCTGGCCTGCTGCACTTCAGTAAAGGTTTGTAGGCAGGCAGCAGCATCACGGATATGTGATCAGAAAGGCCGAGATGGGGGCGGGGTATCGCCTTATATGCATCTGTGTTTGTGTACACTAAGTCCAACATATTCTCTCCTCTGGTCTTAAAGTCTACACGTTGTTTAAACCTGGGGAGCACAGTCTTTAAGCTGGTGTCGTTAAAATCCCCCTCAACCACCACAAAACTGTCCGGGTGTGAAGTTTGGATTTCACTAATTGCATTGTGCAGTTCCCCGAGTGCCTTCTTAGCAGTAGCTTTAGCATTAGCGCTCGGCGCTATGTAAACACCAGCTACAAACACGTTGCTGAATTCCCTCGGCAAATAATATGGCCGACAATTTACAATAAGGAACTCCGCCAACGGAGAGCAGTGTTTAGACACTAACGTGGCATTGACGCACCAGTTCTTGTTAACATAGATGCATAGCCCACCCCCCCGGCTCTTACCGGAGCTCGCCGTTTCCCTGTCGGCACGGAACATCGCCATATCTTCCAGTTGAATGGCCTCGTCAGGGATGATGTGGTGGAGCCATGTCTCGGTGAAAACAAACACACAGCAGTCTCTCCACTTTCTCCGGGATTCTCTCAGCAGACGCAGCTCGTCCAGCTTGTTTTCGAGGGAGCGGACATTAGAGAGAATGAGCGACGGTACCGCTGGTCTGGAGGGGTTAGCCTTTAGCCTAGCATGGATCCCGGCCCTTTTTCCACGCTTTTGCTTGCGTTCGCTCCGCTTACGCCTCCTCCTCTCTCGGGTAGCTTCCAGCGGGGACTCCGCCAGAATTCCATGCTGGCATAGAATGTCCAAATTAGGGATGGGCATAATTTACCGATTAACCGATAATTGATCATTAAGAATTTCACCGAGGAAGTTCATTTTCGTCGACAAACCATTTTTTTTTTTTTAAAACAATCCGAGGCCTAGTGCACGGCCGTCCTCAAACAATGCAATGGCAAAATTTGGGCACCAGGGGGCAACATTACACCATCGCCGTACCCTGGCGTGCCTCAGTTGATACTTGCGGGCTTCCGTAGGGCAATCGCTAAATCATGAAGTGGTTACGGCGAAGTGTTGCGTGGGACCATTTCAATTTAAAAATGACCAGGTGTACTACAATCACTGCAATGCAGCATACAAATATACCTCATCGACAGGGTCCATGGAACACCCTTATTACGCGAAGAAACCGCCAACAGTGGTTGCGCGCTGAGTAATGGCGGACGTGAAGATTCTTTTTTTTTTTTTCAGAAACTTTATTGAGAAAGTCATGAAGATTCGGTGTACACACGTCGAGGGAAGCTGCAGGAGGCCGCGTAGTGGCTCGACGGGAAGACTATTTCGCACAAAATTGCACAAGAGAACAGCAAAAAGTTCTGCGCGGCTAGACTAAGTAACACGAGCGATAGAGCAATGAATGCGGTCTTCGTTTGTTGGGTGGCCGCTCGGCAGGGAGAGAAGCTGGTAAAACGTCTCGGCCAATCAGCTTGCGGGGTGAAACGTCTCGGCCAATCAGCTTGCGAGATTCCCGAGCCGAGCCAACACGAGAACAGAGAGAGGGCTCTCCGTGCTGGTGATTCCTGATGTTCTAATGTAGTCTACCTGCCTTGTTACGTACCTAAAAATGTTAATGATTAACCGATTATTAATCATTAATTCTCCCGACGATCGGTGAAGAAAATTTCACCGAATGCCCATCCCTAGTCCAAATCACAACCGATCGCCGCGATTCTTGCAGCGTGCAGTACCTTGATGTTTAATAAGGTCTCACGGTTGTAAGTTTTACAGAATGTACGTCTGGGAAGATCAAAACACTCAAAACTCTCACACTCGCTGATGCCAAGAGGGGCCGCTGCGTCTGTGCACGCTGCCGCCATCTTATTAAACGTAACATTTAAAGTTATGTACTGTGCAATAATCATTGCAATAAATGTGTACTTTTGTTATTGAGTGTTGACTACTGCTTTTTAGGAAAGTTCTGCACATGTTGCAATACAAGTTTCTTCAATACTGCCCCCCCCCAAAAAAAAGTACCCAATTGTTCGAGCAATGGCTTGATTACAGTGACAAATTACCTGATTACTAAAATAGTTGATAGCGGCATGTCATGAACGCGCCTCCAACGAGGCGCAGAGAGAGACAGATTCAAGCGCAGGATTACACCCAAGACAAAATTTATTACAGTAAAGAACTAAAGTCCCAAAATAGTGCAGACATACAAAAATGTAGACACGGAAAAAGTTTGTTGAGTTTGTTTTTTTTTTTAAATAATTCTGTTGAACCACAATTCAAAAGCTTTGTCTGATTTTCATTGGTTAATTTTCATAGAATTTTTATTTATTACCACTTTTGTCAGATTCAAGTTATTTCTTTGACCATTGTGGGTTTTTCTTTCATTAACAGAAGGGTACCAACAATTTTGTCCACGTCTGTATATATACTATACAGCGGGGAAAATAAGTATTGAACATGTCAACATTTTTTTCATTAAACACATTTCTGATGGAGCCATTGACCTGAGATTTTCAAAAGATGTCATTAACAACCCAAGTAATCTGTACATACAAAGGAATCAAGGCAATTGTGTTCACAAAGCAAGTTATATTTAATAAAGTGGAATGACACAGGGAATAAGTATTGATCACATGAAGAAAAAGAGGTGCAAAAAGGCATAGAAAGCCAAGAAACCAGCTGAAGCCATCAGAATTTAGGAAGCCATCACATCCCCCATCAGTGCAAATTAATTTCAGCTGGTCAAGTCCTGACTGATAGCCTTTAAAAAGGTCTATGAATATCAGATTGTCACACCACAAAGAATTCCTGATGGGTAGAAGCAAAGAGCTCTCTCTAGACCTTCACAACCTTATTGTTGCAAAACATAATGATGGCATTGGTTACAGGCGTATTTCTAAACTGCTGAATGTTTCAGTGAGCACTGTTGGAGCCATCATTTGGAAGTGGAAAGAACATCATTTTACCATTAACCGGCCACGACCAGGAGCTCCTCACAAGATTTCTGACAGAAGAGTCAAACGAATTATCAGAAGAGTTATCCAAGTGCCAAAGACAACTTGTGGAGAGCTCCAGAAAGACCTGGAGTTAGCAGGTACTGCTGTTTCAAAGAAAACAATAAGTAACGCACTCAACTGACATCAGCTTTGTGCCTGCTCACCTCACAAGACTCCACCGCTGAAGAAAAAGCACGTTGAAACTCGTTTAAAGTAGGGCTGTTTTTCAGCATATGGTACAGGCAGACTTCATATAATTGATGGAAAGATGAATGGACAAATGTACAGAGACATCCTTGATAAGAACCTGTTGCCATCTGCCAAGATGCAGAAGTGAAATGAGGGTGGATATTTCGGCAAGACAATGATCCCAAACACACAACCAAGGAAACGCTCAACTGGCTCCAGAGAAGGAAAATAAAGCTGCTAGAATGGCCCAGTCAGTCACCTGACCTGAATCCAATTGAAAGTCTATGGAACGAAATGAAGATCAGAGTTCGTAGAAGACGCCCACGGAACCATTAAGATTTGAAGACAGTTTGTGTGGAAGAATGGGCTAAAATCACTCCTGAGCAATGCCTGCACCTAGTTTCTCCATACAGGAGGTGTCTGGAAGCTGTTATTACCAACAAAGCCTTTTCTACAAAATATTAAAGGGCTCATTGACTGCACTTTTTACACATTTTAACAGCTCACTCATGTCTTAATGAAGTGCCTGTGACATATTTTGTTCATTTTTTCTTTATTTTTTTAATTACTGAAGCAAATTTGTTTTTATTTTTCTTGGCTTTCTCCAAACATTTTGATTTGTAGCCTGTCATTTTAAGAAACAGACTTCAGCTGTTCAACTCTGCCCTCCCTCTTACATCAGTTAGCCATTAGCTGAGTAGCTTCTAGCCAGTGTTCTGCCACCGGCTCCTTCCAGCTTGGATAAGCAGCGCTGGTTCACCAATCCACAGCCGTTTGTGCATCTTGCGTCATCCCAGCCCACCCATCAACCCCAACAAGAAGCCACATTAAATCACCAACACCGTGCGCTCCACCATTGCCGCAAACCGAGGCCGTTGGCCGAGCCACAGAATCTCAAAGGGCAATGTCTCTGTCTGCAGGACTCTCCTTCTCTCCCACGGACAGCCAGGGGGGTCTGCCCCATCACGAATCGGCTCCCCCACTCTACCCATGAGAGTATGCCTGGAGGATGGTGAGGGAGTTGAGCCAGCAGCTCCAGGAAACATACCTGGTTGTGGCGCAGGCAGTTGCTGTGACCCGAGGATGCTGCCTGGGGCTGCTGGCTCTCAGTTCCCCATGACCGGCATGCCAGCGACCCACTGCAAAACCACCGGGAGATGGGCCGGAGCGACACTGGGCACATTGTGGACCACGGACTGGTGAACCAGGTTGCAACAGGGATGGTTATTAGGATTACTAAGAGCTGAAGAAAATAGCAATATAAGCCGTGCTCAGTTCGAGCTTCCTGTTACCAGTGTTAGCTTGGGGGCTAATAGCTCAGGGGCTAGTAGGCTACCTTTAGCACCACTTCCATATACATGACAGACAGCTAGGCAGGCCAATGATAGAGCAGTGTGCTGGTCTCAAGGACGGCAGTGGGTTGGCTTTTTCAAAACGCGATGTTAACGATTTCCACAAAAAAGTCAAAAACATTTCTGGGAGAGAAAAACGAGATAAAGGCAATGTTTATTTGTTTTTTTTTTAAGAAAATTGACTGTTTTGAAAATGTTGGGATAATTAGGTGACCAGTAGACTCATTTCAGACAGTTAAAACCTACAAACACACCATTTTTCAGTCAGTGACTCCTCTAAATGAATTTCACCAAGCCTATTCAATACCTATTCCCTGTATCATTCCACTTTATTAGATATAACTTGAAATAACTTTATTAGATATAACTTGAAATCAAGGCAATACAGTTGCCTTGATTTCTTTGTATGTATTGATCACTTGGGTTGTTACTGATATCTGATGAAAATTTCAGGTCAATGACTCCATCAGAAATATGTTTAATGAGAAAAATGTTGATGTGTTCAATACTTATTTTCCCCACTGTATATATACTGTATATCACTCAATAATCTCTCCTGGTCTCTCAGTGATCTCTAAAAATCTTTCAAAGATCTCTATAGATCACCATGAACATCTCACAATGAGAACAAATGGCTTTTTTGAGGCTTTAGGGGATTGTTTAGAGATCAGGTCAATTTTTGATCTCTCAGTGGTCACCCAACAATCTCCATCTGTATAAAGGGGCCCTTAGAGACAAAATATGTCCAAAAATAACACATAACATTATGAAAGATGCACATTATGCTGAGATGATGTGCCAGCATGTCTCAGGAAGAAGACAAATTCAAATTTCCTCCAAACTATTCCTGTTTAGCAGATTAAAGCTCCATAATAGCTGCTGTGTCATTATCTGCTCCAGACAGACTTGACTGGCTTCTGACAAATAGAAATGTTTGATAGACAGCACAAGGAGAACTAATGTGGTCATGAGATAACCAAGAGTTATGAATTCACTTCCGTGCTTTTTTTTTTAGCGTGTCTGCATGCAGTGCTGTTCTCTAATGGCAAAATTTGTTATCTGCTTCACAACCATTTAAGTTAATATGATAACAAACAGATTAAAGTCAATACTTCATTTCTATTGAGCAGCAAACACATTCAATTACAGCCTTTTAGCCTGCTATAAAAGACAAAAAAGAAACCGTTTCTCTTTTAAAACTCAGAGCCACTCATCTGTTCAAGCTTGATTCATCACACCTTGACGGTAATTGAAATTTTCATTTGCATTATTCTCCTTGCTCTCCTCTTATTATCATCCCAGAATCCAGTCCCTGGTTCAATTATGCAACCTCAAAAAGTACCCCTGAAAAGTGAACATTAGCTTTTGTGAGGGAAAAAAGGACCTTAAAGTGTGTACATATTTCCTCTTTGTGTCGACAAGGCTATTTATGCTGGATGGTTTTAAAATAAGACATTGAGCCTTGACGTAGCAAATGGATACTTTGCTCTGATTGTGAACATGAGATTCAGTTCGTGTATCATCTGGTGAAAATGGCCCCTTTCAACCAGTGGACATTCTGTACAAGTTCCTCATTCATTACAACACCAATAAGTAAACCTGAGCCCTTACTGAGATCCCATAAGAGTATAATTTTAATTCATTTCACATTGATTTAAGCTGAGAATGCACTGAGTAAAAGATTAAATGCAATATCCAATAAAGATCTCATGCTCTCATGAACAAAAACACATATTTTCACTGTGCTTTTTGTGCTGAAAAACCCTCAAAGTCTTGTAGAGTCTGGTAGAAATGTTTCCCCCTAGGTGACGTGATAAAATACAGCACATACTCTCAACCTTTCCTGAGGTCACCATAGCCCCGAGAGACACTCTCACATGTCCTGGCTCTCACGTCTGAATGGCTCTGTGTAATTCAGCTGATGAAGGGGGCATTAAGGATCCCCGCTGGCACACTACAAAAGTCCAACTCCATTTCTTTTTGGCCTTCGATCGTGAAAAGAAAATGGCAATGCTGATATTTGAAGGAAAAATAAACTGACAGAAGGACTATTCAGAGACCAAAAATTCATCCATCCATCTTCTTCCACTTAATCCTTTTTGGGTCGCCCGGGGGGGGGGGGTGGCTGGAGCCTATCCCAGCATCTTTGGGCAAGAGGCGGGGTACACCCTGGACAGATTGCCAGTCCATCACAAAGCCAACACAGAGAGACAGACAACCCTTCACTCTCACAGTCATACCTAAAGACAATTTAGAATCCTCAGTTGATGCCAATTAGCCTAACTTGCATGTTTTTGGCATGTGGGGGGAAAACCGGAGAAATCCCGGAGTAAACCCACGCAGACACGGGGAGAACATGCAAACTCCACATAGATCACTGTTGGTCGGTGGCTGGGATCGAACCCAGGATCTCCCAGCCAAGGGTGAGTTGCTGTGCTGCCGCAGTACTAACCACTCCACCACCGCGCTGCCCAGCAACCAAAACCACCACCAACCAAAAATTCAATTCAACTTTATTTGAATAGTCCCTAATCACAACAAAAGTCATCTCAAGGTGTTAGATACGAGGAGGGGCTGAAAAGTTCAGCCTGTGAACTTTTCAGCCCCTACTCGTACATAAGCACAAATCACAAGTAATTCAGAGAAAAACACCAACTATGAAACAATCCCCTATGAGCAGTACTAGGGGACAGTGGAAAGGAAAAACTCCCTTATCAGAAGAAACCTCCAGCATAACCAGGCTCAGGGAGGGGCAGTCATTGTGATATGTGGGTTTGGCTGCTGGGTCTTGCTGTAGCCTTCTAATCCACCCTGCCATGTGGGCTGTACGGTAGTCCACCCGTCAGCCCTATTTTTAGGTTGTTTTGAGTGAGTGTGTTGGGCCAATTTAGTACCTTAGTTTTTGTTATTTTAGTGTATGATTCAGGTCCTAAATTGGGGGGTGGGGGGGTTATGTATGGAATAAGCGAGATGTGAGTCAGGTTGTGCCGAGCAATGAACTGAACTTTATTACAGACACTGGTGAATGTATACAGCAGCCACAGCCCGCCTGGTCATCCCCCCAGACGGCTCTGGCAAGCCCCAAGGGCCAAACTCACATACCACATTTCCCCCACCTTTAGAAAAGTCCAAAACCACACAAACAATTGAAACCCTTCACAAATTTGGGACCCAAATCACACACTAAGATAATGAAAACAATGCACTAAATGGCCTAACACATTCACACAAAATAACTCAAAATAGGGCTGACGGGTGGACTACCGTGCAGCCCACACGGTGGGGTGGATTATTCTGTCACCCATAAACTAAAATGAGTTTTTATTAAAACTAAAAATCACAGCTGTGCTCCTAACTAAAAGAAAAATACACAAGATAATCCCATATCACCACATAAACACATACCATAACATAAGAACTATTAACACAGTGCTAACGCACAGTCATTTGTATGAAAAAACTGGAACTTGCATGCGGGGGGTTCAGGGCAGCCCCTCAGCAGGCGCGCCACTGGAGACCGTAAACCCCCGGAGCAATGGCCGATCTTCTGGATGGCGGAGCCTGGATCCCACACCGCCATCACCGACTTCTGTCCAACCTCGCCACCCGGAGCATCTTCCCAGACACACTGAAGCTGATTGGCGTGCCTCAACGAGCTGCTGGACAACCCAAAGTGCACTGCACCCAGCTTAGCCACAATCCTCAGTGGCGCCCGTTGCTTCCCGGTCAGTCAACAATCCCGGTCTCCTACCGGCCAAACCCAGTCCATAACATGAAGTGGCACCTTACTTTTTTCCCTGCGCTGTCATTGCGCTCCTGGTGGCTCTGTGTGCTTGTTCAGCCTGGGACCTCTGCCATGCTGCGGCGGTTCCGTTGTCAACATGTTTGCTGCGAACCCTTCACCCGGTGTCTCCGTCTTCGACTGTGGCTCATCTCGGATAAAAAAAACCAGTCCTGTACCTCCTCTCTGTCATCTGAGGTGCTCCACTGTGCTGTCTCTATGCCCGGCTGTCGCTGCTGTGTTTTGGGGCTCTCAGCATGCTCGCGGTCCCTCTCCCACGGCTCCGACTCTGGCTGTGGGGAAAATGGGGCCAAGTCTGGTTGCTACTCTCCCTCCGTGCTGCGGTCACTCTTAGTGCCGTGCTCTTCGGCTGGTTTGTTGTTCCCGATGGACCCAGGCTCTTTCTCCTGTGGCTTCAATTCCACCGTGTTAGCTAACGCTGACTGCCCGGGTAGCTTCTGTGTTTGGCGCCCATTTAGCCCCGTGGCTAACTTCTCCGTTGCTACTAGCTGGGCCATTAGCTCCCTCGAGCTAGCTAGCTTAGTGTCTTTTGGTAACAATAGCATTTCCACCCACAGCTTCGTGCTATGTGTATGCTCGGCAAAGTAGCTAGCAAGCAGCCCGACAGCATCTGCATAAGACTCCGTCTCCCCTAATGTGTGGAAAATTCTCTGACCTTCTACGCTGAGTTTACGAACCAGAAGTGCTTGCTTCCTTACTCCGTCAAGTCCACCCAGGCCCAATGCTGCAATATACTTCTCGAACGTGGCCAACCAGCAAGGCCACACAACTGCAGGTTTCCCTGAATACTTGAGAAATGGCCGTAGAGGTTCTCCGCACGCCTCCATGAGTTAATCCTCGATCGCCAAATGTTATGCATGGAATAAGCGAGACGTGAGTCAGGTTGTGCTGAGCAATGAACTGAACTTTATTACAGACACTGGTGAATATATTCAGCAGCCGCAGCCTGCCTGACATCATCCCCCCAGACAGCTACGGCAAGCCCCAAGGGCCAAACTCACATACCACAGGGGGGTTTCAATTTTGTGTGTATGTTTTTGAACTTTTCTAAGGGGGGGGGGTGATATGTGGGTTTGGCTGCTGGGGCTTGCCATAGCCATCTGAGGGGGATGACGTCAGGTGAGCTACAGCTGCTGTATTTATTCACCCCTTCTGTAATCAAGTTCAGTTCGTTGCTCGGCACAACATGACTCACGTCTCACTTATTTCTATACATAACAGTCATCTCCCATGACTGGTTGGGGGGGGGGGGAGGGTAAGAGGAAGAAAATGAAGAAAGAAGAGGCATACTATTCATACAGATAACAACAGCATACAGGTTGAACAATGTTCGTACAGATACGACATGCAATGTTGTGTCACAGCTAGGTTAACCCAAGATTACAGCATGTTTATAGGCTTGTTTCAGATGTATTAAGCTAGCTAACCAATTTCATAGGTAGCACTGCAAGCAAACACGTGTGTAGCTGGACCTAATAATGTAATGCTTAAACACTACGCACACTATGCATAATTAGTCTTGTTTTTTTAGAGGATATAGTAGATAGTAATAGTAAAATTCAAGACTATGACATGCAAAATCCAAATCTAATGTCATGAACCTCCTCGTGCGCTTTTACATAGCACACAGAGGAGGACAAGGAAGAATGGACTTACTCGCAGGTCACACCAAACACACATTTATTGACACAAAACAGACAGACCCAAAATAACATAGACTGCTCGGGTAAAACTTAGTCCTCCAGGACGCTCGGCTGGCACAAGAGAAGAAGCTGGGCAACAGTGCCTATGCGTAGCAGTTGTGCTGCAAGGGGAAACGCTGCCAACAAGCATAGCAGCACAACTGCAAACAGAAATGCTAACAGCTCTGCTCACCGTGCAGGAACAGTCCGAGTCGTCCAAGTCTGCCAGTGAGCACCCACAAAAACAATCCTTCCCCGACGTGACTGTCACATGGTGAATAATGATCTTGTGAACTAATACAATGGTCCAGCGATGTTTCACTGGCAACGAGCTGCCTAAGTACAAACACCGCTGGCGTGACAAATTGGAAACACCTGGGCGAGGTGCGGAACAGATAATTGCCGGGGTGAACATCTGACTGTCAGAGAGAGAGGGGGCGTGGTCGGACCGGCAAATGTTAAGACAGTGCTCACCAAGAAGTGGGCCAAACGGCTGCCCAACAACCGCCGGC
The DNA here is from genome assembly GCA_020510985.1 of Pholidichthys leucotaenia. Lineage (NCBI taxonomy): Eukaryota > Metazoa > Chordata > Actinopteri > Cichliformes > Pholidichthyidae > Pholidichthys > Pholidichthys leucotaenia. Next base: position 270,106,181 of record CM035846.1, on the reverse strand, counting down.
CAGAGCGGCAGCTACAGGCATGGAAAAGAAACAGCACACAGACATGAAAACAACGAGAAATCAAAAGATAACAAGACATAATAAACTCAATGTCTGAGCCACCAAGAACGGTCAGAACTGAGCCTACAGGAAACACGGGCTCAGTTCGTGACATCTAAACTTGTGAATGACGTTCAGTTGAAACATAGCATCACCATCTAGCTAGCCAGCTGTTACATAGCTTATACACACAATTAAACACAATCAAACGCATGAACAGTGGGCCTCACTGATGTGGACTTCAACACTATGCACATGTCTAGCAGTACAATAGTCTGCATAGTACCATTACACTGGCTACATGACTATAACATGTGGGAAGTCTGGTCAAAAGCTTTGTCAAATAGGAAAGGTTTCAGTTTTGTCTTAAAGGCAGAGAGGGTGTTAGCCTCACAGACCCAGGCTGGTAATTGGTTCCATAAGAGAGCTGCTTGATAACTGAAAGTCCTATAGGGATTACTAGGAGTCCTGCATTCTGAGAATGTAATGTTCTGTTAGGATTATAGGGTACGATCAATTATTTAAGATTACCAGGGGATAGATTATGTATGGTTTTATACCAAGAGGAGGGCTTTAAATTTGATTCTGGATTCAGTAGGGAGCCAGGGAAGGGAGGTTAATATGGGAGAAATATGATCCCTCTTTTTAGTGCCCTTGCTGCATCATTTTTTAATTAATTGGAGAATTTTTTTTAGAGAGTTTTTAGGACAACCTGACAACAGTGAATTACAGTAATCTAATCTAGAAATGAAGGGGTGGGCAAACGTTTTAGCTCAGGGGCCACATTGATTTTAAAATTTGACAGAAGGGCCAGGCTGTTATCAGACAGATGGTAGAGTGTTTGTGTGAACTAAAATAAAGTGCATGTAAAAGTGTCATGAACCGAGCCTGGTTCTCCTGCGGGCTCGGTTCTGACCGTTATTGGTTATATGTTGTTTTGTGTTCCCACCTGTGTACTTATCTCTTTTCCTTAGCTACTGCCTGACCAGCAGCTGTTTAGAAACCACCGTGACCTACTTTCTCCCATGCTGCTGACAGTCTGCCGGTCCAACCTCGCCCCCTCTCTCTCCTTATTTCCTTCAGCTGTTCCCAGCCCCGGTAATCATCTTTCCCGCGCCTCGCCCAAGTGTTCCCAATCTGTTAGGCCAGCGGTGTTTTTACATAAGCAGCTCTTTGCTAGTCAAACACCGCTGGACCATTATACGGGTCACACGATCATTTGCCGTCGTGTGCCTGTCATGTCTGGAAGGATTTGTTGTTCGTGCCCCAGGGAGATTTGGACTTTTTGGACTGCTCCTGCATGTGAGTAAATTGTCTGGCGTTTCTTTGTGCAGTATTTTCTGCTACGCTTATCTGATAGCGTTCCTCCCCCCTCCGCAGTGCTACTGCTACGCTCAGGCTGTTGCCCAGTTTGCTTCCCCTAGTCAGTTGAGCCTCCTAATGTCTTCCTCGCTCTCCCGAGCACATGTGTGTAATTTCTTTTATTTTTCCTGTGGCCACGGTATACAGTGGTCTGCCCGCTGTTCGCTCCTGCATCAGCCATTTTGTGTACATCCTTCCTATCTGTCAGTTTTTAGTTTGCAACTGTGTCTTGTCAATAAATGTGTGTTTGGTGATAACCCTGCGCATAAATCCATCCATTTTTCTCCTCACCTTTTTCATTGTGAACTGTTTTTCTTTTTTGGACTAACCTGTGTGTGGAGAACATCATGCCCTGGTCTCGCCAAGGAAGAGGAACGGCATCGGAGTTTCCCACGCTGGAGGAGGGATGGGCCGCTGAATGTATCCGGAGCTTCGTTAATGAGGCCCTCGCCGTCCGAGGACCAAAGAAGAGGCTGGAGTGCCTGGACGGAGTTGTGGAGGTCCTGAAACATATCCCGGGTTATGGGACTACCCCGAGATTGCCGACCTGCTGACCACAGTGAGTCCGCTCCAGCGCTCCTTCCCCAGGTTGATGTTCCCCACGGCGCCGAGACGGGGACCCGGAGACCAGAAGGCCTTCATTCTCCGGGACTCTTCACCCGACCCTCCTCCTGCTCCAGCATGGTTAGTACCAAAAAACAGAAGACAGCGTCATCCCGTGAGGAGTCACCTGGAGAAGCCTTCCTCTTCAGCAGCGGCCATCATTGTTTCAGCTGCTGTGAGGTCTGCTGAATTCACTCCGGTCACGCCTACCTCCATCATCAGGGAGATGCCTCCACCACTAGTCTGCGGGGGGGGGGGGGGGGTCTACGTCACCGCTGGCACGGAGAGGGATGAGTGTCTGCCGCTTGCAGCTGTGGATGTAATCGACCGGGATGACAGGCAAGTACTTTTTCATCGTAAATCATTCATTAACACTGAATCCAAGGGAGAGGTCCAGTATCAGCAGTCCACTGGGTCCTCTCCTCCAGCTGCAACTAATGATTGTTTTCTTCCCCTCTCCGTGTCTCCTTCTTTAATTTCTGAGGGCCTGCCAGTCCAGGAACCAGGCCACCAGACGATGGAGGAGGTTAAAGCCCTGGATGATCCTGCTCAGGGACCCGCATGGAGGCGTTCCCCTGCAGCCACGCCAGCGGACGAACAGTGGTCAGCTATGCTCGCCGCGCTCAACCGCCGGGTCAAGGAGGAGCACTGTGAGAGGGAGGTCCGAAGACTCGCTTCCCCGGCTGTGAGGGTTCCACCTCCTATGCCTACTCAACCCCCGGATTCACCATCAGATGAGGAGTGGGCAAACCTGCTCACCGTAGTCAACAGCTGGGTCGAGGAGGAGCATCAGAGGACCAGGACGGCAACCACCATCACGCCTGTTGCGGAGACTGCTGCAGCAGAGTCATTCCCCGGACCAGACCTCCAGCCGACGGGACTCGGACCGTCATCGTCAGCAGCATCAGAGTCCTGGACGGCGGTAGAGCTCGAGCACAGGCAAGTTATCTCTCCTGTAGTTCATTTGCCAATGATCGAGAGATCTTGTCTGGCTCTTGGGGAGGAGAGTCGGGTGCGGCTCCCAACTGCACCTGAGCTCCCTCACCAGGCTTTGCCGTTGCTGGCGACCCTAACCTTTCCTTCTCTTCCATGCTCATCGAGCCCCTCACTAGGGTCGCCGGAGAGAAGCTGCCACCACCGGGGTTGCCTACTGACGACGACGGGAGGCTGGCGGCCCCAGAGGAGGTCGATGGGGGTACAGCACCAGGCGAGATGACCGAGTTGACGCACCCCAAGTCGCCAGAGTCCTGGACGGCGGTGGAGCCTGAGTTCAGGCAAGTCTGCTCCATTGTGTCAATTTTGCATATGTCAATGTCACACTGCCCAACTCATGGCGAGGAGGGCCTGGGGCAGCTCGTAGTAGCCCCCAGGGCCACCTCCCCCAGGCTCTGCCGCTCTCCCTCCAGGTTCGGAGCCCCTGGGGAGCAGCTGACCTTGCCGGAAGCCGCCGAGGATCGGGATCCAGCGCCAGGTGGCATTTGGAGCCCAATGGGGGGTCACTGCTGGTGCAACGATGCTCCAACCAGAGCCCATCACGGGTGCAGCCACGTCCCAGACCGGGACCATTGTGGGTGCAGCTCTGGCCCAATTGGGGTCCACCGCGGGTGCTGCAGAGTCCCCACCGGAGGTCGCCGAGGGTCCGGTCTGGCCGGAGGAGGACGCCACTGCTCTGGTTCCTCCTGCCAAGGTCATCAGGGCTCCCCCTCATCGATCACCTCCTCAGCCTGGTGTTTCTGCGGGTTGGCCCTCTCACCATGGGTGCAGCCTTAGCCCGGTCGGGGCCCACCGCGGGGGCAGCTAGGCTCCCACTGGAGTCCACCCCAGGGGCGACATTGGCCCGGTCAGGGTCCACCATGGGTGCAGCGGAGCCGGCCCGGTCGGAGTCCACCGCAGGTGCAGTGGAACTGGCCTGGTTGGGGTCCACCGCGGGTGCAGTTGTGGACCACCCTGAGGATGCTGTGGTCCCCTTTTTCCTGCCCAATGCCGGGGAGGTCCCCTCTCCCTGGTCTGGTTACCCACCAGTGAAACTTCAAGTGGGCAGGCCACCTCCTGCTTCACACCTCCGGTCCTGGTGGCAAAATAACGCTGGCTGGCCACCGAAAGAATTGACTCCCCGGGTCTGGTGGCCCATGTTTTCCGGCAGGCCATCGGACTCCTTCCACCGGACCTTCTGCTGGGCCTGGGACTCTGGGCAGCCTCCTGAGCACCAACACCCGTGGACTTCGGGGGGTTAATTGTGGGCCCTGGGCGGGGTATTGTGTTCCCTCCTTCCTGTTCCCCCTACCTCCCATCCGGGTTCGTGTTGTTTGTTGCTGTTGCTCCTGTTGGGGGGGAGGGGTCTTTTTGATGTTACCATGGGTGTCTGGTATCCACCCCTGTGGGGGGGGGTGTCTCTGTCATGAACTGAGCCTGCTTCTGCTGCGGGCTCGGTTCTGACCATTATTGGGTATATGTTGTTTTGTTTTCCCACCTGTATACTTATCTCTTTTCCTTAGCTACTGCCTGACCGGCAGCTGTTAGACAACCACCGTGACCTACTTTCTCCCACGCTGCTGACAGTCTGCCGGTCCAGCCTCGTCCCCTTGCTCTCCTTATTTCCATCAGCTGTTCCCAGCCCCAGTAATTATCTTTCCCACGCCTCGCCTAGGTGTTTCCAGTTTGTTAGGCCAGCGGTGTTTTTACATAAGCAGTTTTTCTGCGCCTGCGTGTGAGTAAACTGTCTGGTGTTTCTTTGTACAGTATTTTCTGCTACTCTTATCTGATAGTGTCCCTCCCCCCCCCCCGCAGTGCTACGGCTACTCTCAGGCTGTTGCCCAGTTTGCTTCCCCTAGTCAGTCGAGCCTCCTAATGTCTTCCTCGCTCTCCCGAGCGCATGTGTGTAATCTGTATTATTTTTCCTGTGGCCACGGTACACAGGAAAAATAATTGGTGATAACCCTGTGCGTAAATCCATCCATCCTTCTCCTTCTCTGTGCACTGTGGTAAAGCGCACGGAGAGTTTATGACAAAAGGTCGTTACCTAAAAGTGAAAGAAAACTTACTTTCAGTTTCAGTGGGAACAGTGTTGTTGGTCACCCTTTTTTGCCAGTGCCTCAAAGTTTGGTGTCAGTTTGGTTGTGGCAATTCTCAGGAAAGATCTGAGGTGTTCACCAGTTAGTTGGGATCTGTGGGGAGCTTTGTTGATGTTCACGCTGAAGGTCTGCTCACACATGTAGGTAGAGCCAAACAACACCAGCATCCTCTGTGCCATCTCCTGAATGTTTGGAAACTTGGCTTCACTGAGTGAAGCATAAAACTCATGCAGTTTAAGGAAGCTGAACTTCTTTAAGACAGAGTCACACTGACGATCGATCAGTTCCAATTGCATATCCTGTGGTGCTGTTTGAGAGTCTTGTGATAGGGGACATGACACAAACTGAAGTGACTTTCTCCTTGCAGGTTGTCCAGTGATCTGCTGTATTTCTTCACATGCTGTATTTCTTCACATGCTTCACTTTCAGTGTGGGAAATGAGCGAATGATTTGTTTGACATTTGCCTTAAGAATAAAGTCAGCTTGGTTTTGAAGGCCCTCACATTCATGTACATGTCGTGCACAAACTGATCTTTCCCTTGTAGCTTTACGTTCAGCTCATTCATGTGTCCCAATATGTTCACAGCAAAAGCAAAATCACAAAACCAAGGCTTGCTGGCTTTTGCTAATTTGAATGTCAGCAAATAACTTGCCTTGGTGCTTGACTCTTGAATTGTTGCTTGTCGAAGAAAAATATTTTGCGAGTCTGTAAATTGGCTGCCAACCTCTGATTCCAACCCGTTGATTGGTTGCTAGCATAGTTAGCATTCTTGGTGGAAAAGTGGCAGCTGAGCTGTCCACTCCTTATTAAATACTCAGCACTCACTGTTGACTTTTCTTTTCTTTGGTCCACTCATTGTTAAGCTGGCTTTATACTTTTCACGTCTATGATGCATCTACCAACGCCAAGATCAGCAGTCAAGCGGTCACATGCTTCATTAGCTTCTACTGTACAGCCAAATGTTTAACGCCTGTGCATAACCATCATCTGCAGTTTTATCCCAGCCCAATAGGTGGCACAAATGTGCTAGAACAGACTCCAGCAAAGGTGGTGTCTAGAGTGCACCATCTAGTAGAAAACATGAGTATTGCAGCAAAAAGGCAAAATGAATGCAGCCTTTACAGAAATTTGGACAATTATGTATCAGTGTTTGGCGGGCCGGATTAAAAAGCCCAAAGGGCTGTATATGGCCCACGGGCCGTAGTTTGCTCATGCCTGGATTACAGGCGCCAAGGAGTGCTGCAAATTATCTTGCTGGGAATGCCTGTTGTTTGCAACTGATGGAGGAGATATTTGGAGCCAGCCAGGGTTTGCAAATTTGAGCTGTCTACTGTCACACCATGACGATTTAAGCAGCATTTGCCAAAGGTATAAAAATTGGTCTAAAATGCTGGGGATATGCCGAAATTTTCACTTCTGGCTGTATGCATTGTGTATTCATAACGACTTGGACATATACATAATGGATTAGTAAATTATATAGAATATTTCCATAACTTCTAAGTAACTTGTGTTGTCAACATTCACAACTAACTTCTGCATAGCCTATAACTTCTGCATAACGCAGTCATACCAAACTGCTGTTGCCTCCCGATCCATGAATCCTAGGTGTGCAGAGATCATCTCTGTTTAATCAAGATGATTCTCCCCTCCAAAGACCAGGCAGGGGGCGTGACCGATCTGGCAACGCTGTCAAATCTGTCAGGTCACTCATGCCTGTCAGAGGGCACGTCACAACCTGACTCAAAGACACGCGAACTGATGGCGATAAAAAAAGTTTATTTTCAATAAAGTGAAAAAAACAAGATGATGCATGAAGTGTATTTTTGCTGGGAGGCGCGGCTAGGCCAGAGCTGCGCTCTGCGCTTCAGGCGATCAGCTGATTGGATCCTCCTCCTCCATTTTGGCATATCTATCAGAACAACACTGGACAGCTGATGGTACAGACTTCAGTCAAATGGGAAAAAAAAACATGGGGGAGGGCTAAACAGCGATTTGAATCTTAAATCCTGTATCTTGAAAGTGCTCAGATACATCCCTGATAGGTCCCGTTATACAAACAAGTATGTGTGCTTAGCTCTGTGTGTGTGTGTGTGTGTGTGTGTGTGTGTGTGTGTGTGTGTGTGTGTGTGTGTGTGTGCGTGCGTGTGTGTGTGCAGGCAGCAGCAGAGCTCTGTACGGGTTTTTCCTGTGAACCAACGCTGCAAATACACCATTATAGGGTAGCTATAAGTTAGAAACCCGTTCAGTAAGTTCCAAATAGGTTCAAAGCACGTTACTCATGTTAGAAATAATTTTTGGGTACGCTAGACATTAATCTCGACGTACTTCAACTTTTGAGTGACTATGAGTTGCTGACAAGTAATGTGTGTGAACGAATGCATAACTTTCCGACAGCCTTTGCTTCTCGAATGCGGGACATATTAGCCATACACTGGATATGTTGGAAAATTTTCAGCATTAATTTTCAGAGGAGTTCGGCAAACAACGCCATATACTGTATCAGTGTGCTTCAGCATTCTTCAGACTATAATTTTATAGTTAAAGTTACCTTTAACATGCTTTGTGTGGACGACCCTATTATATAGGCTATTTTTATGGTGCATGGTATGAATGGCACTTAAATTGGGTAGATCACCACTGAAGGCCTAGTTGTAAAATACACGGTCCGCCGCTGCGTGTGGGTAGCGTGCCTGGCAAGACATTCTTAGCTTTTCTGCCAGTACTCTGTTCCTCGTGCCATTACACGCCTTTCTTTTTGTTGGCGTCTTCAGATGAAATAATGTCAACCATCACATACTGTGTATGGGAGCAGAGGTGAACGTAACTCCGTGGATGTCTTAAAGGGGTGGATACGTCTTAAAGGGGAAGCTCCATTTATTATTATTTTCCCCCAAAAAAATTCCTGCATGCACATCATGATCCGGATCCCCACCGGATCACTAATTTAATCATCTGTTCCCCTTGCCATTACACACCTTTCCTGAAAATTTCATTAAAATCTGTTCAGAACTTTTTGAGTAATGTTGCTAACAGACAGACAAACCAACCAAAGCCACTAAAACCATGACCTTTTCCCTTTGGCAGAGGTAATGATGAAGACTATGGTCTCTGTGGGAGTTGATAATTTGTAAAAATCTGTGGGATATTAAATATGTTCATGAGTGTATAGTTCCCCCTCATGGATCGTCACCTTATCGTGGTGGGGGGGTTTGCGTGCCCCAGTGATCCCAGGAGCTATGTTGTCCGGGGCAATTTGCCTCTGATAGGGTCTCCCAAGACAAACTGGTCCTGGGTGAAGGGCCAGACTAAGAACGATCCAACAGACTCTCATGATAAATTGTATATCAAGGATTCAGTGTACCCCGCCCGGTATGGGGTTACCGGGGCCCCACCCTGGAGCCAGGCCTGGGGGAGGGGCTCGAAGGCTAGCGTCTGGTGGCCAGGTTTCCACCCATGGGACCCGGCCGGGCTCAGCCCGAAGGAGTTACATGGGTCCGCCCTCCAGTAGGTTCACCACCTGCAGGAGGGATCATGGAAGTCCGGTGCTATGTGGATTAGGTGGCAGTCAAAGGCGGAGACCTTGGCGGACTGATCCCAAGCTTTCTAAACTGGCTTTTGGTACGTGGAATGTCACCTCTCTGGTGGGGAAGGAGCCTGAGCTGGTGTACGAGATTGAGCGATACCGGCTAGATATAGTCGGCCTCACCTCAACACACAGCTCCGGTTCCGGAACCAGTCTCCTGGAGAGGGGCTGGAGCTTGGCCTTTTCTGGAGTTGCCCCAGGCGAGAGGCGACGAGCAGGGGTAGGTATTCTTGTATCGCCCCACCTTGCTGCCTCTATATTGGAGTTTTCCCCGGTGGACGAAAGGGTTGCTTCCCTGCGCCTTCGGGTTGGGAAACGGGTCCTGACCATCATTTGTGCCTATGCACCAAATGATGTTTCAGAGTACCCACCCTTTTTGGAGTCTGTGACTGGGGTGCTGGAGGGTGCTCCTCCTGGAGACTCCATTGTCCTACTGGGGGACTTCAATGTGCACGTGGGCAACGACAGTGAAACCTGGAGGGGGGTGATTGGGAGGAACGGCCTGCCCGATCTGAACCCGAGTGGTGTTCAGTTATTGGACTTCTGTGCTAACCACAGTCTGTCCATAACGAACACCATGTTCAAGCATAAGGGTGTCCATATGTGCACCTGGCACCAGGACACCCTAGGCCGCAGGTCGATGATCGATTTTGTTATCGTATCATCAGACCTGCGACCGTATGTCTTGGACACCCGAGTAAAGAGAGGTGCAGAGCTGTCAACTGATCACCACCTGGTGGTGAGTTGGATCCGATGGCAGGGGAGGAAGCCATTCAGACCTGGTAGACCCAAACGTATAGTGAGGGTGTGCTGGGAGCGTCTGGCTGAGGCCCCTGTCCGGGAGGTCTTCAACTCCCACCTCCGGAAGAACTTCAACCACATTCCGAGGGAGTCTGGAGACATGGAGTCTGAATGGGCCATGTTCTCCACCTCTGTTGTTGAAGCGGCGGCCCAGAGCTGCGGCCGCAAGGTGGTCGGTGCATCTCGTGGTGGCAACCCCCGAACCAAGTGGTGGACACCAGTGGTGAGGGGGGCCATTAAGCTGAAGAAGGAGTCCTATCAAGCTTGGTTGGCTTGTGGGACTCCCGAAGCAGCTGAGGTGTACCGGCAGGCCAAGCGGAGTGCAGCTCGGGTGGTTGCTGAAGCAAAAACCCGGGTATGGGAGGAGTTCGGTGAGGCCATGGAACAAGACTTTCGGTCGGCTTCAAAGAGATTCTGGCAAACTGTTCGGCGGCTCGGGAGGGGAAAGCAGCTCCCCGTCCACACTGTGTATGGTGCGGATGGGACACTGTTGACTTCAACTGGGGATATCGTCGGGCGGTGGAAGGAATACTTCGAGGATCTCCTCAATCCCACTGATACGCCTTCCACAGAGGAAGCAGGGTTTGGGGACAAGGGGGATGACTCGCCTATCACAGGGGCTGAGGTCGCCAAGGTGGTTAAAAATCTCCTTGGTGGCCGGGCCCCGGGGGTGGACGAGATTCGCCCCGAGTACCTCAAGGCCCTGGATGTTGTTGGGTTGTCATGGTTGACACGCCTCTGCAACATTGCGTGGAGGTCGGGGGCAGTGCCTTTGGCATGGCAAACCGGGGTGGTGGTTCCTCTCTTCAAAAAAGGGGACCGGAGGGTGTGCTCCAACTTTAGAGGGATCACACTCCTCAGCCTCCCTGGGAAGGTCTATGCCAAGGTACTGGAGAGGAGAGTCCGGCCGTTGGTCGAACCTCGGATTCAGGAGGAGCAATGTGGTTTTCGTCCTGGCCGTGGCACATCGGACCAGCTCTTTACCCTCTCGAGAATTCTTGAGGGTTCGTGGGAGTTTGCCCAACCAGTTTACATGTGTTTTGTGGACTTGGAGAAGGCATTTGACCGCGTCCCTCGTGGATTTTTGTGGGGGGTGCTTCGGGAGTATGGGGTATCGGGCTTGTTGTTACGAGCTATTCGGTCTCTGTACGACCGTTGTGAGAGTTTAGTTCGTATTGCCAACACTCGGTCGGAGTCATTCCCAGTGAGAGTTGGACTCCGCCAGGGCTGCCCTTTGTCACCGGTCCTGTTCATAATTTTTATGGACAGGATTTCTAGGCGCAGCCAGGGAATGGAAGGTGTCATGCTTGGTGACCACAGGATCTCATCTCTGTTGTTTGCAGATGATGTTGTCCTGTTGGCTTCATCCAGCAATGACCTACAGCTCTTGCTGGGACGGTTTGCCGCTGAGTGTGAAGCGGCTGGGATGAGAATCAGCACCTCCAAGTCCGAGTCCATGGTCCTCAGCCGGAAAAAGGTGGATTGTCCTCTCCGGGTTGGGGACAGGCTCCTGCCCCAAGTGGAGGAGTTTAAGTATCTTGGGGTCTTGTTCACGAGTGAGGGGAAAATGGAGCGAGAGATCGACAGACGGATTGGAGCAGCATCTGCAGTGATGCGGACGTTGTACCGGTCTGTTGTTGTGAAGAGGGAGCTTAGTTCTAAGGCAAAGCTGTCGATTTACCAGTCAATCTACGTTCCTACTCTCACCTATGGTCACGAGCTTTGGGTAATGACCGAAAGAACGAGATCGCGGATACAAGCGGCTGAAATGAGCTTTCTCCGTAAGATTGCTGGACTCACCCTCAGAGATAGGGTGAGGAGCTCAGTCATCCGGGAGAGGCTCAGAGTTGAACCGCTGCTCCTCCACATTGAAAGGAGTCAGTTGAGGTGGTATGGGCATCTGATTAGGATGCCTCCTGGACGTCTCCCACTTGAGGTGTTTCAGGCACGTCCCACTGGGAGGAGACCCCGGGGCAGACCCAGGACTCGGTGGAGAGACTATGTCTCCCAGCTAGTCTGGGAACGCCTTGGTATCCCCTCTGAAGAGCTGGAGCAGGTGGCTGGGGAGAGGGAAGTCTGGGCTTCTCTGCTTGAACTGCTGCCTCCGCGACCCGGACCTCCGGAAAAGCGGTAGAAGATGGATGGATGGATGGATGGAGTGTATAGTTATTAAAGTAAAATAGATACCAACTAAGACATAAACTTGACATAAATTTTTAACAAATCTCATTCCATGTGCCTTTTATTATTATTAATTTGTGCCCCTGCCCCTCAAATGGTCTTTGCACAGCACTGAAATTAATTCATGTGGACAGTGAACTGAAGCCCATCACAATGCATTGGAAAAAATATTTTGTTACATAACATAAGCTGCGATAACCAAATGTTGCTGTTTTAGGGCTCAGTGTTTTAAAATTCAAACCGCTGCATAATTTAAGGGAAAAAAAACCCAACAACTTTCTTTTAATGTTTTTTCTTCCTTTGCTGCACTTTTAATGGCCACCATACTGGAGTTTGATCTGCTGGAGTCTGCCAGCCGCAGACAGAGGGCGCCAGCATCCTGCCTGTAGAGGGTGCCCATTTGACACAAATACATGGTCATCACAAATAATTTTGAATCTTCTATTATTATTTTTTTCTTTCTGATTCTCATGGTGCCCCCAAAAGGATGGTGCCTTGGGCGCCTGTACACATCATTCATATCTGAAACCGCCACTGTGGACTAGTTTTCTCTGCAGTTTGGGACAAGATGTTCCTAATTTTGGCAATATTCCATAGGTGGAAATAAGCAGTTTTAGAGATTTGTTTGATGTATGGATTAAAGAACAAATCCCTATCAAAAATGACTCCAAGATGGTGCTAGAGTAAAACCATCTAAGCTACATATCTGATTAGAGACAGAGTCTCTGATGTTTTTGGGGCCAATTACAATAAGATAAGATAAGATAAGCCTTTATTAGTCCCACAATGGGGAAATTCCAGGATTGCAACAGCACAGGGATAGCAACACTCAGAAGGCAAGAAAAAACAACATCTAGTAAACATATTTATAAACTAGTAAACATACATTTATATTACTATAAATGTATATATATAGACACACAGTGCAGAGCATTATGGTTGGTTGACCAGTTTTGTCTGAGTTTTTTGTCTAAGTTAAGTAGTAAAAAGTTGTGGTTCATCCTTCTGATGTCTTTAAGACATGCATGTGACCTTGTCAGTTGGTTTCTATCTTCTGGTTTCATTGACGGGTATAACTGTATATCATCAGCATAACAGTGGAAATTTGTCTGTCCTTGCATACTGATCAATCATCCTCTCGGCGCCACACGAGTAGGCTGCCTTTTTGCAACAGCGGCTCGATTCCGAGTTTTTTTCCCTTCCTCTCTTTTTTGACCAGTCTTTTTTTTTCACCCCACTTATATCACGGACACACAGATCGTCCCAAATGTCTCCTGAGCCGGTGGACGGAGCCACTGTTTATAGCAGGATACGATTCAACAGGGAAGAGCTGCTAGCATTTAACCGCCACCCGGTCCCATTGGAAAAACTCGACATACCGAGAGAATTGAGGCGAAAGTGTCGCGGCTGCCGGGCTGGAGTAAGGCGGAGGACAAAAAATATAAGGTACAGACCCTCCCTTCCATCTGTTGTCATGGGAAATGTACGGTCGATACTGGGAAAGTTAGATGAGCTAGCGGCTATCTCCCGTTATGATAGCACTTACCGGGAGTGCTCTCTCCTTTTGTTTACTGAGACGTGGCTAACTGAACTAGCAGCAGCTGCTAACATTGAGCTGGAGGGTTTTCACATGATACGAGCTGACCGAACACCAGACAGTGGCAAAGCTAGGGGCGGTGGAGTGATAATGTATGTTAACAACAACTGGTGCAGACCGGGACATATCACTGTTAAACAACGACACTGCAGCAAAGACTTTGAGTTGCTAGCTGTTAGCATGAGGCCTACATATCTCCCGAGAGAACACTCACACGTGATCTGCATTGTTGTTTATGCAAATCCGACGGCGAACGCTGGGACAGCGCATGACGTCATCCATTCAGTAACCAGCAGGCTGCAGACAGAACACCCAGATGCTCTTCTCCTCATCTCAGGCGATTTCAACCACGTTTCACTGTCTCCCATTCTACCCACGTTCACCCAGTATGTCACATGCCACACTAGAGACAATAAAACACTGGATTTATTCTACGCAAACACTAAGGAGGCGTACACCTCATCACAACTCCCCCCACTCGGGAGATCGGATCACAACTTGGTTCATCTCCGGCCGGTGTACAAACCCCTAGTGCACAGACAACCTCCGGCCATGCACACTGTGGAGTTATGGTCTGAGGAGACAATGGATACTCTAAAGGACTGTTTTGAAGCCACCGCCTGGAAGCAGCTCTGCGATCCACATGGTGAGGACATCGATGGCCTCATTCACACCTTCACGGGCTACCTCAGCTTCTGTGTGGACAAATCAGTTCCCACCAAGACCATACGGCGTCACTCAAACAACAAACCCTGGATCAACCCTGAGATAAAAACACTTCTGAGAGAGAAGAAGAGGATCTTCAGGTCGGGGAACAGGGAGATGCTGAAGTCCGTACAGAGGGAGCTGAGGAGAAAGATCAGAGAAGGCAAGGACAGCTTCAGGAAGAAGATGGAGGACAAGCTGCAACAGAGCGACATCAGCGGGGTCTGGAGAAACCTCAAAACCATCTCGGGGCTCCAGAATACCTCCCCCCAGGCCACGGGGGGCAGGGAGTGGGCGAACAACCTGAATCTGTTTTTCAATAGATTTGACCAACCGCCCTCCCCCCTGTCTGCACAACAACCACTGCTGCCTCTAAGAAATCAAGTCCTGCTGCCCACTCCCCACTCCACCGACACCCCCCCCACTCCCAACACACAGCCCCCCATCCTGACCCTGACCAAGACCCAGGTGAGCACGGAGCTGAGGAAGATCAAGGCAAGGAAGGTGTCGGGACCGGACGGCATCAGTGCAAAGCTCCTCAAGTCCTGTGCAGACCAGCTGTGTGGGATTGTGACGTATATCTTCAACATGAGCCTGAAACTGGGGAGGGTACCACAGCTGTGGAAAACATCTTGTGTGGTACCTGTACCAAAAACTTCCCACCCCAAAGACCTGAACAGCTACAGACCGGTGGCCTTGACGTCCCACTTGATGAAGACCCTGGAGGGACTGCTCCTTGCTCATCTCCGCCCCCTGGTGGAACCAGCGATGGATCCACTCCAGTTCGCCTACCAGCATGGCATTGGGGTGGAGGATGCGGTGATCTTCCTCCTTCACCGTTCTCTGTCCCACCTGGAGAAGCCCGGGAATATGGTGAGGATCTTGTTCTTTGACTTCTCCAGTGCTTTCAACACCATCCAACCGATGATCCTGAAGGACAAGCTGCTGCGCGCAGGGGTGGACCAGCACCTGTCATCATGGATCCTGGACTACCTCACGAACCGGCCTCAGTTTGTGAGAACCCGGGACTGTATTTCCGACACGATCATCAGTAGCACGGGGGCCCCCCAGGGAACGGTGCTGGCTCCCTTCCTGTTCACTCTTTATACTGCGGACTTCTCACACAACACAACACACTGCCATCTACAGAAGTTCTCTGATGACTCTGCGATCATTGGTCTCATCTCCAACGGAGATGAAGCTGAGTACAGAGGGCTTATCCAGGACTTCGTGGACTGGTGCCATCGGAACTGCCTCCAGATCAACGCGAGGAAAACTAAGGAGCTGGTGGTGGACTGCCGCAGGCATGGACAGCCCCTCACAGCACCAGTAAATATACAGGGAACAGACATCGAGATGGTGACATCCTATAAGTACCTGGGTGTTCATCTGAACAATAAACTAGACTGGTCACACAATACTGACGCACTCTACAAGAAGGGACAGCGCAGGCTGTTCCTGCTGAGGAGACTCAGGTCTTTTGGTGTACAAGGGGCGCTGCTGATGTCATTCTATGACACGGTGGTGGCATCAGCCATCACTTTTGGAGTGGTCTGCTGGGGCAGTGGCATTACTGCAGCCGATAGGAAGAGACTGAACAAACTGATTAAGAAAGCTAGCTCTGTCCTGGGGCAGCGCCTTGATCCGATGGAGGAGATAGGAGAGAGAAGGACGGTGGCTAAACTGTCATCTCTGCTGGAGTCCGAGTTCCACCCTATGCAGGACATACTGGATGCACTGAGGAGCTCATTTAGCAGCAGACTACATCATCCCAGGTGCACAACCGAGAGGTTTCGTAGGTCCTTCCTACCAACGGCTGTCAGACTGTACAACCTAAGCAGGGCTGCTCGCAGAGATAGCAAAAAGACGTAACAAACTAATAGTTTTTTGAATGCAAAAGATGCAATAGACTTACACAATGGTCCTCTCCGGCATACAACTAGGAACATACCGGTCGCTATGGAGGGTGAGAATATGTATGGGCACATAATCATACCATGTAGGATAACTAAGTAGTCGGTTATGCTGTTTCATCCCATCTAGCAACAATGCTCTGCACTGTGTGTGCTTATATATTTACATATTTATTCCATCTAGCTACAATGCTCAGCACTGGGTGTGTTTATGTTTATATTTATATATCTATATATTTATTCCATCTAGCTACAATGCTCCGCACTGTGTTTTTATATATCTACATATTATTCCATCTAGCTACATTGCTCCGCACTGTGTGTGTTTATATACTTGCATATTTATTCCACCTAGCTGCAATGCTCCGTACTGTGGGTGTTTATATATTTACATATTTATTCCATCTAGCTACAATGCTCTGCACTGTGTGTTCATATATTCATATATTTATTCCATCCAGCTACAATGCTCTGCACTGTGTGTCTGTGTGTGTGTGTGTATATATATATCTTATAGTAATATGTACATATGTATATTAGCTGCTCTTGCTTGCTTGTTTTTTTTTTCTTGCCTTCTGATTGTTGCTCTGAGTGTTGCTATCCCTGTGCTGTTGCAATCCTGGAATTTTCCCGTTGTGGGACTAATAAAGGCTTATCTTATCTTATCTTATCTTATGTGCAGTTACTGTCTGCACTTACGCAACCACATTGAACTTGCAACTATGGGTATTACATCTCTACTTTTCTGTATATACTGTATGATTGCTGGGTTTCATCATCATTAATCATTTATCTTTATTTGCATTATGGGAAGTCTGGGTTTACCTTTTGTCGCCATTTGCACTATGGGTCGCATTACTGTACATAGAGTGCTGTTGTTGTTTTTCCAGCTTTATTCCTTTTTCTTTTTTATATTGTGCACACCACTGAAGAGAGAGAGAGAAACACCATTTCAATTCTCCTGTGTGCCTTGTATGTATAGTAGTATTGACAAATAAAATCTTTGAATCTTGAAATTTATGGCATGTTTTCTGATATCATCTAAGGGGAGCATACGTATATACAGTATGATGAAGAATATTGGCCCTAACACAGAGCCCTGTGGGACTCCTTGATTGAGTTCTGTGAGTAATCTCTACTCATCATGAACATGAACAAACTGAAGTCTATGACAAATATGATTGAAACCACTGCAAAGGTGATCCTTTAAGCCCTGCAGAATGCACCAGTCTATGAAATAAAAGCTGCACTGAGATCTAAAAGCACAAACATGGCCATTATCGGATGCTATCAGTAAATCATTAATGACTTTCACAAGGGCAGTTTCAGTACTATTATGGGTAACCCCCACAACAGCCACGGACAAGCAGAGCTCTCAGCGGGAGCAATTAACATAGCAGTGTGATCTATGGACTGATAACAATATGTAGATGTGCCTTGTAACCTCTTTTGTCCTACAGCTCCGGAGCAGAGGCGAATTCCGGCTAGTCTTGCTGTTGTTATGTATGACTTGCTGCTCTCACTGTGATGCAAATGTCCCATGCCTTTCATGTATTGTCTGTAACTGGGTATAAAAACTGCATTGCTCTGTAACTCACTCTCTCTCACTGCTCATCTGACTAGACGCATCCACTGTCTGCTAGGAGAGCCTCCGGGCTCGCTCTGGCGCGCATGCACGGCGCCGGAGTGAGTTCTCGTGATGGCGGTATGATTTAATAAACTCCCTCAAAAACTCCCAGTTCGCCGCTTATCATTTCATGCCGCCACAATTGGTGACCCCGAGAAAGAACACGCTGACGACAACGAACGCAGCACCCGGCGGTGATTCTCCGACGACAAGCGAACGCAGCAGCCTGACGCAAATGATCTGCCCTCCCTTCTGCTACAGGGAGACCTCGACGCAGAGCCACCACCAGGCGAAACTCTCCGGAGATCACCCACGACCGGGAAAGCTGCAGAATGCTTCATGGTGAGATCTGCACGCCTGAGATCTGCACATCCACGCTGGGACCGGCCGCTCTCACAGCTCCTCCACATGAGAGCGCACGCACCTCGTCCTCTCTCCACGACGGCGACCTCCAGGGCCGACGGAGAACGCAGCTCGTGGACCTGAACGCACCATGACCAATCTACAGCAACAGCTCAACAGGGATGACCATCGGCGCCGACTATGCTGATCTCCAGCAAGCTCCCTCACCCTGACTCGCCTCTACAGCGGACCTGCCATGCACCGAACCCCGCACACACGCCGGGGGGTTATGAGGACAGCACACCACGCACGGGACAATACTGGCTCCACACAGACCGCCATCGTCCTTCGCCGCTGCACACACAACCTTCAGGGCTGCTCACACACCTGAAGCACGCACGCAGCTCGCTCACAGGATTTTGTACGGGTCTCAGCCACGGCGCACAAGGGAATTCAGCCGTCAGCTGTCCCTGAGGACTTTAGGGCTGCGCGCGCGCACCTAAAGCCAACACGCCAAGTCCCTCACACAGCTGCAGCTCCTTTTTTCTCACAGCCGCTACGCAGCCTTGCAGCTCCTGTTTTCCTTCATAGCTGCGAGAGGAGTCAGAGACAAATTTTTCTTCGCACAGCCGCTGTGGACCTCCGCCACGTTCAACGGGACAGCCCCTCAACATCGCGGATCCACAGGCAATTTTTGTGCGGCCCAGACAATTTCGCCGTCCCGGGCCGGCACTTGCTACCCCCACTCCCCCTCCCTCCACCGCCGCCTGCAGCGACCTTCCCCCGCAGCTCGCTCCCAAAGCCGGACTATCGAGGCCTCAGCTTCCCACTGAGCCCTCTGGGGGGGAGTGTATGGGTAACCCCCACAACAGCCACGGACAAGCAGAGCGCTCAGCGGGAGCAATTAACATAGCAGTGTGATCTATGGACTGATAACAATATGTAGATATGCCTTGTAACCTCTTTTGTCCTACAGCTCCGGAGCAGAGGCGAATTCTGGCCAGTCTTGCTGTTGTTATGTATGACTTGCTGCTCTCACTGTGATGCAAATGTCCCATGCCTTTCATGTATTGTCTGTAACTGGGTATAAAAACTGCATTGCTCTGTAACTCACTCTCTCTCACTGCTCATCTGACTAGATGCATCCACTGTCTGCTAGGAGAGCCTCTGGGCTCGCTCTGGTGTGCATGCACGGCGCCGGAGTGAGTTCTCGTGATGGCGGTATGATTTAATAAACTCCCTCAAAATCTCCCAGTTTGCCGCTTATCATTTCATGCCGCCACACTATGATGAACTCTAAAACCGGATTGGAACTCTTCAAATAAATTATCACACAGTTCATTTCCAACAACTCTTTCTACGATTTTTGAGAAAAGAGGGAGATTAGAGATTGGTCTATATTTAGCTAAAACAAGAAGATCCGTTATTAGTTTTGTTTTTTGTTTTTTTTTTAACTATAGGCTAAATGACAGCGATTTTAAAGGCTTGGGGCACATACAGTAGCTTGTGGTTAGAGATAAGTTAATAATCTGAAGAAGTGAATTACTAATGAATGGAAAGATTTGTTTGAGCAGCTTAGTGGGAACAGGATCTAATAAACATGTTGACGGTTTGGATGAGGAGATTAATTTTATTAGATCTGAGAGATCAATTGTTGTAAAATTGTTTAAAGTTCACAGATGTAAGCTATGGCAAAACTTGTGAGTGTTACAGTATTTTTAATCTAGTTCTGATGCTGGCATAACTGTTTAAGTGTCGTTTTGTTGTTTGAGGCCAAGTAAGTTTTATTCAGCTAGTTACAAAATAAGTGTGAGGGGTCAATGGTCTTTATAGGAGAAGTGGTTTTTCACTGGGAAGTAAACATTGCTGTTTTTTAAAAGAGGTTATAAACCTTTTTGGAGAGAGTGTTTAGCCTAAGAAATACTGTATATTTAGTCTCACAGTTGGAAGATATTGCTTGAAATTTTGTGTTTTTGATATTGAGAATGGCCCTGGAAAAAAATGCAACCTCATTTTAAAGAGACATAAAGGTGAAAATCTCATATATTTTTTTAATATTTTAAGAGAGACTGCTTTTTTCGTCTATTGCTGTTTTGAAATAACTATGAAATGTCACTCTGCAAGGTCAATAGTAACAATCTCTTTGGCAGCACAGTTTGAGACGCATTTAACTTAGCAAGTACAATATGTGCCTTTTAGTTCCTGTTTTGTTTTATTAGTATTATTGTTGTTATTCTTTTTGGCAAAGGTTTCCAGCACTGTTATAATCTTGGGGAGCTTTTCATTTTTCTTTTGTGGTTAAATAACAGCTTTTTAGGAAAAAAAAAATAATGAGGCTGTATGAATGAGCAAGTCATGGGAAGACAGAAATAAAAACAAAGCCTTCATTTTCTACCTGCCGAACTTGTTCTTTTGGTATTTTCAGCTTCATTTTGAAGAGACAATCTTTTCTTGGCATTTTCAATTGCTACATCCTCTGATACTGTATGTTTCCATTTATCCCACCTTGCTGCAATGCTGCAACAGCTGGAGAGGTGTACTATTCATGAAACATGACAACCCATTTATATTCAGGGCGTGCACTTTATTTTGTGTATGCTGCTTGGTTAGTGTTGGGAGCAGATTGTGGATTTGCTTAAAATGGTCGGAGAGGCCGTTGGCACAGATTGGCAGCCACGTTTCCGTCAGTCTGCCCCAGGGCAGCTGTGGCTACAGCAGTAGCTTACCACTATCATTGTCTGTCTGGAGTGAATGAATAATGGACTCACTGTAAGCACTTTGAGATGTCACTTGACAGCACTTTGAGATGTCACTTGACATGTAAAGCACCGTATAAATCTAATCCATTATTGTTAGTAGTAGTAGTAGTAGTCCAGACTGCTGCCCGGTTCATATAGTACTAGTAATTGCCATGATCCTACCTGCAGGTGGTGAGCCCACTAGAGGGCGGACCCATGTGGCTCATTCGGGGTGAAGGTAGAAACCTGGCCACAAGGTGCTTGCCGTTGAGCAACTCCTCCCAACCAGGCTCCAGTGCAGGACCCTGGTAACCCCATATGGGGTGGGGTATACAGGATCTTGATAGTATTTGATAGGATTTTGATAGTCAGTGCATCGTGACATGCACTACACAAAGAGCAGAGATAAACAAACCTATCATCTGGTCAGTCACTGCAACAGATACTGGAGTCAGTTTGTCTTGGCCTGTCCTTGCCACTGATAATACCTCTATCTGCCAAGAATGTGTCGCTAGTCCAGCTAAAGCTAGCGGTGCTCAAATACTTTGCAAGCAGTTTCATGAAATGGTCAGTCAGAGAGCAACTCATACCGGCTCAGACGTCGCCCGAGTTAACAAGGTCAGGAGTTCCTGGCAGCGGAAGGCGAATTACAGAGCTGCGTGGAGGAATCTGATCAGACTTAAATGAAACAGTCATTGTCGCCCCCGACAGACTGCTATGATGATGATGATGATGATACAGGATCCTTGTTGTAACTTTTTTATGGGGATCTGCTGGACACCTCGTAGTCTGGCCCGTCACCCAGGACCAATTTGCCATGAGAGATCATACCAGGGACAAGTTGCCCCCGACAACATACAGTAGCTCCTGGAGTCATTAGGGTGCACAAACCTCTCCAACCTCTCTTCCGCTCCATGGTGATCCATGGAGGGGGAGAAAGACTATAACAGCTGAAAATGTCAAATACACCCACAACCACGGCAGGTGCCGTTCTTGCAAATCACATTTCGTACTAATTTCATTATTTCTTGACTCCCTTCAGGGAGGCATTTCCTTAAATATGTTCTTCTATTTTCTCATTACCTTCTTCCGCTTGGCATCAATTATTTTAAGGCAGACAGCTGCTTAGACAAGACTGTGGCTGCTGGTCGTTGAGACTTTAAAAGTTTGGAATTTGCATCATGTGACCTTTCCTAAATACTAATGTGAACCAGCCAGCCATAACAATAGCAAGCTAATTAAGGCTTCAATCCTTAGTAAAAGTTATGTGAGAGTTTGAGTTTCTCACCAGCTTTTCCATGGCTGCCCTTTTCCTATTTTCCCTGTAATCTGGGTATAAGGTCAACTCAAAGAGGAATTTCAACAATTTTAACACAGACATTTATGGTGCAAAATGTAATTTAATGATTTCTTTTCCCCACGTTTTACATCTATCAGCAAAAACTTTAACCTGGTGTATTTATGACCCGTTCTGGCAAAATGAGTCACTTTGAGGAAATTATCAAAACTGAGGTAACGTTTTTTCCATATTCTGTATTGAAAGACCTTCAAAATGATATTTTAATTTGTAGGAAGTGCACAAAAATGGACCCAGAAAAAGCCGATTAGTTTATATTTTAGCTAGGTTGAAAACTCGCGTTCGATCAGTCGGGAGTTACGTCTTTTGCCAAAACATATGTATTTTTAGAAAGTACGATTTCTAAGCTTTACAATGATACCAGGCATTCACGGGGGTTTTCCTGGGACTTGCCGCTAGCAAACAGAGTCATGATTTATGACTTCTCGTGCCTGTAGCTGGTAATGACGCGGTGTGCATTCCGACTCCTTTTGCCAGCACGGGTCACATTTGTGTCAATATGTGCCAAAAATCAACCACAGCCACATCGTACCACAGACTGTAATTTAAGTTTTCACTGTCTTTAATTTAGTTTAAAGGTGACCTTGACAGTATTTTCATGAAAACAAATATTTAAAAAAACAATGCATTAACAAAATGCTTTAAAAGGTGCTGAACTAAAGTCTTTATATTTTTCAAAAATAATCCATTGATTTAAAAAAATACTTTACTGTATCTGGGAGCCATAAAAAATTTTAATCATAATATTTAAATCTGAGCAGTTGGGTGATGAGACTAGGGTGGATGGTAACATATACTACTTGCAAAAAGTTGGGGATATTTGGCTTTTGGGTGAAATTTATGAAAAATGTAAAAAGTTCATGCTACAGTGATATTATATCATGAAAGTAGGACATTTAAGTAGAAGCATGCAATGGTAATTTTCTCATCTCAATTTATTGAAACAAAAGCCAACAACAGTGGTGGGTATACCACAGCAAAAAATGCCAGTGTCTAAATAACTTGTCACATGCCCTTGAGCATCAATTACAGCTTGACAATGATGTCTCATGATATGTTCACAAGTCGACTGATTGTCTGCTGAGGCATGGCATTCCACTCTTCTTGAAGGGCGGCCCTGAGGTCATTGAGGTTGTGGGGTGCAGGGTTACGAGCCTCTACATGGCAACTCAGCTGATCCCATAGGTTTTCCATGGAATTCAGGTCTGCAGAAAGTGCAGACCACTCCATTTGATGTACCCCGGCCTCCAGTAGTTGTTCCTTAATGATGCAACCCCAATGAGCCAGAGCATTGCCGTCCATGAAGATGAAATTAGGCCTGTGTTGTTCATGCAGAGGCACAATGACTGGATTAAGATAAGATAAGATAAGCCTTTATTAGTCCCACAATGGGGAAATTCCAGGATTGCAACAGCACAGGGATAGCAACACTCAGAGCAATAATTTAGAAGATAAGAAAATAAGAGCAGTGAATACACATACTGTACGTACACATAAATATATATATATATATATATATATATATACACAGTGCGGAGCATTGTAGCTAGATGGACTAAACAGCAGAACCGTCTATTTAGTTACCCTTCATGGTATGAATATGTACCCATAGATATTGTCACCCTCCATAGCGACTGATATTGTCCTAGTTGTATACTGGAGGGGATCATTTGTGTAAGTCTGTTACGTCTTTTGCATTCAATACTATTAGGTCATCACGTTTTTTTGCGATCTCTGCGAGAAGCACTGCTTAGGTTATACAGTCTGACAGCCGTAGGTAGGAAGGACCTGCGAAACCTCTCGGTCATGCATCTAGGACAGGGGTGTCCAACCATGTGCCATGGAGAGCCAAGACCCTGCAGGTTTTCTCTTCTACCCAGTCTCTTCAGCAGGTGTTTTCACTTATCAGCAATCAGTGGGAAGAAGTTCACAGAAATCTGCTGTTGAAGACACTGGTTGGAGGTAAAACCTGCAGGGTCTTGGCCCTCCATGGCACATGGTTGGACACCCCTGATCTAGGATGATGTAGTCTACTGCTAAATGAGCTCCTCAGTGCGTCCAGTATGTCCTGCATAGGGTGGGACTCGGACTCCAGCAGAGATGACAGTTTGGCCACCATCCTTCTCTCTCCTATCTCCTCCACTGGGTCAAGGTGTAGCCCCAGGACAGAGCTAGCTTTCTTGATTAGTTTGTTCAGTCTCTTCCTATTGGCTGCTGTAGTGCCATTGCCCCAGCAGACCACTCCAAAAGTGATGGCTGATGCCACCACCGTGTCGTAGAATGTCTTCAGGAGCACCCCTTGTACACCAAAAGACCTGAGCCTCCTCAGTAGGAACAGCCTGCGCTGTCCCTTCTTGTAGAGTGCGTCGGTATTGTGTGACCAGTCTAGTTTATTGTTCAGATGAACACCCAGGTACTTGTAGGATGTCACCATCTCAATGTCTGTTCCCTGGATGTTTACTGGTGCTGTGAGGGGTTGTCCTTGCCTGCGGCAGTCCACCACCAGCTCCTTAGTTTTCCTCGCGTTGATCTGGAGGCAGTTCCGATGGCACGTCCGTTGGCAGCCATCATTTCTACTCAACGTGAATTGACTTTCATCAAAGGACACACTGAGGCCCACTGCTCCCTTGTTCAGCATAAATGCTCCCTGGCCCATGCAAGACGATGACGCCTGTGCCTGGTGGTGTGGTCATGTATCCTTGCAGGTCGTCTAGCATGCAGACCACACTGATGTATAAAGTTTTGAATGGTCTGACGTGACACTTGGGTGCCTCTCACCTCCCTTAAAAATGCCTGGAGTTGATTGGCATTCATCATCCAGTTTCGTAAGACACTGTTCATAATGAAGCGGTCATCAGCATAGGATGTGGGCAAAGGACATCCACTTCTATGCCTTTCTATGACTCTTCCAGTCTCTGTGTATCTCTGTTGCAACCTGCTGATGGCACTCTGTAACACTCTAAGCTCAGTGGCCATTTCCCTCTGAGAACATCCTGTTTGAAACCTCGCAATTGCAAGGTACTGTTGATCAATTGTTAGGTGTTGTCTTGGTCTCATGATGTCAAAATGTGAACAGCATGATGAAGAGGACTGTTTAAATACCAATTCTAATTGAACCAGAAACTGTATTGGTCGATTCATGGATCAAACACCTGTTCTAAATTTTGCCGTTAAGCACCTTGTTAGAGAAGAGCAAGTTATGCAAAAAGTACTGAAACACTGAACAATTGGACATGTGCATTCAAAAGGTTAGAGAAGGTCAAATTAAGTTCACCTGTAAAGGTTAGAGTGCATTTTAGGTGCATCCTGAAATTTCACCCCAAAGGCGAATATCCTTAATTTTTTATGAGTAGTGCAGGTATACTATATAAACATAAGATTTTCATGGCAAATGGAGGCACCTTATTCTATAGGCATCTATAATGGATGACAGCACCTGCAGCATTGTGATAACAGGATACACAAACAATTGTTCATTGTATTTAGTGTAATCATATAAGTAAGCTATGTATATGGAACGTGACTAGCCTGGTGGGTAGCCATGTCCTATCTAGTGTTTATACATATCTACTAGCATTGATGCCCATTGAATATGGCATGCAGTGTGGCAGAGTGGTGGGACTACAACAGCAATAGCAAGCAAGTTTCGTCCACATACATACAGACATACACCAGTGACACGATGCATCTGGCATGCATTAAGCATGATACAGAAAGAGCTATAGCAAGGTTATCATATAAAAACTTGTTGACCAATGAACATTTTAGACATCTACTGAGATGTTCAGTGGCTAATTTTAACATAATTATCAGACCCAGGGAACAAATGCTCAGACTCGAGTGAATACAATTATCCTTTTATTGATAACATTGAGTGTATGGGTACGTGTATGCGCTGTGTGTGTTGTGTGTGTAGTGATGAAGGGTTGTGCAGGAATCGTGCCCGGGGGAGAGCAGAACACCGTTAAGCCTGGCAACCCTATAATGACAGAGCACAGATGTTAGCACAGTCCACTGAGCGCAGAGCTTGATGATAACAGACGCTTACTTTGCAGATGGACATGGGGTGCTCAGGTTGGCCTAACGGCTGCGGCCAGGGAGACAGCGTTCTGGGTCCGTGCCGAGAATAGGGCAGGTTGCCCTGTAGCGGAGATGGAGGCTTGAACCGCCGCCAGGAGGAGTTGATTCCGCCGCTGGAGGAATCCACCTGTGCACAGGGGAAGACGACTGACAAGGGGAATAATATTGAGCTTACTTGAGGCGAAGAAGAGATTAGGATCTCAGACGAAGAGGCCAGGGATTTGGCTGTAGACGAGAGACGTATCTGTAGGAGAATGACAGACGGCTCCGTGCCGAGTCTCAGGCAGGACCGGTTATAAAGCCTGCTGGAGATTGGGAGCAGGTGTGCATGCAGCTGTAGCAGATGACGGCCCAGAGGGAGCCATGACAGTACTCCCCCCCCCCCCCCCCCGAGAGGTTCCTCCTGGCACCTGACCCAGCCTACCCGGGTGCGTCCGGTGGAAGTCCCTGATGAGATGCTTGTCTAGCACGAATGACAGACGTACCCAGGACCTCCACTCGGGGCCATACCCCTCCCAGTCCACCAGGTACTGCAGACCGTGACCCCAACAGCGGATGTCCAGGATGGCGTTGACTCTCCAAGCCGGGTCACCGTCAATCAACACTGGTGGAGGTGGAGCCTTGGGAGGGGGGCAGAGGGGGCTGGAACAGACGGGCTTCACCTGGGAGACATGGAATGTGGGACAGATGCGGAGAGAGGGGGGGAGAGCCACGCGTACAGCCACAGGGTTAATAATGCGTACAATAGGGAAGGGGCCAATGAAGCGCTGGGCCAGCTTATGTTTTTCAGCTTTCAATGCAATGTGCTGAGTAGACGGTCAAACCTGCTGACCCATCTGGTACTGGGAAGCCGGTGCCCTGCGGCGATTCGCTGTCCTGGTGTTGCGCTCAGTCGTGCGAAGGAGAGCTCTGCGGGTGGCAGCCCAGAGCCGGTGACAGTGCCTCAAGTGGGCGTCAACAGATGGCACCGCCACTTCCTTCTCCTCCTCGGGGAAAAAGTGGGGGGTCGTAACCCAAAGAGGTCCTGAAGGGAGACATGCCAATCGCCGAGGAAACAGTTGAGTTATGGGCATACTCGATCCAGGGGAGGTGGCTGCTCCAGGACGATGGACTGGAGGCGATGACATAACGCAGAGCGGCCTCCAACTCCTGTTTGGGTTGCTCGCACTGCCCGTTACTCTGTGGTTGGTAACTGGAAGACAAGCTCACCGTTGCCCCTAGTGCATTGCAGAATGCCTTCCAAACCTGGGACACGAACTGGGGCCCACGATCAGACACTGTGTCGGTGGGGATCCCATGGAGGCGTATGACGTGCTACACTAGTAAGTCTCCCGTTCCGTAGGCAGCCCCTGGAGTGGAACAAAGTGAGCGGCCTTGGAAAACCGATCCACGATGGTGAGGACTGTGGTGAAGTGGTTGGAGGAAGGGAGCCCAGTCACGAAGTCCAGCGCTATGTGAGACCAAGTTCTGCTGGGGACCGGCAACGGGTGAAGGAGACCGGCCGGGGGAGAGGAAGATGTCTTCCCGGTGGCGCACTGAGCACAGGCGCGGACATAGGCGATGACGTCCTTTCAGAGCCCCGGCCACCAGAACGATCTCTGCAGGAGCTCCACCGTGCGAGTCACCCCTGGATGGCACGAAATCTTGGAGGAGTGGGCCCAATGGATTACCTCGTCCCGGGTTGACGTGAGAACAGCCGCTCCGTGGGTCCTCCCCCCGGATCGGGCTCAGCCTCCTGCGCCTTCAAGACTCTCTCCCTGATGCCCCACGAGAGGGCGCCGATGACACATGAAGCTGGGAGGATGGTGTGTTCGTGCCCCTCAGCCACATCCGCTGCAAACTGCCTGGAGAGGGCATTCGGTTTGGAGTTCTTAGCCCCGGGGCGATAGGTAATCGTAAAGTTGAAGCACCCAAAAAATAGCGACCAACGGGCCTGACGGGAATTCAGCCGCTTGGCAGTCCTCAGGTATTCCAAATTTTTATGATCAGTCCATACTACGAAGGGTTGGGCGGCCCTCTCCAACCAGTGACGCCAGTCCTCCAGGGCGAGCTTCACCGTCAGGAGCTCCCTGTTGCCAATGTCATAGTTTCTGTCTGCCAGGGACAGACGACGTGAGAAGAATGCGCAAGGACGGACCACCCCATCCACAGGAGAGCGCTGGGAGAGAACTGCCCCCACCCCAGAGTCAGAAGCGTCCACCTCGACCAGGCACTGAAGGGAAGGGTCCACCTGCGTCAGGACACGGGAGTGCGAGAACTCCCTCTTGAGGGTGGTGAATGCCGCTGCAGCCTCCTCCGTCCACCGGAAGGTCACCTTGGGGGACGTGAGACGGGTCAAGGGGAGAGTGATCACGCTGTAGTTAGGCACAAAGCGGCGGTGAAAATTGGTGAACCCCAGGAACTGCTGGAGTTGCTTCCTTGACGGGGGGGGGGGGAATCCACCACTGCCTTGACCTTCTCAGGGTTGGGGAGGATCTGGTTGTGGGAGATGATAAAACCAAGAAACGAGGTTGTGTTGGCATGAAACTCACACTTCTCGGCCTTTACAAACAACTTGTTCTCCAGGAGCCGTTGGAGGACCCGTCTCACGTGGACCCGATGTTCATCCAGTGACTGAGAGAAGATGAGGATATCATCCAGGTACACGAAGACGAAGGAGCCGAGAAAGTCCCGGAGAACGTCATTGATGAGGCGCTGGAAGACGGCCGGAACATTTGTCAACCCAAACGGCATCATGAGGTACTCGAAGTGGCCGCTTGGGGTCGGGAATCCCGTCTTCCACTCGTCCCCCTCCTTGATCCTCACGAGGTGGTATGCGTTGCGGAGGTCGAGCTTGGTGAACCAGGAGGCCCCCTGGAGGGAGTCAAACACTGTGTCCATAAGAGGGAGGGTATATTTGTCTTTCACGGTGATGTCATTGAGACCCCTGAAGTCGATACATGGTCGCAGGGAGCCATCCCTCTTACCCACAAAGAAGAATCCCGCCCCCACCGCCGAAGACGAAGGCCGAATGATGCCCGAGCTGAGAGACTCCTTGATGTAAGTATCCATCGCTTCCCGCTCCGGAGCCGAAAGGCTGTAGAGCCAGAGATTGATAGCACAATCATAAGGGCAGTGGTGGTGGTGTGGGGGGGGGGGGGGGACAGCGCCTGCGACTTACTAAATACCGCCCTCAGGTTGTGGTATTCAGATGGCACCTTGGACAAGTCAGGAGGAGGAGGGGCGTGGGGGGCCAGAGACACTGACGGGGCACTTGCTGCAGACTGCAAGCACGCACTGAGGCAGAACGAACTCCACAAAACAACGCTCCCCATTCACCAATCAAAGGAGGGATTGTGGAGCCGGAGCCAGGGGTAGCCCAGAATGACCGGAGATGTAGAGGAGGGGAACACCAACAAGCGCAGGTCCTCCTGATGGTTGCCGGAGACGATGACTGACACCAGAGCAGTTTGTTGGGAGGCCGTTGCCAGAGGGGCCTTAGATAAGGCAACAAGCTTAAGGGAGACTGGAGTGGATGGCAGGGAAGCCCCAGTCGGGTTGCCAGGCCCCCTGATATGAAGCTCTGCTCAGCCCCCGAGTCAATCAGTGCATGTGTGGCATATTCAGTCTGTTTGTAAATAAATCTGATAGGCAAGAGACATTTAGTGAGGGGATTAGTCCGAGACGAGTCTGAGAGTCCCCCTACTGCGACACACGGACCCCCTCTTTTGGCCGAACGGGGCAACTCTCAACCTCATGCTCATCACTACCACAGTACATACATAGTCCTAGCTCTCTGCGGCGCTGCTTTTCAGCTAAAGAGATCTTGGAGTGCCCAATCACCATAGTTTCCTGCCCGTCTAGCGCCTCAGATGAAGGCAGAGCCAATTGAGACGACCAAGAGGAGCGGTGAAACTGGGTGCCCGAGCGACCGGAAGCTCTTTGCTCGGCTGCCCGCTCCCTCAGCCTGTTATCCAAATTGATAGTTAAAGAAATTAGCTCTGTGAGTCTCTCTGGCTTATCTAGGTGGGCTAGCTCGTCCCGCAGGTTAGGGCTTAAGCTCCGAATGAATATACTACAGAGCGAGGCATCCTCCCATCCGACCTTCGCTGCCACCACCCGGAAATCGAGTATAGTCCGCGGACGGACCCGCCCCCCTGTCGAAGATTTAGCAGCCGAGTGGTGAGCACACTATCACGGTCGGAATGGTCGAATACCTCGTGGAAATCGGATATGAACTGCTGGTAGGTTAAACTAGCATAGCTAGGTTTGGCCATTACGGCATTGCCCAAGTTAGCGCCCTGCCCTTTAACAGGTTAGCCACATAGCCTATTCGGCTATGATCTGTGGGAAAAACCCCTGGAACCCACTGGAAGACCGTCTCACACTGGAGAATGAACCCACGGGCCTCCCTGAGCTTGCCAATGAAGCGAGCGGGCATGGGAACCAGTGTAAGCTGAGCCAAGGGGACCTGACTAGCCAGGCTAGAAGGGGAGCTAACGGGAGTTGGCATACTCCCGGAGGCCGGAGGAAACGTCCGTTGCCCATCCAGACGATCCAGCCGGTTTTTGATCTGGGCTAGCTGGCTAAGGATTACCTGTTGCTGGTAAGCTAATTGATCCACCTGAGCCTCTAAGTTGTTAACCTGGCGTGCTAGCACGCTGTTCGCTGGGTCGCTCTGACGGAGCCGTACTGACATAATTATCAGACCCAGGGAACAAATGCTCAGACTCGAGTGAATACCATTATCCTTTTATTGATGACAGTGAGTGTATGGTTGCGTGTATGCGCTGTGTGTGTTATGTGTGTAGTGATGAAGGGTTGTGCAGGAATCGTGCCCGGGGAGAGCAGAACGCTGTTAAGCCTGGCAACCCTGTAATGACAGAGCACAGATGTTAGCACAGTCCACTGAGCGCAGAGCTTGATGATAACAGACGCTTACTTTGCAGATGGACGTGGGGTGCTCAGGTTGGCCTAACGACTGTGGCCAGGGAGACAGCGTTCTGGGTCCGTGCCGAGAATAGGGCAGGTTGCCCTGTAGCGGAGATGGAGGCTTGAACCGCCGCCATGAGGAGTTGATTCCGCCGCCGGAGGAATCCACCTGTGCACAGGGGAAGACGACTGACAAGGTGAGCAATATTGAGCTTACTTGAGGCGAAGAGGAGATTAGGATCTCAGACGGAGAGGCCAGGGATTTGGCTGTAGACGAGAGGCGTATCTGTAGGAGAATGACGGCTCCGTGCCGAGTCTCAGGCAGGACCGGTTATAAAGCCTGCTGGAGATTGGCAGCAGGTGTACGTGCAGATGTAGCAGATGACAGCCCAGAGGGAGCCATGACAAATTTGAATGAATGAATGAATGAATGAATCTTTATTTATTTCGGATAGTACAGGTTAAAAGAAACTGAATAATATAACAAAGGGGGAAAGCAAATCCAACAAGGTCAAATTAGACAATAACTCCTCTGATTATACAATTCAACATAAGTTATCCGAAATGGGTGATAGCTGAAGCCGCAGCTTATATTGCCCACCCATATTCCATCCAAGAATTCAAAAGAAAAAAAAAAAAAAAAAAAGACAAGAGCGATTACAAATCAAAAACGAAGCTAAGACAAAATGTGACAGAAAAAAAATAAGCTACAACACAACACAGGCTGGATATGACAATCCTTATGTGATTTTACATGTCATCTTGTATATATGTTTGGAGTATTTCTTCCTTTAGTTTTTGTTTAAATTGTCCAAGCGTTGTACATGATTTTAATTCAGGTCCAAAATCGTTCCATAATCTGACTCCTTGCACTGAAACAGTGTTGCTTGGTGGTAGTTCTCACTGAAGGTTTTTGAAATATACATGTTCCTCTAAAATGATATTGTTTCTCCCTTATTTGGAACAACTTTTGGATATTTGTGGGCAGTGATAGATTCTTCACTTTAAACATTATTATTGCAGTTTTAAAGTCAACCAGATCTTTCAACTTGAGAGCTTTTAATTTAAGAAAAAGTGGGTTTGTTGGTTCCCTGTAAACTGCTTTGTTTATTATTCTAATAGCTCTCTTCTGAAGCATAAAGAGTGGATATATGTTTGTTTTATATGTATTTCCCCATACTTCATTACAATATGTCATGTATGGGAGTATTAATGAATGATACAAGGTATATAGTGTGGGTTGATTCAGCAAATATTTCACTCTGTGTAATATTGCAATTGACTTGGATATTTTACCTTTAATATAATTAATATGTGATTTCCAACACAGTTTATTATCAGTTATTACTCCAAGAAATTTAGTTTCAGATACCCTTTCAATCTCTACACCATTTACACTAAGTTTAGATACTGAGTTGTTGTGATGGTTGTTAAAGACTATAAATTTTGTCTTACTTAAATTGAGCGTTAATTTGTTTGAATCAAACCACAGTTTAAGCTTTCCTAATTCCTTTCCGAGTGTATCCAGAAGTTGTTCCAAATTGCTTCCACTGCATAATAGATTAGTGTCATCGGCAAACAATATTAAGTCCATTTTTTCTGAAACTTTACATATATCATTTATATACATATTGAATAATAATGGCCCCAAAACTTATTAAATCCATTTTTTCTGAAACTTTACATACAGTATATCATTTATATACGTACATATTGAATAACAATGGCCCCAAAACTGAACCCTGTGGGACTCCACAAGTAACCTTCAGTAACTGTGAGTTTTTGTTACCAACACATACATACTGATATCTATTCTTTAAGTAACTACTTAACCAGGATAGTGCTACCCCTCTAATACCACAATTTTGTAGTTTCTTTAATAATAAATTATGATCCACTGTATCAAATGCTTTTTTAAGATCCAGGAATACCCCAACTGAATACTCTTTATTTCCAATGGCAGTTGATATTTTTTCTATAAATTCCATTATAGGGCAAATGCAGTTGTCCTCTTGTGTCTGAACCCATATTGCTGCTCACACAATAAATTATTCTTCAGTATGAAGTTGTCAATTCTCTCATAGAATATTTTTTCAAGTATCTTGGAAAATTGCGGCAATAGTGAAATTGGTCTATAGTTTGAGAATTCCCCTCTGTCACCCGTCTTGTATATCGGAATTACTTTAGCTATTTTCATTGCATTGGGAAATATACCTGTTTGGAGAGACAGGTTACAGATATACGTCAGTGGTTTCACTAAGCATTCAATAATAGTTTTGACTAAGAGCATGTCAATACCATCACAGTCCGTAGATGTTTTACTTTTAAACGATTTAACAATTTCAATGACCTCTCTCTCGTCTGTGTTCTTTATGAAAATGGAGTCTTTTATAACAGCGTTATTGCTTATTGTATCATCTGTAGGCGCCGTAATGGGTATTTCTCGAGCCAAATTAGGACCAATGTTAACAAAAAAGTTATTAAATTCATCTGCAGGTGAAGCTGCATTCACACTCTGAGTCGTTTTATTTTTTTGAAAAATCGGTTGGGTAGCTTGTGTTTCTGCTTTTATTTCCAAGAGTACTGTTAAGTATTGTCCATGTATTTTTAATATTTTCTCTGTTTTTCTCCAGTTCTTTACTGTAATAGTCTCTCTTACTACATCTTATTATATATGTTAACTTATTTTTGTATGTTTTATACCGCTGCTCTGCTTCTTTTGTCCTTTTCTTTAGGAAAGCTTTATATAATAAATTTTTCTTTTTACACGCCTTTTGTAATCCTTTGGTTAACCATGGCTTATCGGCAAATTTATGCTTAAAGCTTTTTTTTTTTACTAATGGACAGTTTTTTTCATAAAGAGTGGTTACAATGTTTATAAATGTGTCATAGGCTTCATTTACATCTGATACACAGACCTCTGTCCAGTCTTGCTTCAGCAAGTCCTCTTTAAAAGAACTGATTGCATTTGCATTCAGTCATTCCCATCTTAATCAGTTAACCTGCAGAACAGTCCATGGAATCCCATTAAATCCTTTTTCTATTGTTGTACCAGTAATTTTATAATATTGTGTTCTGAGTTTTGGACACCAACACTATAGAAAGGTGACGTCAAAAAATGAACAGATAGATAGATGTACTTTATTCTGGGAAATGTGTCATTTATAAATTATAGTACAACCCATCATAACAACAGTAGGTAAAAACAAAGGGAAAATTATGTAAAACAGCAATAAAATACTAATAGTATGTAAGAACATGCATGATAGCCACTAGATGTCACTGTTCTTAGTTAGAATGAAGCCTGTATGCTTTGAAAGCCTCAGAGCTTTATTGAGGCTTCAGCTGTCCATCACTACTGAAGAGCTGTAGTATTTATTGTTGTTTAAAAGCAGCCTACCATGTACATTTACTGCTGCTTACAGCCTGTTAATGCTTTCTTTAAATCAAGATTAAAAGCTTTCCTGTTTGCTGCTGCCTTTCAGTAGAATATAATCTCCTACAATGCACTGTAACTTTTATTTCTTACACTTTTTCTGTCTTATTCTACTTTAGATTGTTTTTGTTTCTCTTTAATTTTTCTTTCAGTTTGCTTCTAAATTCTTATGTATTCCTTTTGCAAGTTGATGTAATGCTTTAATGTTTTATGTTAAGCACTTTAAATCGTCTTGTACACGAAATGTGCTACAGCCGTGGACAAAATTGTTGGTACCCCTCTGTTAGTCAAAGACAAACCCACAATGGTCACAGAAATAACTTGAATCTGACAAAAGTGGTAATAAATAAAAATTCTATGAAAATTAACCAATGAAAATCAGACAATGCTTTTGAATTGTGGTTCAACAGAATTACTTTACAAAACAAACTCATGAAACAGGCCTGGACAAAAATGATGGTACCCCTAGAAAAGATTGAAAATAATGTGACCATAAGGACATGTTCAACGTTGGGCGCAATGGTGCGCCCCTCACCTGATCTTTTCCCTCCACACTGGTGACCTGACGAGAGAGAATAATCGTCTGCTCCCTGTCACCGCGCTGTGGACCCCAGAAGACCAGAGAACGTCTGCAACCTCTTCATCTTCACCGGAGCGCGCTCCCCGAAGTGACCAGCGCTGGGACCAACACGCACTATGAACGGCGACATGAGCGAGCCGAAGGAAGCAGCCTGAACGGGGAAGGACAGAGGCACCGACTGCATTGATTTCCGCCAAGCTCCTGGAATCTGACTAACCTCACGACAGCGGACCTCCCACGCACAGAAACTCCGCACGCACTCCGCAGGATTACGAGGACAGCGCAACTGCCAGTTATGTGGTCACTGCGCCAAGCGCGCGCCACGCACGGGACAAAACCAGCTCCACAGACTGATACAGCGTCCTCCTCCGCTGCACATGCCCGAGAAACACGGCTGATCGCCACCCTCGGAACCTTCAGGGCTGCTTACGCACCTGAAGCAGACGTGCAGCCCACACACAGGACTTTGTATGGGTTTCTCAGCCACGGTGCACAAGGGGAATTTAGCCGATTGCTGTCCCCGATGGCTTTAGGGCTGCTCCCGCACCTAAAAGCCAAACCGCCAAGTCCCTTACACAGCTGCAGTTGTTTCACAGCTGCTACGCATCCTCGGGGAATTTGGCCGCTCGCCTTCCCCACATCCTCGCTGGATCGAGCTGCGAGAGGAGTCAGAGACGTATTTTTTTTTTCACAGCCACTGTGGATCACCGCCAGGTTTAA
The DNA here is from genome assembly GCA_020510985.1 of Pholidichthys leucotaenia. Lineage (NCBI taxonomy): Eukaryota > Metazoa > Chordata > Actinopteri > Cichliformes > Pholidichthyidae > Pholidichthys > Pholidichthys leucotaenia. The sequence continues at coordinate 270,070,531 of CM035846.1, read as the reverse complement.
TGGGAAAGTCCCTCACCATTGCGGAGCCACACGCAATTTTTGCACGGCCCAGACACCTTTGACGTCTCGGGCCGGCACTCACTTACTCCCACCCCCCTCCCCCTCCTCCTTCACAGTGCTCTTCCCGCACCTCACTCCCTAAAGCCGGCCGATCGCCATCTGGTTCCATTATGCATGACACACATCAGCCCCGGCACCCACAATCCACGGCCGTTCAACGTGCTGGAACCAGGAGCGGAGCACACCGTTTTTTCCCACCCCCACCCCCCCACGAGCTAACATGCCCTCCGACAGTTCTACCAGAGCTGGATCCCAAACGACGGGGGGGGGGGGGGGGGCGGGGGGCTCACAGCCCCTTCTGAGCATTCTGGGGGGAGCCTGTGGTGACCCACCACAATCTACAGGGACATTCATCCTCACACTCAAAAGGTCCGGAACACAGTTTGCATACAGAGGACAATGCACAGACGGACAAAGAGCCAACCAATGTCATGCTAATCATGTGTATTGACTGTTATGCTAATGTGCCATGCATTCTCTCTTCCTGTATCACTGATAAAAGAGCTTGTGTGACATGGCTCAAGAGCGCAACACGACCCAGCACAACACAGCACTGTAGCGCACAGCGCTACAAGTGCGTCTCATTATGTTGGAGGAAATAAAACTCTGCAACCTTCCAGCTCGTCGTACCTTGCTTGATTATTCCTCCACAACCTGTTGGTACTCGGGGACACTGTGTGGATGGTTTTCTGGGGCGGGCGGAGTGATTTCTTCCGTGGGCTTTCTGGCTCAGATACATGGCACACTCTAGCAAAATGATTCAAGTGTCCACACTTGCTGCAATGCTTCCCTCTAGCCGGGCAGTCTTTAGCCTTATTTTGGTGTTTAATGGACCCGAAACCCATGCAATGGGGTTTTCCTGGGCAGACCTTCAGCTGGTAGCATTGGCTTCTGCACTTTTGTCGTCCAAGTTATCCTCGCTATCTGGGTCCGCTACTAATGCCGCATCAGGAGGATCCAGCTGTCGCTGTGACTGGCGCCAATTTAGCTCCAAAGCTAGCTTGTCTGCGGCCTCCAATTGGGGAGCTAGCTCGACAGCTCTGGCTAATATTAAGTCACTCAACGCCATGAGTAGCCTAGCCCTTAAACCGGCGCTACTTGTGTGCTCCGCCAGCTGGTCACGCACCATTTCATTCTCCAGTGGCCCAAAACGACACTCACTAGTTAGCTGACTCAAGTCTGTGACAAACTGGTGGACAGGCTCACCCACACGTTGATGTCGCTGCCGGAACTGAATCCTCTGGACAGTCACGCTATCCGGGGTGTGAAAATGGCTTGCTAGCAACTCGACGACTTCCTCAAATGAGTCTGAAGCCCCGAGTGTGTGCAGGATATGCTGGCCCTCAGTCCGTAGGTTATGTACAAGGAGCGTATGTGCTCTTAACTTATCTAGCTCACCCAGGTCAAGCGCGATGATGTAGTTTTGGAAGGCCGCAAACCATCTTGGCCAGGGCACCGGTGGCTCACCCGGGAGCTCCATCAAGGGGCAAAGTGGTGCAATACACGCCTCCATTAGTTAATCCTCAATCGCCAATGTCTGATAAAATACCTTCTGGAATGATGAGGCCAGGTGAATGGGCAAACTCAGCTTTATTAATACTTGAACCACAATGGACGACACACGAGAGACACCAGGCAGAGGGCACCAGTCAGAGAGACCATGTAATGGATGCCTTCTGCTATTTACAGAGCGGTGCAGTGGCGGAACAGGAAGTGGCCACCACTACACCGCACTTCACAATAAGGGCATTAATCCCAAACACCACAGTTGCCATGTTAAATCACATTAAAAGTGGACTGACTTGAACATAATTCTTTCCAATTTATCTACAAATTAATGAAATAAATGTCTGTTTTACTATTTAAAGGAGCAAAATATATTTCATGTTGCTTGCCGCTGTAGAAGCTGATGTTTACTCCATCTATGTACATTAGGCTGAGATTAGTGGAAAATCTATGAAAAAGAAAAAACATATTATTATGTAATAATAATGTGGAGATAATAATTTATCAAGGATAAAAAAAAATGGCAAAATGCTGAGCTTTAGAAGTACAGTATATGGTTCGCGATCTCACCACTAACAGGAAATATTACAGCAAGCTAAAGATATTTGTTTCATAATGCAATGACACAATGCAAGGGCAAAATGTCAAAAATTAAACATTGATATGCCACCACAACATCAATTGCAGCTACAGTGTGTTTGTTTAGATTCTTAATGAAAAAGAAATCTTTATTCATCAGAGGTTAAAGTAATGGACAAGTGTGAGGTTGTTAGGGTATGTTAGAAAAAAAAAAACACTGATGTAAATTATACATTATATAAACCAACATCACTGAGGAAGGAAGTGATGGCTGTGGGGGTTGGAGAAGAAAAGGATGCTAAAGGTGGTTAGCACGATGAATGAAGTCAGCAGCATAAAGGACGTACAACGTGCTGAGGTGAAATCAGCTCAAAATAAAAGTACGTGAGCAGACTCATTTCTCTTTTCATCATTTTCTCATGGTCCTCTCTTTTCATCAATCTTCTTCAGGAGCCCAGCTGTCAGTCTGACAGTTTTTTCCACACCTAACCTCACCGTACGAACCACGTCAGCTCACATTTACATTTAAGCAGTAGCCCACTGAAGGTGGAGAGGTGGGGGTGAGGATAGGGTGAATATTTCCCCAGCAGCTGGAGAAAGTAAAGGCGTCCAGCTCAATCCGAGATAAATAAGTGCAAGCTATAATTGGTCAGTCATTATCAGTAGTCAGGCTGCAGAAGAACCTCCATTCGTTAATTAAGTGCTGAAGTGAGCTGAAAGCTTAAATGAAAGGTTAGATTGATCTTTCCAGTAATAGGCACTTTTTTAATGCTCCAGTTAGAGCAAACACCCCCACCCAACCCTTTAAAAAACTTAACTTGGTAGCAGTTCCAGTGCAACTCAACAGCATATATGTAACATAATTGTAACAGTGCAGTAGTAGTAAATTGTGATGCTAAATGAGCACAGCCAATTCTTACCTCATGTTCAAATCTGCTGACGTTGCGTGATCGTCATGCTTCTCAATCTGTGAATTATGAGGCCCAGTTCACCGTCCCCCACCCCAACTCACAGGACTCTCACAGCATCAATAAATACCTCATAAACACCAAGCTGTTCACGAACCGGTCACCCAATTAAGCCCCTATGTTTACAACGCTATCACACAGTCAGTCTAACTGGGAGATCTGGGCTGCACCTCCCTTTTATTCAGATGCCTGCCAGGGCCTGTTAGCGTTGTGGATTCAGTGAGATGTAAAGAGACTCCAGGAGCACAGGGGAGACTGGGGATGGCTCACAACGCCGCTTTTCATCAGCTTCATGCCATCTGTGTTCAATTCTGTGGTGTGATGTGGAGACATTAGTGGGAAGGAGGAAAAGAGGGGGAAGCATAAAACCAGACTGAGTAGAGAGGAACGATGCTCACAAAAGGGGACAAGAAATGAAAAGTTGACTTTTGCTCCTTTGAGGATGGAGTAATAAACTCCTCAGTGCTGTGCAGAAATTGACTGATATGTCAAATATTTTAAAGATGAGAAAAAACATGCATCTAAATTTCTATATTACAGGGTGGAATTTCTGTGATCTGGACGGAGCTATGATCCGTACAGTGTGTACCTAACCTCTTGCCTCACTTCACCTTACCTGCAGCCCCCCATAATAATGAACTTGATAAGTGGTCAAGAAAACGAATGAATGGATAATACCCAAAAGGGTATATGGCTGCTGCTCCCATTGCTGACCTTGGTTCATTTTGTCAGCCAGTGGTGGCACGTGGTTTGGGGAAATTTATTAAGGAAGCCAAGTAAAACTAAATATATATGCATCAGTTTTGAAAGGCATGCTCTCTTTCTCAGAGGTCTGAGGTCACATAACTATCTTTAAAATTGTGTATTATTGAACATGATCTATTAACAGAATTCAGCAATTGGTGAAGATAACTTTTCTACACTAAACAACCACAGTAAAATAAGCAATTAAATGGTCTGAATAACATTTGCAGCCACGGCCGGATTAACGAGGTTGTGGGCCCCTGGGCTAAAGCAATTTTTGGGGCCCTTCCACATTTTTATGGGAGTATGATATGCAAAATGGCCATGGTTACATGCACAGTAATAAACTATTTATAATCAGATTTCTGGCGTTATCTGATGATTAAATTAGTCATGTAAAAAGAGTAATCAGATAAAAAGCAATTGTTGTGTTACATAAAGTGAAATTACATTAACACACATAGTTTAATGCCCAATATTCAATTTATTCAGTGCATATAAACATGTTAAATCCGATTGCCATTATCTGATTATTCCTAGTTATTGGATGATTGTGGCCATGTGGGGTCACTGATGGATCAGCTTGACCTTCAAGGTCCTAAATTACTAAGGCAGTGGCTATGGATACAGACCCATACCCATAGAATTCTTGTTGCAGATACAGATCGGATCTGATTGGCCAGTACATTCTATTAATGCGCATCTTAAAAGCAGCAGGCTACAGGTACGGAAATCTGAGGCATTTATTTGTTTCAAAATTTTAATCAATATCTATTTCCTACCTTTTTAACCTTACCCACTCCCAAATCCTAAGGCTGACCTCTTAATTTTGTCTAAATTTCATCTCATAGTAAAATGGTTTGGACAATGTGTTGATAACAGGGCACAAAGCGGCAACCTTCTGATCACAGGCCCATCGTACTATCAACCTAAGCCACAGCAGCTGTTGACTTGGAGCTGACCTGAAAAGGTTTTGTCGGATTGTCAACTCTTCCCATGCCATTAGACATTTTGTATAGGGATGCAGCTTCCCTATCCATAGCCACTGTCACTTACTAAATAAACTGAATGACCACAAAGTTCTAGGTTTAGCTCGAATAGCAGAAAAATATAGTGTTGTCAGGACTAACAACTGACAAATATCTTGAATCAACCCACAACTTTAATTATGACAGTGAAAAAACACATTCAGCCGGTGTTTTCTGTTCAAGAGTTAATATTATCTATTTGAAGCCAGAACATGGTTTTTCACTACACAGACGGGGGAAAAAAAAAAAAAAAAAACGTTGCTAGACCAGTCTGCCCTACTGGGAAAACAGCTGCTCTTCTCCATGACCCAGGAGAAGAGCAGGTTATGTGTGCACTGTTGCAGTGTTCTTCGCTCAACTATGGACAATGTTTCATCTGGCTGAGACGGCCAACATGTTTAGTAGATTCCGGTCAGATAATCAGAGTTGGATTTTCACTTTAGTCCACTTTATTAAACGGTATCACAACTGGCAGGTAACAGACCAACAGGGTATTACAGCGCCAAATACAGTATGGTACATGAGTCCATAGTATGTGTGCAGCGATGGGAAAGTGCATGGAGGTAGTGATGGCCAGATGAGGCTTTCTGGAGGACTTGAGGCCTTTCATCAAAATGGCTCATATAGACGAGGCCTCATGTGAAACTTCATTTTCTCTACTAGGCCATCTAGTCGACAAAACGTACACAACAGGCAGATTTTTTCAAGGGTGTTATTGGTTTGTGTATTTTTCATTTCAATAAATGCACTGTCTTTTAAGAAATATCAATGATCATAAGGGAAAAAAGAAATAATAAAACTGAGGTGACTACAGTGAGTGTGCTTGTGCTACTTATCCATTTTTATTAAGAAATAATAACTTTTCAACAGTCTTATACTGTCTTTCCCAGTACATTCCTCTCTGCCTTTATTGTCATGCAGGGCACAATAGTGCCTCAGCATAATGATGTGTTATTGTTGTATCCAAGCTTTTTGAAACATAACCCCTCTGGCACTTGAACCCCAGCTCTCCAGATACTTTACCTCTAGGCTACCACTTAGTGACTGCCAGATAAGGCTTTCTTGAACACTTGAGCCTTTCCATCAAAATGGTTCATATTAATGTGAAGCCTTATGTGAAACTTCATCTGCTCTATGAGGCCATGTAGTTGACAAAAAGTATACAGCATGCAGATTTTCACAAGGACATTATTGGTTTAGTGTGTATTTTTTCAATTTCAATAAATGTGCTGTCTTGTAAGAAATATCAGTGATCATAAGGGAAAAAAGAAATAATAAAACTGGGATGACTACAGTGAATGTGCCCGTGTTACTTGGTGTGTTTGTACAACTTATCCATTTTTATTAAGAAATAATAAATTTTCAACAGTCTTGTACTGTCTTTCCCAGTATATTCAAATCTGGCCTTATTCTCATGCAGGGCACAATAGCAATAGTGCCTCAGCATAATGATGCGTAATAATGATCCAATGGCACTTCACCTTGCAAATAAAAATAAAATTACAAGAATGACACAGCTGGGACTCAAACCCAGGCCTCCCACTTGTAGAGCAGATGCTTTACCACTAAGCCATCACCTAATAATCCTGCTAGCAAACATACAAACAGACAAACCACCCCGATTACATTACCTTCTTGGCAGTTGATCACTGGGATTTTTTCTCTGAATTACTTATGATTTGTGCTATGTATCTAGCACCTTGAAATGACTTTTGCTGTGGTTAGGCTCTATACAAATAAAACTGAACTGAATTGAACTTGCAAACTCCACACAGATAGGCCCTGCATTTTCAAATAGCTTTCCTCTAAAGATATTTGAGACAAAAAAGAAAAAGTAAATTTGCAGGAGACAGTTGACAACTTATGAAAAAAGCTGATAATTTGTGAGTAACAAAAAAGCGGTTGAGAATTTATAATGAATTTAATAAATTGACAAGGAAAACAATATCACAATTTTCTGACAATAAAGTAGTAATTTCACAAGAAGACAGTCATAAATATATGAAAAAAACCCAACTAACATATGTTCGCTCTCTTCAACATAACATTATGCAGCATAAACAACATACCATCCATCCATCTTCCGCTTAATCCTTTTCGGGTCAAAATAATATTTTGTGCAGTCACGTACAAAAATGCATTTGGGTTATATGACTCACAATACGACTGTGTAAAAGTTCACAAGTTCATAGCAGAGCCTTCTACTTTTGAAGGGGTGACTCTGCCCATTTTTCATAAGCTGATGGACTTAACTTGAATGCACCCCGAAGTCCATGAGGCAGAGATGTAAGACAGTGGGATTTAGCTGCATTAGAGAGCTGACATACTGGAGTCAACAAATCATCTCATGGTTGGGTTTGTGACACAGAATAGACATCCTTGCACAGTGTAGAAGTTTGAGTCAGTCAGAGCGGCTGCAGCAAAGCAGTAACTGCAGTCAATTTGTGTTCAGCCACAAAAAATTTTCACTCTGATTAAAATATATGAAATATTTACATACATCAAGTTTAAAAAAAAGCTGCTTTACATCATTTGTTGTGCAATATTTGAAAGGCTTTGTTACTGCTATGAATGTGCAAACAATGCATATCCATGGTCACCCTACAAGCTGAATCAGCGGACTGTCTGTTTCTGCATAGATGGTAATAACAGCTTAATTTGCACACAAATTAACCAACCTTCCACTTTACTGGTTACCACTTTAATTCTTTCCTTCGCTGAATTAAAGTGTTTACATGATGAAGCACAGAAAATATTTTGAACAAGTGCCAAAAAACACTTGCTGTGGATAGCCTGTATAACTTATGAACGTGTTTGGTCCTGTGGTTAACAAAAATAACATTATACAATCTGGCTTATAATGAAGTGAGGGGAAAAGCTATTTTTTGTGAACCAACTGCATAATGCCAAAAGTGCATCTTTGTTCACAGTGTTTTTAAAAAGTGGGACAATGATAGGCAATATGTAATAGGCAATAGATCTCAGACAAAAAAAAAACAGGTGAACACTTTGACCTTAATACTGTCACTGAAGAAATCAGTCTGAAAAAATGAGAACGCACACATCACATGAAATTCTTTATATCCAACAAACCCTTTTAGTATTCATTCATCTTCAGCCAATCATGGGGAGGGGCTATAGTCTATCCCAGCATATTTGGGTGAGAGGCAGGATACACCCTGGACAGACTGCCAGTCCCTTCACTCCCACATTCATACCTAAGGACAAATTATCACCAGTTGATGCCAATTAACCTAACATTTATGTCTTTGGACTGTGGGAGGAAACTGGAGTACCCAGTGAAAACCTGTGCAGACACAGGGAGAACATCCAAACTCCACACAGAAAGGTCACCGGTGGGATTGAACCTAAGACCTTCTTACTGGACTTCCACAATACTAACCATTGCACCACCAAGCTACCCGTCTTTTTAGTAATATGTAAAAAAATATATATACATGTATATGTTTTCTGTTCCAAAACTCCAAATAAAACCATATGCACTGTGATGTCATTGGTTTTCATTAGGGGCACACAGAGACATTTTGAGGCGCTATTGCTCTGACCTGAAACAATTCAATTCAACTTTATTTATATAGCACCATTTCACAGCAACAGTCATCTCATAGCACTTTCAACTGTAGGGGAAACCCCCCACATTTGAAGAAAGACCCCAGCAATCAGGCGATCCCCTGTGAGCAAGCACTTGGCAACAGTGGAGAGGAAAACTCCCTTTTAGCAGGATGAAATCTCCAGCAGAACCAGGCTCAGGGAGGGGCAGTCATCTGCTGCGACTGGCTGGGGGGTGAGGGGATAGAGAAGAAGAAGAAAAGAACACACATGTAGAGAGCAAACAGCATGACAGGGACTCAGTCTATGGGAGAGAACAAACAGATGTTAATGACCAGAAAAATATTTAATTGAAAGTGAAGAAAGGAGTGAAGCCCAGTGCATTGCTGGAGGTCCCCTGGCTGTCTAGACCTGTTAGCAGCATAACTAAGAGAGGGTTCAGGGGCAACTGATCCCACCCTAACTATAGGTTATATCAAAAAGGAAGATTTTAACCCTATTTTTAAAAACACAGCTCGAGTCTGACTCCCATATCCAGATTGGCAGCTGGTTCCAAAGGAGAGGAGCTTGATAACTGAAGGCTCTGCCTCCCATTGTACTTTTGGAGATTCTAGGTATTACAAGTAATCCTGCATTTTGGGAGTGTAGTGCTCTGTTAGATAATAGGGTAACATCAGATCTTTTAAATAAAAAGGGGCCTGATTATTGAGAGCTTTGTAAGTGAGAAGAAGGATTTTAAACTTAATTCTAAATTCTATGGAAAGCCAGTGAAGGGAGGCCAGAACCAGAGAGATGTGATCTCTCTTTCTAGTACCTGTTAAAACTCTTGCTGCAGCATGTTGGATCAGCTGAAGACTTTTTAAAGATGTTTTAGGACAGCCTAACAATAAAGAGTTACAGTAATCTAATCTAGAGCTAACAAAAGCATGGATTACTTTCTCAGCATCACTCTAAGACGAGATGCTCCTAATCTTGGCAATATTACGCAAATGATAGAAGGCAGTCTTAGAAACAAATTTAATATGTGAATTGAAAAACAGATCTTGATCAAAAATAACTCCAAGATTCCTCACAGAGCTATTAAGAGAAAGAGTAACTGCATCCAAACTAAAAGTTTGATTTGGAAAGGTATTTCTAAGGTTTTTTGGACCAACTAGAATGACTTCAGTCTTATCTGAATTTAGTAGCAAGAAATTACAAGTCATCCAAGCTTTGATTTCCTTAAGACAAGCCTCTGATTTGGCTAATTGATTGCTGTCATCTGGCTTCATTGACAAGTATAATTGTGTGTCATCGGCATAACAATGAAAATGTATGCAGTGCTTTCTATTATGTTGCCTAGCGGAAGCATATATAAACTAAAACAGATCCCTGTGGAACTCTGTGACTGAGATTTGAGTTGGAAGAAAATTCATTATTTGACATGAACAAACTGGAACCTATCAGATAAATAAGATTTAAACCACTGCAGCGAAGTTCTATTAAGTCTAACAAGGTGTTCTAGTCTATCAAGTAAAATATTCTGATTGATAGTATCAAAAGCTGCACTAAGGTCCAAAAGGACAAGTACAAAAACAAGTCCATTATCAGATGCGATAAGGAGGTCATTAGTGAACTTCATTAAAGCTGTTTCAGTACTAAGATAAGATAAGATGAGCCTTTATTAGTCCCACAATGGGGAAATTCCAGGATTGCAACAGCACAGGGATAGCAACACTCAGAGCAACAATCAAGAAGACAAGAAAACAAGAGCAGCGAATATACATATGTACATATAAATATATAAATATATAAACACACAGTGCGGAGCATTGTAGCTAGATGGAATAAATATATAAACATATATACACACAGTGCGGAGAATTGTAGCTAGATGGAATAAACAGCATAACCGTCTGCTTAGTTATCCTACATAGTATGAATATGTACCCTGTGGAGGATGTGCGGAAGGATGAGTTTATTCCTCAGGTTCAGCTTTATTCACAAACACATACTCCAACAATTTCAAAGCAGAAAAAAAGGATGAATTATCTCACATCTGTCTTTTATACCCCGGACATCAAAACTGCAGTCACATGGTGTTTAATCAAACATACAGTCACATGGTACTTAATTCCAGTCACAATGTAACGCCTCTGATCTTCACACCATTGTCTCTTAGTCTCCGGTGGTCCGGAAATCTCTCCAGGTCATCTCCTTGAAACAGAGGTCGAACCTCTCACTCTCCCGTTACCTCCCGGAGGCTCTCTCGGAGGCTCAGTCCTTTTGTTCCTTGAGACGTGCAGCACACAATACAATCAACACACAGCAATATATTTGTGGAGCATATGTAACCAACATATGTTGCCCACAACCCATACATATTGCCACCCTCCGTAGCGACCGATATTGTCCTAGTTGTATACTGGAGGGGACCATTGTGTAAGTCTATTGCGTCTTTTGCATTCAATCCTATTAGGTTGTCACGTTTTTTTGCTATCTCTGCGAGCAGCCCTGCTTAGGTTATACAGTCTGACAGCCGTAGGTAGGAAGGACCTGCGAAACCTCTCAGTTGCGCACCTAGGATGATGTAGTCTGCTGCTAAATGAGCTCCTCAGTGCATTCAGTATGTCCTGCATAGGGTGGAACTCGGACTCCAGCAGAGATCACAGTTTAGCCACCATCCTTCTCTCTCCTATCTCCTCCACTGGGTCAAGGCGCTGCCCCAGGACAGAGCTAGCTTTCTTGATCAGTTTGTTCAGTCTCTTCCTATCGGCTGCTGTAATGCCACTGCCCCAGCAGACCACTCCAAAAGTGATGGCTGATGCCACCACCGTGTCGTAGAATATCTTCAGCAACGCCCCTTGTACACCAAAAGACCTGAGTCTCCTCAGTAGGAACAGCCTGCGCTGTCCCTTCTTGTAGAGTGCGTCGGTATTGTGTGACCAGTCTAGTTTATTGTTCAGATGAACACCCAGGTACTTGTAGGATGTCACCATCTCAATGTCTGTTCCCTGGATGTTTACTGGTGCTGTGAGGGGTTGTCCTTGCCTGCGGCAGTCCATCACCAGCTCCTTAGTTTTCCTCCTGTTGATCTGGAGGCAGTTCCGATGGCACCAGTCCACGAAGTCCTGGATAAGTCCTCTGTACTCAGCTTCATCTCTGTTGGAGATGAGGCCGACGATCGCAGACTCGTCAGAGAACTTCTGTAGATGGCAGTGTGTTGTGTTGTGTGAGAAGTCCGCAGTATAAAGGGTGAACAGGAAGGGAGCCAAAACCGTTCCCTGGGGGGCCCCCGTGCTACCGAGGATCATGTCGGACACACAGTCCCGGGTTCTCACAAACTGTGGCCGGTTAGTGAGGTAGTCCAGGATCCACCCCTGCGCACAGCAGCTTGTCCTTCAGGATCATCGGTTGGATGGTGTTGAAAGCACTGGAGAAGTCAAAGAACATGATCTTCACCGCATTCCCGGGCTCTCCAGGTGGCACAGAGAACGGTGAAGAAGGAAGATCACTGCATCCTCCACCCCATTGCCATGCTGGTAGGCGAACTGGAGTGAATCCATCGCTGGTCCCACCAGGGGGCAGAGGTGAGCAAGGAGCAGTCTCTCCAGGGTCTTCATCATGTGGGACATCAGGGCCACTGGTCTGTAGCTGTTCAGGTCTTTGGGGTGGGAAGTCTTTGGTACAGGTACCACACAAGATGTTTTCCACAACTGTGGTACCCTCCCCAGCTTCAGACTCAGGTTGAAGATGAGCTCCACAATCCCACACAGCTGGTCTGCACAGGACTTGAGGAGCTTTGTGCTGATGCCGTCCGGTCCCGACGCCTTCCTCGCCTTGATCTTCCTCAGCTCCATCTTCACCTGGGTCTTAGTGAGGGTCATGTTGGGGGGCTGTGTGTTGGGAGTGGGGGGGTGTTGGCGGAGTGGGGTGTGGGCAGCAGGACTCCATTTCTTTAGAGGCAGCAGTGATTGTTGTGCAATCGGGGGGGGGGGAGGGCGGTTGGTCAAACCTATTAAAAAACAGGTTCAGATTGTTCGCCCACTTCCTGCCCCCCGTGGCCTGGGGGGAGGTATTCTGGAGCCCAGAGATGGTTTTAAGGTTTCTCCAGACCCCACCGATGTCGCTCTGTTGCAGCTTGTCCTCCATCTTCTTCCTGAAGCTGTCCTTGCCTTCTCTGATCTTCCTCCTCAGCTCCCTCTGTACGGACTTCAGCATCTCCCTGTTCCCCGACCTGAAGATCCTCTTCTTCTCTTGGTGGGTACGGTGTTGTCCACACAGAAGCTGATGTAGTCCGTGATGGTGTGAGTGAGGCCATCGATGTCCTCACCATGTGGATCGCAGAGCTGCTCCCAGGCAGTGGTTTCAAAACAGTCCTTTAGAGCGTCCATTGCCTCCTCAGACCATAACTTCACTGTTCGCATGACCGGAGGTTGTCTGTGCACTAGGGGTTTGTACACCGGCAGGAGATGAACCAAATTGTGATCCGATCTCCCGAGTGGGGGGAGTGGTGATGAGGTGTACGCCTCCTTAGTGTTTGCGTAGAATAAGTCCAGTATTTTATTGTCTCTGGTGTGGCATGTGACATACTGGGTGAACATGGGTAGAATGGGAGACAGTGAAATGTGGTTGAAATCGCCTGAGATGAGGAGAAGAGCATCTGGATGTTCTGTCTGCAGCCTGCCAGTTACTGAGTGGATGACGTCACGCGCTGTCCCAGCATTCGCCGTCGGATTTGCATAAATAACAATGCAGAGCACGTGTGAGTATTCCCTCGGGAGATATGTAGGCCGCATACTAACAGCTAGCAACTCCATGTCTTTGTTGCAGTGTTGTTGTTTAACCGTGATATGTCCCGGTCTGCACCAGTTGTTATTGACATACATTATCACTCCTCCGCCCCTTGCCTTGTCTGGTGTTCGGTCAGCCCGTATTGCGTGGAAACCCTCCAGTTCAATGTTAGCATCTGTTGCTAGTTCTGTTAGCCACGTCTCCATGAATAGCATCAGGCTACACGCCCTGTATTTGCTATCATAGCGGGAGGTAGCCGCTAGCTCATCTGTTTTTCCGAGTAGCGATCGTACATCCCCCATAATAACGGATGGGAGGGCGGGTCTGTACCTTATATTCCTCGCCTGCCGTCTTATTCCAGCACGACATCCACGCAGTTTTTGTCTTATTTCTCCCGGTATGTCAAGTTTTTGCATTAGCATCGTGGGCCGGTTAAGTGCTAACAGCTGGTTCCTATTGTACTGCCTTCTGCAAGAAACAGTGGATCCGTCCGCTGGCTCAGGAGACATTTGGGCGATCTACGTGTCTGTGATGGATCAAGGTGTCACCAAAACAGAAAGATTAGCAAGAGAGCCAGATAGTAAATAGAAATAGGAAGAAATTGATCTGCTGTTGCAAAAAGGCAGCCTACTCGTGTGGCGCCGGAACTTGTTTGGAAGTTGTTACTATGATGGATTCTAAACCCAGACTGAAACTCTTCAAATAAACCATTTCCTTGCAAATGGTCAAATAATTGCATAGCAACAACTCTGATTTTTGAATTGAAAGGCTGATTAGAGATTGGCCTATAGTTAGCTAAAACTCCTGGATCCAGCGTTGGCTTTTTAAGTAAGGGTTTAATTTCAGCAGTTTTAAAAGGCCTGTGGTACATGGCCTAATGATAATGAAGAATTGATTATTTGAAGAATAGAGCTAACCAATAAATGGGAAGACTTCTTTAAATAACCTGGTAGGAATAGGGTCTAAAAGACAAGTTGAAGGCTTGGATGAGGAAATTATTTTATCTAACTCTAAAAGGTCAATTGGAGTAAACTCATCCAAACAGATATCAGTTGAAGGAGTTGTAGTAGTTACTACATTTAAGTTAATGGTGGGAAGAATCTGACTGATTTTATCTCTGATAGATGAAATTTTGTTATTGAAGAAGTTCATAAAGTCCTGACTAGTGAGCTCTAAGGGAATGCTAGATTTGACAAGAGTCCCGACTCTTTGTCAGCCTGGCTGCAGTGCTGAAAAGAAACCTGGGGTTATTCTTGTTCTCTTCTATTAATGCGGAATAATAACTTGCTCTAGCTTTCCTAAGAGATTTTTTATAGATTAGAAGTTGATTTCTCCAAGCTAAATAGATTTCATCTAATTTAGTGGAGCGCCATTTTCTTTCTAATTGATGAGTCTTCTGTTTTAAGCTAAGCGTTTCTGTGTTGAACCAAGGAGTCAGAAATCTCTGATTAGACTTTTTCTTTTTTAAAGGGGCCACCATGTCTAGAGTCTGATGCAGAGAAGCTGTAACACTATCTACCATGCTATCGATTTCAGAAGGAGCAAGCTCTCCATAGCTTATTTCCATTGTGTTGACACATGGCACTGAGGAAACAATCTGCTTAAATTTGGTAACAGCATCATTTGAGTGACATCTACTGTAGTAATATTTTTCTTTAGGAGCCAAATAGTCAGAAATAGTAACATCAAAAGTTAGATAATGGTCTGACAGTACAGGGTTATGAGGAGACACTACCATATTTTCTGTTTCTATGCCATATGTCAGAACAAGGTCCAACGTGTGGTGGAGATAATGGGTGGAATTTCCTACTTTCTGAGAAAACCCCAGTGAGTCTAATATTGAATTAAATGTCTCACAATATTAGGGCAATATTACAAAAAAGTCAATTTATAAACCAAAAGTCACAAATTCATGAGAAAAGGGTCATATTTCAACTAAGAAGGACCCAATATGCAGACACAGAGAGGAAAACAATTGAAAAAGAATGATTTTATTGATTATAAAATCAATGGCTGGTGCTGGCAGCCCTGTGGAGACAGAGGGGAGAAGGAACCAGAATGAACTTGAATGATTACATTCTTACTTTCACTGGTGCAGTGTGAACGGTGAGTATTTTACAGGCTCCAGCCATCTTCTTCCTATGGAGGTCTTCAGGTGAGTACTGGAGCAATACTGCAGGTGAGAAGAGGGTGCCCCGGGCCTGGGGACTTGAGGTGAGAATGATAGCTTTAATTTTGCTCAAGACTCACAGGTGACAATGAAGTGGCTCCAGGTGAAAATGGAGTTCCACCAGGGTAAGTTCAATGTCCGCCCACAGAAGTCTTTTGTCCACGTTGGGAGCAAATCCAGATAGGAAGTCCTGGGAGAAATGAGGAGTTGAGAAGATTGTGTGGCAGAGAATAATAAGGCTTACTTGGTTCCCCACGGAGGGAAAAGGTGAAAGAAAAAAGGCATGTAGCAGCAGGTTGAGTTTCACCGTTGGCAGCACGAAGTACAACAGTCCCGCAATGAGAGTGAGTACTGAGGTCCTATTTAAAGGCAGAGGCTGATGAGGCACAGGTGGAGTCATTAGTGCAACTGAGCAGTTATGAAGAGTGAGTGTGAGAGTGTGCACAAACCTGGAATATTGCAAAAAGTTGCAAATTTATGAAGAAAAGAGTCGCTGTTGGGCACAAGCTTTATATCTCCAAAATAGACATTTTTTAGAAAATGAGAAAAACCTTGTATTTTCAGATTGATTCAGCAGTTACAAAAATTATTCACATGACTTTTCTAATGCCTATCATTGATTTGAGATTTGTTAAAAAAAGCCATCCAAAGACATAAAGGGTAACCAGTAGAATAAATTTATACAAAAAGCTAAAGAAGACGAAATATGGGGATACAAGGTTATTAAATGCTGCAATACAGAAGTTCCACAGGGCTGTGTTGTCTCGCCGACTGTTTTAACATTGTATACAAATGTTTGCAGGAGAGGACATCCCAATAATTTTATATGGATGACACAGCAGTTGTGAGCCTTCTGTAGAAGAATATGGACTTCAGTGTGCCATGATGAGATTAACACCTTCATTAAGTGGTGTGACACAAATCACTTGATCTTAAATGTGTCAAAAACAAAAGAGATGGTAATTGACCCCAGGCAAGTGACTGTACATGAGCTGGTGGTTATTAAAGATCAGACAGTCAGTCAGGTGGTCACATATGAATACTTAGGAGTCCATATTGATAACCTTCTCTGGTGAAAACACACATTGACAGTCTGTGCAACAAACTGCAGCGCAGACTGACTTTTTAAGGCAGCTGAGGCTGTATGGTGTAAGCAAATGGATCATGTTGCTTTTCTATAAAGCTATTTTAGAAAGTATCACCAGATGTGGAATTACTGTGTAGCATCATCGTCTCCTCAAACCAAGACAGAAGATCACTTCCCTCCATTCTACAGGAATTTCACTTTCTTCCTTCTACAGGAAAACCACTTTTCTTCATTCTACAGGAATATCACTGGCTTTCATATCAACTACACTCACTCAAGGCCTGACCAAGGATGTTCTTCCCAGGACCCCAATGTAAACAGTTGCCTCTTGCAGAGATGGTAAGGATCAGAATTTGCTTTTAAAGGCTCAAAAGGACCATAAAACTCAGGAGACCAGATCTCCAACGTGAACATTGCATTTGGATAGCATCCGCCTTACAGGAAACTTATGCTCTTAAAGGGTCATAAATGGCTTAACCAGACAGTTTTATGACTCTCGACGATTACCAGATCCTTTGTCCAGATATCATGGACCTAAAGAAATCATCTACAGCTCAACAGTACCTCCTAGTGGATACTTACAGAATGTGTTTCAGTATGTATGATCTGACTATTAATTTGTACTAAACATTAAGTCTCTTTCAGCTTATCCTCTCCCCCGGATCCTAAGGACACTGAAAATCATCCTTTTTATCACCAACCATGGTTTGCAGTACTACATTAAGCTTTGATCTAAATATGAATGCACGTATCATAGTTATGTATAAGAAATGTTATGTTTATGAGTGTTATTCAAACAAATGTAATATCAGAGTAATGGTATAAATGCATGATCACCAAATATTAGACAAGTCATTTAATTTAGTTAGATCTTATATTGAGCACCTAATTTTATAAGAACTGAATGGGTATTAACTTTTCTCTGCATTTTCATGGGATGGTGTCTTCGTTTGATTGGCTGCTCTCAAACAAAGAAATGTTTTCACATTGGGTGGCAGCCATTTCAAACTGCTTTTTTTAAAAGTTGATTGGTCTGTCTTGCGACCGGCTCACATTTTTATGACCAACGGCGTGCTCAGTTAAAAGGAGTGAGGAGCCGCCCTGCATGTTAGAGTAGAAAGAAGAAAAAGGAAGAAGGAAAGAAAGAAGAAAGAGAAAAAGAAAAGACAGAACAAAAGAATGGGACAGAATAAGAGAGAATAAGATCTAGATCAGAAAGAGACAGAAAACAGAAGAAAAATGCAAGAAAGAGACAGAAAAGAAGATTAAATGTTAGATCAAAAGAGACAGAATGAGATCAGAGAAGTCTGGGAAGATTAGGAACTAGATTAAGATTAAAGAAGCAGAATAGCGATCTACATTTTCAAGGTTCCGTGTAGTTTTATTTTATCTAAATTGTTCTGTGTGAAGATTGTCAAATCCTGCGTTACTTTTTTCTGGTTACTGAGGAGAAACCACTTTTTCTTTAGAGCTCGCTTTCTCAGAGAATCAAATTCTCAAACCTTTTTTCCTTCACCTCAGAAGCCATTCTTATCCTAGTAAATGTTTTTTTCTCATATTTTCTGACTTTTCACACCGTTAAAGTGGACCTTTAATTTTCCTAATTTAAAGTGAACAGAGACTGTGTTTTTGGACTCTCTTTCCGGCCTCATACCCGCCTGACTGAGAAGTTTCTCCTTGAGTTTTTTTGGTCTATCCCGCTACAAGAGACCTCAAATTCAGACTCGTTTCCAAGGACTTGTCACGCCGCTCAGGGACAAAACATCCACTGCTGCCATTGTCTGGAGAGCCCCCAGCTGAGTTTACACTTCCACGGCTGTGAGGAAGCATCGCAGCAGCCACTTTCTTCGACATCCTAACTTCACACTCGGCCGGTACCGACCCGCTGAAAACGTGGACCTACAGCTGTTGTGTAAGTGAAACTCCCTTTCCTATCTGCTGGGTTAAAACCGTGATGTCCGAACAATTAAATTACAATTGAATATAACCAGTATTTCATGGTACAATTAAGTCTCTCAACCACAGGATAAAGCTATAAACTGAAGGAAAACTCTTGGTCATTTTTAAGTAACTGCCCTTCATTTTTGTAGATTAATTCAGAAGTTCATTTTTAGATAATCAGCTTATGAATTTTCCCCATAAAATTGCGTTCTGTTTTGTTAGACATTTCAGTCTCATTTACCGTTGAAACATAAGTCTGGTTTCTCTTTGGTTCCACCAAGGTCTAACGCTAGATTTCATGTTCAGGAAAACAATAACAGTTGATGTGATATCGGACGCCTGTTATCATTTGAATCTGTTTATCCATCATGTGAATGCCATATCATGTAACCTGAATGAGTTTAATAAAAGTGTGAATGAGAGAAGTTGAAGCGTTTTACCTTTGCATATATATGTTTCTTAGATCACGGCAGGAGAAGAACTCCTTTAAATTTTGAGACTGATCCATTAAGTAATTGAAGGTACAAAATTAATTAAAACTAAATTTAATATAAGTGTCCGTTAGGACTGGTGCCCCCTTTTACGAGTGCTTATTTATTTTATTTAGCGGGTGCAGAAGTGACGATTTAACTCCGCCCCCTTTCACACCAACTCTTAAATAAAATAAATAATTCCTGTACCTTATTACAATATTTTATTAAATATTCCTCTACAACTGCCTGGCTTGGAAACTTAAGAGTACAACTGAAAAATGCATAAAACAGCAATGAAGATAATAGGCATGGATAGGTCCATAGACACTCGGCATAACCAGGCAGTAATAAAACAAGTTCCCGAAAACTCAACAGAGTCAATGCATCCTCTGTTTTATGAATATGAACTTCAGTCATCAGGAAGAAAATATAGATGTAAAACAAATCATTTTAAACAATCATTTCTTCTGGCAGCTATTAAGCTGTTGAACAGTGATAAACACTAGTGCAATAGAGCAATGTGTAGTCAGCACTTTTCCTGTATGTCTCTGTATAGTCAGTGTGTCTTTCTGCTGTCAATGTGAAATGGCTTTAGGATTTTTCATGAGAAGTTTCTGTTCTGTCTTTGTGAGATGTTTTTTATCTGGAATGATGTTTTTCTTTTTTATCTTTTAACCTTTGTGTGTCTTTTTTTAAACATTTAGTCATGATATTTTGCAGATTTTATAAGCAGAACAAAAGGTAGAACATGAGGTCAAGGGAGGAATTTTCCAGTATAACATAGTTACTAAGCAAATACAAGAAACTCAAATTTTATTCAGCATCACGGGCTAAATAACTACACCATTTTCCCCATCTGGCTTCACCCAATTCTTTTTGCAGTCTCAGTGAGCATGTCATTTGTTCCAGGGAGAGTAAAGTTTTTTACAATATTGATAAATAGATTAACTGTTGGGGGATTCTTCTGGAGCCAACACCTGGTGATGTTTTTTTTGGCTGCTGCCAATAGAATCTTCAATAAATATATGTCTGTACTACAAAGACCATCAGGAATAAAACCAAAGTAAAGGAGAGTAAAGTCACAGTTAACACTGGCCCCTAATATTTTTGAGATGATTGAAGAAATGTCTCTCTAAAAAGGCTGAATCACAGTACAGGTCCAAAACATGTGTCCATGATCAGCTGATAATTCTCCACATTCTCTCCAGCAGGCTGACAGAGCTCTGGTCAGTTTGGAATTCTATTTGGGGGTAATAAAAAAATGTCTTTGAACAAAAGTCTCTGCAAGTCCAAGAGCTGGTAGAAGATGATTGGGTCCTCCAGGTAGCAGTCCATACATCCTGTGATACAACCATGTTAAGTTCTGTCTCCTGGCATTGTTTTATATAAAGAGTACTGCCTTCACTCAAAGACATAACACTATGATAGAGTCTACTGATCAATCTTTTAGTCTCACCAGAATTGTATACATCAAAGAATACTTGTGTGATTTGTGACAGCTCCTTTGTGTGTCTTTTTGTTGTCAATTTGAAATGTTTTTAGGATATTTTATGGAAAGTTATTGTACTGTTATCACTACGTGTTGTATACACTGTGTATGTGAACGCAGATCAACAGCAAGCCAAACTCGTCTTCCATGAGCCAGGAAACCGAGCGTCTTGCTCCTTTATTACAGTCTTCTAGACAGCTTACAATTCTTTACAATTGTGGCTTGAAAAGCTCAATGAAAGGCCCGAGTGAAACTGAAAATATAAACAGAAAATAAATATATTTTAGCTCTTCGTCAAGTGAAAAATAAATGCACCAAAAAATGGCTAACGTCAGAAACTTGCACAGAAGTTAACTCTAGCTGCTACTAAAGGCAAACAACACATTTTCGCTATCTTTTCATATGCTAATTAGATCGCTAGTAGCAGCGTTACTATGCTAATACACAGCACTCTCGGTGTAAGGCAAGCTAGTAAGCTCCTGGGATAAGGCTAATTCCTGGTGACATCATATTCACAAAACGATCTCAAAATCACGTCTCATAAAACTTATAAAGTTAACAAGACACTAATTAAACTCACAGCCATTGTTTTCGAAGGTGTAGAAAAGGATATAACACACAGGAGGAGCATCTTAGACATTCACAGGCAGGTTTTTCTTTTCTCCTTTTTTTCCTTCTCTCTCTCACTGACTTCCGCTTCTGCTACCCATAAATCATAGCGATCACTGGCTGCGCCTTCAACATGAAATACAGGTAAACCAGTACTGACTGTATAGAAGTTACTTTTAACCCAAGGACTGTTTTTTAGCATGGATTATTACAGATGAATTATGACATTTTATTATTAACTTATGGTGAACTATTTGTAACCTTCTATGAAACACACTCTACTGTGGGCAGAACACTCCCCGCCTGGCATTACTAATGCCACTACTGCTTTTTATCTATCACTTCATTTTCTAAGAGCATAACAACATCTGAGATGGGACGCAAGTAAGTCTTTGAAACACCCTGAGACGATGTCCTCACTTCGACCTTTCTGACCTTCCCGTCGCTGCTTGGAAAGGTGGATGTGATGATGGCCATTGTCCATTCATTTCTGGGTGCTTGATTTTGTTTCAATAGCACTATGTCACCTGTCTGTAGGTTGCGGTGTGTTGTATGGCACTTGCGCCTTGATTGGAGGGTGTTGAGATATTCGTTTCTCCAGCAGATCCAAAATTCATTGGCGAGTGCTTGCACTTGTTTCCACTGGTTTTTGAGCAGGTCTTTTCCACAAAAGTCTCCTGGTGGAGGGGGGACATGATGCTTTTGGGTCAAGATCATTGCGGGACAGAGTAGAAATGGTGAGGAAGGGTCCGTTGAGATGGGGACTGAGGGCCTTGCATTGATTATAGACGATACCTCAGCCATTAAAGTACAAAGCACCTCATTCGTCAAATGAGAGTGTTTGTTTTGCAAAAGCATAGAGTCCAATATTCTGCGAGTGACCCCAATCAGTCTTTCCCAGACGCCCCCCATGTGGGAGGCATGTGGGGGATTGAACTCCCATGTGCAACCGTTGGCATGGAGATAGTTGACAATGTTGGGAGGGTTCTTATTTGGTTGTGCCATGCCTAACTCCACACTCGCTGCAATGAAGTTAGTGCCTCTGTCAGATCGCACTTGCTTTGCTGGGCCTCGTATTGCGAAGAATCTGTGTATTGCATTTATGCAGCTGCAAGTGTCCATAGATTCAATGACTTCAATATGCATGCCTCTTGTAGTCATACACGTGAAGAGTATTGCCCACCTTTTTTCTTGTGCAGCACCACCTCGTATGTGTCGAGTGACTACTGACCACGGACTGAATACGTCCAACCCGACATATGAAAATGGAGGGCATGTTTTGAGTCTCTCAGGTGGGAGATCTGCCATTTTCTGAGTCTCTAGTTTTCCCCTGAGTTTCCTGCACGTTACACAATGATGAATAATGGACGAGACCAGTCTTTTGCAACCTACAATCCACAGTCCGACTTGCCTAATTGCGCTTTCTGTGAACTGCCTTCCTTGATGCACAACTTTGGCATGATAGTGACGGACAAGCAGCTGAGTTACGTGATGCTTGTTTGGGAGAATGATTGGATTCTTGGATGTTGTGTTCGATGAAGCATGTTTGAGGCGACCTCCAACCTTGATGAGGCTTTCACTCATATAGGGATCAAGAGCTACGATGGGACTTGAACTGCGGACTGTTTGGTTAGCATGGAGAGCAGCATACTCATCGGGAAAAGCGTCCTTTTGAACAGACTGGAGGATGAGGTTACTGGCAACATCCAGCTCCTCTGGAGTGCGTGGCTTGCTACATTGATGCCAGCCCCTGCATGAATGATCTGACAAGTTGCTTGATGAGTGAGAATGAGCTTAGTGAATTAGGAATGCAATGGCACGTACTAATGAATTCCAGCTTGAAAAGCGCTGGAAGCATTCTGGTAAGGGCCCGTTTTTCTGAATGTGAGTAGCAAAGGTAGCGACTTTTCTGATTTCAGAGTCTACTTCAGGCTCGATTAACTCAAAGGATTCAGATGTCCCAGATTCAGGTAGTTTGTAAAAGAAGTCTGGTCCCTTAAACCACATAGTGTCCATGAGCTGTGATGCAGGTATTGACCTGGTGGCTAGATCGGCTGGGTTTTGCTCTGATGTGACGTAGTGCCACTGTTCAGGGGATGTGGACTGATGTATACGATGAACGCGATTATGCACATAGACATAGAAGCGCTTTGAATCATTGCAAATGTACCCAAGGACCGTCCTGCTATCACAGTAGAATTTGACAGCGTTTGGTTTGTGATCAAGTTCGTCCAGAATGAGCTCCGCCATCTCAACCGCTAGAACTGCTCCACAAAGTTCGAGGCGAGGTATCGTGGGCTCTGGTTGTGGTGAAAGTTTTGCCTTCCCAAGCACAAACCCGACTTCGCATTGTCCTTCTTCATTAACTGTCTTCAAGTATGCTACTGCCGCAATAGCCCAGCTTGAGGCGTCGGAAAAGATACACAGTTCGGTGTATGTGGACTTAGAGAGGGAAGCTGGTACATAGCAGCGTGGCACTTTAAGACTGCTAAGATTTAGTGAGCCGAGTCTAGACAATCCTTGGTCCCTGTTATTTGGGAGTGGCAAGCGAGGAAACTTGAATGGCAGAGGAGCGATCCAGTTGTTATTTCCATCCTGGTGGACTTCTTCCTCCATTATCTTTAGAAAGGTCTCATCCTCAAAGGACACGGCACACTTGTTATCGTTCTCTGTGCACTCAAAAACTTTGTCCCCAAGCTTTCCTTCCACTGCATTGGGTTTTGAGCTGCGTTTAGAGAGGCCGTCCTTGTGCTCCCCGCCGTAGCATGGTTTCTCTTTGATGTTGATGCTGTTAGGACAAGGAGTGAAGAAAGATGGGTGTCCATTGGAGAGCATGTGCGTTTTATAAACATTGACGGTTGGCTTATGAGCGTTAAGGCACACCTCCCCCACAATTACCCAGCCTAGGTCCAGGCGTTGAGCAAAGGGAGCATTGTGAGGTCCGTTGACTTGTTGCCTTGCTTTGTGGACTTGTATGATATCTCTGCCCAGTAAAATCGCTATCTGAGCATCTGGGTCGTACTTGGGAATGAGAGGAGTGAGGTGTTTTAAGTGGGCGTGAGCAAGAGCGACTTCGGGCGTAGGTATTTCATCTCTACTGAACACTATCTCGTTGCATTCAATAAGAGGAGGGAGGTCTAAGTGTGGGCCTCCACCTACTGGCTCGATTTGGAACCTCACTGGTTCCCTGCCAAGCATTTCGGTTAGACCAGCACATGTTCTCATATGGTACGTCAGAGGGCTACCCTTGATCCCAAACAGCTCGAAGAATTCAGGACGGGCCAGCGATCTATTACTCTGATCATCAAGGATTGCATACATCTTAACGGAGCGTTCTGGTTGGCCTTTAGGGAAAACTCGAACTAGACATACCTTTGAGCAAGAACGTGGGGGATAACCTTCGCCACAGATCTCAGTGCACCGTGACGTTACCTCAGGTGGTGTGTTGTCTCGGGGCTGAGGCTCTGGTTCAGGTGTGTTTTCTGGCTGGGGTTGCTGACTTGAATCGGTATGCATGGCAGAGCAATGCTTTTCACTTTGGCACTCCTCGCACTTGAGTTTCATGTCACAGTCCTTTATTGTGTGTATGGGAGAGCAGCAGCGAAAACATCGTTTGTGTTCTTTGAGTATGTTTCGCCTTTCCTGTAGCGGTTTAATCTGGAAAGCTCTACATTTGGCTAGAGGATGCATTTTCTTATGGACTGGACAGTAGCGTGTTAAATCGTCCCCTTTAGTACTAGCGGGAGCAGTTGTGTTGACCTCTGTTTTGTTTACAGTTAGAGGTGTTCTGTAGCTAGTTTGTTTGAATGGTGGTCTCTCACCTTTGCTGAAGGGTTGGCTGCTGCATGTCGCAAAACTTGGGTCATTTCTTGCTTTAGCCTCGTCTTGGACAAACTTTACAAAATATGAGAAGGGAGGGAAGGTTACATCATATTTTTGTTTGTATTTTGAGCCTGTGTGCAGCCATTTATCTTGTAAGCTTGGAGGTAACTTTTCAACTATGGGCTTAACACCATGGGGTGTGTCGAGGTAGGCGAGGCCTGGGAGATAAGCTTCATCTTTAGCGACCCGCATCTCTAAGAGCAAATCTCCAAGTTCCCTGAGTTTTACGTTATCTTTGTTTGTAAGGCGAGGGAAGTTATCTAATTTTTTGAACAAGGCGTTTTCTACTACTTCTGGCGTAGCATAACATTCTTCTAACCTGTCCCATGACAATTGGAGGGCAGCTTTGGGGTTAGTGGCATAGACAGCTCTGATTCTTTTAACATGCTCTGAGGACTCTTTATCAAGCCACTTGACTAGGAGATCTAACTCCTGGCTATATGTGAGACCAGCGTCTTCAGTTGCATTTATGAATGACGACTGCCATGCTCTAAAGTTTTCGGGGGTGTCGTCAAACTTAAAGAGTCCGGTTGTGATTAGCTCTCTGCGCGCGAGGAACCTAGCAAAGTCTGCAATAGGTGGGTCACCATTGTGGGAAGCATGGTAGCTGTTTGGCCTGACATAGTCTCTCGGTATGTCGATGGATTCATTTTTTACGTACATTTTTTTGAATGCTGGTGGAGAGAGAGTTTGTTCGGGTCTCCTTGGAGTGAATAATTGCGCCTTTTGTGCAGGTTCGACTTGAGGTGCTTCTTCTTCGGCTGGTCGCACCTGTGACTCTAGCTGGGTTTGGTGGTGCACATACTCCATAGTTCTCTGTCTGACAACTTGTAATGAAATTGCGCTCTTTACACTCTCTCCTTTGTCTTGCTCGGCAGCTGCAGCAGCTTCTAGAACTTCTGCTTTTGCTGTAGCGGCCACTGCTTCCTTCTCTATCTCCAGCATCTCTAGATCCAGTTCTAGCTTTGCTTATTGCTTTTTAATTTCTAGTTGTTTCTTACTGTACAAGGCTTTAGCATTCGCAGCTTCGGCAGAGGCTCGTGCCATGACGGCTGCTTCCAGTACGCTGGACTTTGAGGATAACTTGGAGCTAGAATGTTTGGAGTTGGAGCTAGCGTTGTATGATGGTTTGGCTTCAGAGTTCGCCTTTTCTTCTGCCCTCTTCTCTTGAGTGTCGTCCATCGCTGTGTCATGAATCTTATCTTCACCAACTGCTGACATGGCTTTTCACTGTACTGTTATCACTACGTGTTGTATACACTGTGTATGTGAACGCAGATCAACAGCAAGCCAAACTCGTCTTTCATGAGCCAGGAAACCGAGCGTCTTGCTCCTTTATTACAGTCTTCTAGACAGCTTACAATTCTTTACAATTGTGGCTTGAAAAGCTCAATGAAAGGCCTGAGTGAAACTGAAAATATAAACAGAAAATAAATATATTTTAGCTCTTCGTCAAGTGAAAAATAAATGCACCAAAAAATTGCTAACGTCAGAAACTTGCACAGAAGTTAACTCTAGCTGCTACTAAAGGCAAACAACACATTTTCGCTATCTTTTCATATGCTAATTAGATCGCTAGTAGCAGCGTTACTATGCTAATACACAGCACTCTCGGTGTAAGGCAAGCTAGTAAGTTCCTGGGATAAGGCTAATTCCTGGTGACGTCATATTCACAAAACGATCTCAAAATCACGTCTCATAAAACTTATAAAGTTAACAAGACACTAATTAAACTCACAGCCATTGCTTTCGAAAGTGTAGAAAAGGATATAACACACAGGAGGAGCATCTTAGACATTCACAGGCAGGTTTTTCTTTTCTTCTTTTTTTCCTTCTCTCTCTCACTGACTTCCGCTTCTGCTACCCATAAATCATAGCGACCACTGGCTGCGCCTTCAACATGAAATACAGGTAAACCAGTACTGACTGTATAGAAGTTACTTTTAACCCAAGGACTGTTTTTTAGCATGAATTATTACAGATGAATTATGACATTTTATTATTAACTTATGGTGAACTATTTTTAACCTTCTATGAAACACACTCTACTGTGGGCAGAACAGTTATGTTTTCTGTTTTTGTGAGATGGTTTTATTCTTGGATGATGTTTTTGTTTTTTAACTTGTAGCACTGTGCCCAAGACAAATTTCCCTTAGGGGACAGTAAAGTTTACTCTACTCTGCATCCGACAGTAACAACATGTACAATAACAATCACTGGAAATATACACTACTCACAAAAAGTTAGGGATATTTGGCTTTTGGGTGAAATTTATAAAAAATGTAAGAAGTTCACACTACAGTGATATAATATCATGAAAGTAGGGCATTTAAATAGAAGCATGCAATGGTGATTTCCTCATCTCATTCAATTTATTGAAACAAAAACCAACAACAGTGGTGGGTATACCACAATAAAAAATGTCAGTGTCTCAATGACTTGTCATGTGCCCTTGAGCATCAAGTACAGCTTGACAGCGACGTCTCATGATGTTCACAAGTCGACTTATTGTCTGCTGAGGCATGGCATTCCACTCTTCTTGAAAGGAGGCCCTCAGGTCACTGAGGTTGTGGGGTGCAGGGTTACGAGCCTCTACACGGCAACTCAGCTGATCCAATAGGTTTTCTATGGGATTCAGGTCTGGAGAAAGTGCAGGCCACTCCATTTGAGGTACCCCATCCTCCAGCACCCGTTCCCTAATGATGTGACCTTGATGAGCTGGAGCATTATCAGCCACCAGAGTGGTGGCCTAGAGATCGAGCATCCACTCCACAACCGGGAGGTCGGGGTTCAAGTCCCGGCCGGGTCATGCCAAAGACCACATAAAAATGGAACTTCCTGCCATCCAGCTAGGTGCTCAGCAAAAATTGAGTGGAGGAGGGAAATGTGGGCGGCAGTGGCTCAGGAGGTAGAGCGGGCTATCCAATAACCAGAGGGTTGGTGGTTCGAATCCTGCTCACTTCCGCCCTCCCAAGAGAGCAGACGCTTTTTTCTTCTCTCCTGCTGATTTTTTCCTCCCCACCTACTGGATCCCAGCTTGCTGTTGTCTGTCTGCGTCTGACTGCGACCGCCGAAAAGAAATTATGGAGTTAATAAGCTGGGCTTTGAACACAATTGACACTATTTTTTCAACAAGGAAAAGTGCTCCGGGGGAAGCTGTTTGCCCCGCTGGAACGGCTCCAGTGGGCTATCTATGTGACACAGGTATTTGGAAAATGCTGTGTCTCTCTAATCTCTCTATCGAAGATATTGAAGATTTGTTTATCTTCGTAATCTTGGTGATTGGGATAATTCTGATTGGGACGGGAATTGTCTTGGTTTACCGCAAATTGCTGAAGATGGATTCAACCTATCAAAATGCTGGCCAGGCGAGGTGCATCCAACAAATTGAGAAACTGGAGAAGACCCTGATAGCGACTACTGGAGAACTGTCTCGTAAGGTGGATTACATCATGGGTTCGCTCAGGTCTTTCCACGACGAGTTCAAAGCTGCGCAATGAAGGATTAATGTACTGAATCTACAGAAGAAATACAAGTCTTCTCTGTGATCAGTCCTATTTGGCATTATTATTCCCCATGAAAATTCCTCCTGGCTGTCTGCAGACTGTGTTTTTTTTCAAAATCATGAGCACAAGGCCTTGGACAGCCAGCTGCAGCGCCAGATAAGACTGGGCGCCAGACAGACAAAACATCTTCTGCCAAGGGTCCTTGGGTCTCTCTTATTATCATCAACACTGCTCAACACCGCACACACATTGATTCATGAACTGATTAAAGATATACTGTACACTGCTCTCTTGTGTCTCGTGAATTCTGAGTTGTTGCTCTGTGCTATTGAGAGATTTTTTTTCATTGTAATCACAATCTGCTTAAAAATAAGCTGTATTTTGATAACGAAGTTTTTTTTCTCCTCCCCCCTTGTGTCGTTCCCTCCCTTCCCCTCCCTTTCTTATCTATCTCTGTTTGATGAGGCGCCTTTATGGCTGCCGTGTCGTTGTGTCGCGCGCATGCGCACCAATGTCAAGTCAAGTTCCTCGTGTGTTTTTTTACATGCTTGGCAATAAAGTTTATTCTGATTCTGATTCTGATTCTGCTCTCCCCTGCCATCCTGCCATTGTGTCCCTGGGCAAGACATTTTACCCACCTTACCTCCAGTGTCCATGACACTGGGTATGAATGTGTATAAATGTTCTGTAGTGCTCGGAGAGACCATTGGCGTAGATTGGCAGCCACATTTCTGTCAGTCTGCCCCTGGGCAGCTGTGACTACAGCAGTAGCTTACCACAACCATTGTCTATCTGTGGAGTGAATGAATAATAGACTCACTCTAAAGCACTTTGGGTATCTTGAAAGGTGCTATATATAAATGCGATCCATTAGTCATTATTATTATTATGAAGATGAAATTAGGCCTGTGTTGTTCATGCAGGGGCACAATGACTGGATTAATGATGTTATTCAGGTAATATCAGCTTGTCACTGTACCATTCACAAGGTGTAGGGCAGTTCTGTATTGACTAGACACACCTGCCCAGATTATAACACCACCACCACCAAATAGTAGTGTGACGTTTGCAGGGTTCACACAAAGAAAATGGAGCAGATGGCTGTGATCAACCTGATTTATTTTTCACACACACTCTGGGCACAGGCAGGAGGGGAGGTCATTCTCCCAGACCTCATCTGACGTTAATCACTGTATCAATGCAGGAGCTTTCTAAAAATTATTAAAAATGAATGTAAAGATACCTCATTTGACATTTTTAGCTCATTTGGTGACCATGGAGTCCATTGCATGTGAAAATGACAGCCGGCCGCCATCTTGGATTTCTCGATTATGTAATCATTTAAACACACTTTTATTGGAATAAACAGATAGTATGACCCCTTAAACCTCTGTTTTGACACCAACATCAGCTTTTTAGGTGCCTTAGTAGTCAAGAAACAAAAAAAATGTTAATCGGTGGCCATATTGGCGGCCATATTGGATTTCATCGTGATGGGTTTGTTTCACAAGTAAACTAATAGCATTAATGGAATGCTTGACCCCAAAAACCTATGTCTAGACACCAAAATCAACCTCCTAGCTGAATTAGTTACTGAGATATAGGTGGTGGTATGCATTTTGGCGGCCATTTCGAATTTTGGGCAAAAAAAAGGTTTCCCGTAATTTTTGGGAGGTACATGGGAGCTTATTTTCATTAAAATGGGTCTAGAATGCAAAATCCAGTGAGAAAAAAAGGTCCTGGGAGGTTGGTCACGAAACCCCCAAAAATGACTCTACTAAAAGGCTTGTCTGGTGACAACAGTGACTGATGCATAGCGCTCTCCTTTACGTCTCCAACTTCGTTGGCGGCCATCACTTCTGCTCAGTGTGAATCGACTTTCATCAGAGAACAGCATTGAGGCCCACTGGTCCCTTGTCCAGCGTAAATGCTCCCTGGCCCATGCAAGACGATGACTCTTGTGCCTAGTGGTGTGGTCAGGTACCCTTGCAGGTTGTCTAGCACGTATACCGTGTTGATGTAAACGGTTTTGAATGGTCTGACGTGACACTTGGGTGCTGGAGTTGAGTGGCTTCATCATCCAGTTTCACAGGGCACTGTTCACAATGAAGTGGACGTCAGCATGGGATGTGGCCAAAGGACGTCCACTTCTATGCCCTTCTGTGACTCCTCCAGTCTCTCTGTATCTCTGTTGCAACCTGCTGATGACACTCTGTGATACTCTAAGCTCAGTGGCCACTTCCCTCTGAGAACATCCTGTTTGAAGCCTTGCAATAGTGAGGTACTGTTGATCAGTCAATTAATCAATCAATCAATCAAACTTTATTTGTACAGCACTTTTAAAACATTAGATGCTGCACAGAGTGCTTTACATAGGTAAAAACAATACACATTTAATTACATATTTTACATGATACATCCCCACCCCTTCCAATCCTCCCATAAACATACCCACAAACACAACACACACAGGCACATACATCACACTCTACTTCTCTTACAAACACATAAAATAAAAGAGACATTGCTCGGCACTGAGGCACGACGTGAATGAGCAACCATCCCGTGAAGCCCCCAATGCTGGGACACCACACAGCCAGTCACCACAGAAGGCGCCACAAGGGCCGCCCCAACCTGGACAGGCCGGGGCCTGCACCACAGCTGTAGGCAGTGGTATAAAGGCCCCACCCACCCAAGCTAGAGCGATCCATGAGACCAACACCCTTGCAGATGGGCCAGGCAGCATCCGGCATGAGGGGCCCCGCTGAGGAAACACTGGAGCTAAAACACATAAATACAGAATAAAACTAAGAACACAAAGAGCAAAGGGAACTAAAGACCCATACTTAGAAACTGAGCTAAGAACACATCAAAATAAGAAAATCTAAAAGCAAATAAAGCTAAGAAGAATGTAAAAACAATGGAACAGAAATGACTACTTCAATAATAGTTAAACGGTTTGTTAAAAACTATTGCAGGCCTTCAGAGCACAGAGCGCAGTAATCGTGTGTTTTTAGATGGTTTTAATTCAGACACAGAGCTGGCTAATGCTTTTAACTGTTGTTATGGTCTTTTTGATTCCTTTGATTTTAGCACAGAAACCCAAGATTTGAAACAGAAACTCAAAGACAATCAGCACTTTAATATTGAGGAGCAGGATGTTAAAAGGGCGTTCTGTGCTGTAAAAGTGAACAAAAGTCAGGGCCCTGATAATATATGTGGGCGCTTGATAAAGTCCTGTGCACATGAACTGAGTCCTGTATTTCACTAACATTTTCAATAAGTCCTTACAGACACAACATGTGCCTAAGATCTGGAAAGATGCTGTGGTTGTCCCCGTTCCAAAATTCAGCTGTTCTAAAACGGTAAATGATTTTAGACCAGTTGCTTTGACTTCAATTTTAATGAAAATTTTTGAAAAACTGGTCAGATTTGAGGTCCTAAAGCAGACTGAGCATGCATTGGATCCTTTGCAGTTTGCCTATAGGCCTCACAGAGGAGTGGAGGATGCCACTGTCACTCTGTTTAACATGCTTTTTGAACATCTGGATTTTAATGGGACACATGCCAGGCTTTTATTTGTGGACTTTAATACAATTCAACCTCATATTTTAGTTGAAAGGCTCCTGCAACAATTTGATTTGAGTAATAATCTGGTGGGTTGGATTCTGGATTTTTTTAACCAACAGGACACAGAGAGTAAGGGTCAATGGTACATTGTCTGACCAAAAGTGTTCTTCTACTGGCTGTCCGCAGGGGTTTGTGTTGTCACCACTACTCTTCATCCTGTACACAAACATGTGTCAGAGCAGACATGACAACAGACACATTATAAAGTATGCTAATGATTCAGTTGTTGTCAGTCTCCTCCAGGATGGTGAGAGTGGCCACGGCCCAGTAGTTGATGATTTTGTTCACTGGTGTGAGGATTCCTACCTGCAGCTGAATACAACAAAAACTAAAGATATGATTATTGACTTTAGGAGGAAAACTCCCAGGCACGAAGTCACTGTACTAAAAGGCCAGACCACTGAATGTGTACAATCCTACAAATATCTTGGGATGATTATTGATAGTAATTTGAACTTTGAAGAGAACTGTGAAAGGGTGTGCAAAAAGGGTCAGCAACATTTGCATTGTTTAAGGCAGGGATGTCAAAGTCAAATACACAGAGGGCCAAAAAACCAAATCTGTTACAAGCCGAGGGCCGAAATGGTTGAATGTTTATTAAAACATATTGAAATGATTACAAATAGCCTTTTGAACCAAGACCTAACACAGTGTACTGTATATTATTTAATGACTGAATGAATAATCCAATATTTTTATGGCTCTGTCAGTAATTTCAAGTGAAAACATTTTTTAACAGGCTCAGAGACAAAAACAAACTTTCTTCAAAGAAAAATTGCATGTCCTGTACATTAAATGAATAAAGAAATATTTTCTTATGGTTCTGTCAGTTATTTCAAGGGAAAACATTTTCAACAGGCAAACAGCAAAAAAGTAAATGTCCTTCAAAAATAAAATGTTTCTTAATATCAAGATTAATGCAGAAATGAAATTGCAGGATTAAAAACTGAAAATGCAATATTGTGCTGCTCTGATCCTAGCAATTACTGCTTTCAAATAGTAAAATGAGAAAATAAAAAAAATAAATCAAATCAGTTCCATTCTTTCTCATGGCTCCTATCTGCAATTTTCTCTGAGTCCATTAACTGAAAAATGAATATAAATAAATAAAATACAATAAGATAAAATACAAAATCTATGGCACACAGACAAAATAATACTTCCTTCAAAGAAAAATCACGTCTTGTAGAAACAAATGTAAAAATTTAACTGAATTAAAAACTATAAAGACATTAATGTTCGTTAATGTTCGTGGGCTGCACGGTGGTGCAGTGGTTTAGCACTGTGGCAGCACAGTTTTACCCTCGGCCGGGGGACCGCGGGGATCGTGGGTTCGATCCCAGCCCCCGACCAACAGTGAGCTGTGTGGAGTTTGCATGTTCTCCCCGTGTTGCGCGGGTTTACTCCGGGATTTCTCCGGTTTCCTCCCGCACACCAAAAAAACCCAAAAACATGTAGGTTTAGGGCGCTCGCGCACGCAGCGACCAGCAGCCGGTGGCTTGTCACCAGACTGCAAACCAAGTCTACCTACGGGTACAAATAAGTAACAAAAAAAAAAAAAAAATGTTCTGTGATGCTCACTTGTCTGAGGCTAAGCCTGATACTTGGTAGTGTCTCCTCTTTTGTACAAGTTCATTAATGTTCGGGGTCAGGCTCTGAGCTGAGGAAATCCTCAGGATTGAATGAAGGTGTTCATCAGTAAGACGGCTCCTGTGTGATGTTTTGTTTAGCTTCATCAAAGAGAACAGTTGTTCACACAGGTATGTGCTGCCAAACATAGACAGCGTCTGAGCGACTTGAATGCGCAGCTGAGGCATTGTGTCGGGGATGAAACGTGCAAACTCAGCAGCACCCACACTCTCATACTTTTCCCTCAGTGTGTCATTGCACTGGAGCTCAATCAACTCCATTTGTAGGTTTGGTGGTGCGCTTCCCACGTCAACTCCAAAAGGATTGGAGAGCAGTTCAAACCTGCTTTTTTGGGCTTCAAAGTCAGCAAATCGCCGCCGAGTATGTTGAGTTTATCAGCAAACTGTGCACTCGGAAACACAGCGGTAGACAGCTTCTCTTTCATGATCTTACAGCTGGAAAAGTGGCTCAAGTTTTCTTTCCGCATCTGCGTCTCCCACAGACTCAGCTTGGTTTTAAACGCCTTCACCGTACTGTACATATCAGAGATGACACGCCCCCGTCCCTGCAGCTGCAGGTTCAACACAGTCAAATGGCTTGTGATGTCGCACAGAAACGTCATTTCACACATAAATGTTTCATCTCGGAGCTCTGGTGTGTCTTTTCCTTTGCTTTCCATGAACAGACAGTTCTCCTCACACAGCTCGAAACATCTTTGCAGCACCTTTCCCTGGCTTAGCCATCGCACATCTGTGATTGGGCACGTCACCATACTCTGTGTCTAACTCGCCCAGAAATGCCTTGAACTGGCGGTGATTTAAACCTTTGGCTCTGATGAAGTTAACTGCACGCGTTACGCTCATTACATGCTCCATTTTCAAGGCTTTACCACACAACGACTCCTGGTGTATTATGCAGTGATAAGCTGTCAGCTCACCTGAGACCTTTTCGTCCGGCATCCTCTCACGCATTCTTGCCACCAATCCACTCCTGTGTCCACACATCGCGGGTGCTCCGTCTGTTGTCAGTCCCACGAGTTTTTCCCAAGGCAGCCCGATGATGAATAATGAAGCCGAGGCCCGCTCGCAGCACTGCAGTGAGTTCGCGGGCTATTGTTGCATTGTGGGAAATGAAGTATTGATGCATTCAAAACGCCAGCAGGCGGCTGCGGCCTGCGGGCCAGTACTAATATTAATCAAATATCATTCTGGGGGCCATAGATAATTTATTCGCGAGCCGCATTCGGCCCGCGGGCCTTGACTTTGACACATGTGGTTTAAGGAAATATGCAACGCTTCCAAATTGACCGAACCATAATGACAATGTTTTATCGGGCTTTTATTGAATCTGTTTTATCCTTTTCTTTAGTGTCATGGTTTGGTCAGATAAAACTGAAACAGAGGAAATCCTTGGATCAGGTAGTTAGATGGTCCAGTCGTTTGCTTGGTGAGTCACAGCTGAGCCTGACATCCCTGTACACCAGACGGGTACAGAGGATTGCTACCTCCATTTCAAATGATGACTCCCACCCTTTGCACTGCCACTTTCAGCTTCTTCCCTCCAGACGGAGGTTTGCTGTTCCAAAAAGTAAAACCCAGCGCTACAAAAACAGTTTTGTTCCTGCTGCTGTTAAAGAATTGAACAAGATGCAATAATATATTGCACATAATTTAGTTACCTATTTATTAATTTTATTTTATATTTACTTATTTTTGTAGGTTCTTTATTTGGGAGGGTTAGTGTTAATGAAAGCGCTTTAGTGTTAATGAAAGCGCTTTGAGTGGTCTTTGTGACTTGAAAAGCGCTATATAAGTGCAGGTTAGTTAGTTAGTTAGTTAGTTCTAAATCTTTTATTGGGTTTTAGACTTTTGAGTTTTTAACCTCTTTGACTAGTCTTTAACTTTTTAATATGACCCTTCTCTCTTATCTCCTTGTTGTTGTTTTTTTCTCTTATCTCTTTGTCTTATGTCCTGATTGGTGGAGCCTTGATTACTTTTATCATGTTTATCAAATCAAATCAAATCAAACTTTATTGTCATATTGCTGTACATACAACTGTCGTGCAGGCAAGATGAAATTGCGTTTCTCTCGGCATCCATATAAATAGAAGCAGCATGATTTAAGACACACTCACACATAGCTTCACCACCCCCACCCCCACCCCCCCATCCATTCACACATCCCTGAGACATACTTGGGAAAAAACTAACTATAATATACAAATAATGTACAAAATGTCCGTAGGTACAGTAGTGTGTATGAGAGATTCCGGGTCAACTGTTCAGCATCCTGACAGCTTGTGGAAGGAAGCTGTTGATCAGTCTGGTGGTTCTGCCTCTGATGCTCCGGAATCGTTTACCAGATGGAAGAAGTTCAAAGTGTTTATGCAGAGGGTGAGAACGGTCCTTGACAATGTTCAGTGCCCTGCTCCTACAACGGTTCTGAAAAATACAGTCAGCTTCACGTGTGCCTGTGTTTGTGTTCATGTTGAATGTAATTGTAATTGTGGTTAGTAAATATGGATGTCACCTGACTGCAAAACAAATCTACCTACGGGTACAAATAAAGTAACCTGAACCTGAACAGCCAAAATTTAAAAAGGTACAAAAAGAACTAAGAAGACATAAAAACAGGAACTAAAAACCCATACCCCCCCCCACAAAAAAAAAATGAACTCAACACATCAAAAAGAACATAAAACAATGGAACATAAATGACTACTTAATAGTTAAACAGGTTTATTAAAAGCCAAATTTAAAAGGTGGGTCTTGAGCCTGTTTTTAAAAACATCTATTGACTCTGCGGCCCTGAGGGTCTCTGGCAGGCTGTTCCACAGACGAGGACCATAATAGTGAAAGGAAGTTTCACCAAAGGTCTTGGTCTTGACTTTGGCAACCATTAAAAGGCCAGTACCAGAGGACCGCGAGGGCTCATAAGATAAGAGCAGCTCAGATAGATAAGAAGGCCCAAGACCACTGAGGCATTTAAAAACTACTAAAAGAACCTTAAAATCGATCCTAAAATGCACGGGGAGCCAATGCAGCAATTCTAAAACTGGTGTAATATGCACCCACCCCTTGGTCCTCGTTAACACTCATGCTGCTGAATTTTGGAGCAGCTGGAGATATGATATTCTTTTTTGGGGAAGACCAGAGAGCAGGTCATTACAATAGTCTATATGGCTGGAAATAAAAGCATGCATCAAGACCTCCGTGCTGGTAAGAGAGCTTCTGCTCTTCTGTCCGAGTCACCTATTCAAGGGAGGAACTACTTTCACTCAGACTACCTCCCAATGCAACTTCTCCGCCAGTTTCTGCTGCTGATCTGAAGTTTTTTCAGTCGATCTTAGCTGTGGGAGCAGCGGCTATTGGCGCTGGCCGGAAACGAAGGTGGCGTGGTAAACGTGCCGGTGCGCTAGTCAGGTTGAAGAAACGAGGCTTTCGCACGCCGCTCCCATCGATCCATCTGGCAAATATCCGCTCTTTGGCGAACAAAATGGATGAACTGCTGCTCCTGACTCACAAAAACCAGGATTTTAGCAGATCTGGCGCCCTTTGTTTCACGGAGTCCTGGCTGAGTGAACACATCCCGGACAGCGCGGTGCGCCTGGATGGATTCCAACTGTTTCGCGCTGATCGCAGCCGAGAATTCTCTGGAAAGACTAAAGGTGGTGGAATCTGCTTCTACATAAACGAAGGTTGGTGTACTGATGTCACAGTGTTGAAGAAGTTTTGTAGCCCTAACCTAGAGTCACTGTTCATAAACTGTAAACCCTTTTATTCACCGCGAGAGTTCTCCTCGTTTATTCTGGTCGGAATTTATATCCCGCCTGCTGCTTGTACAACGGAGGCCCTGCAGCACCTCGCTGACCAGATAGCAGACATGGAGGAAAAACATCCAGACTCTCTGCTTATCATTCTGGGTGATTTCAATAGAGCTAATCTCACAAATGAGCTTCCTAAATACAGACAGCATATTAAATGTCCCACCAGGGACACAAATACACTTGACCACTGTTACACAGTTTTAAGAAACGCCTATCATGCCGTCCCCCGTGCAGCTCTGGGTTTTTCTGACCACTGTCTGCTCCATCTTATTCCAACATACAGACAGAAACTAAAAACTTCCAAGTCTGTTGTAAGGACTGTGAAGAAATGGACTGAGGAATCAAAGCTGGAGTTACAAGCCTGCTTTGACTGTACAGACTGGAGTGTTTTTGAAGCTGCAGCCATTAACCTAAATGAACTCACTGACACTGTGACGTCATACATCTGTTTCTGCGAGGACATGTGTGTGCAGACCAAGACCTTCTGCACATACAACAACAATAAACCCTGGTTCATTCCTAAACTGAAGCAGCTACGTCAGACCAAGGAGGAGGCCTACAGGACTGGTGATTGGACTCTGTACAAGCGGGCCAGAAACATGCTGACGAAGGAGATCAGGCTTGCTAAGAGGAGCTACAGTGTGAAGTTACAAAAAAACTTCTCAGCCAACAACTCTGCTTCTGTCTGGAGAGGCCTGCAGAATATCACCAACTACAGGAGACCATCCCCCCACCCTGTGGAAAACCTCCAGCTGGCTAACGACCTAAACAGCTTTTACTGCAGGTTTGAAAAGAACCTACAGTTCTCACCTCCCACCCACACAAAAGGATTATCTGCAGCCCCAGGAACTCCATCCCTCCTCCACTCTGACCTCCCACCAGCACTAACGATCTGTGAAGAGGAGGTGCGCCGGGTCTTTCAGAGACAAAAGATCAAGAAGGCTGCAGGACCTGATGGTGTGTCTCCGTCCTGCCTGAGAGTCTGCTCCAACGAGTTGGCCCCCATCTTCACCCAGATCTTTAACAGATCACTGGAGCTGCGTGAAGTGCCTTTCTGCTTCAAACGCTCCATCATCATTCCAGTTCCCAAGAAACCCTCTGTTACAGGATTAAACGACTACAGACCTGTTGCCCTGACCTCTGTGGTCATGAAATCCTTGGAGAGATTGGTGCCGAACCACCTGAAGGTCATCACAGGCCCCCTGATGGACCCACTGCAGTTTGCCTACCGGTCAAACAGGTCAGTGGATGATGCAGTGAATATGGGACTACACTACATCCTGCAACACCTCGACTCCCCAGGGACGTACACCAGGATCCTGTTTGTCGACTTCAGCTCAGCGTTCAACACCATCATCCCAGGCATTCTTCATCAGAAACTCCTCCAGCTCAAGGTGCCCCCCTCCACCTGCCAGTGGATCTCCAGCTTTCTGACTGACAGGTGGCAACAGGTGAAGCTAGGGAGATTTACATCCAGCTCCAGAAAAATTAGTACTGGCGCCCCCCCAAGGATGTGTCCTTTCCCCACTGCTCTTTTCCCTCTACTCCAACGACTGCACCTCAGAGGACCCTTCGGTGAAGCTCCTGAAGTTTGCGGACGACACCACAGTCATCAGTTTGATCCGGGATGATGATGAGTCTGCATACAGGCGGGAGGTGGAGCAGCTGATCCTCTGGTGCAGCCAGAACCATCTTGAACTTAACCCAGCCAAAACGGTGGAGATGACTGTGGATTTCAGGCGACACCCCCCTTCATTCCCCCCACTCACCATCCTCAACAGCACAGTGTCCACTGTGGACTCCTTCAAGTTTCTGGGTACCACAATCTCCCGGAACCTGAAGTGGTCCTCCCATATAGACACTGTCCGGAAAAAGGCCCAGCAGAGGTTGTTTTTTCTGCGTCATCTCAAGAATTTTGATTTGCCTCAGGAACTGCTGGTTGTCTTCTACACCGCCATCATCCAATCTGTCCTCTGCCTTTCCATCACTGTCTGGTTTGGATCTGCCACTAAACAGGACAAGACCAGACTGCAGCGGATCATTAAGTCTGCGGAGAGGATCATTGGTACCGACCTACCCTCCACTGAGAACTTATATCAGTCCATAACCAGGAAACGGGCGGGAAACATCTGTGCTGACCCATCACACCCCAGCCACAAACTGTTTGAACTTCTATCTTCTGGTCGTCGTTACAGATCACTGAAGGTCAAAACCACCCGTCACAGGAACAGTTTCTTTCCTCAAGCCATCACTCTGATGAACTCCTAGCATTCACCTAGTCCTACCTGTTGCTGTACTCATGACTTTTCATCCATTATTACATTGCACATAACTCTCACACTGCTTTTTACTTCATTCACATTATATCACTGAATCTGAGTTCACATTGAAATACTGTGTGACTGTATATTTTTTCATATATTTCTGCAAAGTGTGGTTAGTCTGAGTAAATAACTGCATATATTCCTGTATATATTTGCATCCTTTTATAGAAACGTGGACAGACTGTAATTTACTGTACATACTCTGTTGTCATTGAATCCTTATTTAAATCCTCCACCTGAACAACGAGAGCAAGTTTTTAGCCAAAGTCAAATTCCTTGTATGTGTTGTGCATACTTGGCCAATAAAGCTGATTCTGATTCTGATTCTGATAAAGCTGATTCTGATTCTGAAAGGGCAGACTCTGGCTATATTCCTAAGATGGTAAAATCCGATTTTTGTTACATTTTTAATGTGTGAAATAAAATTAAAGTCAGAGTCTAAAAGAACACCCAGGTTCTTGACACAATGTGTAGGTTTTAGACCTAGCAATTTTAGTAGAAGTTTCTCTCTCTTGTCTTCAGGACCAGTGATTAGAACTTCTGTTTTGCCCTGGTTGAGCTGTAGGAAGTTCTCTGCCATCCATGACTTTATATCTAAAATACAGTTCAAAAGGGCATTAATTGGTTTTGTGTCATCAGGAGATGTGGCAATGTACAGTTGAGTATCATCAGCATAGCTATGAAAATTGATGCCATGTCTTCTGATAACATCCCCAAGTAGTAACATGTAAAGATTAAAAAGTATTGGCCCTAAACTTGAACCTTGGGGTACCCCACACTTGATTTCATGGATTGCCGAAGAACATGTATCCATACTTACAAAATAGCGGCGATCTATGAGATAGGAATGAAACCATTCAAGAACAGTACCTGAGAGGCCCACCAGGTGTTTGAGTCTGCTTAATAAAATGTGGTGATCTACTGTATCAAAGGCAGTGCTGAGATCCAGCAGCACCAGGACTGACAGTTTGTGGGAGTCCATGTTAACACCTGATATCATTAATGATTTTTTAAAAGGGCTGTCTTGGTACTGTGGTTTGTCCTAAAACCAGATTGAAATTTCTCAAGAATGTTGTGGTCCATCAGAAAATTGTTTAACTGGATAAAAACAATTTTTTTCTAAAACTTTACTTAAAAACGGTAAGTTGGATACTGGTCGATAGTTACTGAGGATATCAGGATCTAAATTACTCTTCTTCAAAAGGGGCTTCACCACAGTTGTTTCAAAGGCAGTGGGGAAAACACCAGTCTGAAGAGAACAATTTACAATGTTTAAAATCTCATGTTCGAAGAATCCATAAAATGTTTTAAAAAGTGATGTGGGAATCGGATCTAAAAGGCAGGAGGTCAAGTTTACCTGGGAAAAAACTCTATCAAGCATCTTAGTACATCTTAGTATCAACCAGAGCAAAACAGTCCAGCATTTCCTCAGCTAAAGGTGAGTCCAAGATTCCATTAAAAGCAGTCTTTTGGTCAGATAAAATGTTGGATTTGATAGAATCAACCTTGCATCTGAAGTGGTCTGCAAAACTCTCACAGAGAGAGTCTGATGGCAGGTTTGTGTTTTTATTAAAATCTGGGTTGATTAAGTGATCAATGGTTGCAAAAAGGACTTTAGGGTTATTGTTATGGGTTGAGATTATGTTGGAAAAATACTCAGTTCTTGATGTCTTGACTGCATTATTGTATATTTTTAATTTATTCTGTAGTACTTGGTAATTGATAGTTAATTTGTTTTTCCTCCATTTCGTCTCAGCCATCCTGCACTCTCTTTTCAGTTTTTGGATTTGGTTATTTCTCCATGGAGGCTTTGGTTTATTCCTAACTGACCTTGTGACTATTGGGGCAACTCTGTCAATAGTTGATCTTAATTTACTGTTAAAATGATCAACAATAAAATTACACGATGCAGATGAAATAATTGGGGGAGTGTTGCGTAAGAGTTTGATAAAATCAGCAGCCATTTCAGGTGTCGGATGGCGCTTCCTCACAGTTCGCACCGTGGTCTCCCGTTACATAAAACCAGTGATGTTAAAAAACACACAGTAATGGTCAGGTGGCGCAGTGGTTCTGCACGGTGGCGCAGTGGTTAGCACTGCGGCAGCACAGTTTACCCTTGGCCGGGGGATTGTGGGGATCGTGGGATCGTGGGTTCGATCCCAGCCCCCGACCAACAGTGATCTGTGTGGAGTTTGCATGTTCTCCCCGTGTTGCGTGGGTTTACTCCGGGATTTCTCCGGTTTCCTCCCACATGCCAAAAACATGCATGTTAGGTTAATTGGCTGTTCTAAATTGTCCCTAGATATTTGTTTCCTATAGGCCCTTGAATAGAGGGTTAGTATTAATGAAAGCGCTTTGAGTGGTCTTTGTGACTAGAAAAGCGCTATATAAGTGCAGGTTAGTTAGTTAGTTAGTTAGATATAGCCAAGTCAACAACAGAGGACACACTCGTGGGCAGGCCATGGCTAATGACAAGATCCAGAGTGCGTCCCCTGTTGTGAGTCGGCTGCATGACATGTTGAGTAAAATTCATGGACGTGAGCAGGTCATTAAAGTCTTCTGACATATGGTCGCCCTGCTTATCAGGGTGTAGATTAAAATTACCGGAAATGAGAATAAAGTTATATGAGGAGTGGATTATTGATAAAAACTCAGAGAACTCATTAATAAAAACAGGGCAGCATTTGGGTGGTCTGTAAACTGTGATGCATAAAATTGCGGGGCTGCTAAAGACAAAAGCGTTGTGCTCAAATGCGGTATATTGATCAAGTAAAATTTGCTTTACTGCAAGTGAGGAAGAAAAAAATGATGCAGTACCCCCACCCTTCCTACCCTTTCTTATGGAAAAAACTGAACTAAAATTTGCTGGTCAATTGGTTGATCAATTGTTAGGTGTCGTCTTGGTCTCATGATGTCAAAATGTGAACGGCATGATGAAGAGGACTGTTTAAATACCAATTCTAATTGAACCAGAAAATTCATGGATCAAACACCTGTCGTGAATTTTGCCATTAAGCACCTTGTTAGAGAACAGCAAATTAAAAAGTACTGAAACACTGAACAGTCAAACATGTGCATTCAAAAGGTTAGAGAAGGTCAAATTAAGTTCACCTGCAAAGGTTATAGTGCATTTTAGGTGCATCCTGAAATTTCACCCAAAAGGCAAATATCCCTAACTTTTTGTGAGTAGTGTATAAGAAAACAAGAAATATATTATAAATAAGGTACATTTGTCAGAAAAAAGTTAGACATTTTTGAGAAAATGTCACAAAATTACAAGAAAAAAGTAACACATTTAAAAGAAAAAAACAAAACAATGTTTTTACAGAAAGATGAAAAAGAAAGATATACTGGGAAAAATATTGATGACAAGTCAAAAATATACTAATTTAAAACACAGAGGTTACATATTGAAGACAAAATTTAAATTTATGAGTGAAAATTTTTCACAAAGTCTCAGAATTTTGTGGAAAAAGTCCTTAATTACAAGAAAAACAAAGTCAGGAAAAAATCTCAAATATGACAAAAAAAAAGTAGCCAATTTATGAGAATGTTCCAAATTTACAAGGCAAAAAAACTCTTATTTACCAAAACATGCTAATTTCAGAGAAAAATTCCTGAATTTTATAATTAAAAAGTTCCAGATTTGCTACAATACTGTACAAATATAAGAACAGCATTTCAAAATTATATGACAAAAATTATAAGAAGAAAGAAACTAAATTTATTAGAATGATGTAAAACATTTATGAAAAAGTCATGTTATTTATTTATTTATTTTTCCTCTGGAGGGGCAGCTCAGACAAAGATAGCAAATGGGCTTTTGCCTGGCAACAATAGCATGTACCTGTGTACATCCATGCTTTTCAATTCCCATTACACTTCCCATTACAGGAGTCAGATGGTGGGTAGGATTAAAAGTCCTACTGGAGTCTTGTGTTCATATTCCTGTCTTGCCTTTTTGTCACTGCCGTCTGTCTTTACTTTCACTTCCTCATTCACAAGTTACATCTAGTTTCACATTGTGCTTTTTCATGTACTAAATACACATTTTTATGTGGTTAAGGTTCGTGTAATAGATATGGTATAGGCACAAAGAATACTTGGCTGTGTTTAGGGAAATGGTTAGGCAAAGGAAAAGGTGAAGATTCTCTTGGCATCTCTCCGCCATGGCTTTTCATGCCATTTTTTACACCTGCTGGTAAAAGCAACCATATAGGGTGTTTTCTGTTTTAATACAGTCTCTTAAAATCAGTTTTTATTTCAGTAGTAACAGTTGTGTTCATCAGGAAATGTGAAAGAAGACTATGTAACCTACAAGGTAACCAATGAATGTTCAAGCTGAATATTTCTGCTGTCACCATCTTGCTGTGTTAACACCAACTGTGATGATCAAGAGCCGGATCTGAATAAGAAATTACACACTCGTAGTAGCAGCTTGTCAAGGACAAGGTAGTCACCAATCACGAATAAGCCGATCCTGATTTATCACCTTGCTGAGCTGAGATCTATCAGGGACCATAATGTAGAAAGCAATCATGATTTGTGGATGTGAAAGTGGCAGCTGAGGACATGAAGACAGCAGGAAAGTGTTACAGTGAATGAAAGGGCACACTGCATGAGAGGTTGTTCTTTTACCAAACTGGATTTACCTTTACACTTTCAGTAGCCACCATCACCTTTCAGTCAGATAGAATGTGTGCGCATCATGCCACTTTTGCCACAACTTTGGTTATGAGATATTACTATGAGAGACAATAATCTGCAAGTAACACTGCTATAAGTCTCTTCTTATTCAAATGACCTCTGACTTGATCCTTATCAAGAAATATACAAAAGTGAGTAAAAAGGAGCGCTGTGTAGAGGATGCCTTCACAAACGAGACTGAGTTTATTTCTCAGGAAAGGTTTATTTGCAGTCTCATCCTCTAACAGCAAGTATCTCAACAAAAGAGACAGGACAATCTTTCCTCACAGCTCTTATACCCCCAGAGACACAAAACCCCCCACATCAAATATCACACCCTCAACCCACAGTCCTTCAGTAAACATATGAACCCACAGTCCTTCAGTAAACATATAGCCTCCGAGGCTCGTTG
Source organism: Pholidichthys leucotaenia (assembly GCA_020510985.1). Taxonomy (NCBI): domain Eukaryota; kingdom Metazoa; phylum Chordata; class Actinopteri; order Cichliformes; family Pholidichthyidae; genus Pholidichthys; species Pholidichthys leucotaenia. The sequence continues at coordinate 270,025,639 of CM035846.1, read as the reverse complement.
GCGTCTCTATTGTCTCTTCCGCCTCGGGGGCTCCTGCTGGGACATTCTCTCTGACTTCCCGTCTCTCCAGAAACCACTTCACACCTGCCGAGGTCTCTGCCGGGTCAGGTCCTTTTGGACGTTTGAAGTCTGTAGAGTATGCACCGTCATGCCTACTAAATACATGTGAGAGAAAATGCGTACCATACAAGCATGCCATATATGCGCCCTAAATGTGCGCCATATAACCCCCCCCAAACGTCTAAATAAGGACAAGTTACACCTCAAATGCATAGAATCATGACATATCACATAGGACGAGAAAAAAAAATTGGCACAACAGATCATACATTCAACTGCCTGGGCTTCAACTCCCTGCCATATCTGCTGTGAGCAGGTCTCGCTCTGCCTGTGGCTGTCTCTTGCATCTGTGGATCAGAGTCATTAGCACATCGTTGTGAAAGCTTAGCAGAGTGTCTCCCCGGCGGCCTGCCGCGGCGGGGGGCCCTGGCCAACTGTACCGGTTCATCAGCTAACACAAAAGCAGGTTTGAGTCTGTTAATGCAGACTAATTCCCTCCTGTCTCCCAAATCGAGCAAAAAATGCTTTTCCCCGGTTTCTAACACTCTGAACGGTCCATCGTAAGGTGGTCTTAAACGTAACCTCTGTGCGTCGTGTCTAACAAAGACGAATTCTGCATTCTTTAAGGCTTTAGGCACAAAAACGCGTGGAAAACTGTGATGAACTGGACCGGGGAGGGTGTTTGATCCCGCGTCGCTCTGCAGCAGCTGAGCGGGGGGGGGCGATCTGGTGCGGGGTTCTCAGGAAGGAATTCTCCCGGTAACCGGAGAGGTTGCGCGAAGACAAGTTCGGCCGGAGAGGCTTGCAAATCTTCTTTAGGTGCTGAACGCAACCCTAATAAAATCCATGGAAGCTTATCAACCCAATTTGTGTCCGTGAGAGCCGCTCTGAGGGCTGCTTTCAATGACCGGTGAAAGCGTTCGCACAAACCGTTGGCCTGGGGGTTATACGCAGTTGTGCGATGAATTTTCACCCCCAGGCTGAGTGCCATGGATGACCAGAGCTCGGAAACAAACTGGGGTCCTCTGTCAGACGTTATGTCTGATGGGACTCCAAAGCACGCGACCCAAGCCGTTAAAAAAGCACGTGCAACGTCTGCTGCTGTGGTTGACGCCAGGGGAGTTTTCCAGAGCTCGGAAAAAAAACTGGGGTCCTCTGTCAGACGTTATGTCTGACGGGACTCCAAAGCGCGCAACCCAAGCCATTAAAAAAGCGCGCGCAACGTCTGCTGCTGTGGTTGACGCCAGGGGAATCGCCTCTGGCCAGCGCGTAGTGCGGTCCACCATAGTTAGAAGGTGTGTGAACCCCTGTGACAGCGGGAGGGGTCCCACCAAGTCGACATGCACGTGGTCGAAGCGTTTGGCTGGGATGTGAAAAGGTTCTAGAGGGGCCCGCGTGTGCTTGTGTACCTTTGCTCTTTGACACGCTGCGCAGGCTGCAGCCCATTCTTTGACCTGTTTACGCAGCCCCGGCCAAACAAACTTCTCTCCCACCATTTTGATCGACGCGCGAACGCCCGGGTGTGCCAGCGAATGTATTAAGTCAAAAACACGGCGACGCCATGCAGCCGGGACCACGGGGCGGGGGCGCCCCGTGGAGATATCACAGATTAGGGGGGGCATACCTCTTTGATGCACCCTGTGCTCCAGCCTTAGCCCTGTTGGCCCAGACTGGAGCGCGCGCACGTCCGCATCGTTAACCTGCTCAGCGGCCATGGCTGCATAATCTAACCCAACGTAGACCGGGGCTGTGAGCGCTTCCGCGCCGCAAGCCTGACCCGAGTCTACAGCTGCCGAGTCTGCCCCCTGGGGGCCTGGCATTGCAACTGCACGCGAGAAACAATCTGCCACTACATTGTGTTTACCCGCCACGTGTTGAATGTCGGTGGTAAACTTCGAAATTGCGGCCAGCTGTCTCTGTTGTCGGCCCGACCAAGGCTCTGAAATTTTAGCCATTGCAAAAGTTAATGGTTTATGGTCTACAAACGCGGTGAAACGGCGCCCTTCCAACCAGAACTGGAAGTGGCGGATGGCCAAATGCAGGGCTAAAAGCTCCCTATCAAACGCGCTGTATTTACGCTCGTTATCGCGCAATGTTTTGCTGAAAAACGCAAGTGGTTGCCAGCTCCCTGCTACCAGTTGCTCGACAACTGCTCCCACTGCCACGTTGGAAGCGTCCGTGGTTAGCGCCATGCGAGCTGCTGGCACCGGGTGTGCCAATAACGCAGCGCTTGCGAGGGCCGATTTGACCTGTGAGAAAGCGCGCTCCCGGTCCGGGGACCACTCAACCTTAGATGCAGGTTTTTGTTTCTTTAATGCCGCGTACAATGGGTGCATGAGCCGTGCCGCGTTGGGGAGGAAACGGTTATAAAAATTGACCATCCCCAAAAATTCTTGCAGTGCCTTAACTGTCTGCAGTTGGGGGAAATCCGTCATCGCGCGCACTTTATCCGGCAGCAGGACCGTGCCCTCTGGAGACACGCGGTGTCCCAAAAAATCGATTTGCGCTACCCCGAATTGGCACTTCGCTGGGTTAATGATCAGCCCGTGCTCTGTCAGCCTCTGAAAAACGGCTGTGACGTGGCATTCGTGCTCGGCTTCGGATGCACTGGCTACCAAAATATTATCCAAATAAGCGAACACGAAAGGGAGGCCGCGCAGCACTGCATCCATCATGCGTTGGAACGTCTGCGCGGCGCCTTTGAGGCCGAAAGGCATGCGCAAAAACTCGAAAAGCCCGAAAGGGGTTATAACTGCCGTTTTGGGTATGTCTTGCGTGCGGACTGGAACTTGGTGATAACCGCGCACCAAATCTATTTTGGAAAAGATGCGCGCCCCCGCCAAATGTGCTGAAAAATCCTGGATGTGCGGAATCGGGTAGCGGTCGTGTGCTGAAGCATTATTTAATCTGCGGATATCACCGCAAGGGCGCCACGAGCCGTCAGCCTTGGGCACCATGTGCAGGGGTGACGACCAAGAGCTGTTCGAGCGCCTAACAATGCCCAGTTTTTCCAAGTTGGCGAATTCCTCGCGCGTGATGGCCAGTTTAGCTGGGTCCAAGCGCCGAGCTTTTGCAAAAACAGGGGGGCCAGAGGTAGTTATGAAATGCTCGACCCCGTGTTTGGCAACTGACGCTGAAAATGTTGGGACCGTGAGTGTTGGGAACTGGTTGAGTAATGCATGAAACTTACCACCCGCAGCTGTGACATTGGGATGTGCAGAAGGCAGGGCCACCCGAGCTGTGCAGGAGATAGAGTAAAAAGACAGTGCATTTACAATACGTCTATTAGCAAGATCAACTAACAAACTGTTTGAGCATAAAAAGTCAGCACCTAGCATGTTGTTGTTAACTGCAGCTACAACGAAGGTCCACTCGAAGGTGCGCCCGTGAAAGGACAGGAGGAGCGTCTTCTCCCCATAGGTTTTGATCGTGGAGCCGTTCGCCGCTAACACCAGGGGTCCGCTGGCAGGCATCAGCATGTCCGCGTAGGCAGGCTTGACAAAACTTAGCTGGGAGCCTGTGTCCACCAGGAATTCTTTCCCTGAATTCGCGTCTGTCACGAAAAGCAGCTTGTTCTTCGTGCTGAGAGTCGCAGCTGCTACCGGCTCCCGGTCTTGGCGTTTCCCTGGAGCTGGTACCAGCATGGTGGGACGCATCTGCGCGCTCTCTCGGCGAAGCGCCGATGGTAGAAACAGAGGGTGTTGTCAGCCCCGCTTCTCCTGGCCTCTGCCGCTGCTGCCGTCAGTGGATCCGGTTCCGCAGCCTCTGGTCTCCCCTCGTCTCGTGGGGGGGGCGTTCAGCTCTGCCGCTGCCATCGTGGCTGCGTGCCGTCTATGGGCGTCGACGAGCCGCTGCGCCTCCTGGCCCAGCTTGTGGTAGTCACGGTTGTTGAGTGGCTGCGAGCTGGCCAGGGTGACTCTCACTGCTGGCGGGAGCGTTCTGAGGAAGAGGTGGGCGAAGATAAAGCTGTCATCATCCTCGCCTCTCAGGCTCATCATCTTCGCCATCAGATCTGCCGGCCTGTCTGCTTCCCCTTCTGTCAGCGCCAGGAGCTTCTCTGCTCGCTCTCCCAGCGAGGGAGTGAAGGCTCGAATGAGGGCGGCTTTCAGTGCGCCATACTTGTCGTCTCGGGGCGGGTGGTTGGTCAGGCTCTCCACCCGCTGCACTGTGAGGCTGTCCAGCTTCGCGACGACACGGTAGAACCTCGTTGCATCCGCTGAGATTCCCCGAAGGTGGAACTGCGCCTCCACAGTGGTAAACCAGGAGCGCGGGTTATGTTGCCAGAAATCGGGCAGCTGTAGTGTGGTAGCTGTGTTAACCCGGTTGGCTCCTGAAGAGTCCGGTGCGGAAAGCTCGCCGTCACCGGCCATGGTTTGTCGTAGGTCACCAGTGTAGAGGATGCCTTCACAAACGAGACTGAGTTTATTTCTCAGGAAAGGTTTATTTGCAGTCTCATCCTCTAACAGCAAGTATCTCAACAAAAGAGACAGGACAATCTTTCCTCACAGCTCTTATACCCCCAGAGACACAAAACCCCCCACATCAAATATCACACCCTCAACCCACAGTCCTTCAGTAAACATATGAACCCACAGTCCTTCAGTAAACATATAGCCTCCGAGGCTCGTTGGCGTCTCTATTGTCTCTTCCGCCTCGGGGGCTCCTGCTGGGACATTCTCTCTGACTTCCCGTTTCTCCAGAAACCACTTCACACCTGCCGAGGTCTCTGCCGGGTCAGGTCCTTTTGGACGTTTGAAGTCTGTAGAGTATGCACCGTCATGCCTACTAAATACATGTGAGAGAAAATGCGTACCATACAAGCATGCCATATATGCGCCCTAAATGTGCGCCATAGCTGTCTAGAAAAGAGACTATTCTTAGTGGGTGTGCTGTCCCCTTTGTACTTAGCATATTAATTGCAATCAGGAGTAAAGGTAGTTGAAACATTTGTTTCAGGGTCATACAAAATAAACATCCAACCAAGTCACTCTGTGATGGTCAAATGATTTCCTAGTAAGGTTTGTTGTGTTAGATGCCACAGTGAGGGTCAGATAACCCTACTCCCAGTTAAGTGTCATATTTGGACATGGTTTCCTACCATGTCCACGCTTTCTGTTGTTTCTGATCTGTTTGCATCATTATTCTGTTATCATTAGTTTGTTTGTTTACCCTTTAGTTTCTTGTTTCAGCCCCGTTTTCTAGTGTCCCTTATTATTTTCCATACCTCTAGCCACACGTGTGTTTTCAGTTACCCTTGTTTAGTCTCAGCTGTCATGTGTTAAGCTAATTCTTTGTTCCCTATTGTAGAAAAATATGAAATTAATAATTATGACCAGGTATAAAATTATTTAATTTATACTGATGTATTGGAATCTGAGATCAAATCTCGTTTCATATTCACCAGAAAAGTTAATAACACTCGTGCGGCACCAGCTTCTATCTCTAAGAAGCAATTTAATCTTTAATTTCACTTTATACGTGTTTAATCACTCAAATTAATTAATAATCAGTCTCAAAAATTTTCCGTGAATTCGATACCTGGGCTTGAAACAGACTCAGAATGAAATAAATTCTCAACAACTTCTCTCATTTTCACATATTTATTAAACGAAATGGTTAACAGATATTACAGTAATTTCATTAATCATAAAATCAATCTTGTAAATGATAGATTAACAATGTTAATATTTTCAGAACCAGGGTTAAACTGAGAAATGAATTTCTATCAGTTTGAGTTAACAGATTATGGAAACAATGCAAATTTATGGAGAAAGTTTACTAATTATATGAAAAGTTCTGGATTAATCTTAAGAAAATAAAAACAGAATTTTAATGAAAAGAGTTATGTTAAGGGATTCTTAATTTGCATCTGATTAGATATCAATTATTACTGAACCTCAGAAGTTTAATTCAGCAGATGAATTAAAATTTGCAGCCACGTGATTCTTCTTGGTGATGATTCCCCGTTGATCTGGTCAACGTTCTTTCGTCATCCTCATGAAGTTTTGATGTGTTGTTCAGGGCCAAAACCCAGAATATTTGTCCAGCAAATATTCTCTTGACGATGGGTGAGATGGACAGACGGATGGATGTATGAGATCGTATGTTTGATCCCAATGGTTGAAGTTCAGCAGAAGCACGCTGATTCCTCAGCTGTGCGTGATGTGGGAGCTGCGTCTTCTCAGAGGCCTTCGATAATAATTAATTAAAGATATCTAATCCAATCTCAAATTAAAGAGTTTCGGACTTTAGATAAAAATAATAGATTCTGGTGTGTGATTGGTCAAGAAAAATATTATAAAAATAAAGTCAAGATTAAAGCTTACATTAAAATTAAAAACAAATGGTGGTTTTACAGAAAGTTTAACAAAGAAAAAGTGATAAATAAAAATTGGGAGTTTAACTCCGATTAAGAATTGAGCTCGAAGAAATAGGAATTCCTAGGCATTTAAGAGAAAAAGAAAAAAACATTAAAATACAAAGTTACATAAACAAATTACGAGTTATCTGTGCTCGGAAAAGCAACACGTGGGAGAAGTCTTTGTTCGGACCGTCCATGTTTCTTCCCAAAGTTCTTTCTTGCTGTGTGTGGACAATGGACAGAGACGTGTCGAAGAGACAGGAAGAGCCAAAAAGAGCGGAGAAAAGAGGAGGTAGCAGGGGGTCTTCCTCCTTTTATAAGTTCTGTTGAGCTTTCGCGGGCTTCCGGGTTGACAGCAACCTCAGCCAATAAGCCTTCTTCGTGGGCGGGCTCGATGAACTTTAGTCCAATGACAGGCTTTGTCTGCGAGGGACCAATGGGATGGCGAAGCTGGAACTCAGTGAATGCTGGGTGACATTTGATACCGGTCCACATGGACACACAATTTCAATACACTGGAATATTCCTCTACACACTTATGTATAACTAAGCTAATCTTAGTGATTAGTGTAACTTATAAGCAGTGCTTCTAAATCAACATGCAGGAATAAATATTCATTTAAACAATTTTAACATGCATATATATAAAATCACAGATTAATGCATTTCACACATATTTTTGATTTTCCACATTAAAAACATCAGAGTCGAGGACTTCCGGTTATGGCTGCCACGTAAGACGGACGTGTCTCACTCTGCTCTGCTCCTGGAGAAAAAAAATCGGCAAATAACTCTCTCATTTGGGACAGAACGTATCCCAGCGTTTGGGTGAGGATATGTCGGCGAAGCCTAAGGCTGGAAAACCAGGTAGAGGAAAACGCGAGCCGCCGAAACAGTCCAAATTAACGGACTTTCAGGTCTGTGACGCAGCAAATAAAACTCCATATATGGCGGAGGAGGCTGGCAACGGTGCGATGTCTGCGGGGAGCGGCGCAGATGCGCTGATGGCTGCCATGAGTTCAATGAGAGCGGACTTTTCCTCTAGATTTGATGGGATTATGGCAGCGTTGGAAGGAATGAGAAAGGAATTGGGTGACTGTAGAACGAATGGCGCAGATGGAGCTCCGTCTCTCTAGTGCTGAAGATGACGTCACCCGTCTTCAATTAAAGGTGCGCACTTTGGAAAAAAAAAATAAATGTCTGGAAGATAATATTTTGGATTTGGAATCTCGGTCGAGACGGAACAACTTGAGGCTGGTGGGTCTTCCAGAGGAATCAGAAGGTCGGGACGCATGTTCCTTTCTGGAAAAGTGGATTCCGGAGGTGCTGGGCAGCGCGGAGTTGCAATCAGCAGTGGTTCTGGAAAATGCACACCGTATTGGCCCACGGAGAGATAAGGGACCGCCGAGGACCTTAATTATGAAGTTTCTCAGCAACAGAGACAGGATGAAGATCTTCAACGCTGCACGAGCTAAAGGAGAGATTAAACACCAGGACCAGCTTGTGCGGTTCTACCCAGATTTGGCCACAGGAATCCAACAATTGAGGAAGCAGTTTGATCCTATACGTAAGGAGCTGCGCAACCTTGGGATTTGTCATGGTGTAATCTATCCTGCGAGACTGCTGACCACGTATGAGGGCAGAACCCACATCTTCAAGACCCCAGAGGAAGCGCAGGAGTTCATCAAGAAGATCAAAGAAGAAGAAGAGACTGGTGGGAGCTAAGCATGAACAAAATATAAGGTAGAATAATTAAGCATTTGCACAGGCATCTGACTGACTTGAAGTAAATAGCAAGTTTACAAAATATAGATTGTATTATATATTAAAAAAAAAACAAAACAAACAAAAAAAAAACTATGATGTACAAAGTTGCTAAAAATTTTGGAGTTAAGTTGGAAAACTACAGAGGAGAGTTAATGTTACGTCATTAAAAGCAGTAGAGTTAGGGTGATTGGGAGGATGAAGAAGGAGTGGCTTAGGCTGTTCCCCGTGGGTGTGGATCGGTCGATGGCTATATCGGGAGACGGAATTTTTCTTTTGATTTTGGGGGGTTTGCCACAAGTGTGGGAAGGGGGAATTTGTTTGTGTGTAGTTTATAGGATGAATGTTCAACCACTCATGTTTTTGCTTCTCTGTATGAGCATGTTTACACTGCAAGGTAATCCCAAACTCTCTATTGATCATAAACCAAAGCGTTAATCTTAATTTAACTTCATGGAATTGCAGAGGTCTACAAAATTTAAAAAAACTTAAACAAGTTATGAATAAAATAAAAGACATGGGTTCAAAAATTGTGTTTTTACAAGAAACTCATCTAATAGAGGAGGATATAAAAAGAATTAGGAGTAGATGGCAAGGAAGTGTCTTCACCTCATCATTTTCATCCCGGGCCAGGGGAGTTATGACTCTCATACATAAATCAGTCCCTTTTCAAGTGAAAAATGTAATTGGAGACAAATTTGGAAGATATGTAATCATTCAAGGTTCTTTGCTATTAGAAAATATAAATCTTGTGAACTTATATGGTCCCAATATAGATGATCAAAAGTTCTTTGCTAATTTATTTCTTATCTTATCATCACTTACAGGGCAACATATAATAGCAAGGGATTTTAATTGTACATTGAATCCAGGTATAGATAGATCAACAGGACTGGACTGTACGCACAATGGATGTAGGATGACTATTAATCATTTTATGAAAGAATTGAGATTGTTAGATATATGGAGAGAAATGAAACCACAAGTTAAAGCCTATTCTTGTTATTCCAGTACCTACAAGACATTCTCACGTATTGATTATTTTTTGATTTCCACAGAATTAAGGTCCAAGATTCAAAACTGCTTTTATGATAACATCGTGATCTCTGATCATACACCCTGCTGTTCAATATATGTAGATAAAAAATTGACAAAGGAATCAGGTAGATGGCAATTTCAGTATAAATGGCTTCAGGATGAGGAATTTGTCAAGTATATAGAAAAACAGATAGATGAGTTCTTTGACATCAATACTACACAAACATCAGCATGTGTAAAGTGGGAGGCTTTCAAAGCTTTTATTAGGGGACATATTATTAGTTATACAGGATCAAAATCTAAGAAGACTCGAGAGGAGAGAGCCAAATTGGAACATAAAATAAAAAGTCTTCAGGAAAAAGTGTATGCAGGAAGTGATCCAAGGTTAGAGAATGAATTACTGATTTTGAGAGCTGAATACGACAAAAAATCAGCGAATAGAGCTGCCTCGAGTCTTCTAAGATTGAAACAATCTTTTTATGAACAAGGTGAAAAATCAGGAAAATTATTGGCATGGCAGATTAAACAATTAGAAATTAAACCACCAATTACCAGTATTATAAGTAACGGACAGGTAGTTATAGATCCTTTAGAAATTAACAGAGCCTTTAGAGATTATTATGAAAAATTATATGATACCAAAAATGAATCTGATTTAACAAAACTAAATGGGTTTTTGAACGAACTATCTATACCGTGTATTCCAAATGAAAACAGGGAGATATTGGAGTCTAAAATTAGTCAAGAAGAAGTTGGACTAGCCATTGATAATATGAAATCAGGAAAAAGTGCAGGACCAGATGTTCTTCCAGTTGACCTTTATAAAAAATTTAAGAATAAATTAATAAAACCTTTTTTGGAAATGGTTTTAGAAGCATTTCAAAATAATAATTTACCATCATACATGAATAATGCCTTAATTATACTGCTGCCAAAACCAGGTAAGCCCTCTAATAAATGTGAAAATATGAGACCAATAAGCCTATTAAATGCCGACCTTAAGATAATCTGTAAAATTTTAGCAAGACGAATACAAGAAATTTTACCAAATATTATTAATCGAGATCAGAATGGCTTTATAAAGGGAAGACAAGGCTTCCATAATGTAAGAAGACTATTTAATATTATTTATTTTAATAAAGAAGCACCGGATACAGCTCTCCTATCACTGGACGCCGAAAAGGCCTTTGATAGAGTTGAATGACCCTTTCTTTTTGAAGTCTTACAAAGGTTTGGACTTGGAAATAATTTCATAAAATGGGTTCAGATAATATACAATAATGCTACAGCAGAAATCCTAACAAATAACAATATTTCAAAACCAATAAAAATCAATAGAGGATGTCGACAAGGCTGTCCACTTTCACCTTTACTGTTTACTATGGCAATTGAACCTTTAGCGATGGCATTACGTTTACATCCACAATTATATGGAATTAAAGTAGGACCAACAGAACATAAAATCCCCCTGTACGCCGATGACATAATTTTGTTTATGTCGAATCTAAAAAAATCAATTCCAACCTTGTTGAATTTAATAAAGAATTTTGGGGAAATAGGATATAAAATAAATAAAACTAAATCTTCAATATTAATGCTAAATGAGACCCAGAGAAATTACCCAGACCCTGAGGTAAATCAATTCAATGTTGTAAATCAGTTTAAATATTTAGGAATCCAAATTGTGCCTAAGCTAGAATCAGTCGCCAGTGTCAACTATGAAGCCTTAATGTCAGATATCAATGAGTTAACTCAGAGATGGATGTCACTACCAATGTCGATGATCGGGAGAATCAATATACTTAAAAGTAATATTTTACCTAAAATACTTTATTTATTTCAATACATTCCCTTATCACCACCTTTAGATTTATTCTCAAGAATTAAAAAAAAGTTAGTGGAATTTATATGGAACAACAGGAGGGCTAGATTATGTCTGTCTTTATTATATTTACCATTTGATCGTGGAGGTCTGAAATGTCCAAATTTTATGTTGTATTATTGGTCGGCACAACTGAGGTCTATGACATATTATTTTTCATCAAATGATCTCCCTCACTGGACTGAAATTGAATCATACAATTTACCTTTACCTCTTCCCATATTCATATACTCAGATTCGGCAAAAAAATTACAAAAACAAGTTAAAAATCCATTTGTAAAGCATATGATCAAAATATGGTGTGAAGCTAAAAACTATTTAAAAGAACCACAGTTATTGTCACAGTTTAGTCCAATATGGGGTAATCAATATTTTAAACCAGGGAGAGCGGACGCTGTATTTAAAGTATGGAATTTAAAAGGGATACAAAAGATTCAGGATTTATATTTGCCATGTGCAGATAACATAATGTCTTTTGAAGAGCTGAGGATCAAATTTAATCTCAATAGAACACATTTTTTTAAATATCTTCAACTTAGAAACTTTATTCGATCAAATCAAAATAAAGCTCTCACTCGACCTATTTATTCATCCTTGGAAAAAATGTTGATGAAAGATAGTAAAAGAAAGGGTATTATTTCAGAGTTTTATAACTCATTGACACTATCTTCAAGTGAAAATTCACTGAAAAGATTAAACTACTGGAAAGAAGATCTGCAAACTGAAATTTCAGAGGAACAATGGGAATTGGCTTGTACAGAAGCTCAAACCAAATCAATAAATGTACGCCTTAAATTGATACATTTCAAATGGTTAATGCGGATGTATGTTACACCGGAGGAGTTAAATAGATATAACAAAAATATACCAGATACGTGCACAAAATGCATGGAGAGTAAAGGAACCCTATTTCATTGTGTATGGCAATGTAGATTAATAAGAATGTTTTGGGAAGAGGTGAGGGTAACAATTGAAAAAATAATCTCAAAACAAATCATATTGAATCCTGAACTGTTTTTGTTGGGTCTGTACCCAGAAAAGCATAATTTTAATAAAAGTGAAAGAATATTCATAGACCTCAGTTTGCTTAATGCCAAAAAATGTATTGCACTATTATGGAAAAAGACTCATAGACCAGATGTGACTCAGTGGTTAAGACAGATGTTAACAAACCTTCCATTAGAAAGAATAACATATATACTGAAATCAAAGGAAATTGTGTTTGAGAATACATGGAGACCTTTTATTGATTATGTAAAAAAATTAAACATAACTCTTGAAGAAGAAGGTGAATGATGTGTGTGGACCTTGTAAATTCTAAACTGGTGAACATAATATGTATACTTATGTATTGGATTGTCAAGACTAAACAGAGGAGCATTGTTGAAGATTTGATTTTGTTGGTGGTTGTTGGTGTTTTTAGTGCATTTTTTTTTTTGTAGTACTTTAGTGTTAGTGTTTGATTGTTTGTATCATGTTTGTTAAAAAAAAAGGTTCAATAAAGATATTGTGGGAAAAAAAAACCATCAGAGTCCATTTGCTTTTCATAGTCCTGAAAAGAAGGGAAGATTTAGAATTGAGTTTGTAATAATGTACTTTAAAGTTCACTGGTTAAATCCAGCATGTCCCAAAGTTTAAGGAAATTTTTATTGAGCTGTGGATCAGTGTGGTAATGAGGGGCTCCATGTCTCCATGTTTATGGGGGCAATAAAAAGTCAAACAGGAAATGCATTAGTTTAATTCCTTAGACTGGTTTTAACAAAGGAATGGGATTTCAGCTGTGGCCTGGGGAAGAAAATCAGTTCTTGACTGTCTTACTCCTGGGTGAAACAGAATGTCTTTAAGCAGAAGAATAATTATTGCTGAGCCAAAGTGAGATGATGCTACAGTCCCCCCTTTGGTATCAATGGTGACATTGATTCAGCGTTGATAGCAATCCTAGGCATCAAATCCCAATTTGGCGAGGCTTGATCCAAATGCTGAACTAAAGTTCTCATGTCGATAAGTCTTAAGCTTGTAAACAGTATCTATTCCAAAGTGTAGGTCCTTAAATTTGGTTTTCTGAAAAACTTCTAGAAATTTTCAAAAATAATTTGGGCATGACCAAATATAAACATTGTATAATTGTCTAGGATATACTAAAGTTCTGTATATGCCTGTAAAGACTTAAAAATTCTGGGTACAAATAGGGTGAACTAGAAGTATGTGGGTTTTGACATACTTGATATAAATGTTTTGGGTTTGCTGAAAAATATCTATTCAAACTTTCAAAAACAGTTTAAATGTGCATAAAATCTAAATAAAGAATAAAGTGTGGAGAGTGTGGGAAATGATGAGACCAGTTTACGAACAGACAAAATTTTATTAACACTCTCGCATCATCCATACACAGAAAAGCATGAAAGCATTCAAGCATGGTTCTCCTTTTAATCCCCACCGCTCATCTCACATCTGCGTGACATTCCACATCACACTGCATGACATCCAACATCACAATACATTCACCTTTAAACCCCCCGTCTACTGTTTACTCTCTGCTTCCTGACTGAGACGCTGTCTGACTCAACCAAGCCTCTACAACTCTACAATATGCATTTTGTGTCTGCTACACCCCCCCCCCCAGACAGAGTTTCAGTCACAACGTCTTTTGGGCTTCAGTCTCCTCCCATATCTGCTGTAATGGGGGTCTCTGTGCCGGTGGCGGGCTGCTGGACGTGTGTCTGACTGCGGGTGGGCCATGGCGAGGGGGGAAGGAAAACCGCTTTGCCCGTGTGGCTGTCCTGGTGAATCATTTGCCTGGGGAGCTCTCAGTGGGGGTCTTCCACGCCGAGGGGCCCAGGCCAGCAGCACTTGCTCGTCCGCCACTACAAAGGCGGGCTTAAGTCTGTCTATGCATATTTTCTCCCGATGCCACCCCAAGTCCAGCAAAAAATGCTTGTCCCCTGTTTCCAGCACTCTGAACGAGCCATCATAGGGTGGGCGCAATGGCGGGCGGTGGGCATCGTGTCTGACGAACACGAACTCCGCGTTCTTCAAAGTTTTTGGCACAAAAGCGCGTGGAAAACAGTGGTGGGCCGGGCAGCGTGCCTGTGTTTGCACTACGCTGCAAACGCTGAGACGGGCAGCTGTCCGGAGCGGGATTATCTGGCAAAAATTCCCCTGGCAGCCGCAGTGGCTGAGAAAAAACCAGCTCAGCCGGGGAAGCCTCCAAATCCTCTTTTGGTGCGGAATGCAACCCCAATAAAACCCAGGGCAACCGGTCAACCCAATTTGCATCTGTCAACGAATCCCTGAGTGCTGCTTTCAGTGACCTGTGAAAACGCTCGCATAACCCGTTTGCCTGTGGGTTGTACGCGGTTGTGCAGTGAATTGCAACACCCAGGCTGCGGGCCATTGCGGACCAAAGTTCGGAAACAAACTGAGGGCCCCTATCGGACGTGATGTCCGACGGGATCCCAAAACGCGCCACCCATGTTGTCAAAAAAGCACGCGCCACGTCCACGGACGTGGTTGCCGCCAGCGGGACTGCTTCTGGCCAGCGTATGGTGCGGTCCACCACTGTCAGAAGGTGCGTGCACCCCTGCGACTGCAGGAGGGGGCCCACGAAGTCCACGTGAACATGGTCGAATCTTTTAGCCGGTATACTAAACGGCTCCAAAGGAGCCTTCGTGTGTCTGTGCACTTTGGCTTGTTGGCATGCTACGCAGGCTGCCGCCCACTCTTTCACTTGTTTGCGCAGGCCTGGCCACACGAACTTCTCTCCCACCATTTTGACTGACGCGCGCACTCCTGGGTGCGCCAAAGCGTGAACTGACTCAAACACGCGGCGGTGCCACGTGACCGGGACCACCGGGCGTGGGCGTCCCGTGGAGACGTCGCAGATTGGGGGTGGGCTGCCGTCTTGCAGTACTCTGCTCTCCAGCCTTAACCCTGTTGGTCCAGACTGGAGCGCGCGCACGTCCGTATCACTAATCTGCTCTGCGGCCATGGCTGTATAATTAGATTAGATTAGATTAGATTAGATTCAACTTTATTGTCATTACACATGTATGAATACAAGGTAACGAAACACAGTTTAGCATCCAATCAGAAGTGCAAAGGACAGCAGTGCAGTATATACGGTAATTAACAGTATGTGCAATTTAAGCAAATATATGCAAATATATGCAGCAGTGCAGAAGGTTAAAAGTACTGTTATGTGCAAATAATGTGCAATAAGTTAGATGTAGTTATGTAGTTATGCAGTTATGTACAGGTGAGGATGGTAAAAGATGATTGTAAGAGAGTCAGCGGGGAACTAAGTTCAATAACGTGACAGCTGTTGGAAAGAAACTGTTCCTAAACCTGCTGGTTCTAGTCCGAAGGCTTCTGAAACGTCTTCTGGAGGGGAGAAGCTGGAACAGTCCATGAGCAGGATGGTTGGAGTCCCTAAGAATGCTGCGTGCCCGGCGCAGACATCTTTTCCTGTAGACGTCCTCTATAGCTGGAAGTGGAGTCCCTGTGATGCGTTGGGCGGTTTTCACCACCCGCTGCAGCACCTTGCGGTCAGCTACAGAGCAGCTCCCATACCAGAGTGTGATACAGTTGGTCAGGGTGCTCTCTATCACGCAGCGGTAGAAGTTGCCCAGGATGTCAGTTGACAGATGGTTCTTCTTCAATGTCCTCAAGAAGAAGAGGCGCCGATGGGCCTTCTTGATCAGGCTGGTGGTGTTAACTGACCAGGACAGGTCCTCCGAGATGTGGGTCCCCAGGAATTTGAAGCTGGGGACACGTTCAACAGCTATGCCATTGATATGGAATCTATCCCTACGCAGACCGGAGCCACAACCACGCACGAGAGGCAGTCTGCCACCACATTCAGTTTACCCGACACATGCTGAATATCGGTCGTAAACTCCGTGATTGCGGCCAGCTGTCTCTGCTGCCGGCCTGACCATGGTTCTGAAACCTTAGCCATCGCGAACGTCAGCGGCTTGTGGTCCACGAACGCGGTTAAGCTGCACCCTTCCAGCCAGAGCTGGAAGTGGCGTATGGCCAGGTGGAGAGCCAGCAACTCCCTGTCAAACGCGCTGTATTTACACTCACTGTCGCGCAAAGCCCTGCTGAAAAAAGCGAGCGGCTGCCAAGAACCGGCGACACGTTGCTCCACGATGGCCCCTATGGCCACGTCCGAGGCATCGGTAGTGAGTGCTATCCGGGCCGCCGGGTCTGGGTGCGCCAACAGTGCGGTGTTTGCCAGGGCTGCTTTCATCTCAGAGAACGCCTGCTCCTGCTCCGGAGTCCATTCGACTCCTTCCGCGGGTTTCTGTCTCTTGAGCACAGCGTACAATGGCTGCATGAGTTGAGCTGCATGGGGGAGGAAACGGTTATAAAAGTTAACCATCCCCAAAAATTCCTGCAGTGCCCTGACCGTCTGAGGCCGGGGAAAGTTCGCCACGGCGCACACTTTGTCGGGCAAGGGTATCGCTCCCTCCGGTGAGACGCGGTGCCCCAAAAAATCAATCCCCGTCACGCCAAACTGGCATTTCGCCGGGTTGATTATTAACCCGTGCTCCTCCAACCTCTGGAAAACCGTCCTGAGGTGGGTTACGTGTTCATCTTCGGACGCACTGGCTACCAGGATATCATCCAGGTAGACGAACACAAACGGGAGATCGCGCAGCACTGCGTCCATCATGCGCTGGAACGTCTCTGCCGTTCCTTTTAATCCGAATGGCATGCGCAGAAACTCGAACAAGCCGAACGGAGTTATTACCGCTGTTTTGGGTATGTCCTCCGCGTGCACTGGGACCTGGTGGTAACCGCAGACCAGGTCTATTTTAGAAAAAATGTGTGCCCCGGCAAGGTGAACGGAAAAATCCTGAATGTGGGGAATCGGGTAGCGGTCGTGTGCTGTGGTGTTATTTAACCTGTGGAAATCGCTGCACGGTCGCCACGACCCCTCAGCCTTAGGGACCATGTGTAGTGGGGATGCCCATGGGCTGTTCAATCGCCTGATGATGCCCAACCTTTCCAGGTTGGCAAACTCCTCGCGCGCTATGGCCAGTTTAGCTGCGTCCAAGCGCCGAGGTCGTGCGAAAACAGGCGGCCCAGTGGTGGTGATAAAGTGCTCCACCCCGTGTTTAGTGATGGCCGCTGAAAACATCGGGACCGTGAGTGCTGGGAACTGAGTGAGCAGTGTGTGGAACTTACCGCCTGGAGCTGTGACGTTGGCTTGTGTTACTGGCCCGGCCCCTCGAGCTGTACGGGGAGAGAGTCAAAAGACAGTGCATTAACCAGGCGCCTGTTAGCAACATCAACTAGTAAACCATGTGCACACAGAAAATCAGCTCCCAGGATCGGGAAACTCAGCACTGCTATGACAAAAGTCCACTTGTATGTACGGCCATGTAGAGATAAAGCCAGTGTTCTCTCACCAAAGGTCTTAATGTCCGAGCCGTTTTCTGCTACCAGCCCGGGGCCGCTAGGTCCTGCCAGCCGGTCGGCGTAGGTCGGCAGGATGATGCTCTTCTGGGCTCCAGTGTCCACGAGGAAACGCCTCCCTGAGCGCGAGTCCGTCACGTAGAGCATCTTGTTCTCTTCGCCGGCAGTCGCAGCTGCTACCGACTGCCGGCCCTGGCATTTTCCGAGCGCTTGAATTGGCACTGTGGCGCACATCTGCGTGCGTTCTCTCCAAAGCGGCGGTGGTAGAAGCAGAGCATGTCTCTCTGGCGCTCCTTGGCCCTCGCTGCCGCTACCGTCGGTGGCTCCTCGACTCCTCTGGTCATCTCGCTGGGCTCCAACGCCGCTGCGTTCACCGTGAGCACTCTGGTGGCGAGGATGATCCGGTCTGCCTCCTGGGCTAGCGCACGGTAGTCACACGCGGCCAGCAATGGCGAATTGGCCAGGACTGCTGTCGCCTCTGTTGGAAGGTTCCGGAGGAAAAGGTGGGCAAACAGAAAATGCCCGTCGTCCGTGCCCATTAACGCCAACATCTTCTCCATCAGCTCGACGGCTGAACCATCTCCTAACTCGGAACGCCTCAGGAGCCTCTCTGCTCTCTCACAGTCCGAGAGCGTGTAGCGCCGGGTCAGCGCAGCTTTGAGAGCCCCGTATCTGTCGTGGGCTGGGGGCTGGTCGAGCAGGCTCACTACCTGCTGAGCTGTGCGAGCGTCCAGCGCTGCAACCACATGGTAAAACTTGGTGTCGTCTGCCGTTATTCCCCGGAGGGCGCGGGTTGTGCTGCCAAAAGTCCGGTAGCTTGACTGCAACAGCGCACGCATTGCTGGGGGTTCCCATCTGGGCCGACTCCAGGGTTCTTGCCTCGTGTTCCATAATACGTCTAGGGTCACCAGTGTGGAGAGTGTGGGAAATGATGAGGCCAGTTTACGAACAGACAAAATTTTATTAACACTCTCGCATCATCCATACACAGAAAAGCATGAAAGCATTCAAGCATGGTTCTCCTTTATGTCCCCACCGCTCATCTCACATCTGCGTGACATTCCACATCACACTGCATGACATCCAACATCACAATGCATTCACCTTTAAACCCCCCGTCTACTGTTTACTCTCTGCTTCCTGACTGAGACGCTGTCTGACTCAACCAAGCCTCTACAACTCTACAATATGCATTTTGTGTCTGCTACAAAAGGATATATATTTGTATATACGCATGCATGTATCCAAAAATCTTAGTCAAAAGCAAAAAAATAGAATTCTTTCATGTTTGAGGTAGAGGTTCAGACTAATCAATACTGAGGTGACTCAAGGAGGTTCAAATTGAATTTGTTTAGTTAGACTAAACCATGGTTCCACAGATGTCCAAATCATAGGGTGTTTGAGGCTTTTGTTCAGAAAAACTGAGTGGACATAGGATGTCGTTCTCATTCTTTGGATGGCAATGAGAAGTAAATTTGGATTTACTGCAAAAAGGATATGATGAGAGAGCATATTCATTGCTAAAGCGTTAACTGAAAAGCTAATGTTTCTAGCTACTTTTGAGAGTAACATAGACATTGGCTGTGTGTGAGCATAGTCAACCTCTAACACAAACAGCAAAGAGTTCAAGACCTTGTTGAGTTTGACTGAAGCTTCGGAGCAAGCATTCAAAACCAACACAGTGTCTTGTAAGATTTTGGTAACAGTTTGTGGTTCGACAACCTGGTGTTTCGGTTTAGCGGTGTTGACCGAGTTAACAGTGGGCATGCTAAGGTTAACAAGAGGCTCTAACGATGAGGCTGTTATTGAGAATCCACCTGAGGATCGTTGACCTTTCGTCTTGACTTGGCCCAATTCTGACTGGGTAACAGTGGGTGTGATTGCTAGGCAGATGACTAAACTGATAAACAGGAGGGCCATCATCCTGGCAAACAGATAATAGTGAGTGGTTTGGGGTCTTTAATCTCTCTTATTGATCTTTCTTTAGATACCTGGTTGGCAAATGAAACTTCCTCTCAGAGGTGGAATGATTTCTTTTAGAGATTGAACTCTAAACCTTGTGCTTGTTTTTCACCTTTGATGGAGTTTTAAGGTTATTAACTCAAGCTAATGGTGTTGAATGTTTTTGCGTGTACTATTTGATAATAGTAAGTTGATTGAAGTTTATTAGATTTTACAGAGGCCTTTGAAATTAGTTTAAGGGCTAATTTGGTTTTAATATACCCTTTCCTTTTTGGAAGTTTTGATGCAGTTAACTAATTGGAGAAATTTGACTGAGTGTACCTGAGGCTAGTAGTTAGCTACAGTTATTTCTCAGACGTAGGTTTGATTTTAATCTTATTTATGGACTTACTTTGACAGTGTTGTACCCGACAAGTCCCATGGGGTTTTGGTAAAGGTTACTCTGATTTTGGTGAGCCCATTTGATAATGGGGTCTTGGATTTGGTGCTTGAGTGGCCAAAGTTTGTTGTTGACAATGTGTGGATTCATCTACTCGGGCAGGAATTTAGGAGTGATTTTCTCTTCCTGTAAAATGGTTTCAGGTGTTCGCGGTACAAATGTGGGGTGGAAGACCTTGTCCCCCCTTCGCAGTTTGTCATGTGAGAGTTTTTGATTGGTGTACGCTTTGTGTCGTTTGGCGAATTGGTCCGAATGTTTTTGAAATACAGCCTTGGGAGCTTTGTATGTCGTTTTGACGCTTTTGTGTTCTGCAGCTGAAATGTTATAGGCATTGGCAGTCATCACCCCCCTCTGGTTTCGAGGAACTCTGAGCGGTAGCGATGATGGTTCGTCGGAAGCAGGAACACGAGTGCCATTGTATAGCTGCAGAGAAGGTTGTGTCGCATGAAGTGGTTTCAATTTTGGTATGTCAAAGGGTTTAGACGCGCGAAGCGCATGTACCATTTTATCCGACTGGTGTTTGACGGTTTTATGGATCATTTGGTTGCAAGGTTGAGCGACTGTGCGCCTTGCTTTTGGAAAAGTTGGATTCATTGTCGAAAAAACTTGAGGTTTCAGAGGGTCTAGAGAGCCGGTTGGTGTGGCTCTTGTGGCCATGCAGGCCTCATGGGTAGGTGGGTTTCAAAATGTGACACCACCATTGAATCATGGGTATCAAGGGTTTCAAGGGGGCCGTTTGGGGTTTTCTGCTCGGCTGTTGAGTTTTCAAGGTCATTTGAGTGTTTGGCTTGACCTTGTATGTGAAGGTGACTTTTGATTTCTTTAGGACAGTACTGACCTTGGTCTTGGTGGTCGCTTTCACTCGGTTGCAGTTGTTCCAACAGTGCTAGTTGTGTGAGACTTGGCGTATCCAAAGTGTTCAGAACAAAGCACTATGATTCAGTTGTCCTTGTTGGGTCAAATGGGTGAGGGTGTTGCGTTTGAGCCCATAATTTGAGGTTCTTGAAATCAATTAGTGGCTCAAAACGGTTCAGTAGGTCTTTGCCAACAAGCAATGGGATGGCGTCAAGTTTGGACACATAGACCGGATGTGTCAAGGTCATGGGTCCAATGGAGATGTTTCGTAGTGATACGCCCAATAGGGTTGTTTTAGTGAGCGCATATGGTCGCACGGCTAATGAACAGGGTTCCAGTTTCAAATATTTGTTAGCGCGGTTAGCGGCTACACGTAGTTTGTCGAAAAGGGTGTGTGACATGAGAGTGACGTCAGCAGCGGTGTCTAAAACAGCATCCTGACACATCACGTCTTCAAGGGTCAGTAGAAGGTAGAATTTCCGTGCCACCCCTCTCTCGTTTAAGTCGCATAGAAATTGTGGAACCGGTGGTTCGACACAGAGTTGCGAAATGTCATTAGAGGAGTGGTCTGTGACCTGTGGTTGGGCTGCCATAACAGCACTGGACTGCACTGATTCCTTTGGTCCTTCCTTATTTGCATAAGGGATTTTCTTCTTGCGTTTCCTTCGTTTGGAACATTTGTTTTGAGTTGGCACAGCTGATATAGCTAGAATGTTAGTAGTTTTATTCTCTTTGTAGCTTTGGAATCTCTGCTAGGAGGTGTTTGACAATTTCAATATCTTCTCTACTGAATGTAGGAGTTTCTTCTTCCTTCCAAGGTTTGTGATAGGTCTCTGCTTCTGAGCTTCTGTGATGAGATGGAGACCATTTGTCGCGGTTACGCATGTCTTCGTATCGGTATCTGTCATCATGGTAGTCCGTATCGTGTTCTCGTGACCTATCCCATGGATATGGTCTACGACGGTAGTCGGGTTTTCGCAAAGTTGGTCCAAAGTGATATCCAGAGGACCTAGTTTGGTTTTGACCTTGATGAGGTTGGTTGGAAAAATGTTTCGGCTGTTTATGTACTCGCGGTGTAAGAGGAGGAGTAGAGCGAGGAGCTCCTTCCAACTCCAAGGTGTTAGATGCATCGCTAATAGCTAGCACTGTGGCAGGCTCAGCGTGCTTGTTGCGATTTTGTTGCTGTTTTTGGAACGCATAGTGTGCAAACTCTCTCAGCTGACTTATTGAGTTTGACCTTGGGTTAGCTGTAACTCCAAGGTGATGACTCACAGTGGGATGGAGGTTTTGGATGAAGAGGGTCTTGAAATTGTGGTCTTCTTCCATCCCTGGTGTATTTTGAGATCCAAAATATGCAAGTAGGAGTCTCTGATAGTAGGCTTGTGTCAGCTCTGAGCGTCCTTGCTTCACGGCTAGGGCTGCGGTTAGCCCTGCCTGTAGGCAGTCGTCGGAGAACTCCTTTTCGATGGCTTCGCGGAGCAGCATGTAGTCTGCTTTGATGTTTGTCGGCTGTCTGTCTATGAATTTTGATACTGACCTGTTAGATGTTAGTTTGATCAGATAGATGCGATCGTCAATCGTAGCATCAGGATACTTACGCAGGTAGTAATCAATGTCCTGTAAATAGACTTTGGCATCAGGTGAACCCGTAGGTCCTGGATCAAATTTGGTGATATTTCGTGCGATCTTGTCAAGGTCGCGGTCTGAAGGGGCACACGCACACTGTCCACGCGGTCGTCCGTATTCAAAACGGGAATCGGGTGAGGGAGCGCGGTGGATGTCCCGGTGTTCATGTCTTTCCTTTAGGAGCAGTTGACATTCCTTGTAGTCCTTCTTCACATTTTCAAATTGACCTTCAACTCTTCTGAGTTCCTTCTTTGTGTCTTGAAGGGCATTTTCAAGTTCATTGTTGTCTTGGTGAAGCACGTCATTATCATGCATCAACCGTTTATTTTCTGACTCTGCACGGTCCAAATCTTGTACCGCTTCATCAAGTTGATCTTGAGTTTTGTCATTCTCCTCTTGAGATTGTTCCAAATTTTCTTTCAGTGTTTCATTCTCTTCTTGGAGAGATAGGATCATTGTTTGTTGATTTGCTAGTTCGTTCTCGGCTACCTTTAATTTCGCGACTAATGCTAGCGCAAACTTATCTAACACACTGGTGAGGTCCTTGCCTTCCAGTGGTTTTTTCAGTGTGTTCATTCAAGAGTTCTTCAGTGAGTTGCTTCAAATCTTCGGGCTGTGTTTTCTTGACCCGTGTTGTGAAGCTAAAAATTAAATCAGAAATCCATGAAGGTCATTCAGTTTGGTAAATTGGTCGGTTGTCTGTTGACTTGTCATGTTTTACCATTGTTGTTATTTAGCTTTTAAAAATAATTCAACTTGTTGATTATTCTTAAATTTGTTCGACAAGGTTTAACCTTGAGTGATTTTATTTTACAACCGTGATAGCTGAAAGTTCCTTTAGAATTTGTTTCAACTTGTAGGCTTGCAAGATGGGAAATAGAATTTTGAAGTTATTTAGAAATGTAGAGATATTTCAGTTCATTTGTTTGTTGAAACTGTATGTTGATAAATAAAGTTGAATTGAAATTGAGTTGAATTTGTGTTTCACAAAACAAAACAAAGATTTAAATTGTGTGGATTGACTTCTTTCCTTTGACTTTCAAAGTCTAGTATTGGAATTTTTCATCAATAACTAGCTTTGGGATTTTGCAGAATGTCACTTTGAAAGTGAGGATTTTATTTACAAAAAGAAATATAAAAACAAAAGAGGCCAAATGATTTAAAGGTTTAAGATTATAAGTTTCCACTTTCTTTTAAAGTTAAGGCTTTCCTTTGGTTTTATTTGTTAAAGCCTATTTTCATTTGAAACATTAAATATTTAAATATTTACAAATTAGAAACAAGTGAATTGTTTGAATATTTGGTATCCAAGGATTTCTTAGGATTGAAGCCAGTAGTGATCTGTTTTGATTGTTATCTATAAATTTATTATTTACAGAATAATCAATGTTTGCACTTCTTTGACCTTTCTCTTAAATCCTGGGGAAATTTTAAAATTATGCAGGTTGGTTAAATGTTTTTCTTTTCCTGTGGAGAAAACATGAACCAAGAAATGACACAATGACTTTAAATAACACCTAGAGCTTCTCTTAAGTGTTGATTGCTTAATGTGGTTTCCTAAATTTGAGAAAGAGGAAAAAATTTATAAATATTTAGTGAGTCTGTAAATTTGTTAAAATGCACAGATTTAATCCTACTTTAATGTTACTCTTGAGTAAACATCAGCATTAGAATCCTTAAGCTAAAACTGGGTTTCTGTGGGAAAGGAATCACACCATATCACATTTAAAAAAACAGCAAAATAGACACGAATACAGCTTCAAAGTTTGCACTTTTTCTTAAAAGTGTGTAAATATGTTTGCTTCTAACTTAAAAGATTACAATATGTAGTTACATAAGTGATTAACTTCTTGCACTCCGATGTACCGCGGGCGGTCACGTCTCTGCGTCCTAGGGCGCACGAGGGCGCCCTAGGACGCACACTGTGCGTCCTAGTGCGCACTGAAAAAAAAAGCTGCATTTCCGTTCTTCCACTACAGACACAGCCGCGAACAGAAAGCCAAAGGAGTGCTTTGATTGGTTTAGATGTGATTGACCTCTCATTTGACTAATAAGAGCCTTGAATTGGGTTTCTGAAACCTTGAAGAACCAATGACTGAAAACCTAGCATGAAGGACCCGCCTACCAATGGCTGCGAATACAGCGAGCCAATTGAAGCACAGAAGTTCGAAAGCGTGCATCCCTTGCGTAAAATCTGTTTTGTGTAAGCAGCTGGGTGACACACACGCGTTCGCCAATCTTTTTTTCTTACTGTCATAGCTCTGGCTCTCACGAGCCAGAAAGGAGATACGAGGGCGACCAGTGAATTAGCGTAATTTATTAACACAAAACACACACTACACTAAATAACGGACAGCAAAGTAAAGAGCCACGTGGGGCTAAAACACACACAGAACTAAGGGTAACATACCACCCAGGGAGAAAGGCTAGAGAGGCGGCGAGGGAGAAACACACGCCGAGTCGCAACACTTACTCTGGGTGAAGCGCCGAGGTAACGGCGAACTGAAGCTAGTCGTAGGAGCTAACAGTCGTGGGAAACACAAGGAACGTCTTCCCATAGCGAGGTCGCAGCGACGAGTAACTCTCGGCTGCTCGCTTAAATGGGGGAGATGATTAGGAATAGGAGACAGCTGTCCCAGCGCAGCTGAACTAGACAGCTGGCAATCAGCTGGGCGCTGTCAAAGAGCGGGCCATGGAAGACCCGGTACGGACTATCCCGGAGCAGGAGCGACACTGGACAACCTGAACGCAGAGAAAAGATAGCGTTCAGGTCGTGACAGTACTCCTCCCCCAAGCCGCGCCTCCTGGAGCGGCCTAATCCCCCCCCCCCCCCCAGGGAAGACCAGGGAGGGCGGCGGGGGCCAGATCTGGGAGGAAGGGAGGGGCCAGAAAAAGGAGGCAGGGAAGAAAAAAAAAACAAAAAAAAACCTAGATACAGTATAGGGTCAGATACCATAATAATCTTAAACCCCAAAAAAAAACCATCACCCCCTCCCCTGCAGAGGCCAGACGGTCTGTGCAGGTGACCACAGGAGGTGGGGAGAAACGACAAGAACCAAAATGCAGAAACATAGCGACATAGTCATGGAAAAAGTTCACAATAACTTAGGGTGAGGACAATAAAAAAAAAACTCATGTCCCGAAGGCCAAAAACTACAAAACTCTGAACATATGGTTTAAATAGACTTACACATGTAACCCCGGCCAGAACAGAATAATATACAAAGGAGGCAGTCCGGGCATAAGACCTAAAAATAGAGCCTGGAACAGCAAATTGGCATAAAAATACAAAGGGAACAACTCCTCAAACACGTATTAGCACAAAAAGTGTCACTAAACAGTCTGGAGGAGGATATAAATACAGAAAAACAAGACTACTCGGAATGAGGCCAGGCAATGTGAAGCAAATGCTACTTAAAAAATTAGAATAGGGATCCATACAGGGATCGTAAAACACAGAAAATTGTCTAAAGAAAAATTCTCGATAGAAATGACATCCCAATAAGGACTCTAACACAGAAAGTTCCCTGATGTCCTGAATGAAATTAAATAATGAGGGCATACAAAACACAAGGCTATGAACAGTTAGTTAATCTGTCAGGAAAGACAGCAGGTGGAGTGAGGCAGGCGATGACAGCTTGTCCGGCGGGCGGCCTGAACTCCACCAGGCCAGGAACCACAACACCAGTTCGGGTGGCCTACCCGAGTCCCAGGCTAGGAGACACAGTTTCTCCGGAGGCCGACCCAGACCACCGAACCAGCCAGATGGCTTCCCGGGCGGTCGTCCCGTGACCTCAGACCACGGAGAGCTGAGGGAGAAGTCTTGGTGCAGCTTCCTCTCTGAGGGAAAAGGCAGGAGGAAACTGACCCAGGTGAGAAAAACCCCCACAGTAGTAGGGGGAGAAGAGATGGAGGCCAGGGGCAAAGTTAGCCTGCCATCTAATGGCAACAAGGGTAGGGGGAAACTGGCCCGGGTGAGAGGAACCCCAACAGCGGCAGGAGGAGAAATGATGGAGGCAAGGGACGAAGTCAGCCTGACGTCAGGCGAACACAATCCTCCAGCTCCCACACTAACTGTTACCCGGGCCGGCGCAGCACCCCCGGTGGACCCCGATCGGGCCGGCGCAGCACCCCCGGTGGACCCCGATCGGGCCGGCGCAGCACCCCCGGTGGACTCCAGCTGGACCGAGACAGCACCCCCGGTGGACTCCAGCTGGACCGAGACAGCACTCCCGGTGGACTCCAGCTGGACCGAGACAGCACTCCCGGTGGACTCCAGCTGGACCGAGACAGCACTCCCGGTGGCCCTGGGGAGAGGCTCAGAGGGACAAAAGGAACCGGGATCAGGATCACCGGCAGCGGCAGAGCCCGGCGGAACAGGCTCGAGCGCAGCAGACGGCTGCACCCGGCCCGCCCCCCCGAGAGACAGGCAATAATGCTCCAGAGTAGAGAAGAGAAAAACAAAATAGAGCACTTGCCTGATCTCGGGTTCTACCGCCATCCAGGACTTCGATGCTCCGGGCTCAGCGTGCAGGACTCCGTCCTCTGGCTCCAACTCGACTGTGAATGGCTCCGCAGCCGGCATGATGGTTTCCACAGTCAAACGACCTCCAAACGCCGAAGACCGCGTCGACAGCCCACCTGGCGTGGAGGCAGGAGATCTGGGCTCTGCTGGGCCGAACCATTCCTCCGTGGAGACCCGGGGACGCTTAACCGTCGGCGCTGGCTCCAACAGGCAGCTCGACCTTCTCCTCTGCCCATAACGTGGCTGCGGGGCTGGGGCAAAACCCTCCAGGGCCGCAGGCCGCCTCCTCCTCGCGCAGCGGTGTACACCTGGCACCGGGGCACACTCAAGGGGAAGAGACACAGAGGACGCAGGTTCATATTCAGTTTTTGCAGCGGGAGGAGAGAGTTCAGGGGACTGTGAACCCTGAACTCCTCCCCCAGGAATCAAACAAGGCAATTCACTCATAATGGGAGGAGAATGAAAGGACACTTGCCTGATTCCCGGAGGGCCGGTGGAACCCGCTACAAGGGACTTGAGTCTGTCTTCTCCCAACCGGATAGAAGTGGGGAACCCCCCGGACAGATGAGGCGGTGCTACCCGCACCGGATCGGGACCTGGAACACCTGGAGATGAATTTGCGCTTCTCCCAGCGGCCGGAGTGAATGACGAAGAGGGGGGTGAAACAGCTGAGGAGAGCTGGGGGCCCAAAGCTGACGGGACAGCGGGGAGAGCGGGCCCAGGAGCGGGAGCAGCTGATTCACTTCTTCGGCGAGACACGGGAGCAACAGCAGGCTGGGAGGCGGAATTCGTGTGGTTTCCTGGAGCGGGATCCGGACGGGACTCTCGCTGAGATGAGTGGGGAATTTGGGAGCGACGTCTTCTGAACGTGAGGTCGGGAAAACGCCACTCCTGTGCGATGAGCGAAGCCAACAGGTCAGCGTATTCCGGATAATCGTTCAGCTCCGGGTTCTTCTCGACCAGCCTGACCGCCGCAATCACGTTCTTCATGGCTACGGGGGGAACGGCGGCGGAAGAAGCGGCTGCCACTCGATCCGCAATGCGCATCGCTGTCACTCTCATCTTCTCCGGGGGAAACCCGGTTGACGTCACTCTATCCTGGGGATCACCCCTGGGTGAGGCGAACTCCTGGACTGGATCGGCGGCAGGAGCGGGATTCCGAAGCGAGGAGCGATGGCGTCCTGTCCTCGGCTTCCTGCCGGAGTTCTCCTCCAGCCTACGGAGCCTCTCCCAGGCCACAGAGATGTCTGCCCTCCTCGCCTTAACCTCGGGGAGAAGGAAGTAGCGAGAAAAGCAGTTAAGCATACCCTCGGCGAGCTCCAGGCGCCAGCGTATCTCGCTGGGGGCATCGTAGAGGTCCGTGGTGAACAACGTTCCGTCCACAAGGTCCAGAGCCTCCGAGAGATCGCGGCCTGGGTGCCGCATGAGTCTCTTGGAGGGAGACATGATACTGGCTCGCCCGCACCCAGAGGAAGGGAAAAAAAGGCGTCGAGTCCTTACAGCCAACTCACGGTCGCGGCCGTCTCACTATGGCTGCGACCTACTGTCATAGCTCTGGCTCTCACGAGCCAGAAAGGAGATACGAGGGCGACCAGTGAATTAGCGTAATTTATTAACACAAAACACACACTACACTAAATAACGGACAGCAAAGTAAAGAGCCACGTGGGGCTAAAACACACACAGAACTAAGGGTAACATACCACCCAGGGAGAAAGGCTAGAGAGGCGGCGAGGGAGAAACACACGCCGAGTCGCAACACTTACTCTGGGTGAAGCGCCGAGGTAACGGCGAACTGAAGCTAGTCGTAGGAGCTAACAGTCGTGGGAAACACAAGGAACGTCTTCCCATAGCGAGGTCGCAGCGACGAGTAACTCTCGGCTGCTCGCTTAAATGGGGGAGATGATTAGGAATAGGAGACAGCTGTCCCAGCGCAGCTGAACTAGACAGCTGGCAATCAGCTGGGCGCTGTCAAAGAGCGGGCCATGGAAGACCCGGTACGGACTATCCCGGAGCAGGAGCGACACTGGACAACCTGAACGCAGAGAAAAGATAGCGTTCAGGTCGTGACACTTACTACTGTTCTTATTTGTTTTGAAAAATCGTTCGCCAAAACCGCAATCATGGAATTATGGTTTGACTGGGTCGCGTGACCAGAACCACGAGTCCGTAACAAGCGGACCAGCGTCATGTTCGTCTGATGATGAGGAAGAGAAGTTCACCAGCGACACTGCTGTTGTGGACAGGTAAGTGTTATAAACTAAATTATTCTTTATCCCTGAAAATTGTAATCAAAATTACTTTTGACCGATCGGTAAATTACAACTGTGCGTCATCGCAACATGACGGACCGTCACGGCGCACGGACCGTGAAGGGCCCCCCCCCCCGCTACTCTTCTGTAGCGGATCGCAGATATTATTGCAGATATTTTAGTACAACTGTGCGTAGTACACCGCGGCGCATGGCCGCGGTCCGTCATGTGTCGATGGACGATGTCCGTCCTCTGTAGCGGGGGGGGGGGGGAAGAGTTATCTTCTACATTACAGATATTTTAGTATAATTTTTATTGCACTGTAGGTTATTTTTTCTTGTAAAAAAAAAAGCCACACATTTTTTACTTGGCATGCTTCTTTGTGTGTGGGGGGCTTGTTTGTTCATTCATGAATGAATAAACAACCCCCCCTCCCACACACACACACACACACAGCCCTTCACCTTTCATTAGAGCCCAAGATGAAGCTTCTATATTGAATCATTCAAAAGTTACAGACGTTTTTCCAAACTGTGCCATTTGGCACAATTTGGCACAGTTCAAAAACGCCTGGGAACAACCTAAGAAAAAAGCTGTGTAATATATTCATTTTTTGTGGTATTGTTACAAAATTTTGACCTCAGCTGGATAACACTTGGTTCTACATTTCTGTTGCATTTTCCAGCCCGGATCTGACAGCTGTGTGTTATTTGCAAGCATTTGTATCCTAAAAAATACCCAGGCGAAATTTATTTTCTTCAAGTTCAGTATGTTTAGATGACTGTTAGTCAGTGGCAGGAGCACTTAGAGAGATTATGACTGTTTTGCCAAAAAAATTCAAAGTGTTTTCTTTTAAATGAGACCAACCCCATGAAGATGCTGCAAAGGGTTGAAGAACAGCTTTTGATTTACTTTGGGTACGTTATTTTTTGGCGTTTTTAGGGAAATTGACCAGAGTGCAAGGGGTTAAATACAATAGGAGTGTTTATGTATGTTCCTGCTATAGGTATCTATGCAGTGAGTGGGGTGTCACCACTGAGAAAAACTTTCAGAAGCCAACAGGTTCTTTTCCCTTTTGTTCTTGGCATAAAAGTTTGGATTAGTGTTAAATTTAGTTTATTCCGAATAATATGAATTGCTTTGAAGTTACTTTGAAGACTTAATTTGGTTGTAAATCGTCTTTAAAGATTAGAAGTTTAAATAAAAATTGCAGTCCCTATGTTTCACCACAAGAAGGAGGCAGTTTTCGTCTGCAATTCCGGAAGAGGAAACCCAATGACGTCACTCGGGGAGTCGAGGATTTCAACTCAAAATGGTGGCTACAGGGAACTTGTCTTAAGTGGACTCAAGATGGCGTCACTTGGCCGATCTACACATGCGCAGTTTTCGTGCACAGCTTGACGGTCGCACACGCGACTGTGAGCGTACAAGTGCCACGTGAATGCAGCGCAAGTCTCAGTCCATAAAACCACTCCTTGCTTTCCAAAGGCGGGAAAGCTTCGGTCTCCTTAAAAAAAACTTTATTCAACTAGTTTACACAATGGTTAATTCAACTAAATCCCCCAAGGGTTTGCTTCGCCTGCGGGGTTTTGAGCACGAACAGGATTGCTTCGCTGTTCAGTCCTAGGCCTATTTTAATTATTCAGCGTGTAATCACGCGTCTTAAGCATGCATTAAACAACAAGTAACTGAACAAGGTGGAGTGGAGGTCTCTTCACCCCCACCTCTCTTGGTCAGCTCTCACACACACACACACACACACACACACACACACACACACCAGTAATCAGGGAGCGGGTGAATTCACCCCCTCCCCCTCGTGACACAGAGACAAAGACAATGGCTGCGGGCAGCTCAGCTCTGCACAGACATTTCACCGTTTTTATAAGTTATAAGTCGACCAAAATCACACACAGCTTAAGTATTAATTTCTTTCATTCTGAGTGAGTCCCAAGTTCAGCCAGGCCTCACATGGGGCACAATAGAATATGTAGAAAAATATGAAATTAATAATTATGACCAGGTATAAAATTATTTAATTTATATTGATGTATTGGAATCTAAGATCAAATCTCGTTTCATATACACCAGAAAAGTTAATAACACTCGTGGGGCACCAGCTTCTATCTCTAAGAAGCAATTTAATCTTTAATTTCACTTTATACCTGTTTAATCACTCAAATTAATTAATAACTAGTCTCAAAAATTTTTCGTGAATTCGATACCTGGGCTTGAAACAGACTCAGAATGAAATAAATTCTCAACAACTTCTCTCATTTTCACATATTTATTAAACAAAATGGTTAACAGATATTGCAGTAATTTCATATAGATTAACAATGTCAGTATTTTTGGAACCAGGGTTAAACTGAGAAATGAATTTCTATCAGTTTGAGTTAACAGATTATGGAAACAATGCAAATTTATGGAGAAAGTTTACTAATTATATGAAAAGTTCTGGATTAATCTTAAGAAAATAAAAACGGAATTTTAATGAAAAGAGTTATGTTAAGGGATTCTTAATTTGCATCTGATTAGATATCAATTATTTCCGAACCTCAGAAGTTTAATTCAGCAGACGAATTAAAATTTGCAGCTCACGTGATTCTTCTTGGTGATGATTCCCCGTTGATCTGGTCAACGTTCTTTCATCGTCCTCATGAAGTTTTGATGTGTTGTTCAGGGGCAAAACCCAGAATATTTGTCCAGCAAATATTCTCTTGACAATGGGTGAGATGGACAGACGGATGGATGTATGAGATCGTATGTTTGATCCCAATGGTTGAAGTTCAGCAGAAGCACGCTGATTCCTCAGCTGCGCGTGATGTGGGAGCTGCATTTTCTCAGAGGCCTTCGATAATAATTAATTAAAGATATCTAATCCTATCTCGAATTAAAGAGTTTCGGACTTTAGATAAAAATAATAGATTCTGGTGTGTGATTGGTCAAGAAAAATATTATAAAAATAAAGTCAAGATTAAAGCTTACATTAAAATTAAAAACAAATGGTGATTTTACAGAAAGTTTAACAAAGAAAAAGTGATAAATAAAAATTGGGAGTTTAACTCCGATTAGGAATTGAGCTTGAAGAAATAGGAATTCCTAGGCATTTAAGAGAAAAAGAAAAAAACATTAAAATACGAAGTTACATAAATTACGAGTTATCTGCTCTGTGCTCAGAAAAGCAACACGTGGGAGAAGTCTTTGTTCGGACCGTCCATGTTTTTTCCCAAAGTTCTTTCTTGCTGTGTGTGGACAATGGACGGAGACGTGTCGAAGAGATAGGAAGAGCCAAAAAGAGCGGAGCAAAAGTGTAGGTAGCAGGGGTCTTCCTCCTTTTATAAGTTCCGTTGAGCTTTCGCAGGCTTCTGGGTTGACAGCGACCTCAGCCAATAAGCCTTCTTCGTGGGCGGGCTCGATGAACTTTAGTCCAGTGACAGGTTTTGTCTGCGAGGGGCCAATGGGATGGCGAAGCTGAAACTCAGTGAATGCTGGGTGACATTTGATACCGGTCCACATGGACACACAATTTCAATACACTGGAATATTCCTCTACACACTTATGTATAACTAAGCTAACCTTAGTGATTAGTGTAACTTATAAGCAGTGCTTCTAAATCAACATGCAGGAATAAACATTCATTTAAACAATTTTAACATGCATATATATAAAATCACAGATTAATGCATTTCACACATATTATTGATTTTCCACATTAAAAACATCAGAGTCCATTTGCTTTTCATAGTCCTGAAAAGAAGGGAAGATTTAGAATTGAGTTTGTAATAATGTACTTTAAAGTTCACTGGTTAAATCCAGCATGTCCCAAAGTTTAAGGAAATTTTATTGAGCTGTGGATCAGTGTGGCAATGAGGGGCTCCATGTCTCCATGTTTATGGGGGCAATAAAAAGTCAAAACAGGAAATGCATTAGTTGAATTCCTTAGACTGGTTTTAACAAAGGAATGGGATTTCAGCTGTGGCCTGGGGAAGAAAATCAGTTCTTGACTGTCTTACTCCTGGGTGAAACAGAATGTCTTTAAGCAAAAGAATAATTATTGCTGAGCCAAAGTGAGATGATGCTACACTATTTAAATTGTCATTTTCTCTTGCCCATTGTCGGAACATTTCAATATTTTCCCTCTGGTACCTTCATCACAGTTGGAATATTTAGCTTGCGAATAAATAATTTGTGCACTTAAAGTCCTACCTGCCTGAAGGAGTCACCTATCCCGTCTGCTGGAGGTTCTTTTCTGACAGATTGTCCCAACCAAAAGTAGACTCTGCAGGTATGGACTACACTGCGTTTGGTTTGGATGACGTTGAGTGTTGGGTGGCTCAGCTAGTCGAGAGGCTGATCTCTGATGCCCGGTCATGCCACACTCTGGAGCGAGCCATGAGGTTCCTGAACGGTGCAGCTGGAGTGATTGAGGATTACCCCAGTTTGTGGGACTACCTCAGTCTGACTGGACGGTTCACCTCATTGTGTGAATCACTAAATTCGCTCCATGGATTGGTGAAAAGCCCGGAGCCTGTGCTGACAAGACAGCGTTCCCTGGCCTCGACACCATCCCCTCCTCCTTGCTTTCCAGCTCCGACGGCAGCCTCACCAGCCTCGCAGCCCGTTTTTCCCGACCTGTCATCTGCTGCCGCTCCCTTCATCCCGGTGGAGGACAACAGGACCTTCAGGGCGCGCGACGGTCTGGGTTGGAAAGGAGGCACTGGGAGACGCCACTCCTCCAGGCGTTCCACCGCTGCTACTCCAGTTGAGCCTCCAGCTTTTCCTCCTCCTCATCTCTCTTCTGCCTCTGCTTCAGCCCCATATAGTTTTTCCAGCCCCAGAGGGCCCTCCTACGCCAGTTTCTATGGCAGTTGCAGTGCTGGCTCTCACAGTTGCTGTGCTGGTGCCCTCGCCCAGAGCTTCACTTCAGACTGCCTCATCTGCTGTTCCGCCAGCATCTCCAGAGGCCGTCACATCAGCTCCTCCGGGGTTTTCCAAAGTCGTCACACTACCAGCAGCTTCACCTGAGACCGACAACCCAGCAGCAGTGAACCAGGAGTTAAGGCAAGTGCTTTTCCCTTTATTTTCAACATCTATTTTTGAAAAGACTTGCCTCGTATCTGGTGGGGGGTCCCAAGTGCAGTTCCCATTTGCCTCTGGGTCCTCTGTGCCAGTCTCTGCCACTGACAACTGTGGTGACCCATCCTGTGTTTCTTCTTTCCCGTTCGAGGGGATGGAGGAGGATGCTTTCTCTTCAGCTGTCTCTGTGATGCACATCCCAGCTCCAGTACCAGTTCCTCGTCGCTCCTCAGCTTCAGTACCTGCTCCACAGCACCTCCCAGCTACAGTACCTGCTCCACAGCACCCCCCGGCTCCAGTACCGGCTCCTCATCGCTCCTCAGCTCCAGTACCTGCTCCACGCTGCCTCCTGGCTCCAGTACCTGCTCCACGGCACCCCCTGGCTCCAGTGCCAGCTTCTTGTTGCTCCCCAGCTCCAGTACCAACTCCACTGGCCATCTCTTCTGCAGTACATCCTGAGGTCATTACCCTGGCAGCAGGAGACAAGGAGTTAAGGCAAGTGTCTTTTCATTTAT
This sequence comes from Pholidichthys leucotaenia, assembly GCA_020510985.1. NCBI lineage: Eukaryota > Metazoa > Chordata > Actinopteri > Cichliformes > Pholidichthyidae > Pholidichthys > Pholidichthys leucotaenia. The sequence goes on along the minus strand of CM035846.1, from coordinate 269,990,857 downwards.
GTTCTACCATTATTTTTGAAAAGACTTGCTTCTGGTGGAGGGACCCAAGCACACTCCCCACCAGTCTCTGCTGCTTATGACTGTGGTGTCGCCTCACTGACCTCTTCTTTTCCTCCATCATCCGAGGTGGCCATGTCGAGGATGGAGCCGCAGGAGGACCACACTCCATCATCACCGTCATCAGGGCAATCTGCTCCGCCCATCATCCAGGGGGTTGAGCCATCTGCTTCACCCTTCATCCAAGAGGTCAGAAGACCTCCACTCATTATCCAAGGGGTCAGGAGACCTCCATCCGTTGTCCAAGGGACAGAGCATTCCATTCCACCCTGGCCATCAGAGCGGTCTGCTCCGCCTTCGCCACCTGGGGTTGCTGCTTCTCAGCTGCTATTGGCCCCTGTGCCAAAGGCCCCTCAAGTACTTTCTTCAAAGCAAAAAGCTCCCATGTTGTTTTCTTCATCTTCAGAGCAGGAAGCTCCTGTGTTGTTATCTTCATCGTCAGAGCAGGAAGCTCCTGTGTTGTTATCCTCATCTTCGGAGCAGAAGACTCCCATGTTGTTATCTTCAGAGCAAAGAGCTCCCATATTGTTGTTTTCCGAGCAAAAGGCTCCTATGTTGTTGTGTTCAGAGCAAACAGCTCCTACGTGGTTATTTTCAGAGCAAACAGTTCCTTTGTGGTCTCCAGGTCAAAAGGCTCCTTTGTGGTCTCCAGAGCAAAGAGCCCCAATGTCATCTCCTGAGTTTAAAATGCCCATGCTATTTTCTTTTGAGCGAGAGGTACCTATGTTATCTCCTGAGTTTAAAACTTCTATGTTATCTCTAGCACAAGGACATCTCATGTCATTCTCTCCTCAGATTCAAGTTCCTGTATTGTCATTACCTCCTGAGATTAAAGTGCCCATTTGGTCACCTCTTGACTTTACAGTTCCTATGTTTTCACCTTCTGAGTTTATAGTTCCTATGTTGCTATCTCCAGAGTGTAAAGTTTCCACGTTTCCATACCTGCCAACTTTTCAAACCTGAAAAGCCTAGTAGCTAGCCGGGGTCCAGGGGCCGATGCTAATGCTAATAATGCTAATGCTAATGCTAATAATAATAATGCTAATATTTGCCAAACAAATATTAGCATTAAATCTAGTTAAATGTAGCTAACAACCTCATATTTCTTCAACTTTCAAACCTGAAAAGCCTAGTAGCTAGCCAGGTTCCAGGGGCCGCAGGCCCCGGTAGGTCCAGGACAAAGTCTTGGTGGGGGGTTCAGGGGGGCGAAGCCCCCCGACGCCAAACAAATATTAGCATTAAATCAAGTTAGAATGTAGCTAACAACCTCATATTTCTTCAACTTTCAAACCTGAAAAGCCTAGTAGCTAGCCGGGGTCCAGGGGCCGCAGTGTCAAACAAATATTAGCATTTGACATAGAAGTCACATATTAATTATATTAAAGGTAAAATATCTAAATCAATTGCAATACTACACAGAGCGAAATATTTGCTGAATCAACAACCCACATTATATACTTTGTATCATTCATTAATACTCCCATACATGACATATTGTACTGAAGTATGGGGAAATACATATAAAACAAACATATATCTAGTCTTTATGCTTCAGAAGAGAGCTATTAGAATAATAAACAAAGCTGCTTACAGGGAACCAACAAACCCACTTTTTCTTAAATTAAAAGCTCTCAAGTTGAAAGATCTGGTTGACTTTAAAACTGCAGTAATAATGTTTAAAGCTAAGAATCTATCACTGCCCGCAAATATCCAAAAGCTGTTCCAAATAAGGGAGAAACAATATCATTTCAGAGGAACATGTATATTTCAAAAACCTTCAGTGAGAACTACCACCAAGCAACACTGTGTTTCAGTACAAGGAGTCAGATTATGGAACGATTTTGGACCTGAATTAAAATCATGTACAACGCTTGGACAATTTAAACAAAAACTAAAGGAAGAAATACTCCAAACATATATACAAGATGACATGTAAAATCACATAAGGATTGTCATATCCAGTCTGTGTTGTGTTGTTACTTATTTTTTTTTGGTCACATTTTGTCTTAGCTTTGTTCTGAATTGTAATCGCTCTTGTTTTGTTTTTCTTTTGAATTCTTGGATGGAATATGGGTGGGCAATATAAGCTGCGGCTTCAGCCATCACCCATTTCAGATGACTTATGTTGAACTGTATAATCAGAGGAGTTATTGTTTAATTTGACCTTGTTGGAATTTTTTGCCTTTGTTATATTATTCTGTTTCTTTTTAATCTTTACTTTTAATCTATCTGAAATAAAGATTCATTCGTTCATTAAATTTCTTAACACTGCATAGAACTTTGAATAGGCCAGATGTGATGTATTATGAATACTAGAAAAGCACTCGGAGAGCGCAGACCTCCACCAAGCGCCACAGTTCCCCCCATACAGTGTTTAACATCATAAATAAAATATCGAAAATGGCCCTATCTCGCAATGTTAAATAAAAAAAAAGAATCCTTTAAAATTCCTGGATCCAGATGGTGATCCGGATCACCACCAAAATCTAATCATCTGTAGGATACCCCATTTCTGATAATCTGTGAAAATTTCATGAAAATCCGTCCATAACTTTTTGAGTTATCTTGCTAACAAACAAACAGACAAACCAACGCTGATGATCACATAACCTCCTTTGTGGAGGTAACTAGAAGACTAGAAATATCAGCAGGGTACACTAGCACTGTTTAACAGACACGTGCGTAAAAGACGGCAAAATCACTCTGATATTTTATGTGTTTACATGATACACCAAGCATGACAAGGCTTGCAATTACACAGCACATGTTCTTCAGAATCTTAGGCATTATATAAAATGTATTCTCCCTTTAGAGGTTTCTCTTTTGTTTTGTCTCTTTAGATGTTTATGTTGAATTGTATAATCCATGGTCCATTTGCCAGGGTTGAAGTGCAGTCGTGCGAACGTCTGCAGCAGTTTACAGCGTGTTTACATCTCGCCATGGACGCACGCCTCTCCGGGATTTCACGCGAGAATAGAAACCTCAATAGCGATAGCGTTAGCTTAGCAAATGCTTCAGGTAAAGCATAGCAGCGAACCACGAAAAGAAACGTTACTATGTTCTAAATTTAGATATGATTCCTAGCGATCTCGTGTTTGGAATTGCTTTCGTGTTTTTTTTACGATTTAAAATTTTTGACTGAATTTTTAGTGAAAAACCGTAATTTTGATTAATAAAGCCGTAACCCGGAACGGGGTCTTGAAAACCGGAACCATTACGGCAAAACCGGAGTGGTTGGCAGGTATGCGTTTCCATTATCTCTTGAGTTCAAAGTGTCCATATTATCCCCTCCTGAGAGTACAGGTTCCATGTTACCCCCCGAGGTTAAAAGTTCCTTGTTGACACGTCCTCCTGAGTTTAAGGATTCCATGTTGTCATCCTCTGAGTGTAAAGGTTCTATGTCATCATCTCCTGAAAGCAAGATTTCTATGTTGTCTTCCCCTGAGTTTAAGGGTTCTTTGCTGTTTTCTCAAGAGGTTAAAGTTTCAGAGGGTAAAATTTTCATGTCATTATTTCGAGTTTAAAGCCTCTGTGTTATCCTCTGTGCAAAAGCCTCCTGAGCTTTACGCCCCTATGGTACCATGTTCTTCCGTCAGGTGGCCTATGGACTGTAGCAGGCCGCTCAGTGTACTCTGTTTCCCCACCTGGTGGGCCATGAACATTGGTAGGCCACCAGATGTGTCATGCTTCTCCTGCTGGTGGCCATGGGACCATGGCCAACCACCTGATGGACATTTGTTTTCTTCTTTGGGTTTATTATGTGAAGATTTCTGTTTTTTGTTCTGTATTGACTCTTTCCCTTCAGTCCTTTGTGCCCCTCCACCCGCCCAATATCAGATTTGCTTGTTTTTCTTTTTGGGGCATCTGGAATCCGCCCTTGGGGGGGGAGGGGGAGCACTGTCGTATCTGAACATGGTTTCCTACCATGTCCACGCTTTCTGTTGTTTTTGATCTGTTTGTATCTTTATTCTGTTATCATTAGTTTGTTGGTTTACCCTTTAGTTTCTTGTTTCAGCCCCGTTTTCAAGTCTACCTTATTATTTTCCATACCTCTAGCCATGCATGTATGTTTTCAGTTACCCTTGATTAGTCTCAGCTGTCATGTGTTAAACTAATTCTTTGCTCCCTATTTAAGTTATCATTTTCTGTTGCCCATTGTTGGGACATTTCAGTATTCTCCCTCGAGTATCTTCATCACAGTTGGAATATTTAGCTTATGAATAAATAATTTTTGCACTTAAAGTCCTACCTGCCTGAAGAAGTCATCTATCCCGTCTGTGTGGTGGTGTGTGACTTTGGTTTATAAATACATGAAGTACAATACACAATAAAGTAAACCCTATATTGCTATCTGGCATTTGTAGGACATTCCATTAATATTTTGCAGGTGTATCAAATCTGTAGGATTTTTTATCTGACTTATGATTATTTTTGCATTTGCTGAACAGCTGCATTTACTATAGTGCGTGCATGCTGTTATCAAGATGAGCTGTAGTCCATTTAAACCATTTGCTGTCAAGTCATGTGGACTAATTTGGCCAGTTTTTTACTTAAACTGCTGAATCAAGTGGAGCTCTGTCACTGCTGGGCCAAACACAGTGTGCTCTTTTTGATGCCCAAATGTTAAACGGATTATTTAAACACTGAATAAAATTGCAGATGTCAAATTAATTGTAACTGAAAGAGAACCCTGTCAAACCACGAGGATTGCTTTTATAATCCAGCTGTGGATGTAAAGTGGTTTTAAAAGACTTGAGAAATTAGCTTATCTTTCTGACCTTTTGTGCACTACTTATGCTATGTTATTTTTGTCTTTAATGTATTCACAAACTTCCCACTGCTCCATTAAAACAAGTAGTTTCTGCTGATCAGACACTTGAATGGATTACTAATGGATAATTAAAATATGCCATAATTAAACAACACCTCTTAAACCTGCTGACTTTGAATGTTTGTGATTTTTGTGATGGGATCTATAGGTCTGTAATAAAAATAACAAATGTTGAAGTATGTACACTTCTGTTGGAACTCGTGATAAGATAAGATACACATCATTAATGTAAAACCAGATGATTTAGAAAACTGAATTTACACCTGGGGAGATAATAATAACAAGTTAGACTTTAGATCCTCCAGCATGAAACGTAACTGTGTTGAATCATGAGTTCTCAACCACTGCATTATTATATCTACAGTATGCCACATACTGTATAACGGCTGTGATCACCCAAACACATATTCATAATATGAACAGTTATAATTGTTTGTAGTGGATGACTTTGTTTTTACAATGACATCGTTCACCATTCAGTGGATTACAGTTGTAAAGACTTGTTTTCGACATTTTAACATTGTCTTGGACATCCCTTATACATCTATTAGAGGCAGAAGTGACAATATTTGAACCACGGTGTAGACTGGTAATTTATCAGTTTGATTAGCTAACATCACGCATAATAATAAATAAAGACACTGAAGCATCAAATTTATATAGCGCTTTTCATAGACACTCAAAGACGCTTTACAGTGGATACATTATTCATTCACTCCACAGACAATGGTAGTGATAAGCTACTGCTGTAGTCACAGCAACCCTGGGGCAGACTGACAGAAATGTGGCTGCCAATCTGACCACTCTCTGACCACTACCGAACATTTACAGCGGAGAAAATAAGTATCGAGCATGTCAACATTTTTCTCATTAAACATACGTATTTCTGATGCAGCCACTGAGCTGAGATTTTTACCAGATATTAGTAACAACCCAAGTAATCCATACATACAAAGAAATCAAGGCAACTGTGTTCACAAAATAAGTTATATTTAATAAAGTGGAATGGCACAGGGAATAAGTATTAAACACACATGGTGAAATTCATTTAATTTAGAAGAAAAGCCTTTGTTGGTAATAACAGCTTCCAGATGCCTCCTGCATGCATGGAGAAACTACTGTAGGTGCAGGCATTGCTCAGGAGTGATTTTAGCCAATTCTTCCACACAAACTGTCAAATCTTGACGGTTCTGTGGGTGTCTTCTGTGAGCTCTGATCTTCAGTTTGTTCCATAGATTTTCAATTGGATTCAGGTCTGGTGACTGGCTGGGCCATTCTAGCAGCTTTATTTTCCTTCTCTGGAGCCAGTTGAGAGTTTCCTTGGCTGTGTGTTTGGGATCATTGTCTTGCTGAAATGTCCACCCTCATTTCATCTTCAGTATCTTGGCAGATGGCAACAGGTTCTTATCAAAGATGTCTCTGTACATTTGGCCATTCATCTTTCCATCAATTATATGAAGTCTGCCTGTACCATGTGCTGAAAAACACCCCCACACCAAGATGGAATGTGCAGTTCCATTTCTCCTCCAAACATGCTGTGTATTGTGGCATCCAAAACGTTCAATTTTGGTCTCATCTGACTAGACTATATTCTCCCAGTATTTTACTGGCTTGCCCAAATGACGTGCAGCATGTCAAGGATGGCCCTCGCGAGCCATTAATGAAACGCTATAGGCAGCTAATGAGTTTGCATATTTATTAGAGACAGATGACAATTACAAAATAATGAACCACGTGGGGCAAAAACACAAACAAGAACTTCGGCTTAGGCCCAATGAAGAAATACTCTGACTAAGGAATAAACTTACTGAGAACGTGAAGATCAAGAGGGTGACTGGAGCCGGGCATAGGGACTCCAGCCGAATGTTAGGGAGACCAATGTTACGCGTGTGAGGTCGCAGCCCGGAGTAACCTCGGCTGCTCCCTTAAATAGGGCTTAGAGGATTAGACAGGCAATAGGAACTAATCAGTGGAATACAATCCAGCTGTCACCGCGGAGCTCGGCTCTGACAGCTGGAAGCCCCGCCAAGACGCTGTCAAAATAAGAGCCCAGAAAGGCCATAAGGAAATAACACAGAACGGGAGGAAAATACTGCATGATCCGAGCGTGGACAATAACAGTGCGCAGACCATGACACAGCAAACTTTAAACAAGTTTCAACATGCTTTTTCTTCAGCAGTGGAGTCTTTCGAGGTAAGCGGGCATAGAGCCTATGTTGGTTGAGTGCATTGCTTATTGTTTTCTTTAAAATAGCAGTACCTGCTAACTCCAGGTCTTTCTGGAACTCTCCACGAGTGGGTTTTGGCTGTTGGATAACTCTTCTAATAATTCTTTTGACTCTTTTTGTCAGAAATCTTGAGAGAAGCTCCTGGTTGTGGCCAGTTTATGGTAAAATGATGTTCTTTTCACTTCTGAATGATGGCCTCAACAGTGCTCACTGGAACATTCTGCAATTTAGAAATGCGCCTGTAACCAATGTCATCACGATGTTTTGCAACAATAAGGTTGCAAAGATCTTGAGAGAGATCTTTGCTTCTACCCATCATGAGTTCTTTGTGGTATGACAATCTAATATTCACAGACCTTTTTAAAGGCCATCAGTCAGGACTTAACCAGCTGAAATTAATTTGCACTGGTGGGGGATGGGTTGGCTTCCTAAATTCTGATGGATTTCAGCTGGTTTCTTGGCTTTCTATGCCTTTTTGCACCTCTTTTTCTTCATGTGTTCAATACTTATTCTCTGTCCATCAGAAATATGTTTAATGAGAAAAAGTGTTGACGTGTTCAGTACTTATTTTCTCAGCTGTATATACATTCATGCCTAGTGTCATGGACACTGGAGGCAAAGTACATTTTACCCTCCATTTTACACTGGAGGGTAAAATGTAACCTAAACTCTCCTGTTATTAGACAACCCGCTCTACCGCCTGAGCCACTGCCACCCACATTTCCCTCCTCCATTCCATTTTTTCTGAGTGCCAAGCTGGGCGGCAGGAAGTTCCATTTTTATATGGTCTTTGGCATGACCTGGCCAGGACTTGAACCCTAACCTCCCAGTTGTGGGGTGGGAGGTTGGGGTTCAAAATGCACCTTCATAAATGTAGGTGTATTTCACAGAACACTAGAATAACTACTAATAGGATTTCTATTAATTACAAACAAGTCCTTGATCATTTTCAGTTTGTTTTTTTTTCACTTTTAATGCAGCTAAAACAAATTTAACACAGTCCACAGTTGTTAGAAAACTGGCATGTTTATTATGTTTATTTACACCACTCTTGGCAGTGGTGGCCTAACAGTTTGGGATGTGGACTGGTGAGTGGAGGGTTGTGGGTTTGAACCCTGGACGGGCAGGATTAGATCTGGGTGGGACAGATAACATAGCAGTATTTGCCTCCTGAAACCTAGACACCTCACTCATGAACAGCTATAGGCCCCATATCAAACTTCCCCTTTCTTAGTAAAATAATAGAAAAAGCTGTTTTTCAACAATTGTACAACTTCCTGACATTAAATAACTGTTTTGATGTCTTCCAGTCAGGTTTTCGGCCACACCACAGCACTGAGACAGCTCTAGTTAAGGTCCTTAATGACATCCACTCCAATACAGATAATGGTAACATTTCAGTCTTGGTTCTACTGGACGTCAGTGCTGCATTCGACACAGTCGACCATAACATCTTACTAGACCGGCTAAAAAACTCGGTGGGATTTTCTGGTACAGCACTTAGCTGGTTTGAGTCCTATTTAAAAGACAGGGACTATTTTGTGTGAATAGGTAACTACAAATCCGAGCAAATAAAAATAACCTGTGGAGTTCCCCAAGGTTCCATTTTGGGACCTTTGCTTTTCAACATCTATATGCTCCCACTAGCTCAAATCATAATATATATATATATATATATATATATATATATATATATATATATATATATATATCCATCCATCCATCCATCTTCTACCGCTTTTCCAGAGGTCCGGGTCGCGGAGGCAGCAGTTCAAGCAGAGAAGCCCAGACTTCCCTCTCCCCAGCCACCTGCTCCAGCTCTTCAGAGGGGATACCAAGGCGTTCCCAGACTAGCTGGGAGACATAGTCTCTCCACCGAGTCCTGGGTCTGCCCCGGGGTCTCCTCCCAGTGGGACGTGCCTGAAACACCTCAAGTGGGAGACGTCCAGGAGGCATCCTAATCAGATGCCCATACCACCTCAACTGACTCCTTTCAATGTGGAGGAGCAGCGGTTCTACTCTGAGCCTCTCCCGGATGACTGAGCCCCTCACCCTATCTCTGAGGGTGAGTCCAGCAATCCTACGGAGAAAGCTCATTTCAGCCGCTTGTATCCGCGATCTCGTTCTTTCGGTCATTACCCAAAGCTCGTGACCATAGGTGAGAGTAGGAACGTAGATTGACTGGTAAATCGACAGCTTTGCCTTAGAACTAAGCTCCCTCTTCACCACAACAGACCGGTACAACGTCCGCATCACTGCAGATGCTGCTCCAATCCATCTGTCGATCTCTCGCTCCATTTTCCCCTCACTCGTGAACAAGACCCCAAGATACTTAAACTCCTCCACTTGGGGCAGGAGCCTGTCCCCAACCCGGAGAGGACAATCCACCTTTTTCCGGCTGAGGACCATGGACTCGGACTTGGAGGTGCTGATTCTCATCCCAGCCGCTTCACACTCAGCGGCAAACCGTCCCCGCAAGAGCTGTAGGTCATTGCTGGATGAAGCCAACAGGACAACATCATCTGCAAACAACAGAGATGAGATCCTGTGGTCACCAAGCATGACACCCTCCATTCCCTGGCTGCGCCTAGAAATCCTGTCCATAAAAATTATGAACAGGACCGGTGACAAAGGGCAGCCCTGGCGGAGTCCAACTCTCACTGGGAATGACTCCGACCGAGTGTTGGCAATACGAACTAAACTCTCACAACGGTCGTACAGAGACCGAATAGCTCGTAACAACAAGCCCGATACCCCATACTCCCGAAGCACCCCCCACAAAAATCCACGAGGGACGCGGTCAAATGCCTTCTCCAAGTCCACAAAACACATGTAAACTGGTTGGGCAAACTCCCACGAACCCTCAAGAATTCTCGAGAGGGTAAAGAGCTGGTCCGATGTGCCACGGCCAGGACGAAAACCACATTGCTCCTCCTGAATCCGAGGTTCGACCAACGGCCGGACTCTCCTCTCCAGTACCTTGGCATAGACCTTCCCAGGGAGGCTGAGGAGTGTGATCCCTCTAAAGTTGGAGCACACCCTCCGGTCCCCTTTTTTGAAGAGAGGAACCACCACCCCGGTTTGCCATGCCAAAGGCACTGCCCCCAACCTCCACGCAATGTTGCAGAGGCGTGTCAACAATGACAACCCAACAACATCCAGGGCCTTGAGGTACTCGGGGCGAATCTCGTCCACCCCCCGGGGCCCGGCCACCAAGGAGATTTTTAACCACCTTGGCGACCTCAGCCCCTGTGATAGGCGAGTCATCCCTCTTGTCCCCAAACCCTGCTTCCTCTGTGGAAGGCGTATCTGTGGGATTGAGGAGATCCTCGAAGTATTCCTTCCACCGCCCGACGATATCCCCAGTTGAAGTCAACAGTGTCCCATCCGCACCATACACAGTGTGGACGGGGAGCTGCTTTCCCCTCCTGAGCCGCCGAACAGTTTGCCAGAATCTCTTTGAAGCCGACCGAAAGTCTTGTTCCATGGCCTCACCGAACTCCTCCCATACCCGGGTTTTTGCTTCAGCAACCACCCGAGCTGCACTCCGCTTGGCCTGCCGGTACACCTCAGCTGCTTCGGGAGTCCCACAAGCCAACCAAGCTTGATAGGACTCCTTCTTCAGCTTAATGGCCCCCCTCACCACTGGTGTCCACCACTTGGTTCGGGGGTTGCCACCACGAGATGCACCGACCACCTTGCGGCCGCAGCTCTGGGCCGCCGCTTCAACAACAGAGGTGGAGAACATGGCCCATTCAGACTCCATGTCTCCAGACTCCCTCGGAATGTGGTTGAAGTTCTTCCGGAGGTGGGAGTTGAAGACCTCCCGGACAGGGGCCTCAGCCAGACGCTCCCAGCACACCCTCACTATACGTTTGGGTCTACCAGGTCTGAATGGCTTCCTCCCCTGCCATCGGATCCAACTCACCACCAGGTGGTGATCAGTTGACAGCTCTGCACCTCTCTTTACTCGGGTGTCCAAGACATACGGTCGCAGGTCTGATGATACGATAACAAAATCGATCATCGACCTGTGGCCTAGGGTGTCTTGGTGCCAGGTGCACATATGGACACCCTTATGCTTGAACATGGTGTTCGTTATGGACAGACTGTGGTTAGCACAGAAGTCCAATAACTGAACACCACTCGGGTTCAGATCGGGCAGGCCGTTCCTCCCAATCACCCCCCTCCAGGTTTCACTGTCGTTGCCCACGTGCGCATTGAAGTCCCCCAGTAGGACAATGGAGTCTCCAGGAGGAGCACCCTCCAGCACCCCAGTCACAGACTCCAAAAAGGGTGGGTACTCTGAAACATCATTTGGTGCATAGGCACAAATGATGGTCAGGACCCGTTTCCCAACCCGAAGGCGCAGGGAAGCAACCCTTTCGTCCACCGGGGAAAACTCCAATATAGAGGCAGCAAGGTGGGGCGATACAAGAATACCTACCCCTGCTCGTCGCCTCTCGCCCGGGGCAACTCCAGAAAAGGCCAAGCTCCAGCCCCTCTCCAGGAGACTGGTTCCGGAACCGGAGCTGTGTGTTGAGGTGAGGCCGACTATATCGCTCAATCTCGTACACCAGCTCAGGCTCCTTCCCCACCAGAGAGGTGACATTCCACGTACCAAAAGCCAGTTTAGAAAGCTTGGGATCAGTCCGCCAAGGTCTCCGCCTTTGACTGCCACCTAATCCACATAGCACCGGACTTCCATGATCCCTCCTGCAGGTGGTGAACCTACTGGAGGGCGGACCCATGTAACTCCTTCGGGCTGAGCCCGGCCGGGTCCCATGGGTGGAAACCTGGCCACCAGACGCTAGCCTTCGAGCCCCTCCCCCAGGCCTGGCTCCAGGGTGGGGCCCCGGTAACCCCATACCGGGCGGGGTACACTGAATCCTTGATATACAATTTATCATGAGAGTCTGTTGGATCGTTCTTAGTCTGGCCCTTCACCCAGGACCAGTTTGTCTTGGGAGACCCTATCAGAGGCAAATTGCCCCGGACAACATAGCTCCTGGGATCACTGGGGCACGCAAACCCCCCCCCCCCCCCCACGATAAGGTGACGATCCATGAGGGGGATATATATATATATATATATATATATATATATATACACATTATATATAACATATATATATATATATATATATATATATATATATATATATATATATATATGTTAATTATCATACTTATGCAGATGATACACAAATCTACATAACCATCTCACCAGGAGACTATGGTCCAATTAAAACCCTGATCAAATGCATTGGTCAAATTAAAGAGTGGATGCCACCAGCTGCCGGTCGCTGCGTGCGCAAGCGCCCCTTAACTCCCTAACCTGCATGTTTTTGGCACGTGGGAGGAAACCGGAGAAATCCCGGAGGAAACCCACGCAAACACGGGGAGAACATGCAAACTCCACACAGATCACTGTTGGCCGGGGGCAGAACTTTCTTCAGTTAAACAAAGGCAAAACTGGCATAACAGTTTTTGGAGCCAAAGAAGAAAGACTCGAAGTTAGTACTCAGCTGCAATCAATGATGCTAAAAACCAACAGCCAAGCCAGAAATCTGGGTGTGGTTCTGGAGTCAGACCTGAATTTTAACAGCCACATTAAGGGTGCTTTCACACCTGCAGGCTTTAGTCCGTTTCAGTCGAACTCAAGTTCGTTTTCTCCGTTAGTATGGTTCATTTTGTCTTTGGAGAACATGGTAATCGCACTCAAGTGCATACTAAAACAACCGTACCGAGACCTCCTGAAAGGGGCGGTCTTGGTTCGAATTAAATGGACTCTGGTGTGGTCCTGCAGGTGAGAAAGTGACCGCACTAAAAACGGGACCAGCGGCAAATGGTAAAACATTTTATGTCACTGTACATACCTGATAGATCTTTGGAAATATCTGTGGCTGAGCACACCACAGTTCTGGAGGATTAATGAACGTTAACATGTTATTTCCCATCCGTAGCAGCGCTTCGTTTTCAAACTGTATGATTTGCCAAAAGTGGTATATGCACGTATGTAATAAACGATAACCAGGGCAATGAAAACCCGCCGTAGATTATGCTATGATTTGTATTATTTTCTCCCAGTAATGCATAAAGACACAACAGAACGGGCGAATTTATCGTGCAGCACGATTACATTATAACTCAATGTAAAAACATGAATTCACCATCTGGGTGAGATGCAGACAGACGAAGTTCCCACTCACCTGAAAAAGTTGTCCCTGTTGAAAACTCGATGTGTGTTTCCTGGCAGCACGTCTGTGGTAGGAATCCGTGGATGAATAAATAAAATCCAACATCCCGATTCAGCTGAAGAGCTCCTGGTTCTTCAGCTTCCATTTTGGGTAGAAAATAACAATAAAGTCAACCATGTGGATCCAAGAAATAATTTTACTGGAGAAAACCGAGGAGAAAAGTTTTAAAAAAATGTCTCTTGGACTTGGAGTAGTGAGGAGGAGATGCAGGCTCTGATAGATATTTGGTCTGAGAACCAGGTTTCGCAGCTGCTTGTGGCTACACACAAGAATACTGATGTTTTTAAAATGTTTAACGACATGATGGCAGCACAGGGGGGTTATACAGACAGCGGAGCTTTTCATTTTTATTAGTTTGTGGCGCATAAATGCCTTACTAACTAACTAACTAACTAACCTGCACTTATATAGCGCTTTTCTAGTCACAAAGACCACTCAAAGCGCTTTCATTAATACTAACCCTCTATTCTAAGGGCCTATAGGAAACAGATATCTAGGGACAATTTTAGAACAGCCAATTAACCTAACATGCATGTTTTTGGCATGTGGGAGGAAACCGGAGAAATCCCGGAGTAAACCCACGCAACACAGGGAGAACATGCAAACTCCACACAGATCACTGTTGGTCGGGGGCTGGGATCGAACCCACGATCCCACGATCCCCACAATCCCCCGGCCAAGGGTAAACTGTGCTGCCGCAGTGCTAACCACTGCGCCACCCTGCAGCCCGTGTGGCCATGGATAAGTGCAAAGATTGGCAAGTGGTCGCTTATATCATTTATCAATAATCCACTTTCTATTTTCTTATCGAGAACATTGACAAACAGGTTGTCAATAAGTGTAGCAGAGTGAACTGTGATTCTACTGGGATGTGTTATTGTGGGATATAGACTCATGCTGTACATAGAGTTCATGAACTCTGTAACTACATTTTGTTGATGTGGATTAAGTAGGTCAATATTGAAATCTCCACAAATTGCTACCATTTTCTTACTAGTAATATTATTGTACAGCTCGACTAATTTATCTCTGAATGTCTCAATGCAAGTTCCCGGCGTTCTGTATATGCAGCTTATGATTAGATTTTTTGTTTTGTCTAGGTCAATCTCAACAGTAACACATTCCAAAATCCCTGGTAGTGCTGAGGACATTTCATTTACAAGCTTACATCTATATAGGTCATCAACATACAGTGCAACACCACCACCCTTTTTTTGAGATCTGTTAATGTTAAACATCTTATATATCTTATATATCATCTTATAAACACAATTTAAAGAGTTAATAATAAATTAAATTTTAAAACAGTTAATAATAATTTTTACTTCTAAAAATGTATAATGGGTACTTCTAAAAATGCACAAATGGTTACAAGCCTGGCTGTAGTGTTATATTTTATAGTTTTGATGCATGGGATGCAATTCTTGGCAAGCGAGCAATTCTAGGCATAACACCGGTCCTGGCCAATCAACGAGCCGGATTTCTCTTCTTCGCCAAGATTTTTTCTTCCTGGTCAGTGGTGGCTTCGGCTACAGCGCCACAAACGAGCAGCTGTCGTAACTGCGTCACACTGTCCAAGCAGTTTGGTCTGCTTGAGTGAAGTGCTGTGTAAATGCAAACCGAACCAAATGAAGGTGTGAAAAATTCTCGCCATCCCCCGCCGAGTCGAACCGGGACTCCCGGACTATCCTGGTGTGAAAGCACCCTAAGACAGTAGTGAAATCAGCCCATTTTCACTTAAAGAACATAGCGAGGATTAGAGGTCTGATGTCTCAGCAGGATCTAGGAAAAACAGTCCTTGCATTTATCTTCAGTAAACTGGACTACTGTAATGCTGTCCTCACAGGTCACCCTAAAAAGTCCATCAAACAGCTGCAGTTGGTTCAGAATGCTGCAGCTCGAGTCCGCACTAAGACCAAGAAAGTAGATCATATAACTCCAGTTCTCAAATCTTTACACTGGCTTCCTGTCTGTCAAAGAATAGACTTCAAAATACTGCTGTTGTTTAGGGCCAAAATACATTTCAGATCTGCTAGTCCATTATGAACCACCCAGAGCCCTCAGATCATCAGGGTCAGGCCTACTATCTGTGCCCAGAGTTAGAATCAAACATGATGAGGCAGCGTTTAGTTTTTATGCCCCTCACATATGGAACAAACTCCCAGAAAGCATCAGGGCTGCTGAAACTCTCAGCTGCTTTAAATCCAGGTTAAAAACTCTGTTTGCCGTGGCCTTTCAGTAGAACAATTGTTGATCTCCTACAATGCACTGTAAATTTTTATTTCTGTCATATTCTATTTTAGCCTGCTTTTGTTTTTCTTTAATTTACTTCTGAGTTTGCTTTTAAATTCTTATGTATTCCTTTTGCAACTTGCTGTAATGCTTTAATGTAAAGCATTTTGACTTGTCTTGTACATGAAATGTGCTATACAAATAAACTTGCCTTGCCTTGTCCCACCCTCTTTAACCCCACTGTGGTGCACTTGAGCAATTTACCCCAACTGCTCCAGTGGAGCTGTTCAATGGCCACAGGTCAGTCTGTAGTTGCACTGGACAGCTTCCAGGTGTGAGTGGGAACAGGGTGTCCTTGAAAAAGAGAGGTTTCCTCTCAATGGAACTACCCTGTATAAATAAAGGTTAAATATAAAAATGTTTATTTTTGCTCTGCTGTGAGAACTTTTGGAGCCTTTATTTTTGGCCAGCTTTGAGTGGTTATTTTAGAAGCCACACTTGATAAAGATGAGTTGGCTTTCATTTTCATCCCTTTACAGTAACTCAGCTACCAGATTAAAGTGTTGTCAGTCAACTTCCAACACATCTCATGCCAAGGCATCATTTGATGTCTTTCTGTCACATGGAGGGTTTGGAGGTGCAGTGGATACTCCAGGAAAAAGCAGTGGTGGTGGAATCAATTTGTGGCCGTGTTGCTCGCTTTTTCAGGACTCTGTCATTTTCTCTTTGCCTCATTCACCAAGAGATAGCGTTAAGAAAAGACTGGGTACTGGGTATACTCAAAAACATGTACCTTTACAACTGTAAACCTGTTTATTGCTATGTGAAAAAAATAGCCTTCATGCAAACACAGCCAAAGGACACCTACTTACAGACTTGGACAAAATTGTTGGTACCCCTCTGTTAATGAACGAAAAACCCACAATGGTCACAGAAATAATTTGAATCTGACAAAAGTGGTAATAAATAAAAATTCTATGAAAATTAACCAGTGAAAATCAGACAATGCTTTTGAATTGTGGTTCAACAGAATTATTAAAAAAAAAAAAAAATTCATGAAACAGGCCTGGACAAAAATGATGGTACCCTTAGCTTAATATTTTGTTGCACAATCTTTTGAGGCAATCACTGCAATCAAAACAATTTCTGTAACTGTCAGTGAGACTTCTGCACCTCTCAGCAGGTATTTTGGCCCACTCCTCAAGAGCAAACTGCTCCAGTTGTCTCAGGTTTGAAGGGTGCCTTCTCCAGACGGCATGTTTCAGCTCCTTCCACAGATGTTCAATAGGATTTAGATCAGGGCTCATAGAAGACCACTTTAGAATAGTCCAATGTTTGGCTCTTAGCCATTCTTGGGTGTTTTTAGCTGTGTGTTTTGGGTCATTATCCTGTTGCAAAACCCATGACCTGTGACTGAGACCAAGCTGTCTGACACTGGGCAGTACATTTCGCTCTAGAATACCTTGATAGTCTTGAGATTTCATTGTACCCTGCACAGATTCAAGACACCCTGTGCCAGATGCAACAAAGCAGCCCCAGAACATAACAGAACCTCCTCCATGTTTCACAGTAGGGACAGTGTTCTTTTCTTGGTATGCTTCATTTTTGCGTCTGTGAACATAGAGCTGATGTGCCTTGCCAAAAAGTTGCAGTTTTGTCTCGTCTGTCCATAGGGCATTCTCCCAGAAGCTTTGTGGCTTGTCAACATGCAGTTTGGCAAATTCCAGTCTGGCTTTTTTATGATTTGTTTTCAACAGTGGTGTCCTCCTTGGTCATCTCCCATGAAGTCCACTTTGGCTCAAACAATGACGGATGGTGCGATCTGACACTGATGTGCCTTGACCTTGGAGTTCACCATGAATGTGTTTAGAGGTTGTTCTGGGCTCTTTTGTTACCATTCGTGTTATCCGTCTCCTCCTGTGGTCACGTCCAGGGAGGTTGGCTACAGTCCCGTGGATCTTAAATTTCTGAATAATATGTGCAACTGTAGTCACAAGAACATCAAGCTGCTTGGGGATGGTCTTATAGCCTTAACCTTAAACATGCTTGTCTATAATTTTCTTTCTAATCTCCTGAGACAACTCTCTCCTTTGCTTCCTCTGGTCCATGTTTAGTGTGATACACACCATGTCACCAAACAGCACAGTGACTACTTGTCACCCTTTAAATAGGCCGACTGACTGATTACAAGTTTGTAGACACCTGTGATGTTAATTAGAGGACACATCTTGGTTGAACATGTCCCTATGGTCACATTATTTTCAATCTTTTCTAGGGGTACCATCATTTTTGTCCAGGCCTGTTTCATGAGTTTGTTTTTTAAAATAATTCTGTTGAACCACAATTCAAAAGCATTGTCTGATTTTCATTGGTTAATTTTCATAGAATTTTTATTTATTACCACTTTTGTCAGATTCAAGTTATTTCTGTGACCATTGTGGGTTTTTCTTTCATTAAAGCGAGGTAGTTGGATCCGGGAAAAAATTTTTTTTTTGCGTGCATGGAAAGAAAATCCTATAGACACATATAGCGCGATTGTGTGCGAGTGTGAATGACCTGTTCCACGAGCAAATGTACGTTTTTTGGTCCGTGGCTGTTTACATCGGCCAGGATACTTCGTGCGCCGATGGGCCGTAGGGATCGCGTATTTTACATCCGGAAAAAAACAGTGAAACAGGAACAGCAGGAAGAGCCATAGTATCGTCGTCTAATCGTTTTATAACACATTTCACAACTAATAATAGTAACATTTCCACAAAAAATGTGCTATATTAACAACATGATCGCATTTTGCACACGGCTCGCTCTCCGGCGGCGGCCCCGAGAAGTAAACAAATGCAGGGACGCTTGAATTCTTTCGTCCCCAAAATATCATATTTGAATATTAATTACAGCTAAACAGGAGCAGTTTCGATGCCGAAATTTCACATACACATCCTAATATACGTGTTCTATACACCGTCGGCTTTTGGGTATCCGACTACCTCACTTTAACAGAGGGGTACCAACAATTTTGTCCATGTCTGTATGTGTCTCTGACAGATAAACAAATAACAGCTGATGCCTCTGCAATGAAGCCAGATGATTTTTTTAAGAGTAAACTTTTAAACTGATTGTGTATGGTGTATACATCGCTCTGTTAGTACTTCATCCTAAAATTCATTTCAACTTTATTTATTGTGGTAGACTGCAAGTCTAATTTAAAACATTACTGGCACATGCCTCTAGGGGGAACTACCTGTATTGTTTAGCATTACTACTAAGGGGACACATTAGAACAAGAGTGTGAAAACCCCGCGCAGAATCCATGTTCAGTCATATTATGTGTGTTGCAGAATAAACGGCAGAGTTAGCCAAAGAAATAACTCAAGTGTGATCATTGCTACACGGTAGGATATCACACAATTGGCGACGAGGATTAAAAGAAAAAAATCAGCGGCGAGAAACAGAGAACATTGCAAGTGTGGCGAACTCAAGTGACTCCAGTAGTTCGAGTGCAAGTTCAGAGGAGAAAAACGAGGTTTCCCCACCACGACGAGCAATGGCGGCTGTAATCGGAACGGTAACCCCTTTTGATAACTCGACTCAGTCATGGGAAGAATATAGTGAAATGTTGGACTTTTTCTTCGAAGCTAATGACATTGAGGAGCCAGACAAAAGGAAGGCTGTACTGTTGAGTGGAGTTGGTGCAACTACTTACAGCTTGTTGAGAAATTTAATAAGCCCTGCATTACCGAAAGATAAAACGTACGACCAGCTTACTGCTGAGCTTCAGAAGCACTTCAGCCCCAAACCGAGTGAAATCGTGCAACGATTCAAATTTAATTCACGCATAAGGAGGAACACTGAGTCCATAGCAGAGTATGTGGCAGAATTGAAGAAATTAACACTGCACTGTGATTACAAAGACTCATTGGAAGAAATGTTAAGAGACAGACTTGTGTGTGGAGTGAATGATGACCGAATGCAACGGCGACTTTTATCTGAAACAAAACTCACTTTTGTGAAGGCTTTGGAATTATGCCAAGCGATGGAAACAGCATCTAAAGATGTGAGAGAAATGCAAGGGAAGCTAACAGAGGACACAGCAACGCATGTTCGTGTGCCTAAGACCCAAGTAGGTGTCCACAAAGTGTCGACTGACAAAACTCAGCACAAATTCCCCAGTTGTTATCGCTGCAAAGGCCAGCACAATGCCGTCGAGTGCAAATTTGCCACTGAGCTGTGTCATAATTGTGGCAAGCGAGGGCACATTAAGAAAGCATGTAGAACAAAGGTGGGCAATGCACAGGTGCAGAAGGCAACAGTAAAAGGGCAAAAGAATGAAAACAAGGGCCCAGGAAAGGACCAGCGAGCGAATCAACTTAGAGGGGAGGGAGAAAGTGATACAGAAGACATGGGTTTTCACACAATTTACAACACGTCAGAGGAGCTGACCAAGGTAGCACCCATCACGCGTACCATGAATGTTAATGGAATGAAAGTAACATTTGAAGTTGATACAGGCTGTGGAGTAACCATATTAAGTAAACAGCAATATACACAACTGTGGAAGAAAACAGACACAGCAGAATTAAATCCCGGTTCATTAACATTAAAAACATACACAGGAGAGAAGCTAGACGTGCTAGGCATGGCACAAGTGAAGGTGCAACACAAAAACAAAGAAAAGGACTTACCTGTAGTAGTAGTTGGGAGCGAAGGACCAAATCTACTAGGGCGAAGTTGGCTACAAGAACTGGCCATGATTGATCAGTTGGTGAATAAAGTGGAATCTCAGCCCAAATTGCAGCTGGAGGAGATCCTCGAAAGACACGCTGAGGTGTTCAAAGAAGGCTTAGGACAGCTAAAAGGTGTCACTGCAAAGATTAATGTGGACAAGGAGGCCCAACCACGATTCTGCAAACCCCGACCGGTACCCTATGCAGTCAAGCCACTGGTCGAAACGAGCTACAGAGGCTGCTGGATGACAAGATCATTGAGCCAGTGCAGGTTGCAGAATGGGCGGCGCCCATAGTCCCAGTGAGAAAGCCGGATGGCTCCATTAGAATATGTGGAGATTACAAACTCACTGTCAATCGAGCATCACGGGTGGATCAGTATCCAATTCCTAAAGTGGAGGACCTCTTCGCACAGCTGAATGGCGGTAGACACTTCACGAAATTAGACATAAGTCACGCTTACCAACAAGTAGTCTTGGAAGAAGAATCAAGAAAGTATGTAACCATCAATACACACAAAGGCTTATATACCTACACACGCTTACCATTTGGAGTAGCTTCCAGTCCTGCTATATTCCAGAGAACTATGGAGGGCATCCTAGGTGGAATTCCGAATGTTGCCATTTATGTGGATGACATCCTTTGTACAGGACCAAATGAACAAGAACATCTGAAAACGCTGGATGAAGTGCTTCAACGGTTGGAGAAAAGCGGTCTGAGGTTGAAAAGAAGCAAGTGTGAGTTCATGGGAAAAGAGGTGGTGTTCCTAGGCCACAAGATCAACGCCAGTGGTCTACACCCTCTAACAGACAAAGTGGAAGCCATTGCGGAGGCGCCTGAGCCACAAAATGTTACTGAGTTAAAAGCCTACCTGGGCTTGTTGAACTATTACCATAGGTTCCTCCCAAAGCTCTCCACGCTGCTGGCACCACTACATACCTTACTTAAGAAGGAAGAAAAATGGTCATGGGGGGGTCAAGCAGCAGAAGGCGTTTGAAGAGTCCAAAGCGCTACTTCAGTCCTGTAGTGTGTTAGTGCACTATGATTCAAACAAACCACTCATCCTGGCGTGTGACGCATCACCCTACGGTGTGGGTGCTGTACTCTCTCATCGTATGGAGGATGGCTCAGAGAGACCCATAGGGTTCGTCTCAAGAACTCTTAGTGCAGCTGAGAAAAACTACTCCCAGCTAGACAAGGAGGGCCTTGCAGTAGTATTTGGTGTAAAAAAGTTCCACAAATACCTGTACGGGAGACAGTTCGCTATAGTGACTGACCACAAGCCACTAATTTCACTGTTCAGTGAAATGAGAGCCATACCCCAGATGACATCTCAGAGAATTCAGAGATGGGCCGTTACATTAGCAGCGTATGAGTACACCATCGTTTACAAAGCCGGACGGGACCATACGAATGCTGACGCGATGAGTAGGCTACCCTTGGATGGAGGAAGAGACAGCACGCCTGAGGAGGAGGAGAGAGTGCTATTGTTTGAAGATATCGGCGTGCCCCTGGTGAACGCACAACAAATAAAGAAGTGGACAGACAAAGACCCTGTTCTAGCAAGAGTGCGAGAATACATCTTGCGAGGATGGCCGAAGATGAACAGTCCTGAGTTCATTCCCTATGCCCGACGACAGGATGAGCTCAGCACCCAGGAAGGTTGTATCCTGTGGGGAGGACGCGTGGTTGTTCCACCACCTGGTCGGAATGCCTTACTGCAACAACTACACCAAGCACACCCTGGCATCACTCGCATGAAAGCGTTGGCGAGGAGCTACATGTGGTGGCCCAACATGGATGCAGAGGTGGAGGCGCTTGTGAAGTCATGTGCGGCATGCCAGGAGAACAGGAACAGTCCTCCAGCAGCCCCACTACATCCCTGGGAAGTTCCAGATAAACCATGGAGAAGAATTCACATTGACTACGCAGGTCCATGGATGGGAAGAATGTTCCT
The DNA here is from genome assembly GCA_020510985.1 of Pholidichthys leucotaenia. Taxonomy (NCBI): domain Eukaryota; kingdom Metazoa; phylum Chordata; class Actinopteri; order Cichliformes; family Pholidichthyidae; genus Pholidichthys; species Pholidichthys leucotaenia. The sequence goes on along the minus strand of CM035846.1, from coordinate 269,968,572 downwards.
GATCATAGTTGACGCATACTCAAAGTGGATCGATGCATATTCTGTGAGTAGCTCTACTTCTACTGTTACCATTGAATGTCTTAGAAAGAGTTTCAGCCAACATGGCATACCTGAAATCATAGTATCAGATAATGGTACATGTTTTACGAGTGAACAGTTCCAAGAGTTTTCTGAAAAGAATGGCATACGTCACATCACGACTGCGCCATACCATCCTTCTTCTAACGGCTTAGCCGAGAGGGCCGTGCAGACGTTCAAGTCACTCATGAAAAAGATGGCAGGAGACTCTATTGAAACCCGAATGTCGAGAGCTCTGTTCAGCTATCGAATAACACCCCAATCTACAACTGGCAAGTCACCAGCTGAGCTGTTGTGTGGAAGGAAGTTGAGGTCAACATTTGACTTAATACATCCAGACTTCAGAAACAAAGTGCATGATAAACAAGAGAGACAAAAAGGTTATCATGACATGCATGTTAGAGAGAGAATACTGAGAGAAGGAGACGTGGTCTACACCCGCAACTTTGGCTCAGGACCAGCCTGGGTACCAGGAGAAATAACAGAAAAGACAGGCCCTGTGTCATTCAAGGTGACATTAGGCCATGGACAAGTGATGAGGCGACACATCGACCAAGTTCGTGGTAGGAGCTCCATTCCCCTGCCGATGGCACCAGAGGTGTTGTCTGACACCCATCCTGAGGAGAGCATCAACGAACCACCACTTCAGGTGATACCTGAGGTACCCGTCTCTGCAGATTCTACGGGCAACACTGCAGCAGCCGAAACAGTGGAGCAGTCTGAGTCTTCACCTGCAGTTGGCTCACCAGCCGTGAGAAGATCTCAGCGAACTAGGAAAGCTCCAGACTACTTGAAGGACTATACTTAGTCAGTAGTGAGTTCCCCAGCCACAGGACAAGAATGCGTCCTGGAACCTCACTGGGATGCGGTAGTCAAACCAATTCCCCAGTTAGACTGTTAGGTGTGTTATACATGTGAAAAAAAAAAAGAAAAGAAAAGAGAAAGAATTTATATGTATGGCACATGTGTTTAAGAAGTTAAAAGTAACTGTGATTGTTTAGGATTAAATGGGAGTTCCAGGATGTCTAGCATAATTGGCTAGTGTAATTAAAAGTAGTTTAATCTAGAGGGGAGGGATGTGGTAGACTGCAAGTCTAATTTAAAACATTACTGGCACATGCCTCTAGGGGGAACTACCTGTATTGTTTAGCATTACTACTAAGGGGACACATTAGAACAAGAGTGTGAAAACCCCACGCAGAATCCATGTTCAGTCATATTATGTGTGTTGCAGAATAAACGGCAGAGTTAGCCAAAGAAATAACTCAAGTGTGATCATTGCTACACGGTAGGATATCACATTTATATAGCACCAATTCACAAAAATATTTGTCTCACAGCAGTTTCAATTGTAGAGAAAAGACCCCACAATTGCAGAAAGACCCCAACAATTAAGCAAACCCCTGTGAGCAACACTTGCCAATAGTTGAGAGGAAAAACTCCCTTTTAACAGGAAGAAACCTCCAGCAGAACCAGGTTCAGGGAGGGGCAGTCATCTGCTGTGACTGGCTGAGGGAAGTGGGGGGATGAGAAGAAGAAAAGGACAGGCATGTAGAGAGCAAACAATATGATGGGGACTCACAATCTATGAGAGAGAGCAGACAGGCGTTAATGTACAGCAAGATTTTTACAACACATTGGGAGTGAAGAAAAGCGTGAAAGCCCAGTGCATTATGGGAGGTCTCCCAGCTGTTTAAACTTATAGGAGCATAACTAAGGGAAGGTTCGGGATCATCTGATCCAACCCTAAGTATAAGCTTTATCAAAAAGGAAAGTTTAACCCAAAACAGAGATTGAGTCTGTCTCCTGAATCCAGACTGGCAGCTGGTTCCATAGTAGAGGAGCCTGATAACTGAAAGCTCTGCCTCCCGTTGTACTTTTAGAGATTCTAGGTATTACAAGTAATTCTGTGTTTTGGGAGCGTAGTGCTGTGTTAGGATGATAAGGTAGTATCAAATCTTTTAAATAACAATGAACCTGATCATTTTGAGCTTTGTAAGTGAGGAGAAGGATTTTAAATTTAATTCTAGATTCTATATGAAGCCAGTGAAGGGAGGCTAAAATAGAAGAGACATGATCTCTTTCTAGTACCTGTTAAAACTGGAGCTGCAGCATTTTGGATCAGCTGGAGATTCATTAGAGACATTTTAGAACAGCCTGATAATAAAGAATTACAATAATCTAATCTACCGGATATATACTTTATCCAGTGTTTTTCCCTGGAACGTTCAGGGTTTCATGGGAAATTGTCTAATTTCACTTCTTGATTGGTCCAAAAAAATTGCAAATAATTTGCCGTTGCTGTGCATGGGTGCCTGTAGGCAGCGATACTCCAGCAAACTGAAATGAACACACAGTTAAATAAGAAATGAAATCAGATCATTTCTGCAAAACCCGGAAAAACACTGCTTTCACTGCTGCCTTTTGGACATGAAAATTCAGCTTTTTTTGTCTTTCTTTTTAAAAAAAAAAAAAAATGACTACAAATTACTCTTCTTTGTACCCACTCCACTACTGACTGAGGTGTGATGGGCCTTCCTCTTCATCTGCGTGCCTGTGGTCTAACAACTGAAGTAAAGGTCGCCAAACTTAGCAGATGGGTTGCTCTTGGGACTAACACCTCTATGTTTTTGTGGTCAAAAGGTAAAAGCATGAGCATGGAAAGCCAAAATGGAAATACAGTATGTCACTGGTGCATATGCATTATGTATGTCTGCTCGTATCGCATGAAAGACAAGGAAATGATGGGGGAGCTACTCGGAAGTTGCTAGAAAGAGCAGAGGATCTCTAAAATAACACATCCCCATCTGCTTCACATTATTAATATGTAGATTTTTTGTTATGTTTGTGTCACAAGCTGAGCACTAGAGGTTCCGCCAGGCTCAGTCTCATGGCTTTTTCTGTGTATTTATATATTTGTTGTATTTTTGTGCCTTTTGGTTTTTGTTATCCCTGCATGTTTTTTTTATTTTCCTGTTTATGTCCTAGTTTTTCTGTGTTCTGATTATGCATCAGTTGGTATCTATTTCTCAATTTGTACTTGTTTATATTTTATTCTTCCATTCCTTATTATTGCAGTTGACAGCTGTCAGGGCTTTTCCTGGTTGGTGCTCCGTGTGGGCATAGCCCTGTCAGCTGTCAGCCGGGCGCTCTCCTCTCATTACGTCGCAGCTGATCCCAATCATTAATCAGTTTCCTTTTTGCCCGCTCATGTGACCCCACACCTGTCATCACTTATTTTATTTGTTCTGACCCTATTTAAGGACTGCATTTTTATTTCATTCTTGCGGCACTCTTTATGATACCTTCTCCTTGCCACCAGAGCCCAAACCCTGCTCTGGTGAGTTTTTCTGCTACCTGATCTGTAAGTTTACCCTGTTACCTGTTTGGAATTTTGCGTTCATGCACCTGGGAACTTTATGTTTTTTTAATAAATGCCACAACCTGCAGTCGGTGTCTGGGTCTGTCTTTCTCTGCCCTGAGGGGGAAATCATGGCAGAAGAGTGCCAGCAGTGAAAGACCCAGCCGCTGCAGCTTGTGGATTTTTGCCTTTTTTTTGTTTCACTCACCTGTTTCCCTGAAGTGTATGATGTCGAACTCTGCAGGTGGGCACAGTTACCTGATGAACCTGGGGTGGGAGTGCTGCAAAGCCCTCATGGAGATCAATGATCTAATCTCTGCAGCACCCACCGGTTTTGCCCCGAAGGACACATTATGATACCTGTGCCTCGCGGAGGCAGCTGCTCGCCGGTGCCCCCAGCTTCTGGAGCATGCTGAAGGGGTGGAGAGGATTTCTCTGGTGGTGGCACTGCAAAGAGATGGTGAGGAACTTCACAAGGAAACCTGGGGACGCGCCAAAGGGGAGGCGTTCCTGGGCTTCTGAAGTATCGGTGCCTCACCAGTCTCCGGCACCCGTTCCCGCTCCTGCTTCACCTGCTCCAGAATACCCCCATCCAGGGAAATTCCACCGGGGGAATGCCACCACCTCTCAGGCAGCAGTTTCTCATTCGCCGAGGCAGAAGACTGCCGCAGCAGTGAGCCCTCTGTGCCTTTATTCTCCGGCTGAATCCTCAGCTTCCTCTCTCTGCGCAGCTGCTGTTCCCTGCTTCCCCTCGGCGATTCCTCTTGCTGCTGAGAGGCCTACTGCGTCCTTCCTGGCTCCGCCCGTCTCTGTGTCAACAGGGGCGGCTTCTCCATGATTCACTGAGGGGCCCATGTCCCCCGTAGCCACGGAGAGGGATGACCCCAGACCGTCTCCAGCAGGAAACATTGTACTTTGGGAAAACAGGCAAGTGTCTTTTCATTCTTCAACATCTTATGATAATGTGCTTTGCCTGATTCTCGGTAGTGAGGCTCAGGGTTTGCAGTCCCCTGAGCCCTCACTGCCTGCTGCAGCTATTAATTTCTCACCTGCCCTCTCCGTGTGTCCTCCTATCATCCCTGAGTGTCCACCGGCCCCGGGATTGAGCCGCCGGACGATGGAGGAACCTGCAGCCCTGGAGGACCTGGCCTCAGCCCTGCAGCCACAGTCTGGACTGAGGGAGAATGCTTCCAGTGACACAAAGCTGCACGGTGGCGCAGTGGTTTAGCACTGTGGCAGCACAGTTTTACCCTCAGCCGGGGGATCGCGGGGATCATGAGATCGTGGGTTCGATCCCAGCCCCCGACCAACAGTGAGCTGTGTGGAGTTTGCATGTTCTCCCCGTGTTGCACGGGTTTACTCCGGGATTTCTCCGGTTTCCTCCCGCACACCAAAAACATGTAGGTTTAGGGCGCTCGTGCACGCAGCGACCAGCAGCAGGTGGCTTGTCACCAGACTGCAAACCAAGTCTACCTACGGGTACAAATAAGTAACAAAAGAAAAAAGAAAAAAAAAAGCCTGCGCTGATGGCAGAGCATCCCCTGGTTTCGGCTACGCGGAATCCAGTGCCAGCGGTGAGCCAACCCCCAGCTGCCACGCCGGACGAGCTACCTGTGTGAGTCATTTCGCCTGGGGGTCCCGAGACTGCATTGACTATCATGCCTGCTGCTGGGGCCGCCACAGCAGAGTTCGAGCTGGACCACCAGAAGACCGGACCCGAAACATCGTCGCCTGGATTGACGGAGTCCTGGACAGCGGTGGAGCTTGAGATCAGGCAAGTGCTCTCCTTTGTCTTTGTTGTTTCTATTTTGGAGAGATCTTGCCTGACTCTTGGTGGGGGGAGCCAGGTGAAGCCACCAGCTGCACCTAGCTCAACTTGCCGGGCTCCACTGCCACCGGTGACCCTAACCCTGTGTCTCTGTTACCTTTGTCTGAGCCTTCCCCCAGGGTCACCGAGGTTTGTCCATCTTCACCAGAGGTCTCCGTGAGTCCGGCCTTACCACCTGAGATCATCATGGGTCCAGCTCCTCCTGCTGGGGTCGGCGAAGGTGCTCCATCCCAGCCCGGGACCTCCGTGGGTGCTGCTACCCCTCCAAATGAGGTCGTCGCGAGTGCTCTGTCCCAGCCCGGGACCTCCGTGGGTGCAGCTCCTCCTTTGTCCGGGTCTCCGTGGGTGCTGTGTCCCAGTCGGGGACCATCGTCGGTGCTGCGCCCCAGCCTGAGACCCACTTGGATGCTGCGTTCCAGTGTGGGCCCGCCGTGGACGCTACGCTCCAGCCCGGGGGCCACTGTGGGTGCAGCTTTGGCCCAGTCCGGGTCCATCGAGGGTGCAGCTGTGGCCCAGTCCAGGTCCTCCATTCGTGCTGCTTCCCGTCTAGTGGAGGTTGTCACGGGTGCCCTGTTCCAGCCTGGGGCCTCCGAGGGTGCAGCATTGGCCCAGTCTGGGTCCACCGAGGGTGCAACCGTGGCCCAGTCCAGGCCCACCAAGGGTGCTGCTTCCCTTCCAGTGGAGGTCGTTGCGGGTGCTCCATTCCAGCCTGGGGCCTTCATGGGTGCAGCATTGGTCCAGTCCGGGCCCGCCGCAGGTGCCGCTTTGCTCCAGCCCGGAGCCCCCGTGGGTGCAACCATGTCCCAGTCCGGGACCACCAAGGGTGCTGCTGGCCAGTCCGAGGGCGTTGAGGTTCCCCATCCCTTGTCTGACATCGTTGTGGTCCCCTCTCCTGTGCCAGGCACCGTCATGGTTCCCCCTCCTGTTCCAGATGCGATCGTGGTCCCCCCTCCTCTGCCAGACGCTGTCGTGGTTTCCTCTCCTTTGTTGTCCTACCCTTCATTGGGCCTCCCTGTGGGGGAGCCGCCTCCTGGGCCACCCCTTCCGTTTAGGTGGCTGAAAAACTGTGGTCAACCGCCTGACGGACTGAGCCGTTGGGTTGGGTGGCCCATATTCTCCGGCAGGCCACCTGACTCATACCACCTCGCTGTCTGTCAGGACTGGGACTTTGGCTGGCCGCCTGAACTGTTTAGTTCTTTGGCCTAGGGGGCCTTCTTTTGCCTGGTGTGGGTCCTGAGTGGGGTGGTTTCGTTCCCTCCTAGCCCGCCCCCCCCACCCACCCTGGGTGGGTTATTGTTGTGCTCCTGTTGGGAGGGGGGCGGGTTCTTTCTTTTTCTTTTGGTGTTACCCTGGGGTGTCTGGGTTCCACCCCTTGAGAGGGGGGCTCTGTCATGACCTGAGTACTGGAGGTTCCGCCAGGCTCAATCTCGTGGCTTTTTCTCTGTATTTATATATTTGTTGTATTTTTGTGCCTTTTGGTTTTTGTTATCCCTGCATGTTTTTTTATTTTCCTGTTTATGTCCTAGTTTTGTTGTGTTCTGATTATGCATCAATTGGTATCTATTTCTCAATTTTTACTTGTTTATATTTTATTCTTCCATTCCTTACTATTGCAGTTGACAGCTGTCAGGGCTTTTCCTGGTTGGTGCTCTGTGTGGGCGTAGCCCTGTCAGCCAGGCGCTCTTCTCTCATTACGTTGCAACTGATCCCAATCATTAATCATTGTTTCCTTTTTGCCCGCTCATGTGACCCCACACCTGTCATCACTTGTTTTATCTGTTCTGACCCTATTTAAGGACTGCATTTTTATTTCATTCTTGTGGCACTCTTAATACCTTCTCCTCGCCACCAGAGCCCTAACCCTGCTCTGGTGAGTTTTTCCTGCTACCTGCTCTGTAAGTTTACCCTGTTACCTGTTTGGAATTTTGCATTCATTCATCTTGGAACTTTATGTTTTGTTAATAACTGCCACAACCTGCAGTCGGTGTCTGGGTCTGTCTTTCTTTGGCCTGATGGGCAAATCATGACAGTTTGGGGCCAGTTTACTTGGATGAAATTTTACTTTAATAAGACAATTCTCTGCACTCACACCATGGTGAACACTTAAATGTAGAGTCAAAGTGAAGCTACCTACGGGTGCTGTGATGTGGCTTCAGGGGTACAAAGTGCTGCAATGACTCTCCGTGTAAAGTGGAGCCCTTGAAGGCAAACTGCAGCGGCACACCATTATTACTGCTCACTGGCAGCAGTTTCTAGGCCCATATTGATTTTTAATGGCCTCCAATTAAAGGTGTAGAGACTTTGATGAGTCCAGGACATGAAGTCACTTATTGTTGCTTTATGGGAATATAATGGGGTTAGTTATAGCAAGCATAGTTTGAGTGCTTTGATAAGAAATCCAACTTGAATGTTTTATGCAAGGAAAAATGCATACAGATGTTAACAGCATATAATCAGTAGCTGCTGTATGTCAGAAACAAAAGGACAAACACAAATCAAATCGGACTATTAGAATATTTTATTAATATGTAGAAAATGTATTAAAAAAGGAACTATATAGTACATGTTTAAGTCAAACTAGAGCTAAATTTGACAGCAATATCCAAGGTTATCCAACAGCAAATCCTTAGTTTCAAGCTATATGAGCTTTTCAAACAGTCAAGATCACATTTATCAACATTTCCATTTTCATGGCAAGGTTTCAAATGAATGTACTTACAGTATCTGGCTCATAATCGCAATATCAGTTGAATGACTATAGGTGTCAAACCCAAATTTGTTTGTTGTGTTGCATCAGTCACAGATAAATGGAAAAAAATGACATAATACAGATCAGTGAAATAAATAACACTCATTCTTGTCCTGTAAGTAAGCCTGTCCTCATAGTTACTTTAGCAGCTTATTTTGCAACAAGACATGATCCAATGATTGAAAAAAATGAGCTTATTGACTAATCAGAAAGTAACATTGCAAGACTTGCTTGTTGCTCCTCAGCCAATCTTTTGGCTCACAAAGCTTTGGACAACAAAGCCACTGTTGATTTGCACCCATGGGTAGAGATCAGACACTTTTTATGGACAAAGAAACAGGTTAAAATTTAGAAATGTGTTCAATGAGACAACTTGTGTCTGCTTTTATTCATTTTAACACATTTTATATCTTTAAAATGTTTTATTTATTGTCCATATTTTTATTTAGATTTCAATTTCATGACAAATGGTGTGTCAGTCCTAATTTTTATTATTACAGTCTTGTGATTTTAGTACTTATTTCTGGGATATAGCTCCCAAATAAAAGTATTTATCACAACAGGCCTACGTGTAGGCTACCAATGCTGTGAAGGTATTTGCTCACATAGAGACCAAATGTCAAGTTTTTAGACAGTAGATGGAAAACACTGAAAAGATGACATTTTATATTATGAAAAAACAAAAACAGACAAAATGCCAATTTACAGTACACTTTAACTTCCAAAACAACCAAACAAAAATGTTGCTTTGGATATAACATAAATTATGCATAATTAACAAATTCCAGGTTTCCCTGGAGGTAAAATAGCAACATATAAATGTTTTATTACATCACTGTAAGTAATATTCAGCTAATAGAACAGGAGACTGTTGAAGCATTACGGTGACAATAGGCTAAACAAATTCAAATATAACAATCAGCTTTCTTCTTGAAGGATTTAAAAGCACCTTATAAACTGCAGTGAGAAATATCCCTCACAGCACAAATGACATTCTGCTTCCTTCCAGCAAAGCTCCCCGACCTTTGTTCCTTGTACAAAACCCACCGAGGCAAACTTCATCTAATTAGTTAATGAAAAAAGTACACAGAATTATCTATCCTACTATAAATCACTACGGGGGATGGATGGAATGAGCGAGTCTAACGCAGTTGCTGAAACCTAAATCAGACCGGGGGGGGGGAGGTTGCATGGTCACCTGACTGAGCGGCCAATAATCAAAGTGATCTACAACTTCTACCTAAATAAACCTTTTTCAAGAACAGATCAAGTTCCAGCGTATTCTTGGGACGCGTCATATTTTCTCTCCGGCTCTTGATTGCAGTCAGCATGCAGTAGGCTCCGTCTATCCTTTAGCACAACACTGGTTATGAATACAGTGGTTAACATGGAAATGTTTCTGAATTAGTTTGCATCTAAAGGGGGAACACATCAAAAGACACAGTATCTTCAGCTCTATATCTACATGAGTACGTTTAAAATAGTGTATAGAGGGGGATTACTATTCAATTTTAAAGTCTAAAAGGGGGAGGAAATAATAAAAAGATGTACAAAGTTGCGACAGGAACCAGATTTTCTGAATTGCTTCAGCGAGAAAAGTGAACTACAGAAAACGATGAATATGTGAAACTAAATGTTGCTTGCAGTGATGGAGACATATTTGATGCGTTTCATTGGATTGTTATGGGCACGCTATTTTGTTTTTACTGATGGCTTGAAGGCAGAGAGGAGATCTCCAAACTGAACAATGTAGATCATTCGGCGCCCAGAAGAGAAGCAGGAAAGAAAAGAAGTTGGTTAACTGGCATCAAGCAATTTGTATGACTCCGTGAGTGCTGAATAAAACAAAACGTTTGCTAGGCATACTGCAGATTACACCCACCCCGCTATGAAGAATACAGACTCAGCCGTGTTTGCCGATTTTGTTGTTTCACTGGGGAGCTTAAATTGTGAAGCAAGTTTAAAAAAAAAAAAAAAAAAAAAAGGAGCAGCACACAGAATAGACTTGGCTCCACTCCACCCTCTGTTCTGCTTTCTGTGTTGAGTTCATTTCATCCAGCAGTGCCAGAGAGAGGCAGGAGAAGATACACAGCGTGCCCACCCTGACTTTACCCGCCACAGAATTTAATGATCACAATGCATAAAATGATGCCGTGGGACATGGTTGCCATAAAAGGCTCTGGAAAGTGGGACTCTATTAATAAAGGGGAAAAGCTGCTTCAGTGACTTTGGTGACAGGCGTCTCTCCAAACAGCAGGGTGACTCTTTACTGTGCAGATCTTTGGTTAAATGGCCCGTCTATCAGCTCCATCTCTGCAAGCAATCCTAACATCTATAACAGAGGTCAAACTGCTGTTGGCAGCTTTGTATTTACTTTAAAAATAAAGTCCAGGGAAACAGTAAATGCCCATGAACTAGGAATTTAAAAATGATGTTAAAATAGGCAGTATGGACCTTTAGGAATCTCAGGTTGAAATCTCGGTCACACTGCAGGTGCTTTGGTGGGGAACGTGCAGAGATGGGTAGTGAGAAAATGAACCCAAATAAAAGCAGAGGTTGCTTATGACCATAACCACTCAAGTACAAATAAGAGTAGTCACAAAAAAGCTGCTTGAGTGATAGTATGAAAGTATCTGCTAAAGAAAAGCTACTCAAATAGTGAGCACGTTTGTGGCATCTTTCTTATAAATTTGGGATTGTGTTTTCTTTGTATATTTGCAGTTTTCCCAACAATTAGTGATTTTTTTGCATTTGTTTAGAACTAACAAATTTACTACTTACTTCTTATAAATTTCAAAACTCTTCAGTTTTCCACAAAAATTTGCAACCTTTTACCTATAAACTGCAGATTTACTCTTGCCAGTTTTAGAGGCTTTTCTCTAAAATGTTAGTACTGAAAATAAAATACAAACTATCCATATGTACCATCTAATACGATCCAAATCATATCATATAAAGATGCAGTAGATGAAAATAAAATGTCGAATTATCTCAACTATGGTTTTGAAGACAAAATCATAAATTGATTTTAATTAATGGTAAGAACATGTTATCACACTAATTAAAAAAAAATCATATTTCTTAACCAGTTTTCAAATCAGTGAGCTCATTTTCATGGTCATAGTAATCTGATAACTGTTAATAATCAATTATGGTAATAACTAGACTTGATGTGTTTACATGCACTGAAGAAATTGATTACTGGACTATAATCAGGCGTGTTTATCTGATTTCACATAATCTGCTAATGGTCTTTATCTGATATAAAAAACAAATTATGCTGTTTACATGACTACTTACAGTAAATGATCAGATCACTTCAAAAATCCAATTAGAATCAGTTTATTGCTGTGCATGTAAACATAGTGAGGCCTGTTACATGGCCACAATAATCCCATAACTGGGAATAATCAGATAATGGTAATAATCTGATTTGAAGTGTTTACATGCACTGAATAAACAGATCATGGGGCAACATTCTACTTGTGTTTATGTGCTTTCTCATAACTTGATAATGGCCTTTATCCGATTATTGCTACATGACTACGTGAATAATCATATAACTCCAGAAATCCAATTACAATCAATTTATTAGTGTGCATGTAAACATAATCACTGTAATCAAATGTAACTGAACGGGTACGGCCTTTATTCCAAAAATGTTCGCAATTGAGATTAAAAACTATTCTACAACAGCACTACTCATGAAGGAACAATTATGTCTAAAGTTTACTTAAGTACATGTACTTGACCAAATGTAACGGTGCATTCAGACCAAACATGGAGCAAATTTTTCAAGCAACGCAATTCCATATAAAGTCAATGTAAACATGCAAATTCACGTTAAGCGAGTTGGTCACAATAGCTAATCAGGCTTGAGAGTCGGCCTCACTGGAGTAAAAGTATCAACACTGGAGAGTAAACGAGTTTGAAAATGAGACAGATGGAGCAGAGCTCTGCAGCTGAAACAAAGCGTCTGTAGTTTATCCACCCACTACTCCTGCTACGGATGTACTAACGAGAGCTACCAGGCTAGCAGTGTAAACAAACAGCTACCATCCGGGTGCCGTTTGTCCAGGTGACAGTGACATTCTCCTAGGTGTGAGCCCCGCCGGAAAGCCTAACATGATGAAGTTTCTACAGCAGATACAAAGCAGTTGCAGAAGTTAGGAAGGCAACCCTGCCCTCTTTACATTGACTTTACATGTAACTGAGCCACACGAAAAATTCATGCTTTGTGTTTTGTCTGAACGCAGCTTTACTCATTACTACACACCTCTGGGAATGTTAGTGTTTCTAACTAATGGCATGAATGGGGCTGCAATTCACTCTGTGACCACAAAGTGTCACTAAAACACAAGTTTCCAAAAGTTCCATACAGTACCTTTAATAACTGAATGAACAACAATAACTTTGCTGTGTTCCCACTCACAGTGCAAATACTGCCTCAGTGTGGCTACCACTCAAAATAAAACAAAAGCATTTATAACTATTTTGTTTTTTTTTAAATTGTTAATATAAAGTACATTGTAACTGTAGAAATTAAACAAACGCTAATGAAGCTGTTGCTGGTGCACCACTTTGTCAAAGACGATTCTGGACATTTCAATGCAAATTTTATGTCACATCCAGAATCTCTTATGTTAATGAAAGGGTGAAAAACCAAGGTATCAAATCATATTAAATAGATGGACTTCGTCACAATATCAGTTATAAAAATATATATATGTTACAGTTAAGGGTTTTTAAGGGCATATACAGTTTTTTTGTTTTGTTTTTTTTTAGTTAAAAGTGTTATTTTGCAACAGTTAAAATAACACTCGCTCTCAATCCTGAGGGCATCATCATTCCAAGCACATCCTAAGGAAAGGCAAATCACAGATTAAAGAAAAGGAAACGAGCCTCTTGGTTTGCCTTTCCTATTTTTTTGACAGCAAGTAAACCATTGTCATTCAAAGTATTTAATAAATTACATACAGTGACTTCTAATGTCAGCAGGGAGAGACAGCTAAAGCTGGGCAGGTCACAGATAAACGGAGTTCGGGTGTTGTTTTAGCCTCTCTGATATTCCAGGATCCATGGTTAAAACAATTTAGGACTGTTGGAAGTATTTCTAGCATCTTAAGAAAACTGTAGTCTCTATGTTCTTCTTTGAAGCCTCACTGAGGAGCTTTGCTGTTACATTACAGCACACACACACCCCAAAAAAAGAAGTAAAAACAACCTTCCTGCCAGTGAGGCACACAAACAAGCAGAGAGTTAACATCCGAACTCCATTTATCACGAATCTGAGGTGGGCGCAGGTTATTTTGTTTGTTTTATACAGGGGCGGACCGCCTCCTCTTGCTGCTGATGCTGCGGAAGTTGAACGGCCTCATCTTCATCTCCACAAAGGGAATAGAAAACTCATGACCTTTCCAGTGGTACCAGTTGATACCCTGAAAGAGAGAAAGTTGACACAAATCCTGATTTATTATCTTGATCAGTTTTGACCTGAACATAATTAGAGTGCCATACTAATAACTGCACTAATTTCTATCCCCATCAACACATTAGTGGCTGTCCATCCATCTCTTCTCCCTCCTGTTCTCATTTCATGTCCTCAAAAGATGAGAAACAGAAGCAGAGAGTGACCGAGGGAGCAAAGCAGTGATGGTGGAAAGTCTTTGTGTTTTGTGGTAAAACAAGCATACATTTTTTTTCCCTACTAATCTAATATTCAACACAACAAATTAAAAAAGAGTTTATGTGGCCCTGTTTAAAGGTGTTATAAACCAAACATGCAAAACTGTGTTTTAGTGAGTTTCGAGGGTGATATCCCAAACATAATACATATATGTAATAAAGGTGAAAAATACCAGAGCATCTCAAAAATTAAACTATTGTGACGTTACATTTCTTAATAATTCATGACAAAAAATGTTAAACCTTTTGATGATTATGACTTAGCTCTTTTAAATAAATTACTGAATCATGATCTTCCAATTTCTGAGACGCACTAATAATCATGAGGTTATTTAAACATTTAAGCTTAAGAACTGACTTCTCCCACAACAGTGTGGCAGCCTGGATATGCCCATTTGCAACGTTCACAGTGTATCCAGGAAAGGTTTGTCTTTGTCTTGTGTTAGTTTAAGTACTTCCTAGAACCAGAGCTAATCATATTTGGACCCTTTGCAATGCCAGATAATAGAATCATCTGTGGTAGAAAACTATGAGTTACAGTCATAAAGACAAGCAAGAGAATGGGATCAGACATATTTCTACCTGAGAAATAAGTAAGAAAAACTTACTGTGTAGGAGTCATTGTAGCTTGCCAGTGTGTGCTATCAACTACCATCTGTCCAGTCCTCAAATTAGCAAACTGAGTGACGCCGGTCAGGAGAGTCATGCCCCAGTTTTGATTTGGACTGCAGTACCATTTTAAAATGCTAGCTGTCAGGATTACACATTGATCCTTTAACCTTCTAAAATGCATCCATGGCCAGCTGTTTACTGTAAAAATATCAAAACACTAACTTCCATCCATCCATCTTCTACTGTTTTTCCGGAGGTCCGGGTCGCGGAGGCAGCAGTTCAAGCAGAGAAGCCCAGACTTCCCTCTCCCCAGCCACCTGCTCCAGCTCTTCAGAGGGGATACCAAGGTGTTCCCAGACCAGCTGGGAGACAGTCTCTCCACCGAGTCCTGGGTCTGCCCCGGGGTTTCCTCCCAGTGGGACGTGCCTGAAACACCTCAAGTGGGAGGTGTCCAGGAGGCATCCTAATCAGATGCCCATACCACCTCAACTGACTCCTTTCAATGTGGAGGAGCAGCGGTTCTACTCTGAGCCTCTCCCGGATGACTGAGCTCCTCACCCTATCTCTGAGGGTGAGTCCAGCAATCCTACGGAGAAAGCTCATTTCAGCCGCTTGTATCCGCGATCTCGTTCTTTCGGTCATTACCCAAAGCTCGTGACCATAGGTGAGAGTAGGAACGTAGATTGACTGGTAAATCGACAGCTTTGCCTTAGAACTAAGCTCCCTCTTCACAACAGACCGGTACAACGTCCGCATCACTGCAGATGCTGCTCCAATCCGTCTGTCGATCTCTCGCTCCATTTTCCCCTCACTCGTGAACAAGACCCCAAGATACTTAAACTCCTCCACTTGGGGCAGGAGCCTGTCCCCAACCCGGAGAGGACAATCCACCTTTTTCCGGCTGAGGACCATGGACTCGGACTTGGAGGTGCTGATTCTCATCCCAGCCGCTTCACACTCAGCGGCAAACCGTCCCAGCAAGAGCTGTAGGTCATTGCTGGATGAAGCCAACAGGACAACATCATCTGCAAACAACAGAGATGAGATCCTGTGGTCACCAAGCATGACACCCTCCATTCCCTGGCTGCGCCTAGAAATCCTGTCCATAAAAATTATGAACAGGATCGGTGACAAAGGGCAGCCCTGGCGGAGTCCAACTCTCACTGGGAATGACTCCGACCGAGTGTTGGCAATACAAACCAAACTCTCACAATGGTCGTACAGAGACCGAATAGCTCGTAACAACAAGCCCGATACCCCATACTCCCGAAGCACCCCCCACAAAAATCCACGAGGGACACGGTCAAATGCCTTCTCCAAGTCCACAAAACACATGTAAACTGGTTGGGCAAACTCCCACGAACCCTCAAGAATTCTCGAGAGGGTAAAGAGCTGGTCCGATGTCCCACGGCCAGGACGAAAACCACATTGCTCCTCCTGAATCCGAGGTTCGACCAACACAAAACAAAACAAAACACTAACTTCACTTAGGAATACACACAGTCTTTAGATTGATGGATTTACATTTTTTAGACATTCTCTGACAGGAATGATAACATTTTTCTGGTTTTATTTGCAACATCACTAACACAACGCCCTTCTTCATCTACCCTCCCATCACAGTACTACTGGCTATGATATTAATCCAGTCCATGACCACAATTTTGCATGTTTTCCCAAACTGTGCACACATCAACCTCCTCACCCCCAGAAGCACTCTACCAGCACAACCACACAGCTCCAGTCAGGGTTGAAGATTTGACTGGCCTGTTAGCATCACAGCTATCGTTAGCACTAATAACTAAAATAAAGTTTGGCTTTCACTGTGAAACTAAGTCTTAGAGATGCTGCTCTCTCCACACTGCTTTAGTGTGCTATGGACGCACAACCTGTAATTATTTAAATGATTTATGGCTACATAACCAGATGGTGTCGCTGTTGATGCTGCTGTTACCCAGCACTGTAAGCAGTTAGCAGTACCTTAGCAGTCTGCCATTACTTGTGATAGGTCTTACTGTGCCTGACCCAAAAAACCTTTGCCCAATTGGATAAGGGGCTCATGTCATGTATTTCAAAATGAGCGACACAGAAGCCATTTTTGCTGAGCTGTAAAACAACAACAGGAATTATTTTTTTTCTTTAAAACTACTTATATACATATATCTTTGACGATGCCAAAACTTAAAATAATCCCTGGAAATGTCATAGAAGGGGACATTTAAGACAAACCAACTCTGCTTTTTTTAACATACAAAGTTATTTCATTTCATCCCCTCATTGACTGACTGATGTCTGAACACAGTACTGACCTGACTGTGTCTGGACTCGCCGTATTTGCCATTGAGGTTGGCCCGGTGGCAGTTCTTGTACCACCAGGCTCCTTTGTAAGACAAGGCACAGTTAGTGACAGCAATGTCATTGTCTCTGTCTTTTGTGGAGAAGGGCCGACCCTGGTGGTAGCTCAGAGAGTCACCTGGGATCAGAGGAAGAGAGATAGGGAGACAGGCAGCTTTAAATATCAGCATATGATGGCAGCTGTTGAATATGGAGTGAGTACACTGGGTAATGGCACGGATAAGGAATGAGAGGGAGGGAAATGGAGAGACATGAGCGCAAGAATCGGGGAATAAAGTTCTACTCCGGGCTCCCTGAATTTACTTTGGCAGAGATGCTTATAATTATACACAATACATGAGAGGATGATGGGTACGTCTGCAATGGAGCTGAAGAGGAGACTCAGAAATAGCAGTTACTTCAAATTCTGACACAAAGCTAAGGTTCATATCAAAGAGCAGTCATTACAGTAGTGGGACATATTGGGGGTCAGCATTAGCTGGGTTTAGACATGTGTGGACGATGTTGATCTTAGTTGGGTTATTCAGACATGTAAACACCTTATTCAAATGAAATATTCCTGACTGTATTGTTGGAGCAGTTTTCCAGACTTGTTGGACATAATTGCCAGTCAGACTTTCTGTGACTTTGGGCTATTTTTTTTCTTTTTCAGAAAGTCTCCCGGAGCAGTCAAAGGTTGCAGCTTTCTGACCTTGTTTTATAACATAAGTAGGATTCCACGTATGGAGGGCTTGGAAATATTACATCATTATTGAGTTAAACCTATCATTATTTAATTCAAATGTCAGTTTAATTAATAATTATTTATTTAATTAATTAATGTCAATTTAATTCAATGCATACATAATTATTTCTTTGTTGCTTGACATAAGTTATTCTGTTAGTGTAACATTTTAATTTGATTCAAGAGGAAATATGAAAGTGAAACCATAAGCCTGTACTTGAAACCATAAACATGTACTTAGATTATTTTATTGATAAACTGATTTAATAATGTATCATTTTTTGCTACATTTGCATTGTTTTCTACCAGGTCAAAATCAAAACCAAAATTAGTTTTTGTTTGCAGTTCGTATTTACTGGTATGTATTAATTAGTATTAATTTTTACTTGTGTATATCCAAAACTACATTGATTTTTTAAATTGCTTTGGGCTTGTTTTCACAGATACAGCTGCTTATTTGTCAGGAAAAGTCTGGTGACACAACTACTAGCTGTTTATTTGGAATATGCTGATTACCGTGTAAATGGTAAAATTTCTGCAGCTGCTGTGCCTATAAACATCTTATTCAGAATACGGATCCTAACCACAATATGGTGTGCATGTACAGTGGTGATTAAAAATTTGTGAACCCTTTAGAATTGTCTACATTTCTGCATAAATATGACCTAAAACATCATCAGATTTTCACACAAGGACTAAAAATAGACAAAGAGAACCTAGTTAAATAAATGAGAAAATATTTTACTTTTTCATTTATTTATTGAGGAAAATGATCCAATATTACATCTCTGTGAGTGGCAAAAGTTTGTGAACCTTTGATGTCAGTATCTCATGTGACTCCCTTCTGCAGCAATAACTGCAACTAAACATTTCTGGTAACTGTTGATCAGTGCTGCACATCAGCTTGGAGGAATTTTAGTCTGTTCCTCCGTACAGAACAGCTTCAACTCTGGGATGTCGGTGGGTTTCCTTGCATGAACTGCTCACTTCAGGTTCTTCCACAACATCTCAGTTGGATTAAGGTCAGGACATGACTTGGCCATTTAAAAACATTAACTTTATTCTTCTTTAACCATTCTTTGGTAGAACGACTTGTGTGCTTAGGGTCATTGTCTTGCTGCATGACTCACTTTCTCTTGACATTCAGTTCATGAACAGATGTCCTGATATTTTCGTTTAGTATTTGCTGGTATAATTCAGAATGCATTGTTCCATCAATGATGGCAAGCTGTCCTGGCATCAATGCACCAAAACAGGCCCAAACCATGATATCTCCACCACCATGTTTTACAGATGGGATACGGTTCTTATGCTGGAATTCAGTGTCTTCCTTTCTCCAAACATAACACTTCTCATTCAAACCAAAAAATTCTATTTTGGTCTCATCCAGCCACAAAACATTTTTCCGATAACCTTCAAGTTTGTCCACGTGACCTTTAGCAAACTACAGATGAGCAGCAATATTCTCTTTGGAGAGCAATGCCTCCCTCCTTGCAACCCTGCCATGTACACCATTGTTGTTCAACGTTCTCCTGATGGTGGACTCATGAACATTAGCCAATGACAGAGAGGTCTTCAGTCGTTTAGAAGTTACCCTGGGGTCCCTTGTGGCTTCGCTGACTATTACATGCCTTACTCTTGGAGTGATCTTAGTTGGTCGACCACTCCTGGGAGGGTAACAATGGTCTTAAATTTCCTCCATTTATGCACAATCCGTCTTACTGTGGTTTCGTAGAGTCCAAACTCTTTAGAGATGGTTTTGTAACCTTTCCCAGCCTGAAGAGCATTAACAACCCTTTTTCTGAGGTCCTCAGAAATCTCCTTTATTCGTGCTATGATACACTTCCACAAAAATGTGTTGACACTTTGATAGACCTTTAAATAAAAGATTATTTAAATAAAACAGGGTGCCCACTCACACCTGATTGTCATCCCATTGACTGAAAACACCTCACTCTAATTTCACCTTCAAATTACCTGCTAATCCTAAAGGTTCACAAACTTTTGCCACACACATATTGGATCATTTTCCTCAATAAATAAATGAAAAAGCAAAAAAAAAAAAAAAGTCTCATTTATTTAACTGGGTTCTCTTTATCTACTTTTAGGACTTGTGTGAAAATCTGATGAGGTTTTAGGTCATATTTATGCAGAAATGTAGAGTATGCCAAGGGGTCCACAAACTTTCAAACACCACTATAAACAAAGCCAGTCAATGTTTTAAGTTCTCTCTAGCTATAAGTGGGTTAATTATAATACATTCATCTGCAGAGCTAACTGATCCTAAAATGGGAAATACTTCCCATTGTGGCATCGGTACTTACCAGCAGTTCCATTGTATTCTCCTATTCTGAGCTTGTAGAGGCTTCTTGCGTCTCCAATGGAGAACTTGTCATAATTAGCGTACACTGACTCCTGCCCGTCTCTCATGTCGATCCGTAGCTCGTAGCGACCCTGAGCAGCAATCTTCTGGATGTTGTCCAGACCTGCAGAGACACAACATATAATCTAAGAAACAACCCACTGTCTGAACTCACCTACCATCTCGCAATCACACTACAATTTACTTATTTATTTTCTATGAAAAGGATTTGTTTTTGTTATTCCAGAGACAACAGTGTGAATCCAAACAATGCTGAGACACACAAAACAGAGTTTGAACCAAATGTCAGTCAGTCTTTCAAGCATCTCTGACAGATGGCAAATTCTCTTATTGAGATTGAGATTCAACTTTATTGTCATTACACATGTATGAATACAAGGTAACGAAACGTGACTTGGCATTTGGGCACGCTCTGCAGAGCGCATCCAAGGCCGGGGCAGCCGCTAGGCGCCAGTCATAGTTATATGGTCTCCACCAAAAAGTCAAAGTACTAATTCTATCACATTTATACGATTAACCATAAGCAAGACACAAACTTAAGCAACCCATAAATTTACAAGAATAAAATATCAAATTCACAATAAAAAAGTTACAAATTTACCACAAGCTTTACCACAAAGTTAAAAAATTTGAACATTTCTGAAAAGAAAACATCCCACATATAAAGAACAGCTGAAATTTCATGACATAAAATTTACAGTAAACAGACCATCAGTGATGAGTAGCTCATTCCAGCCAGACAAAATCACCACAGGAGTGTTCAAATGTGTTGATCACTGACGTTGACACAGACCCATTTATGGATGCTTAAGGTCAAAGGCCAAGGAGGGGTAACGATTTCTGTGAAATCATAAATGCCCAGATCTCCTGACCTTCAATAATGACCTTGAGCTCATCCTGGATGCTGACAAACCTGAGGATCATTGCGTGTGAATCTGTTGAGCATTAAGGCCATTGCCCAGGAGAAGTAACAATTTTAATAAAATTTTATGAGCACTGAGCCTGACCTTTGACCTTGACGACTCATCTGATGATCATTGTGAGTGAATTGGTGAGAACTGGGGCAACTGAAGAGGACGAGTAGAATTCTCATGAAATGTGGATGGATGAATGGACAGACGGATGAGCCATCACATTAAAAAAAAGTTGCCAAAAAGTTCCAAAGTAGTGACAAATTTTGTCACTATTGTGACTAAATTAGTCATAATGATCACTAATAAAAATTGCAAGAAGAAAACTATAAATCTGTGTGGAAAAAGTGGCAAATTCATGAATAACTAGAAAAGCACTCGGAGAGCGCAGACCTCCGCCAAGCGCCACAGTTCCCCCCATACAGTGTTTGTGTGTATGTTTTCAGATTCCTTGACCATGAAAACATATGACTAGCAATTGGATTGACAATGATAGGATTAGTGGTTCAGTAGTTATTCACAAAAATCGCATTTTCCGTAATGGCGGTTTTCTTCTGGACGGTGATCCGGATCACCACCAAAATCTAATCATCTGTAGGATACCCCATTTCTGACAATCTGTGAAAATTTCATGAAAATCCGTCCATAACTTTTTGAGTTATGTTGCTAACAAACAAACAGACAGACAGACAAACCAACGCCGATGAAAACATAACCTCCTTGGCGGAGGTAAAAAACCCTCAAATTTTATGAGAAACAATTGAAAGAAGCCACAAATCATCAAGAAAAAAAAACCAAAAAATGTACAAGTTAAAATCTTGCTTATAACCAATGACTGTGTACAGAGCTAAATTAAATTTAGAACTGTTTTTTGTGGCTCCATGAAGATTTCTTTAATCAAACCTGCTCAACATGGTGTTTCGTAGAGGTTGGCTAGTGAAGGGAAATTCTGGAAAACTACTACCAAACAGTGGCTGGAGTGTAGATGTTCATGTCAAGCCCTGAATATAGTATTTTAAAAAGTGATTTGAATGAAGAAAAAGGGCCAGTCGCAATGTGAAACTGTTTTTCTGTGATGACTTCTTATCACCTGCTGTCTTGTAAGGTAAAAAGTTTGACACCTGATAAGCACTGTGCTAGACTCCTTCGTCAGCCTGTCTCGTGCGTCCGTACTTGATTGGTGGAGTGGAGTGGTGGACACTGTCACCGCCGGCCCTTTGGCAAAGGCCAACTTCTGAGATATGTGGCTTTGCTCTCTATCTCAAAGGTAGCAGATATGAGGCTCGTTTGAACCGAGGCAGCCGATAAGACCCCACACAGTCCTGAGCGATTGGACCTGCCTTCACTATCAGATTACAACAAGCACCTATTTGGAAAAGAACCTCCTTTCCCTGCTTAGACTCCGACAGAAACATCACGTGGGTGCTTTCTTTCCACCAAAAAATAAAAATCCTTGAACCTTCACTGATAAGAAGTAGGAAGTCGAAATGTGGGAGAGCAGAGAAACTAAAGTCTGCAGTAATATGTCAATGGAAAGTAGATAAAATCTATGTTACAACCCAAAGGCACTTAGGGTGACAGGGGGAAAGGTATTGTTGCAATAAAATTGTGTTTAACAAGCAGTCATCTCTAATTTCTATTGCAAAACTTCAGTGTATTAGCAATTAATCCGTCGTCCATTACTTCTTCTTCAAACAGTTTTATGGGATCAGACTGCTCCATTCCAAACTGCAGTGATTAAAAATACATTCTGATACACTATAGCAACCTCGTCCTATTATACAACCGCATCACTTTTTATTACCAGCCTTTCTCTCACACTTGAAACAAGGAAGAGGGATTAAAAATAAGACAGGATGGCATAATAGTCACAGATTGCACGTGGTCGCCCTGGACACTCGCAGTTATTCCAGCATTAGACAGGCATTATCTTCAGTCCCAAAATGTCTGAGACCAGTGAGTCGAGTGAACAGACTGTCCTAAAGCGGCGATAAAATTGCCTTCTCAAACGATAACAGATAATAAAGGCTGAATTTCCATCGTCTTTACTGCAGGCTGGTTAAATGTCTCTTCTTTCTAGTTTGAGTGGCTATGATCTCAATGTTTATGCTTCCTTACTGTCCAGCACATTGCTATTCTGTGATCATACGAGGCGATTAGCTAAATGGTCCCTGCAATGGCTCTCCAGGGCTACGACAGTGACCCAATCTCCTGAAAAGAGAGTGAAGGTCACCTGCAGTGGGAACTGCAGTGGCGATCTGCAGGTCGACGCCATTAACTTGAGGTCTGACACAGGGAATATTGAAAAGAAAATGCTGTGAAGAAACTAATGAGAAAGGGACATTCCAGAAGCCACAAGGTTGGGACTTTTCATACTGTGTTTAAAATGAGGACATTCAGAACAGGGATTTCTGAAGTATATACATGCAGTTTATTTTCAGACGCTTTTTCCCCCAGTTTTGCAAATCTATGAATGTCACATTTTCATTGCAAATGCCACCGGGGTAAAGACGTGGATAGTATAGATCAGGGATGGGCAACTGGCGGCCCGCCCCCTCATCTACTACATCCTGCCAGTCCATTTCCAAAAATCAATTATTTATATCACATTTGCTATATTTATAACTGCATTCTTAAATGCAATTATAGAGTCCACCAGCTGAGGAAGTGCTAACTGAAACTTAGGTGCAGCTCAGTGTGCAAGTGGTCAAGGAAAGAGTGAGAGTGAGGGAGCCACAGAGGGAACAGTGCACAGGAGAATGTGTTTTTAAGGTATGTTGCCTGCTAAGACCACATTAATAAGCTGTAAACAGCAGTAAATGTACAAAGTAGGCTGCTTTTAAACAAGAATAAATACTACTGATGAGCTGTAGCATTTATTCTTTTTTGGCAGGTGAAGCCTCATGGAGCTCGGAAGCTTTTCTTCTAATTGTCCAGAAAAATATTCAGTTTTGAGGTTTCTTTCTAAAGAGCGGACTGAAGCCCTGACAGTTTCAATTCCATGTCAGCAGTAAAAGTTCAGAGACTGTGGTCATTGTAATCTGCTGATTTTTTTTTTTTTTGTTCATTTATACCAGTGGCTCTTAAACTTTTCTTTTTATTCTCCATTTTGGGGAGTCATTAACAAGCCCACCTACCCACAGCTATTTCTCTGCCCCTCCACACCCACAATGAATTCAAGTGCAAGCTAAGTCTAATCATATTTCATTTTCTTCTTGGCTTTTTTTTTTGTTAATTATCAACCAGAATTTCTCTTTGGTCATCATTTTGATGGAGAGAGTTTTAAAAATTAGGTCATAATTTAATTTTATCCATCCAGCCATCTATCATCCATCCATTCATCTTCTACTGCTTAATCTTTTTCGGGTCGAGGGGACTGGAGCCTATCCCAGCATCTCTGTGCGAGAAGCAGGGTACACGTTGGACAGATCACCAATCCAGGGCAGATATAATTTTATCAGTAATATTAATTATAATATGATAAAACACTGAGTAGCTTTTATTTTCATTTGCATTTTCAGTTTCAATTGTGAAACTTTGGACTTTGCAGGAAATAATACACCCCTCTCCACGGAAGGTTTACGTGTAAATCTGGCCCTCGGGAAGTGAGGAAAAAATTTTGTGACCCTCACTACCACCAAAGTTGCCCATCCCGAGTGTAGATGCTTCAGTCCCTCCATCTGTCTGTCACAAAACTTTGTAAAAAGGTTGCCCTTAGGACTAGCACATGTGGCTATATTTTTGGGGTATAACGGTTAAAGGACAAGGTCACAGGATCATGTGCTCAACAAGAGCACTCTGAGGTGAGTGCAATATCCCCGGCCTCTGTTTTCTTTGAAGATCCTAATACTTACTGATGGAGAGCAGTATTCAACTTTTCAATATAATTACTGTGGTACAACCAAATTACGATAAGGCCATCATCCACTAATATACAACAAAGTATACAACCCATAGTTGTAGAGCAGGATCCCGAGGTGAACCTATGTAGCAAGTTTGGTGACCCTAGAGAGCTTTACATGTTCTATAGTAAGAGAGCATAGGGAGTGCCAACCTTGACCTTTGGACGTCAAACCTGTACTCAGAGGTCATGGTCTCAGAGTGAACTTGTGTACCAAGTTTGGTGACCCTAGCTTTCTTTGTTGTTGAGAAATAGTTTATAAGCCATTTTGATGTTGACCTTGCAATCCCAAAACCATAGTCAAACTTCAGGGTCACAGGGTAAACCTGCATACCAAGTTTGGTGACCATAGCTTTACTTGCTGTACAGTAATAGGGCATAGGGAATGCTAACTTTGACCTTTGATCTTTTGGCCCCAAACCCATAGTTAGAGGTCAGGATCCCAAGGTGAACCTGTGGACCAGGTTTGGTGGCCCTAGCTTTACTTGTTTTATAGTAATAGTAAATTTACCATTTACCATAGAGCAACTGTAATGTTATCTTTGAACCTTGGACCCCTTGACCCCAAACTCATAGTTAGGTGAGGGTGTAAGTCATCCTAGATGTGCATTAGATGCAACTACTGTATCAATTTGAAAGCCTACATAATTTCTTTCAGTAGTTATTGTGTTTAGAAGATTTAGGGAAAAATCTGACCAGGCCTTTGACCTCAAGGTCATTCGATGAAAGTGCAATTGCAATATCAGTCCCTCCAGGAATTTGCAATGTTGCGATCGCACCAATTCATGCGAAATCAGCCAATCAGCTTAACTATTGCATGACCTTGCAACTTTGTCCAATCACCACAACTTTCCCGCAATTTTGGCCAGTCCTCGTCAACTTCCGCCAATTTCACCAATCAAATTTGTCTCTAATTGGCACTGAAACTCTCATTCTAACCAATCAAATGCATCGTTGCATGACGTTCACGTCCGTGTTTACAGTGAGTAGTTAGTTATAGTTTACAGTGAGTAACGGAACACATCTGCAAACAGAGTGTGTGATTTAAAAAAAACACTCACCCATAAGGTTTTCAACACCGTCCCTTCCTCCGTCTCCCCCAGCCTGCCCGTGGACGTCATGCCATGTCTCCGTCCTGACTGTGTGTGTGAAGCGCTTGGTTTGCGTTGAAAAACATGCGCCTGCCCCAAAAGCACCACGTCGTGGGAGGGTGCGTGAGGAGAGTACACTGCATTACAGCCAGTGTTTCAACATTTATACATCTTTAGAGGTAAAATCATTACTACATCTGGTCGATGAGCTTTAAAACTGTGAATCTCCGGTGTGGACTCTGGACGGACAAACGCACCCATCAATCCCCCCCTTCAGCCGTCCCACTGTAAATGAAACGTGTGTGTGTGTGTGTGTGTGTGTGTGTGTGTGTGTGTGTGTGTGAAGACCAACATGCAGCAGACAGACAGGTAGGCATGGAAAGAGAGAATGTTCTCTGCATTTTTTTATTTTTTTTTTCAGAAAAACACAGACTCCAATAGCCAATACAGTGCAACAGAATAATTTATTTTTTCCTCTCCGCTCGGTACCGAGTGGTTGGGAACCGTAGGGAGTTTTCAAATGAAGGTGCTGCCAATAATTTACAAATCTCTACTCTTTAACATGCATTCAATGCAATTTAGCTGTTGTAATGGATATTGTGTTAATGTTTGTATTTGCTGTTGCACAAGAGTTTTTCTGTATAGCAGAAGTTTCTGCTTAATTTACAAATCACTATAATAGGAATTTTTTGACAATCCTGTGCTTTTCTTGTATTGTTATATAGAATATGACTGCAGTAAACTGGAAAAAAGCATCTGCTTTAAAATTTGGAATTCTTCCCACAACTTTTAGTGCAGAAAACACTCTAAAAACATCGCAAACTTTTATCGCCACTTTTTAAAAAAGCTCCCACGAATTCAGGCTTTTTGGCCCGCAACAATCATAAAACATCTCGCAAAATCCTGGAGGGACTGCAATATGCACATCATCAGTGCATATCAAACTATGGTACCAAGTTTCAAAACAATCGGACCAAAACTGTAGGAGGAGTTAATTTCACATAAGTGGGACAGACGGACTGACCCACAACATAATCTCCCTTCAGTTGAAGCCCAAAGGGGACCAGTGGGGAATAAAAAGCATAAATCTGTTTTGCCCTATAGTCACTTTATTACACCTTGGTGCACATGTGCAACCTGCGATAGTGTGTGAATGTGTCTGTATCTGTCACCAGGTTTTCAGTTCACCCAGTCAAAATCAAGTGCAAATAAAGGCTTGTATCAATGTATTGTCATGTTTTCTCAACTTTTAATTTGACACAATTTCGAGATGAAGCTTTGCTGTCAAGATAAACACTGAGTTCCACTAACTTCAGACGGACTCTCGGTGTTCTATAATTCTATGCTACTTATTGAGATTCGCTACCCTGCATCTTTGCGCATGTGCCTGCATTTATGTATACGAGTCGTGCACATAAACTCATTTTCAACGCCCATCATTTCATGTTACCATAAATGTCAAACTTTGGAAAGTTCCTCTACAGCAGGTAAAATTATGCTGTAAAGTTGCCCTTAGTCTCTACAGCTATCAGAGTCATGTACATAAGCGCCGTCATGTCATGCTATTGTAAACATTTATATGCATTTTTGAAACAAAGGAGACTCAAGTTCATGAATGGTCTGTAGCCTAATGCTGGAGAAAGGTTTTTTTGTGGGTGTGTCTGTGGGTGTGTCTTCTGACCTGCACACATGTAGATATGAAGAATACAATGCCTTCGAATTCTTCTGACTTGAAAACATTTGTGCATTTTTGAAACAAATGAGCCTCGAGCTCATGAAGCTCAAACTTATCAACGGTCAATGACCTGCCGCTGTGTGTGTATTTAGTCAAACTTTGGAAAGTCCCTGTACAGCAGGTAAAATTATGCTGTAAAGTTGCCCTTTGTCTCTACAGCTATGGAAGAACGGCGGGTTGAAATTTTTGGATTCCTTTCAAACGGAACATACCCATCAGGGTTCAATAAATCAAAGAAATTAAACCTGAAGAAGTATGCTTCTAAATTCACAATTAGAGGTGAGTATTTAAACCATACAACAAAGGACTTTAAATGGTAAAAGTATATAATTACAGATCTAGTGTGATCTACTGCTCAAATCTTCTTGGAATTAATTTTGTAAAAAAAAATTTTTCACCAATTACAATCTTTATGATAATCCAATTTATCTCTGTGGTCTTTGAGGTATTTTGTTTCTGCTGAGGCCACTAGTGTTATGTCATTTTTTTTGGGTGGTGGTGGTGGTGGGGGGGGGGGTAAGGTGATGGTATTCACAGGTAAAATGACAAGCAATTGTGACTGACCACATACTTGTCTACCCTAATGGATTTGAAGTAGATAGCATGTTGGTAAGATGGCAGCTTAATAATTTTTGCTCCATTAACAAATCTTTTCTGCAGAAGGGGAACTTTTCTATGGAAACAGGAAGGCTATTAAATGCAAAGAGAAGGCAAGAGAGCTCTTTGTAGAATTCCACTCGTCGGCCATTGGTGGGCATTCAGGGATCCTTAAAACAAGAACTACACTATGCACCAGATTTTACTGGCTTGGCATGAGTGTCAACATTGATAGTTGGGTATGTATTTTAGCTGTGCTTCAAGTGGTTGTGAAATTGTAAGTATAT
Source organism: Pholidichthys leucotaenia (assembly GCA_020510985.1). Lineage (NCBI taxonomy): Eukaryota > Metazoa > Chordata > Actinopteri > Cichliformes > Pholidichthyidae > Pholidichthys > Pholidichthys leucotaenia. The sequence continues at coordinate 269,940,275 of CM035846.1, read as the reverse complement.
TAACATATAGTGTCTTGAAGGTGTTGGAATGTGATAAATGCCAAAAAGTGGGTAAACCTTTGATTGTGACCCAGCCGTTGCAATGTATAAAGGTTGCTAAATGTTGTTATACTTTTTTTGTTCGAAATAAAGTATCTATCTATCTATCTATCTATCTATCTATCTATCTATCTATCTATCTATCTATCTATCTATCTAAAGGTAAGTAGGTACAGTGGATTGTTAATAATATTCACTTATAAAAAATGATGAAAATTTAGTTGTTTATATATTTTCTTTAGCTCAAAAGGTGTCTGTGGTGTGGGAACTCACTGGCATCGACCTCACAGGACTTAAGAATTCTCTCAGGCCATGGGTGACAATTTGTTAATGAGGTATGCATGTGAATTTTTAAATTGGGGAATGAATTGTGTGCACAAAATTATACTGCTGCAAACACAATCCAGGATCAGAGTTTTGTGTTTTCATCACTTTTAACTGTTGTGTTTCAGCTCAACGACACTATCTGTAGCATCGTGGGCATTGAGAGAAGTGTTACTGCAGCATATCATCCCCAGACCAATGGCTTGGATGAGAAAACCAATCACAATATAAAGCGGTAGGATTTCGCCCGGCCTTCAAGCTTCGTGACATGCTTATCTCATTAAAATGCTTCCAATACCCCACTGTCCTTACAAGAAAAGAAACAGTTGTTTTAATTTTGACTAAGTAATAACACTATCAAATGCCTTTGATATTTATTATTTTATACCGTCAATGTCACTGTGTGTTATACTATGCTTGCTTTGAGAAAGAAATTTTCAGTCAGTTAAGAGGGGTTAATCTTTAAGGTCTTCTTTTAAATCCCAGAGCTCTCACAAAACTGGTGAATGAAAAGCAGGACAACTGGGATGTGTTCTTGGATGCCACATTGTTTTCATTGTGGTCCAGGGTCCACACCATGACCAAACATTTACCATTTATATTGATGTACAGTGGAGAGGCAGTTTTTCCTTCCTGTGGACATGCCAGTTAGTTTGTTTCTGGAGACTTTTGTCAAAATAATGTTTGTCTTTGTTCATGCCAAGTTTACTAATTCACATTTAGCTAATTCAATATTTGTTATAGTCCTTTAATTTCAGCTTTTGACTGTACTTCTCCCTGAGGAAAGCACCGATGAGCCTTTTATGATGGATAAAAAACAGTCCATGAATACTTCACAAAAAATAGCAGAGGCAGACATCACACAGTCGCAAAACCGAAAGCAACAAGCATATGCAAAGCACATACAAAAGAAATATTCACACATTGTATGTCAGGCTTGAGATGAGGTGCTTCTGTTCAACATGAGAAAGTGGGGAAGGAAGGGAGGGAGAATGGAGCCTGATTTTTCTGGACCTGATGTTATTCATTCAATAATTAGAAAGCTTGTCACCCTTGCAAATTCTGAGGGGGCTACCTTAAAGAATAGATAAAACATGAATCATATAAAGCCATATTGGAGGAGCCAAATTGAACAAAACACATCTTCAAACAAAGAACCACAGAAAATCACAGGTAATGAGGAAGAAGAGAATCCTGGTTCTCAACAGAGGTCATCTGGCATCCATCCATCCATCCTCTACCGCTTTTCCGGAGGTCCGGGTCGCGGAGGCAGCAGTTCAAGCAGAGAAGCCCAGACTTCCCTCTCCCCAGCCACCTGCTTCAGCTCTTCCGATCCAAGATGGCGCCCACAGCGGTCGACATGGTGCTTCGCTGCGCTCTTTGTTTGTTTTTGTTTGTCAATTGTGTGTCTGCTTGCACTTATACCCGTGAAGAACTTTTAAATATCAGGACTTTGACCCCCACGGACCTCCTCCCAGTTTTTCTAGCCCCTGCCGCCGATCTGGTTTATTGTTTGGCTCGGAAAGTGAGACGGCGGAAGAGAGGAAGACGAGCGGGCGCTCTCGTACGACTTCGCAGGAGAGGCTCGCGAACGGCGCTGCCTGGCATATTTCTGTCCAATACCAACTCTCTCTCTAACAAGGTGGATGAACTGAGACTGCTGATGCGTTTTAAGGACCTCGCCTCCTCAGCTGTCCTCTGCTTTACTGAGACCTGGCTCCGGGAAAATATACCGGACAGCGCGCTGCGCCTCGACGGCTTCCAGCTCTTCCGTGCTGATCGTGACACAGAGCTTTCCGGCAAGACCACAGGAGGCGGTGTCTGCTTCTACATCAACTGTAGCTGGTGCTCTGATGTAACGGTAATTTCCAAACACTGTTCTCCTGCCTTGGAATTTCTTGTTATCAATTGCAAGCCCTTCTATTCCCCGCGGGAGTTTGCTTCTTTCATAATGATCGCTGTGTACGCCCCTCCCGACGCGGACACGCGCGAAGCTCAGCGCGTGCTCGCGGATCACATTCAACACACAGAGCGGAGTTTTTCAGACTCGCTGATTATTGTGGCTGGCGACTTTAATCAGTGCAATCTGAGCCACGATCTCCCCCGCTACAAACAGTTTATTAAATGCCCCACCAGAGGATTAAACACACTGGATCACTGTTACACCACAGTGAAAGACGCATATCGCGCTGTCCCTCGAGCTGCGCTGGGATTATCTGATCACGTGATGGTTCACCTCATTCCCACATACAGACAGAGATTGAAGCTCACTAAACCTGTTGTGAGCACTACGAAGATACGGACCAGTGATGCTGAGGAGAAGCTGGAAACGTGCATGGAAATATCTGACTGGGGCATGCTTAAAGGAGCCACGCATGATCTGGATGAGTACACGGACACTGTGAACTCATATATCCACTTTTGTGAAGAGAACATTCTTCCATCACGCACCAGGGTGAGTTACTCTAATGACAAACCCTGGTTCACAGCTAAGCTCAGACAGATCAGGAAGGAGAAGGAAGCAGCGCTGAAAAGTGGAGACAGGGACTGCTACAGGGAGGTTAAATACCGGTTTAACAGAGAGCTGAAGAGGGCTAAATCTGTGTACTCAGAGAGACTCCAGCAGCAGTTCACTGCTAATGATTTGGCTTCCGTGTGGAGAGGACTGAGGCAGATCACCAACTATCGGCCTCAGGCTCCTAAAGGTCAGGATGACAAAGCCCTTTGTCAGAGACTGTCCCAACACTATGCCCGTTTTGACACCTCGTCATCTGTGTCCAACTCCCCCCCTCCCTCCAGCTCCACAGCCTCCACATTCCCTACTTCATTTAAGGCACCCCCCCACCTCCCCCCCTCCCCTTATCATCAGTGAGCAGGATGTGCTCAAACAGTTCTCCAGACTGAACCCGCGCAAGGCCCCCGGCCCAGACGGCGTGTCTCCCTCCACCCTGAGACTCTGTGCGAAACAGCTGGCTCCTGTATTCACAGACATTTTTAACACCTCCCTTAAGTTATGCCACGTGCCATCCTGCCTCAAATCCTCCACCATCATCCCTGTCCCCAAGAAGCCACGGATCACTGGACTTAATGACTACAGACCTGTAGCGCTCACCTCTGTAGTCATGAAGTCCTTTGAGCGCCTGGTCCTGTCCCACCTCAAGTCCATCACCACCCCTCTCCTGGACCCGCTGCAGTTTGCCTACCGAGCCAACAGGTCTGTAGACGATGCAGTCAACCTGGCCCTCCACTCCATCCTGCAGCACCTGGACTCCCCGGGAACCTACGCCAGGATCCTGTTTGTGGACTTCAGCTCCGCATTCAACACCATCCGCCCCGCTCTGCTCCGGGACAAGCTGTCCCTGCTCAACGTGCCTGACTCCCTCTGCAGGTGGATCATCGACTTCCTGACGGACCGGAGGCAGCATGTGCGGCTGGGAAAGACTGTCTCAGACTATACTAGCATCAGCACCGGATCACCCCAGGGCTGTGTACTTTCCCCCCTACTCTTCTCCCTTTACACCAACTCTTGCACCTCCAGCCACCAGTCTGTCAAGTTGATCAAGTTTGCGGACGACACCACCCTCATCGGGCTCATCTCCAACGGCGACGAGTCCGCCTACAGGAGAGAGGTGGCCCAGCTGGCGTCCTGGTGCAGCAATAACAACCTGCAGCTGAACGCTCTGAAGACAGTGGAGATGATTGTAGACTTCAGGAAAGTCACTACTCCTCTGCCCCCCCTCACCCTCTCAGGCTCTCCCATCACCACTGCTGATTCCTTCCGCTTCCTAGGCACTACCATCACCAGGGACCTCAAATGGGAGCTGACCATCAGCTCACTCATCAAAAAAGCCCAGCAGAGGATGTTCTTCCTGCGGCAGCTGAGGAAGCTCAAGCTACCCACCAAGATGTTAGTGCAGTTCTACACAGCCATCATCGAGTCCATCCTCACCACCTCCATAACTGTGTGGTACGCAGGAGCCACTGCCAGGGACAGACTAAGGCTGCAGCGCGTCGTGCGCACTGCTGAGAAGGTGATCGGCTGCAAGCTCCCTTCTCTCCAGGATCTGTACATCTCCAGGACCCGGAGGCGTGCTGGCTGGATCATAGCCGATCCCTCACACCCTGGTCACGTACTGTTTGCCCCCCTCCCCTCTGGTAGAAGACTTCGGTCCATCCAGACTAAAACCTCCCGTCACATGAACAGCTTCTTCCCCTCTGCCATTAGACTGCTGAACACTAAGTGACTCTCGTGCACCATGTACAGCAGCTCAACCAGACTCATGTCAATCATCACTGTTTTCTTCCTGCATTACCGACTGCACTATATAGTTCTCCACAGTATCTGCTGCTGGCTAATATATATTTTAACTGTTGACCAGTATCACTTAATCTTATCCTACACTTTATTACATGTATAGTTTATTTCTCTTATCTTATCATGTTTAATGTTGCAGCATTGTACCGAGACAAATTCCTAGTTTGTGTACTACATGAACAATGGCAATAAACCTGATTCTGATTCTGATTCTGATTCTTCAGAGAGGATACCAAGGCGTTCCCAGACCATCTGGGAGACATAGTCTGTCCAGCAAGTCCTGAGTCAGCCCCGGGGTCTCCTCCCAGTGGGACGTGCCCGAAACACCTCAAGTGGGAGGCGTCCATGAGGCATCCTAATCAGATGCCCATACCACCTCAACTGACTCCTTTCAATGTGGAGGAGCAGCGGTTCTACTCTGAGCCTCTCCCGGATGACTGAGCTCCTCACTCTATCTCTGAGGGTGAGTCCAACAATCCTACGGAGAAAGCCCATTTAAGCCGCTTGTATCCGCAATCTCGTTCTTTCGGTCATTACCCACTATAGGTGAGGGTAGGAACGTAGATTGACTGGTAAATCGACAGCTTTGCCTTAGAACTCAACTCCCTCTTCACCACAACGGACCGGTACAACGTCCGCATCGCTGCAGATGCTGCTCCAATCTGTCTGTCAATCTCTCGCTCCATTCTCTCCTCACTCGTGATTAAGACCCCAAGATACTTGAACTCCTCCACTTGGGGCAGGAGCCTGTTCCCAACCCGGAGAGGACAATCCACCTTCTTCTGGCTGAGCACCATGGACTCGGACTTGGAGGTGCTGATTCTCATCCCAGCCGCTTCACACTCAGTGGCAAACCGTCCCAGCAAGAACTGTAGGTCATTGCTGGATGAAGCCAACAGGACAACATCATCTGCAAACAACAGAGATGAGATCCTGTGGTCACCAAGCATGACACCCTCCATTCCCTGGCTGCACCTAGAAGTCCTGTCCATAAAAATTATGAACAGGATCGGTGACAAAGGGCAGCCCTGGCGGAGTCCAACTCTCACTGGGAATGAGCCTGACTGAGTGTTGGTAATAAGAACCAAACTCTCACAACGGTCGTACAGAGACCGAATGGCTCGTAACAAGAAGCCCGATACCCCATACTCCCGAAGCACCCCCCACAAAAAACCACGAGGGACGCGGTCGAATGCCTTCTCCAAGTCCACAAAACACATGTAAACTGGTTGGGCAAACTCCCACGAACCCTCGAGAATTCTCGAGAGGGTAAAGAGCTGGTCCGATGTGCCATGGCCAGGACGAAAACCACATTGCTCCTCCTGAATCCGAGGTTCGACCAGCGGCCGGACTCTCCTCTCCAGTACCTTGACATAGACCTTCCCAGGGAGGCTGAGGAGTGTGATCCCTCTAAAGTTGGAGCACACCCTCCGGTCCCCTTTTTTGAAAAGAGGAACCACCACCCCGGTTTGCCATGCCAAAGGCACTGCCCCCGACCTCCACACAATGTTGCAGAGGCGTGTCAACCATGACAGCCCTACAACATCCAGGGCCTTGAGGTACTCAGGGCGAATCTCGTCCACCCCCGGGGCCCGGCCACCAAGGAGATTTTTAGCCACCTTGGCGACCTCAGCCTCTGTGACAGGTGAGTCATCCCCCTCGTCCACAAGCCCTGCTTCCTCTGTGGAAGGCGTATCAGTGGGATTGAGGAGATCCTCAAAGTATTCCTTCCACCGCCCAACGATATCCCCAGTCGAAGTCAACAGCGCCCCATCCACACCATACACAGTGTGGACAGGGAACTGCTTCCCTCTCCTGAGCCTCCTGAGCCTGCTTCCCATCTGGCATCCATTGTTTAAAAAAGGAAGATGCACATGATGTAACAACTGAGGTAAAAACAAAACTACTGGACTAGCCTGTTTATGTCCTCCATTGAATGTACAGGTGTGTATTAGTGAATCAGAATGTCAAAGTTGATTTATTTCAGTAATTCAATTAATTTTTTATTGATATTATGCAATATTTTAATTTTCTGAGCTTGTCATTGGCTGTAAGCCATAATCTTCAAAATGAAAAGAAGTAAATGCTTGAAATACAAAACTTTAATGAATCAGAGTTTCACCTTTTGAACTGAACAAATGAATTTGCTTTTTGATATTTTGATTTGTTGAGCTGCACCTGTACTTGTCTAATTTTCACTTTAGTCACCCTTTATGTAGTTCATTTAGTCTCTGCTCGTTCACATTTCTAATTGCAGTCTGTATAAAGTATGACATTGATCACTGTATGTCACTGTATGTACTTGTAAAAGCATCTGAGAGGTTGCACATCAGCAGTGAAAAAAAGTGTGCAAGACGGAGGTTGTATTTCCTTTGTTCCTTGACCTGTCACTTGTTTCTGTCCCACATGGTTCTTGTTTGCATGAGTGGGCTGGGCCTGTTGGTCCTCTTGACCTGTTGGTCTTGTCAGGATCTGCATGTAAACACACTGACCCCAGTTACAGAGTCACAATAACTTGATTACTGGGCATAAAGTGATAATGGCAATAACCACTGTTGTCATGTTTACATGCACCGAATAAAGGGATTATTGGAGGGTAAACCACTGGAATTAATGACCCCAGTTACAAGGCCAATCACAACTGGTTTAGGCATTTTGTTTGGGCATTTGACTGTAAGATTGAAGGAACTATATTAAACACTTGTTTTAACGTTGTTTGTTTGCAGTCAGAAGGTTGTGGGGCTGCTGAAGACAGTGGCCAAGTGGAAGTGGTTGTTGAACCTTACAAGCTGTCTGACTCATCTTTTAGGACAGTGCATGGGACTGAGTGGCTGACTGATGAGGTAAGACCTATTAATTGACCCTGGTTACATGGTCACAATATATAATGCATATATAATGTATATTAAGCCTTATGCAGGTCATTGATGCATACTTACAAGTCATCGTTGAACAACACCAGGTGAGTTTTGCTACTATGTCTTGGGAGACCTTACCAGGGGCAAAACCTAGCTTTAGTTTATTGTAGCATTTGTATAGATGCAACGGGACTGTGCATTTCTTGCATGATACTGTAGTAGTTTTAATTTGTTTTTTTCTTTAAAGTAGAACTGAAGTGAACGGCATTGAACGGCACTGGGTGATAGTACATACAATTATAAAGATAATTTATCATTGGCACCCCCTCCACCAATCCCGGAATCTTGGAGAAAATCGCGATTTTGAATCTCCCGCCCTGAAAAATCCGACGAATCCGCCAATTATCGGGAAGTGCAGCCGGAGTTCCGCGTGACGTCACAAATTGGGCCCAGTCCTCCATGTTTACCATTGCGAGCACGTCGACACTGGTTGTTTTTGGTGCATTTTGTCATGATAGTCGACTACAAAACACTTCCAACACCTGGGAAGATCTGTTCAGTGGCCAAGGAAAGCTGTCATGGCGACAAAAGAAAAGAAAGGGGGAGGAAAAGCTGCACGGTGGCGCAGTGGTTTAGCACTGTGGCAGCACAGTTTACCCTCGGCCGGGGGATCGCGGGGATCATGAGATCGTGGGTTCGATCCCAGCCCCCGACCAACAGTGAGCTGTGTGGAGTTTGCATGTTCTCCCCGTGTTGCGTGGGTTTTCTCCGGGATTTCTCCGGTTTCCTCCCGCATACCAAAAACATGTAGGTTTAGGGCACTCGCGCACGCAGTGACCGGCAGCCGGTGGCTTGTCACCAGACTGCAAACTGAATCTACACTACCGTTCAAAAGTTTGGGGTCACTTAGAAATTTCCTTATTTTTGAAAGAAAAGCACTTTTTTTTCAATGAAGATAACTTTAAACTAATCAGAAATACACTCTATACATTGCTAATGTGGTAAATGACTATTCTAGCTGCAAATGTCTGGTTTTTGATGCAATATCTAGATAGGTGTATAGAGGTCCATTTCCAGCAACTATCACTCCAGTGTTCTAATGGTACAATGTGTTTGCTCATTGCGTCAGAAGGCTAATGGATGATTAGAAAACCCTTGTGCAATCATGTTAGGTCTGCAATGCTGTAATTGCTGCAAATGGAGGATTCTTTGACGAAAGCAAAGTTTGAAGGAATAAATTATTATTTCAAATACAAATCATTATTTCTAACCTTGTCAATGTCTTGACTATATTTTCTATTCATTTTACAACTCATGGTGGTAAATAAGTGTGACTTTTCATGGAAAACACAAAATAATTGTCTGGGTGACCCCAAACTTTTGAACGGTAGTGTACCTACGGGTACAAATAAGTAACAAAAAAAAAAAAAAGTGACCGGGAAGCGATGCATTGCATGGTCACCAGCTGGTCACTGCACTGATTGCATCAGACCATTGGCACCACCCTCGGACCGCATTGTCCCTTTTCTACTGGAATTATTGTTATTGAAGCACAAAAATCGTCTGCAGTCCAGACTTAATTTTCCTTATCCTGACACCCCAAACATGCCAAAGTAGAGAAGTAAAGACTCACCATTCTGTATTCAATAAGCGACTCTCCTCCCCATCACTGCTGCGGTCTGACTCTGTGTCGGTGCCAGAATCCCCCGACAATTCTGGCTCGAATCTGTACGGTTCGATGCCTCCCTCGCTCTCTTCCTGTTCACTTGACACTCCTGCATCCTCCTCTGTCTCGTCACCGATCCTGAATGCCTCTTCACTCTGAAAACTCTGGTGTTCTTGACTGCTGGAACTGCTATCATCTGCCATTGTTGTTTTGCTAAGGGTCACACTCGTGACGTCACGCAGCGTCGTCTGCACTACTTCCTGTTTGTTTGGCACTGCCAGCCAGAGGCAAAAGTTTATCGGCTTATAGCTTGGCCATCGCACGGCCTAAAAATTTCTTTTATGTGTTGAAAAATACAATAGGTAATAAGGAATTAATCCGCTATTCTACTTTTTGCACAAAAAGGTGGGTTCAGTTCTACTTTAACAGAAACCTGTTCATCAAATTTGTGCTGTTGTGGCATCCTCGTTGTTTGCTGGACAATTCAGAGGACTCTAAAAGATATGTTTTTGTTTTGATTTTTTAAAGCAATGTTATTAACATTATCTGATGGGGAATACTGGTATTAATGTTCAGAATGTACATGGAGCAACGCCGACTATTCCTTACAATCTCTGATTGATTTGTTGCTCATATCACCCGGTTGTGTATAGTTCGTGTCAGGAAAAAAGTTTGGAGAAAATATTTTCTTATATTTGATAAGTTTTGCACCACAGCTGCTTAGAGCGGAGCACTACTGACCTACTCCTACAAGGTAAAAGGTGATTTTAGGTTAAACCCAATTTTATTTGCCATAGTTTATCGTCCCCCATCAACCTACTCAGAATTTTTATCCGAATTTGCTGATTTCTTAGCTGATTTAGTGCTGAAATCTGATAGAATAATTATAGTAGGGGACTTTAATATACATGTGGATGTAGATAGTGACTGCCTTAATGTGGCATTCAATTCAATTTTGGACTCGATTGGGTTTTCTCAGAAAGTAGGAAATTCTACTCATTACCTCCACCATACATTGGACCTTGTTTTGACATATGGCATAGAAATAGAAAATTTTGTAGTGTCTCCTCATAACCCTGTACTGTCAGACCATTGTCTGTTAACCTTTGATTTTACTATTTCTGACTATTTGGCTCCTAAAGAAAAATATTATTACAGTAGATGCCTCTCAGATGATGCTGTTTCCAAATTTATGCAGATTGTTTCCTCTATGCCATGTGTCAACACAACAGAAATAAGCTATAGACAGCTTGCTCCTTCTGTAATTGATAACATGGTGGATAGTGTTTCAGCTTCTCTGCATCAGACTCTAGACTTGGTGGCCCCCTTAAAAAAGAAAAAGTCTAATCAGAGATTTCTAACTCCTTGGTTCAACACAGAAACTCGTACCTTAAAACAGAAGACTCGTCAATTAGAAAGAAAATGGCGCTCCACTAATTTAGATGAAATCTATTTAGCTTGGAGAAATCATCTTTTAATTTATAAAAAAATCTCTTAGAAAAGCTAGAACGAGTTATTACTCTGCATTAACAGAAGAGAACAAGAATAATCCCAGGTTTCTTTTCAGTACTGTAGCCAGGTTGACAAAGAGTCAGGACTCTGTCAATCCTAGCATTCCCTTAGAGCTTACTAGTCAGGACTTTATGAACTTTTTCAATAATAAAATTTCATCCATCAGAGATAAAATCAATCAGATTCTTCCCACAGTTAACTTAAATACCGTAACTACTACAACTCCTTCTATTGATCTCTGTCTTGATGAGTTTACTCCAATCGACCTTTGTGAGTTAGACAAAATAGTTTCCTCATCCAAACCTTCAACTTGTCTTTTAGACCCCATTCCTACCAGGTTATTTAAAGAAGTCTTCCCACTTATTGGTAGCTTTATTCTTCATATAATCAATTCTTCATTAACTTAAGCCATGTACCGCAGGCTTTTAAAACGGCTGTAATTAAAGCCTTACTCAAAAAGCCAACGCTAGATCCAGGAGCTTTAGCTAACTATAGACCAATCTCTAATCTCCCTTTCATTTCAAAAATCTTAGAAAGAGTTGTTGCTACGCAATTATTTGACCACCTGCAGGGAAATGGTTTACTTGAAGAGTTTCAATCTGGGTTTAGAATCCATCATAGTACTGAAACAGCCTTAGCGAAGGTCACTAACGACCTCCTCATTGCATCTGATAATGGACTAGTTTCTGTACTTGTCCTTTTAGACCTTAGTGCAGCTTTTGATACTATCGATCATAATATTCTACTTGATAGATTAGAACACTATGTTGGACTTAATGGAACTTCGTTGCAATGGTTTAGATCTTATTTATCTGATAGGTTCCAGTTTGTTCATGTAAATAATGAGTTTTCTTTCAACTCAAAGCTTAGTCATGGAGTTCCACAGGGATCTGTGCTAGGCCCTACTCTTTTTAGTTTATATATGCTTCCGTTAGGCAACATTATTAGAAAGCACTGTATACATTTTCATTGTTATGCAGATGACACACAATTATACCTGTCAATGAAGCCAGATGATGGTAATCAATTAGCCAAGTTAGAAGCCTGTCTTAAGGAAATCAAAGCTTGGATGACTTGTAATTTCCTGCTATTAAATTCAGATAAGACTGAAGTCATTCTTGTTGGTCCAAAAAACCTTAGAAATTCCTTTCCAAATCAAACTTTCAGTTTGGATGCGGTTACTCTTTCTCTTAATAGCTCTGTGAGGAACCTTGGAGTTATTTTTGATCAGGATTTGTCCTTCAATTCACATATTAAATTTGTTTCTAAGACTGCCTTCTATCATTTGCGTAATATTGCCAAGATTAGGAGCATCTTGTCTCAGAGTGATGCTGAGAAACTGATCCACGCTTTTGTTAGCTCGAGATTAGATTACTGTAATTCTTTATTATCAGGCTGTCCTAAAACATCTTTAAAAAGTCTTCAGCTGATCCAAAATGCTGCAGCAAGAGTTTTAACAGGTACTAGAAAGAGAGATCATATCTCTCCTGTTCTGGCCTCCCTTCATTGGCTTCCCATAGAGTTTAGAATTAAGTTTAAAATCCTTCTTCTTACTTACAAAGCTCTAAACAATCAGGCTCCTTTTTATTTAAAAGATCTGATACTACCGTATTATCCTAAGAGAGCACTACGCTCCCAAAATGCAGGATTACTTGTAATACCTAGAATCTCCAAAAGTACAATGGGAGGCAGAGCCTTCAGTTATCAAGCTCCTCTCCTGTGGAATCAGCTGCCAATCTGGATTTGGGAGTCAGACTCGATCTCTGTTTTTAAGAATAGGGCTAAAACCTACCTTTTTGATATAGCCTACAATTAGGGAGGGATCATGTGTTTCTGAACCCTCCCTTAGTTATGCTGCTAATAGGTTTAGTCAGCCGGGGGACCTCCAGTAATGCACTGGGCCTCACTCCTTTCCTCACTCTCTATGAAATATTTTTTTTTTTTTTGCTGGTCATTAACATCTGTTTGTTCTCTCCCATAGAGTGAGTCCCCATCGTGCTGTTTGCTCTCTATATGTCTGTTCTTTTCTTCTTCTCTATCCCCTCACCCCCCAGCCAGTCGCAGCAGATGACTGCCCCTCCCTGAGCCTGGTTCTGCTGGAGGTTTCTTCCTGTTAAAAAGGAGTTTTTCCTCTCCACCGTCGCCAAGTGCTTGCTCACAGGGGATCGCCTGATTGCTGGGGTCTTTCTGCAACTGTGGGGGTTCCCCCCCTACAGTTGATAGTGCTATGAGATGACTGTTGTTGTGAAATGGCGCTATATAAATAAAGTTGAATTGAATTGAATCTTCATGTCCCTCCTCCTTTTTAAGCTCCTTGGTTCCAGTCTTCAACTGGTCTTCACAAAATATTCTCCACTTTCTGATCACAAATTAATCCCCATAGTTCTGATGGAAACTGATCAACAGAAAAGTGATTTACGATAAGTGGGTATTGGAAATTAAACAATAAATAGATGATATGTGATTTGTAGTTGTAGAAATGGGAATATTTAAAGTTTATGATAAATTCGGCAATCAGACGGAGCAAAGAAATTAAGGAAACTAATATAACTAAACTGAATATTATGGACTAATTAAATAAATTAAACATTTATATGATCTGCAGAATATACACAAATCGTACTGATCTGATAAGCAACGGTAGCAGTTTTTGACAAAGTAACATAAGTCGATGGACTCTGCCATCGATCAGTGCTACCAGTAGCATTTTTCGATAGAGCAGCACAAATTGACAGAACACCGGCACATTGTGCTTCTTTATTGTTATCACATGATCATGATCGATCCTCCTCAATCGCTCACGTTCTTGTCATACCTTTCTTCGGATCCATGCAGCTTCAAAACACAAACATAGCTGGTGGGGAGTGACACAAAGCTGGGACCAAGCTGTATCCGAAACCGCAACCGTAGTCTGTGGAAATTTGGGGTAAGCTATGATTCACTCACCTTAACCTCATATCTCACAGAGCAGCAAATGCTGGTGAATTAAGCAAGTTTTGGGTTTCATCAGGGTTCACAAAAGGTTCCCAAACAATTCACAAACACATATTAAGGTCCTAGCTTTTCTTGCTGCCAAATTTTTTTTGAAAATGTTCGAATTTTTTCGCGAATAAATTTTCCACAAACAGTTGTAAACGGTTGTAATGTGTGTCACTAAAGTTCTTTTTGGTTTGCACAGTAGTGAACACCAGCAACTGTTGAAGTCCCTTTACGACAAAACTGTTGGCAACTTTAAAAAAAACTGCATGAACTGTTGTGCAACCTTTTACGAACCCAGACAAAACCCAGAAAGCACAGTGTTCTTGAACATTCCTCAGCACTCACTGCTCCGTGAGACAGCAGCTTGGTGTTCGTCGACATTCGTCAGAAAAGTTGGCAAATCCAAAAATTGCCCCATTCGTCACCATTCACCACTCTGTGATACTACCCTGAATGTCACAAGCACAGAAGCATCAACACCTATAAGAACCCTTGTTATTAACCATTTACTATAGATGGCTTTAGAACTGGAGCCTGTGGTTATGGTTTTGGGTCAAAATGTCAAAGGTTGAGGTAAGAATGGAGGGTCAACAGTATGGCACTGATGCGCAAGATTTGAGTCTCCTCATATCTAATGAAAGATGAGAAAGTGACAGGGGATCTGTTGAGTGTAAAACCTTTGATTTGGCAGACACAGACTGTGGTCCTAACACCATTTTTAACAGATGTTTCCATTAAGCAGTGGAACATCTGTGATCAGAGCTACTTATTCAGTGTGTTTAAAAAACCTGATTTTTCTTAATTTGATCTCCCCTGTAAGTAGTCCACTTTGACAGAACTAGCCCTGCTTAAGACACTTAAAAAAATCAATTTGTTGAGCGGAAACAGAGTAAAACTAAAACTGAACGAGCAGTTAAATAGACTGTTTTCACCACCAAATATTTTCAGAAACACTTTTTCACCACTTTGTTTTCAAGATAAAAGAGAACGTTTGGAGAGCTGCCATGTTGTATGCAAACTGAAATTGCTGAGGCTTGCACACCTGTAGGAGGCTGAAAGAGGCCTGTCAATCATCAGCTGTTACTTTCTAGAGTCCTGCTGACTTATTATATTGGGATGCAGGGCAAGCCCACCTGGGAAAAATGTCCCTGTAGATGGGATCGCTTGATAAGAACTACAGAATGACAAAGGATAGTTTCAGTTTTTTTCAGTTTGCTCTAGGAAAGACATTAAAATAGACACCCCTGATACGCATCCAAGACATTTTATGCAAATAAGGAAGTGGCAAGTTGACACATGATGGCCTGAAGTGTGATAAAAATCATGAAGATGATGGATGCTGCACGTACACACCATCTCAGCTCAGGTTGTTTCAGCTACACTAAGGCTACTGTCTGTCCTCCTCACATGTTCTCTGTAATCTGGCATTATGGGACAGCTCTAGATGCTCCGCACCCCGAGGTTACATTAAGCTGCTTTTATACTCTGGGAGGACAGAGTTACAGCAGAGAAAGAAAAGAAGAAAATAGGCTGTGAGGGGAGGAAAGTGCATCATGGGAGGCACCTAAAAAGTAAAGCAAGACCCTGGAGATGAAGGTACCCTCCTATGATGTACGTTCTGAAGTGGTGGGAGGACAAATTATGGCTGATTCAGCTGTACTGGAAACAGGTCAGATGAAATGTAGCACTCACTGGGCCAGATATGAGCAGCGTTGTACTGACACAGGCATTGAAATCGGGCCCAACTGTGCTGATGCTACTGGGTGCCTCAGTCAGGAAAAACTACAAGACTGCTGCCACTTTATAGATCATTATTCCTCAAACGCATGTTAATAAGCGGAGCTTTCCTCTGTATGGTGTGTGTTTGTGGAAAACCTTCAACACCTTTTTATCAAAAGCCCTGAGGTTCCCTATCATTTCTGTTGAAATACAAGGAGATAAATTATTAATCCCTACCCGCAGACAGCCATCCAGCTTTTCCTGTCGTGTTAAAATGTTCAGCGTTACCTTTGAACGTCCCCTCTTGCTGTGTATGAAAGTAGCAGGAACAGCTGACAATATTATTTAATTTGACTTAACGGCATAAACACAAAAATAACTAGCGGAACATTAAAACTGACAAATAAAAGCTGCAGGATATCACACTGAATTCTATCATGCTGTCAGTTCATGATCACCTACTAGAATGTGCTGGAGGAAGCCTCAGCTATCTGGTAATATGATCTGATATGGTGCGTGTCAGATAAAGTAACAGCCTTCCTCCTCTTATAACGTGGCGATAATGTGATGCCGTAAAATTTCCTCCAACGTTATTAAATTTGTTTAATCAAAAAGTTAAAAAAAAATCCCTCGCAAGGTCCTAGACTCACCCGATGAAATATTCATGTAATATTTTCCTTTAATCATCTACAGCAAAACAATAACAGAAAAACAGGCCCATGAAGAAACATAAGTCATTTGCACATTTTCTAATGAATATAATTATTGTGTCACAATGAGATTTGAGGGAGAGAAAAGAGTCCGGCCGTCCATTGAAGACGGCGACGACTTTGTGTTGTTTTGTCGTCGGATCAGACAAAGGCTAAAAACAATTACCAAGTCATTTCAGGGAGATGTGCGCTTTCAGAGAATCCGTTAATGGATGGGACAGGCTTTCTGAAGTCAAATGCTAAAGGATGAGATGAGCAGGCTGGTTCTGTAGCAAAGAAAAACAAAACAAAAAGCCTGACAAGAAAGGCTTTACAGTCTGCACCAAACACCAAAGACATCTTTCCTCTCCTCCATAAAACAGATGCATCAATTGAAATCAAGTGAAAGCCATGAGCTTCTATTGATTTTACCTATTAAATCCCCTTCAGTCACGGGGGCATTGTGCAGACAGAGAGGGTGATACAGCCCTCACAAAACGGGAGCAGAAATTGAACTGAATGGGTGGCAGGTTACAGCTCAATATTGGCCATAAAATGCAGGTGAAATATATCGGGCCAGGGGACAGGATGAAATACGGCAGCACCCACCGTGACCTTAGCAGGGAATTATGTGAACCCTCGACAAGTCAGGCAGCATCATTTCAGGTTTTCCATGATAAAAAAAAAAAGCAGAGAAGCTCACCTTTGCTGCTTTAGCCTCACCAAGGAAGACAGTGCAGATGTTTATGCAAAAAATTCAAACCCTGAACATAGTGCTTCTCTGTCAGGGACTCTGCAACAAAGCACTGATCTATGCTTTAAAACAGGGCTCTGCAAGCTGTGGTTTTGGCACCACATGTGGCTCCCCATGGGTGTGACCACAAGCACTAGACAAAATATCCAAAACAGAGCTACAGATGAGAAAGACTTAATGAATTCACAAGAAAAGCTGCAAACACACGAGGAAAATGTCACAACTTTTAAAAAAAAAACAAAACACCTCATAAACTACTAGCAATGGGGACTGAATAGTTTTGAGGGAACTTGTATTTACAAGAGCAAATTTAATCAGAAACAGTTGGAAGTTTAGGAGAAAAAAACAGAGAAATTTAAAATAAATAAGTCTCAACATTTTGAGAGGAAATTCTCAAATTTATGAGGAAAGTGATTATAAAAACCCTTATGAATTTACAAGAAAAAAATGTACAGTAGTAATGATAAATGAAAAATAAAACTGGTCTTTCTTCACCATTTCTCATCATGAGACTTACCGAGCCAGAACTCATCCTCCAGGTTTCCAAAACCAACCCGATAGTCACTCCACTTCCTGGAAAAGTCTGTCAGGCCGT
This sequence comes from Pholidichthys leucotaenia, assembly GCA_020510985.1. Lineage (NCBI taxonomy): Eukaryota > Metazoa > Chordata > Actinopteri > Cichliformes > Pholidichthyidae > Pholidichthys > Pholidichthys leucotaenia. The sequence continues at coordinate 269,922,825 of CM035846.1, read as the reverse complement.
TCTGACGACGCTGGAACACCTGGACACAAACATCACCACACACTCGTTTTCATCCAGATTAAATCATTAACATACTGCACTCTGACCAGCATGTCAGCATTTGGACTGAGATGGTGGTTTCTCTTATAAATTGGCAAGAATGCAGCAAAAATGAGGTTTATAAGTAGGGTTGCATCAATTGTGAAATTTTGGGCTGATAAGTTGGCTGATGGCCAACGGCTGATGCTGATTGTTTCTTTTGTTTTTGTTTTCATCTATTCATCTCTAATACCAGGGTGACAAGCAAATATACATCCCAAAGAGCTGCTGCACTGGACGGGCCAGTCCAGGAGGTTTTCTGAGTTTGCAGCCGCAGGCTACTGTTGTCCATTTCAGGACAAAACTGGTGCCACACAACTGGGACACATTGGATAAATATGGGCCACTGCTGATATCTAATTTGCCATTATGCTGATATCAGTCAACAAGGTGAATATTGGTCAATACTGATATATGGGCTGATACGGCTGTGCGGTATGATGATATATATCAGTGATGCGATAAAAACATCTATTGTTTCATATGAAACTGTGTCATTTATATCAGGACTTAAAAGACACCACCCGCCTGAGGTGTGTGGATTCCTGTGGTTAGCACAGCAGCTAACTGCAAGTTAATGCTTTGGTCATGTAGCCGCTACTTCTGTTTACCAGGGATGTGGGACTGTTTCCCACTGTGCTGCATCAGAGAGTCCTCTAACCTCATTTTTATTGGAGGTAAGTAAAGTCAACACCATCTCTCTCTAATTATAAAACAGCAAATGCTAAATGACGATGCTAACTTGTTGCTAATAGGAAACATTATAGTGTAGCAGACCATCGTTTCTTTGGTTTAAATTACTGCTGTGTCATGAACCTGGGTTTGGCGGTCCCAAACCCAGTTCTGATCCCAGGTCTATTTTGGCCCGCTTCATTATTTTCAATCAGGCGCTTCAGGGAGCTCTTTGGGTCCTCGCTCCCTGACAGCTTGGGCACGCCTCCTCCTCCTGTCAGTATCACCAGCTGTTTTTTATTATTGGGTGTTTCACACACATGCACAAACTTCATTAATTCCCATTTACACGCTCAGACACTCACTCATGCACACATGGGATCAATTATGTCCAGCCCACGCATCTCCACACCAGCGGTCTCTTCCCTCGTTAATGTTATGATTACTTTAACACTGTGTTAGTAGGAAGAGACCGCCGGAGCATTATGCGCTTCATTCACGACAGCGTGTACCTCTGTGAATGTAAGTTATCATTACCTACATTTATTTTCAGCCTGACGAAAGTCATCTTCTCTTGCAGTACATGACTGTCTTAGTTTGTTGGTGTAAGCGGCTGTTCCTGCCTTTTTTCTCATCCACCGGACTGCCCCGGATTGCTCCAGCACCGAATGCTCATGTTTGCCTTTCTCCCCATGCTGACAGCGGCTCTGCGGCACTAGGCACTCCCTACCTCGGGCTGTTGAGCATCCAGGTGGAATCCCTGTATGTCTGGTGGCCTTAAGCAACCATTTCAACTCTCTGCTCACTGCGTGAGTTTGCTGGACTTGTTATTTTGGGGGTTTTGTCAATAAATTGCACAAATCCATCTCTGCTCGTGGGTTTTCATTCTGCCCTCTGTGCGCCGCGTAATGGCGCATGAGGGATTATAACACTGCTGAGTTTCTTAATTTTGTCTGAAAAAATATTACTGAAGCTGCAAAAGTGCATGATTGCGGCTGCATACACACTAAATAAATAATAAATAAATTAAAATGTGTCGGAGGAACAGACTGGCTCTTAATGTAACTTGATTTCTAATAATTTTTAATCAGTAAAGTAGCGATAATGAATAAAGTTGAAGCCATCTCAGATACATAGTAAAAACATTATTTTATGACAACACTGCAAAATTAATGACAAAGTGGTACAAATGACTTTTTTCTCTATGTAATTTAAAATGTAAAAAAAGAGATGGCCCTTTCTATTGGCTATTATATATGAACTACAGAATTTACAGAAAATTTATATCGTGACATAAATTGTTATCATTAAATAAGATTATTTATATGTGATACAAAATTTTGATCATATCACACAGCCCTGTGGGCCGATATATCTATGTGTCCTTCCTTATAAGCGCCGTGACTTACAATCCAGCCTCCTTCATCTGTGCTCATGTCACAGTACACCTGCACGCCCTGGCTGGGGTCTCTGTTGATGTAAATGGTGTAGACGCCACTCAGATTCTCTCCATTGAGCAGGTGTTGGGCACAATTCTGCGGTGTTGCAAAAAGGCGACTCCCTAGAGAAGCAGAACAATATTGAAAAGTAATGTCCCCCCAAAATTACAACAGAAATTAATCCATTTGGCTTTACCTTATAGTCCCCCCCCCCACCAGTAATCTTAATGTAGTGGTCATATTTATATTCGTTCATGAAAATTAGCTGTCATGTGTTGTAGGGTAGGGTCGGTGGGGGGGGGGGGGGGGGGCTTGCTGCAAACATTTACCAACATCTTGGGGTTGGTCAGCCAGAGAGCAAAGAGCATCACACTTTGTGCACATGCTGAGGGCAAGATGACAGTCACTGACGCTGGCAGCTGAGTCTCTGCTGTTCTTTTTTTATGTACAGCCCCATTCACCGTTACCCTTAGACAGTGAGCCAATAGTTCCAAACACTGCCATGTGAGCTGGGGGTGGTAACATTAATTCAATAATGCTGTCTTCCGTGGAGACGGAAACCATGCTGCCTGGAGAAGCATGGACATCAGGCTGCGTGGACCAGAGGCCTGAATATCACTACCAATAATTGTATACTGTATTGTTTAGGACGTGTCTATGGACAACTGCTGGTTTGTTTCACTGACCATGTGGATGTGACCTGTATGTGTCAGCATTGTGTTTAATATTGATGTTTATTTTCAGTAGGTTGGCATGCCACATTAATATCTCATGAGAACAACCTTCATGATGCTTCCTAATGCCTTAAAATGACTTACAGGAGCCCATTAAACCTAATATAAATGGTGCTCTCCCCCCCCCCCCCCAGATGAAAGATGGATCAACATAAAGGAGTCTCTCCTAAATTTTGAGATATTAACCAATTGTGGAGAATAAAATCTAATGAAGCAGTGGGAATATATTTATAGTAAGGTAAAAACCATGTGGTAATGTGTCACCCCCCAGAGCCGGAACCGCTGAGTCCACACATAATAAAACTTGACGTTGCACCCAACTTTAAAGGATCTGTGCTGCTCACTGTGGCTTGCTATAAACTTACAAAACTGCTGGCAGTTTTTGCACACAGACAACATCAGAGAGAGGAGCGTACTATTTAGCCACCCAGCAGGTGCAGCCTAATGGCGCCTGGCTCTCACTAGGCTACAAGGCAGAGATTAAAATTGCGTCTGACTTTGGGGACCCATTATTGTGTGGCTCCGTTATGGCCACTGTAATGTAAAATTCAGTGCAAAATCTCTGGGGCCGAGAAAACCCACAGTATTAGAATCACTTTCTGAGCTCGGATGAGAGAATACAAATGAGCATGTGTGTGTGTGTGTGTGCTGCACCTGTGGTGAAGGTAGTAGAGACCACGGCGCTGGTGTCGAGTCCTCTTGCAGCCTGCAGCTTGACGGTGTACTCTGTATTCTCAGCCAGCCCCTCTAGTCGAATCCATGTGTCCTCTAAATCGAGGATCAGCTCCTAGTGCACACAGGACCCAAATCTTTCACATAATGTATACAGGAGGGAGACAATTCAAGATGAAGAAATACAATCTGCAAAAGAGATTATTTAATGGTCTGTTAGTGAAGACCTCAGGGTAGAAAATACATGTTATTACAATCCCCCCAAAGTCCCGCATAGAGCACAGAGGCAAATTGGTCCCAAAACTTATCTCTTTGCAGTCACCAAAGTGATCTCCCAATGATCTCTCAGCAATCTTTCAATGAACTCTATTGGTCTTTTATTGAACGCTCAGCAATTTCTCACTGATTTTTCAGCCATCTCTACCTTCGGGGTGGAAAAACTTGGCATGCATTGAAAGATCCCTGAGAGATCATTGGGAGATTGATGAGATTTTTGAGTGCTCGTTTGGACTCTCCTTGATGGCTCAACAATCTTATCAATCTCCCAATGATCTTACAAGGTAGAGATGGCAGAGATTAGTGAGGGATCACTGAGCATTCAATGAATGACCAATAAATTGCTAAGAGATCATTGGGAGATTGATGAGAGTCCATTAAAAGTTTGTTGAAAGATTGCTTTCCTTTGTGCAGATTATTTAGGACTGAGTCAAAACATCTCTCAACTATGATGACAGTGGAAATCACTGGAAGATCACTGAGAGATCTGGCCATTTTTCATCTTTCAATGATCGCTCAACCATCTCCACCCCAGTGTAAAGGGATAGAAGAGCACGAAAAACCTCTCATGTACAGTGGTCTGAAAAAGTGTTTGCCCCCTTCCTGATTTCTCATTTTTTTGTATGTTTGTCACACTTAAATGTTTCAGATCATCAAACAAATTTAAATATTAGACAAAGATAACACAAGTAAACACAAAATGCACTTTTAAATGAAGGTGTTTATTATTAAGGATAAAAAAAATTCAATCCTACATGGCCCTGTGTGAAAAAGTGATTGCCCCCCCCTGTTAAAACCTAAATTAACTGTGGTTTATCACATCTTTGCAAAGCTGAGTTCAATTTCTCTAGCCACACCCACATCAATTACTGCCACACCTGTTCTCAATCAAGAAATCACTTAAATAGGACCTGCCTGACAAAGTGAAGTAGACCAAAAGATCTTCAAAAGCTAGACATCATGCTGTGATCCAAAGAAATTCAGGAACAAATGAGAAACAAAGCAATTGAGATCTATCAGTCTGGAAAAGGTTATAAAGCCATTTCTAAAGCTTTGGGACTCCAGCGAACCACGGTGAGAGCCATTATCCACAAATGGCAAAAACATGGAACAGTGGTGAACCTTCCCAGGAGTGGCCAGCTGACCAAAATTACCCCAAGAGCGCAGCAACAACTCATCCAAGAGATCATAAAAGACCCCACAACAACAGCCAAAGAACTGCAGGCCTCAGTTGTCTCAGTTAAGGTCAGTGTTCATGACTCCACCATAAGAAAGAGACTGGGCAAAAATGGCCTGCATGGCAGAGTTCTGAGATGAAAACCATTGCTGAACATAAAGGCTCATCTCAGTTTTGCCAGAAAAGATCTTGATGATCTCCAAGACTTTTGGGAAAATATTCTGTGGACTGAAAGACAAAAGTTGAACTTTTTGGAAGGTGTGTGTCCCATTACATCCGGCATAAAAGTAACACATATGGTGGTGGTAGTGTGATGGTCTGGAGCGGGTTTGCTGCTTCAGGAACTGGAAGAATTGCTGTGGTAAATGGAAGCATGAATTCTGCTTTCTACCAAAAAATCCTGAAGGAGAATGTCCGACCATCTGTTCGTGACCTCAAGTTGAAGTGCACTTGGGTTCTGCAGCAGGACGATGATCCAAAACACACCAGCAAGTCCACCTCTGAATGGCTTAAGAAAAAACAAAATGAAGACTTTGGAGTGGCCTAGTCAAAGTCCTAACCTGAATCTGATTGAGATGCTGTGGCATGACCTTAAAAAGGCGGTTCATGCTCGAAAACCCTCCAGTGTGGCTGAATTACAACAATTCTGTGAAGATGAGTAGGCCAAAATTCCTCCACAGCACTGTAAAAGACTCACTGCCAGTTACTGCAAACGCTTGATTGCAGTTGTTGCTGCTAAGGGTGTCCCAACCAGTTATTAGGTTTAGGGGGCAATCACTTTTTCACACAGGGACATGTAGGTTTGGATTTTTTTTCCCCTTAATCATAAACACCTTCATTTAAATTAAATTAAATTAAATTAAATCAAATCACCCTTTATTGTCATTCAACCATACAACCAATCATGTACAGTAGAACAAGATTGTGTTTTATCCTATCTACAGTGTTAATCACACACACCCCATATGTAGAATCAGAAGGGCCGCTGCCATGCAAAGTGCCGCCACAGATTTCCCTCCTCCATTCCATTATTGCTGAGCACCAAGCTGGATGGCAGGAAGTTCCGCTTTTATATGGTCTTCGGCATGACCCGGCCGGGATTTGAACCCCTGCCTCCCGCGTGTGGGACTGAGACACCACTCCGGTTGAGGAGTGGTGGCTCCTCGACCGGAAAAAAATTGCATTTTGTGTTTACTTGTGTTATCTTTGTCTAATATTTAAATTTGTTTGATGATCTGAAACATTTAAGTGACAAAAATACAAAAAAATGAGAAATCAGGAAGGGGGCAAACACTTTTCACACCACTGTATCTGGTCTGTCATTGATCTCTATTCATCTCTCTATGATCTCAGAGGGATCTTTCAAAGATCTCTGTATCTCGCCATGAAACTCATACAACAATATCTCAAACATTTACACAGACACAGCTTCTTTGAGACTTTAGGAGATCGTTGAGAGATCGGGTCAATTTTTGATCTCTTGGTGGTCACCCGACTTCCATCTGTGTAAAGGGGCCCAAAGGTAATATACTAGAGGCACAACATTTTTATGATATTTTGAATATTGTATAAATAGCCTTGACTGTGTGAATACAAATAAATAAACAGAGGAAGTAAGAAAAAAGAAAACAAAAGGCAGGATGGGGGCTGTGATGAGGAAGAAGAGGATAAGGGAGGCAAGTAGGATGAAGAAAACGAGATAAAAGACAATCGTACAGTCAGGCTGAGAGGCTGGAAAGCAATCAGGAAACAAACATTTCTATTTTTGGTGTTAAAATAAAGACACTACAGTAGAGTCGTGCTTTCCCCCAACAAATCATCTGTTATTGAGCCTGTCTTACGGAGCCAAACCGTTTGACCGTTTGTAAGACAGAGTTCTGTCTCTGACACCGACTTCTGAGATGCCACATAAATTTCTTGGAAAAAGGCTGAACTGATGAATGGAAACGCGTCTGCGTGCGAGTTTGTGTGCACGTCTGTGACAGTTTGGCCTGGATACACATTAAATATGAAGGAGAAAAAATGAAATATTTAGTCCGTTTGGAAAAAAAGAAGCACAAATTCAAAGGCAATGTGTCCATGTGAATTATGCAGGGAAGCAGCTGGTAAATGGTGTCTTTCCGTCTCGGGGGGATCTGACTGATGCCGCTGGGTTCTCAGGGTCAGGAGCGGATTCCCAGTGGAAGTGAATAGCTATGCCTTATCCAGGCTAATACATGCCTCCGTGCATTCACCATCGATTGTCTGGTGTGTGGCCGAGTGCTCGGCTGTTGGGCAGATATACACTTGCTCCTGTGTGAGATGTGTATCAGCCCGGGTCTACACATAAGTAACAGGCACACATGCATTCACAAGCCGCTCGCTAAACGTTTATCAGATAGAAAATTAATTCCTCGCTTGCTTTGTACAAATTATACGTCCGTTATCTGGGTAAGAGGAGGCGCTGGCTGAGTGGCTGTAATCAATAGTGGCGAGACTACAGCTGAGGTTAACAACAGTGATGCAGGTCTTTTTTCAGCAAAGTAGAAGTGACTAGCGAAAACTCCTAGAAGGATGGATGAAATGACTCATGCACTGTTGGCCAACGTGGATTCAAAGTGTGCCGCTTGTTTTTCTAACGCAGTTCACAGCAGTGAACAAACAAGGAATGAATTAATTATTACTTTGAATAAATTATATAAACAGGGTCACATAGGTTATGGAAATCCGTGAGAATCCTTGAATATTAAAATGGTGCTTGGAAGCTTTGAAAATTTGCCTGGATTCTAAATAAACTGCTTGAAATCTTAATTGAATAGTAGTGAATACAGTAGTTGTAGTCTTATACAAAGAAAAAAAAAGTAAGTTTATGAGTGCCCAATTACCTCTGCCTTTAACGTATTCAACTCTAACCTCTTATCTCACCACTCTGTTTTGATGTGAGAGAGCAGTGGGAGGAAGGCGACAGCATCCTTGGGAATCTGATGTTTTAATGACTGCTGCCTTAAAAAGGACAAGTGCAAATTATGATTGAAATAAGCAGCAAATACTTCAGTTATCTCCTTCAAATCCAGCAAAGATGATGTGCAGATTTCTGACTGAACAGTACGCAATGTTTCGTCCAGATGTCAGTGGTTTGATTCCCACTCTGTCTGCAATCTGCATGTTGACGTGTCCTTGAGCAAGACACTGAAGCCCCAGTTGCTCCTGGTGGGTCAGGCTGGCGCCTGTGTATGGCTGCTCCGCCGCCATCAGTGTGTGAATGGGTGGATAGGATAGCAGGATCTGTAAAGCCCTTTGGTCATCCAGAGATGAGAAAAAGCGCAATATAAGTGAACGCCATTTACCATATAGAAAGTTTGTGTAAGCTAGCTAAATGAAAGCACCAAGGTGCAGCTGTCTCAGTGCAACCTCTACTGGCCCGGCTTAGTTATTACAATACCTTTTTATGCGGCTCCATTGAGGGTATAAATGGTGAATTAAATTTGTGTTTATTTTGAAAACAAAGTCTTATCTCGAAATTCTGGCAAATTAAAAGTCAAGAAAATATGGGGATATAATGATACAAGCCTTTAGTTCCACCTGATTTTGACCAGGCAAGCTGAAAAGACGGTGGTGCAGTGGTTAGCACTGCAGCAGCACAGCAACTCACCCTTGGCCATGGGATCCCTGGTTCAATTGCAGGCCCTGACCAACAGTGATCTGTGTGGAGTTTGCATGTTCTCCCCATGTCTGCGTGGGTTTACTCCGGGAGTTCTCCAGTTTCCTCCCACAGGCCAAAAACATGCAGGTTAGTTTAATTGGAGACTCTAAAGTGGCCCTAGGTGTGAATGTGTGTGTGAATGGTAAAGGGATAGCGCCGTACCGTGGCTGCTTCATCCATCCAGGTGGATGCCCTCAATTTCCCCTCTGGGGATCAATAAAGTATACAAAATCAAATCAACTCAAAAAAACAGACACACACACTACCACACACAGACACGTTGAGACACATGATACCATATGCCTCCATTGCACCAAGGCATAATCAGAAAAACAAACAAAAAAAAGAACAGTATGGAACTATTATTGCTGTAGGACATTTAGGGGCAGATTTACTAACGTGCTACGCCATCGCAAAACCCTGTTTTGGCATTAAAAAACTATTGTCAAGATTAACTAAAGCACACAGGGCAAAGTTAGAGGTGGAAAGGTGGGGACTATGTTAATTTTGCACCTGGCCTCATTGCATATGTATTTGTGGGAGTTGTCATGTCAAAGCGCAAATTTGAGGGAGGAGAGTATTATTTAAATGACTGGCACAAGGTGATTTACTAAGGTTTGCAGTTGCCAGTCTCCTGCTAAATGTGCCAGGATTTAACACCCCAAAAAAGCTTGTCTTAATTCATCTGCGCCTGACATGGCAGTGATAGATGGTGCCAGGAGACACCGGCGAGAACTGAGGGCACGTGACCGAAGAGACGGAAGCTTCTCTCTGTGTGTTACTTGACTTGGCATGACAGAACAGATTACATGAACAGAAATGATCTCACAGAGATCGGTGTTGTGCTGAACTGAACATCAGCTGGCAGAGGATTTTTTTTTTTTAAATTTCATTTGTTTACATATAGCCTAATAACTAACCTGCACTTATATAGCACCTTTCTAGTCACAAAGACCACTCAAAGCGCTTTCATTAATACTAACCCTCTATTCTAAGGGCCTATAGGAAACAGATATCTAGGGACAATTTAGAACAGCCAATTAACCTAACATGCATGTTTTTGGCATGTGGGAGGAAACCGGAGAAATCCCGGAGTAAACCCACGCAACACGGGGAGAACATGCAAACTCCACACAGATCACTGTTGGTCGGGGGCTGGGATCGAACCCACGATCCCACGATCCCCACAATCCCCCGGCCAAGGGTAAACTGTGCTGCCGCAGTGCTAACCACTGCGCCACTGTAATAATAATAATAATTTATTTCATTTATAACGCACTTTACATTTTGGGACAAAATTTCAAAACGCTACACAAATAGGATTAAGAACAAGAATAAAAGCAAACATTCAGAGGTAGTACATATGATGACACACCAGGACATTAAAAATCTTTCCTAAACAATGAATTTGTATCCATAAAATAGGATAGCCCTTCCTACCTGGAGTGGACATCCAGATGTGTCAGTGGACAGTGACTTTTTTTTTCTTTTCTGTGGGTGTTCACACTCGGAGTCTGGAGTTTCCTCTCCTCTCCATTAATCAGACTCCCCATCGCTTTTGAAAAAAGAAGCTCTTCCACATTGTCAATTTTCTATATTTGTTTCTTTTTGCAGTGCATAAAATGGTAATTCAGTTCCCTCTTCTCTCTCCCAGTTCAGAATACAATAGGAGGAAAACAACAACGAGATCATTAAAAAAAAAGAGCATAGACCCATAGAAATGTCCCCCGATGCAACATCGTAGTAACTCAATGACAGCAGTCTCTGCTGTGGCTGTCTGAGGAATGTGTGAAATTGTGTGTGTTTAATTTTATTATGTTCCAGACTTCAGAAAACATAAAACACACATACAGTATTTATGAGAAGCCATGGACTGGGAAACTTGTAGATTTTGTTAAAACAAAGTTATTCACATAATAAACCCCCAGAGTCTCCATCAGACCATTTTGATGGTTCTAGTGTTAAAATAAAAATGTTGGTCAATAATCAATTTATTCACAAGTAGTCCTTAATTTAAACATATTAAACAAAGGAGTCTGCCATGTGAAATGAAAATCAAAACTTTGATATATGACAAACAAAAATAAACAATTTTATTGGGGTTTTCACTTAAACAAAAGCTTAAAAAAACTTAAAAAACCCTCCTATATTATGCTCCTCTGAACTGGCTGTGCCTGTGTTGATGACCCGCTCCCTCAGCAGTGCCTGTGCGTAATTTTTTGGTGCTCTTGGTGGATGGATGGTCATTATTGAAATGAAGTGTCTGCATCTGTGTTCATAATTTTGCATGTTGTTAGTAGATCACTGGCAAAAATTGGCCACTCCCTTAGGCGTTCTGTCTAGTTTGTGCTGCCTTAGTAAATCTGCCCCTTAGTACTCATACACAGGTCATCAGCACAGGTGCATAATGAAAGGCTACATTTACTTAATAAGGGCATGTACTCAAGGAACTTTTTCACAAAAATGCTTTTGAGAACAGTGCTATCATGCTCAACTTTTTTATTCTTGAATACATTTATAAGGAAAAATGTCATATTCTGAGTTCCTTTTGATTTCAGTGATTTGAAAACTGGTTAGTAATATACAAGGTGGGGCTGAAAAGTTCATAGTGGTCAAATCTGATCAAATGTGGTTTATTTTTTTAACATAGTCTCCCCTTCGGTCCACACACCTCTTCCATCGGTGTTGCAGCGCTTGGATCCCTGCGGTTGAAAAATAAATCACATTTGGTGAAATTTGACCACTATGAACTTTTCAGCCCCCCTCGTACTTGTTCAACCTAGAAATGACTCCAGCTTTAGTCATTTTACATATAATTTACATACTGTATAGTTTCATTTTACTGAGACTGATGTAGAAGTCATTGTCCTTGCATCCTGGAACAGGAAAAGAACTTGCAAAATTACTGTTCTTCTATTCAAGAACGAACAGAAAAACTTTTGAAAATAGAAAAAAAATGTTGTTAAATGTATGACAATTTATGTGGAAAAATTTTTTTTATCAGAAAACAGATTCAATTTTATAAGAAAAAGTAAAGTTATTATAAAAAGACAAATTTATAAGTAAAAACATATCCAGTTTTTGAGAAATTTATATTGCAAATGTACCAGTAAATAGTCACAAATTCATTGGAAAAAAAATGCAAATTTATCAGGAAAGAAAACATGTACTAATGGATCTTAAAACGATGGAATAGTATGAAAAGTCATCTTTTAACAATTCAATAAAAAACTCAATAAAAAAAGATAAACTTCATTTTTTGTTTTAAATGTTGATGATCATGACTTAAGTCTTTTAATTAATTGACTGAATCATTGCATTCTAATTTTTGAGATATACGAGTATGTAATTTTTTTAGTTTTAAGAAATTATGGTCAAAGCAGTATGTTTCACTAAACAAGTAACCACAGTAATTTCCTTTTTAAACAATTCTTTTTATCATTACAGTATTTTTTGGTGCCATAACAGCAATGCTAATCATCATGGTGTTTATCTTCAGATGATATACAGTGCATCCGGAAAGTATTCACAGCGCTTCATTTTTTCCACATTTGTTGTGTTACGGCCTTATTCCCAAATGGATTAAATTCATTTTTTTCCCTCAAAATTCTACACAATACCCCATAATGACAACGTGAAACAAGTTTTTGGTTTTTTTAGGTTTTTGCAAATTTATTAAAAATAAAAAAAAACTAAGAAATCACATGTACATAAGTATTCACAGCCTTTGCTCAATATTTTGTTGATGCGCCTTTGGCAGCAATTACAGCCTCAAGTCTTTTTGAATATGATGACACAAGCTTGGCACACCTATCTTTGGGCAGTTTTGCCCATTCCTCTTTGCACAACCTCTCAAGCTCCATCAGGTTGGATGGGAAGCATTGGTGCACAGCCATTTTCTGATCTCTCCAGAGATGTTGAATTGGATTCAAGTCTGGGCTCTGGCTGGGCCACTCACGGACATTCACAGAGTTGTCCTGAAGCCACTCCTTTGATATCTTGACTGTGTGCTTAGGGTCATTGTCCTACTGAAAGATGAACCATCACCCCAGTCTGAGGTCAAGAGTGCACTGGAGCAGGTTTTCATTCAATGTGTCTCGGTACATTGCTGGATTCATCTTTCCCTCTATCTTGACTAGTCTCCCAGTTCCTGCCACTGAAAAACATCCCCACAGCATGATGCTGCCACCACCATGCTTCACTGTAGGGATGGTATTGGCCTGGTGATGAGTGGTGCCTGGTTTTCTCCAAACATGACGCCTTGCGTTCATGCCAAAGAGTTCAATCTTTGTCTCATCAGACCAGAAAATTTTGTTTCTCTTGGTCTGAGAGTCCTTCAGGTGCCTTTTGGCAAACTCCAGGTGGGCTGCCATGTGCCTTTTTCTAAGGAGTGGCTTCCGTCTGGCCACTCTACCATACAGGCCTGGTTGGTGGATTGCTGCAGAGATGGTTGTCCTTCTGGAAGGTTCTACTCTCTCCACAGAGGAACGCTGGAACTCTGACAGAGTGACCATCAGGTTCTTGGTCACTTTCCTGACTAAGGCCCTTCTCCCCTGATCACTCAGTTTAGACAGCCGGCCAGCTCTAGGAAGAGTCCTGATAGTTCTGAACTTCTTCCATTTACAGATGATGGAGGCCACTCTGCTCAGTGGGACCTTCAAAGCAGCAGAAATTTTTCTGTACCCTCCCTCAGATTTGTGTCTCGAGACAATCCTGTCTCGGAGGTCCACAGACAATTCCTTTGACTTCATGCTTGGTTTGTGCTCTGACATGCACTGTCAACAGTGGGACCTTATATAGACAGGTGTGTGTCTTTCCAAATTATGTCCAACCAACTGAATTTACCACAAGTGGACTCCAATTAACCCTAGAACACTAACTGGTAACACTATCGGGACACTAACATCGGGTGATTTGCCACTAACATCACCCAATGTTAGTGTCTCGATAGTGTTACTAACTTTAACGTTAGTGTTCTAGGGTTAAGCTGTAGAAATATCTCAAGGATGATCAGTGGAAACAGGATGCACCTGAGCTCAATTCTGAGCTTCTTGGCAAAGGCTGTGAATACTTATGTACATGTGATTTCTTAGTTTTTAATTTTTAATAAATTTGCAAATATCTCAAAAAACTTTTTTCATGTTGTCATTATGGGGTATTGTGTGTAGAATTTTGAGGAAAATCCATCCATCCATCCATCTTCTACCGCTTTTCCGGAGGTCCGGGTCGCGGAGGCAGCAGTTCAAGCAGAGAAGCCCAGACTTCCCTCTCCCCAGCCACCTGCTCCAGCTCTTCAGAGGGGATACCAAGGCGTTCCCAGACCAGCTGGGAGACAGTCTCTCCACCGAGTCCTGGGTCTGCCCCGGGGTTTCCTCCCAGTGGGACGTGCCTGAAACACCTCAAGTGGGAGGCGTCCAGGAGGCATCCTAATCAGATGCCCATACCACCTCAACTGACTCCTTTCAATGTGAAGGAGCAGCAGTTCTACTCTGAGCCTCTCCCGGATGACTGAGCTCCTCACCCTATCTCTGAGGGTGAGTCCAGCAATCCTACGGAGAAAGCTCATTTCAGCCGCTTGTATCCGCGATCTCGTTCTTTCGGTCATTACCCAAAGCTCGTGACCATAGGTGAGAGTAGGAACGTAGATTGACTGATAAATCGACAGCTTTGCCTTAGAACTAAGCTCCCTCTTCACCACAACGGACCGGTACAACGTCCGCATCACTGCAGATGCTGCTCCAATCCGTCTGTCGATCTCTCGCTCCATTCTCCCCTCACTCGTGAACAAGACCCCAAGATACTTAAACTCCTCCACTTGGGGCAGGAGACTGTCCCCAACCCAGAGAGGACAATCCACCTTTTTCCGGCTGAGGACCATGGACTCGGACTTGGAGGTGCTGATACTCATCCCAGCCGCTTCACACTCAGCGGCAAACCGTCCCAGCAAGAGCTGTAGGTCATTGCTGGATGAAGCCAACAGGACAACATCATCTGCAAACAACAGAGATGAGATCCTGTGGTCACCAAGCATGACACCCTCCATTCCCTGGCTGCACCTAGAAATCCTGTCCATAAAAATTATGAACAGGATCGGTGACAAAGGGCAGCCCTGGCGGAGTCCAACTCTCACTGGGAATGACTCCGACCGAGTGTTGGCAATACGAACCAAACTCTCACAACGGTCGTACAGAGACCGAATAGCTCGTAACAACAAGCCCGATACCCCATACTCCCGAAGCACCCCCCACAAAAAAATTTTGAGGAAAATAATGAATTTAAACCATTTTGGAATAAGACTGTAACATAAAATGTAGAAAAAGAGAAGCACTGTGAATACTTTCCGGATGCACTGTATTATAACAAACATTCAAACAAACCTGGAAATAGTGGATTCTCATCCTAACAGTTTGAGGACTGACAGATTGTTGTATCAGGAGCATATTATATACAAACCAAAATGTTGATTAGCCTAAACCAGGGGTGTCCAATCATGTGTCATGGAGGGCCAAGACCCTGCAGGTTTTCTCTTCTACTCGGTCTCTTCAGCAGGTGTTTTCACTTATCAGCAATCAGTGGAAAGAAGTTCAGTGAAATTTGCTGTTGAAGACACTGGTTGGAGGTAAAGCCTGCAGGGTTTTGGCCCTCCATGGCACATGATTGTACACCCCTGGCCTAAACAGACTCTTAGTCACAACACATTGCCAAAAAAAAAATACAGTCTATAATGAACTTCTGAATGAAATAAGGGTTTAACTAAAACTAGGTCTTATAATCAAACACACAATGTTCTTTTAATGTCTGTTGATAAATAAATATCTTAGCAAAGCAAAAATGATCAGTAGAAGGACTATTTAAGAAAAGCACAGCTGATGATAATAAACATTTATCAAGAGCTTCTTGGTGCATGAGTGACACCCGATGGCCAACTGCACAGCCATGCCTCTGTGTGTGTGTGTGTGTGTGTGTGTGTGTGTGTGTGTGTGTGTGTGTGTATTTATTATCATCAAAAACCTTGACTGAAATAGACACTGTCTCATTTGAGATACAATGAAATATTTTACTCAGTTTACTCAATTTTACTCAGTTTTTCCCTCATAAGTGTATTGATCTGCAAATGTGTACCAGCTGAACATGAAAGAAACCCACATTACTCTTGTTGAGTGCTTGTCATAAAGTTATGACTGTGCATGCTTATATTTCCTAATTATTGTCCAGTCCTGGTGTAATAACGCAAGGTTCTGAATATAACCATTATTCCTGTAAGGAGAGGAGCTCAGTGCAACACAAGAATGGAAAATGTTTGTCTCTGAAGACACCACCTTTTGACAGGGTGTGTGATAATGAGGTTGGGGGCTCCACCTCTCCCATAAACCCCCTGTCATCACTTCATCCCAGTCACTTCCCTGGTGTTCTTTACTGATGCTACATGTCCACTGGTCCAGATTTTTCGGAAAGGAATCTGCATACCGCAACCTCTGAGGCACGGAAAAGGGGCGTGTTGCATAGTTCTTGGCTAGGTGGAGTCGAGCAATGCAGGAGGAAATACTGGAATAGTCATTATTAACCATGAGCAGATTGTTTTTAATAGTGCTGGTATCTTTGCGCTACAAAAGGCAACTTTGTCGTCGTCGCCGCTGGTTTTGGGTTCACTCAATCCTACAGACACGCACAATGCATGTTGAATTTGACCGCCTGGTTCATGAACTTCAGCTGGATGAGCCCATGTTCCACTGCTCTCCATGCCTCATTCCTTTGTATGTCATCTCTATATAACGGCAAGTACTGGTCATATAGCATCGGGTTGCCTGAAACAGCAGTTATTAATTTCTCCTTCAAGTCTTCACAACAATAGGTAATGTACAGATCTGCTTGCCCCCCCACCCCCCCGCCCCCCCACCTTCTCCTCCAGCTGGCTGGTTCACTGGATTGGTCGATGGGTCCGGCTGTGGGCGGTCTTCAGCTCTCTGCTGCTACTGGACAATATGGCGTCTTTGGTCTCCATATCTTTAAAACAAACCGGCGAAAAGTGTTTCTAACATCATTTCATGGGCGAAATAGTAGGTTCAGTTAATGAATCTGTTGCTATCTGACACCAAAAACCGCTGGTTTAAAAGTTCAGGACAAGAGTGCTGCCTCCAGTTCATGACCATACGGAAAAATTCTTGACCAATGGAAATCTTTATGCAAATGAATTGTAGGGTATCCACGGGTGACTCGGCACAACACAGTACAGTTTTTGACCGCTCCACACCCAAATGCTTTCCACTGCATTTCCAGTACACAATGAATGGGAAGCAGAAAAACAACGGAACCGGTGGACATGCAGCTTGAGCCCAACACGAGGCGAGGCACAGTTGTGTTGCCGTGAGCTTCACTCCTTACTGGAACAATGATTATACACATAACCTTACATTCTCCCACACTCACTACGCTCAGTGCAACATAAGTATTGGACATATTATCATGCCCCCACAAGCAGCCATAGGAACCAGAAATGGATGACTGCACCTTGGGGAAGGGAAGTACCATGCAGTCAAAAGAACTGCATGGGCCACTGAGGGTGCCATCAAACCCATCCATCCATCCATCCATCTTCTTCCGCTTAATCCTTTTCGGGTCGCGGGGGGGCTGGAGCCTATCCTAGCATCTTTTGGGCGAGAGGCAGGGTACACCCTGGACAGATTGCCAGTCCATCGCAGGGCCAACACAGAGAGACAGACAACCATTCACTCTCACAATCATACCTAAGGACAATTTAGAATCCCCAGTTTGATGCCAATTAACCTAACTTGCATGTTTTTGGCATGTGGGAGGAAATCGGAGAAATCCTGGGGTAAACCCACGCAGACACGGGGAGAACATGCAAACTTCACACAGATCACTGTTGGTCGGGGGCTGGGATCGAACCCAGGATCCCCCGGCCAAGGGTGAGTTGCTGTGCTGCCGCAGTGCTAACCACTCCGCAATAAAATGGGACAAAGTGTGTGGTCTTTCCATTCCCTAAATAATGTTCAAGAAGTGATCATTCTCCTTGTAGGCGATGAAAACACCCTCACCAGTCCAGTGGAAAAAGCAGATCTCCAACAACAGTTTATGTCACCCTGGCCAGGTGAGTGAAGCCCATGAAGAGCTGCTCAGTAGAGTGCATCTCTCTGCAGTCAGTGTAGGTGTGAAGTGCACAGACTGTTCAAGGAGAGTGCAGCTTCTACCACTTGTCCAACTGAGGCAGGGGGTGGAGGCTGAGAAGCTTGAAAGTGGTTGTGCAGAAGTGAAGAAGATAACTTTGGGCAGATACTAAAACACATTAGGGCACAATAAGAACCTAGAGCAATCAGCAGAGAACTGGGAGCACAAGGGTTGCACTGAAAGTGTCCGTGGGTCACTTGCATGCTTGGAGGAGATGAGCCCCAGCAGGATAGCAGCCTTGTAGGAGATGAACTTCATTTACACAAGTGTTCAAAGTGAAGCTCACAGGGAACTCCAAAGACCAGCGTGAGGTCCCAGGAGGGGTCATCAGGTCAAATCTTGGGCCTCAGCTGGTGGAAGACCTCAAGGCAGCACATAACAGAGGATCTAACTAACTAACTAACTAACCTGCACTTATATAGCGCTTTTCTAGTCACAAAGACCACTCAAAGCGCTTTCATTAATACTAACCCTCTATTCTAAGGGCCTATAGGAAACAGATATCTAGGGACAATTTAGAACAGCCAATTAACCTAACGACTGGAATGATGCCATCGTACCCTGGGTGTAAGGCTGAGGTGGCTATAGGTAAACTTTGACCATGGAGAAGAAGAGATTCTTGGCCACCAAGGTCTGAAGGAAGGAAAAAATGTCCACAAAGGAGATATGCAGGGTAGGAGTCCACAGACCCTGTACCACTGCTCAAATGCTTGCCACTTATAGTTATAGAAGCTCTTAGAGGAAGGAGTGCTATGAAAAGTGGATAATCGCCACCATACTTGGGGGCACTCAGAGGTAGTATTGTAGTCATGACTAAAGTACAGAGTGACCAAGACTTTAAGAAGTTGAGACCAAGACCACTGTGTATGTACTAGGTCTTGGTCTTGACTTCTTATCTTGGTCTTAGTCTTGGGAGACTCTGGTCTGGACTACAACACTACCCAGAGGCCCTCAGTCTCCTTCTCTCAGCACTAAGGCATGGAGATGCTCAAAGCTCTGCTTGAGAGGGCAGGTGGGGAATCCATAATGTAACACTACTTTTACTTGACTACAACTTCTATATACTCTCCCCACTTTTGTAAGAAAGATACAAAACCAGAGGCAATACTGTAAATATGTTTGACATTTCTTAGCAACTTGCACAACTTTTGAAAAAGATCTGCCACTTTTTTTAGGATTTTTTTCATCATGTTTTGCTGGTCTTGCTTAAACATTGACCCTGTGGTGACCCACCACAATCTACACGAGCATTCTTCACACCCAGCAGGGCTGGAGGAAACGGAAGACAATTGGCATACAGAGGACAATGCACAGACAGACAAAGAACCACAGGAGGCAGTCAGACAGGACTGTGTGCATATGTCCTCGAGCCAACCAGTGTCATGCTAATCATGTGTATTGACTGTTATGCTAATGTGCCACGCATTCTCTCTTCCTGTATCACTGCATAAAAGAGCTTGTGTGACACGTCTCAAGAGGACAGTACAGCACAGTAGCGCACAGCGCTACAAGTGTGTCTCATTATGTTGGAGGAAAATAAAACTCTGCAACCTTCCAGCTCATCGCATCTCGCCTGATCTTTTTCCTCCCAACAACCCAACAATTTTCAGTGATACTGCTACATTTGATCCGTATTATTAAGCTTTCAGAAAAATCCACAGAAATGCTGACAAAAATTAGCCAAGAGTATGGACAGAAAGCTCCATCCATTGCTGTATCTAATAGAGCATAAAATGGCCTTTACTCCCAATATTGTCTTAACAGAACATGGATTTTATCTGCAATATGATGTGCATATAAACAGACACTGTTGCAAAATAAAGATACCCAAATAATTAAATCATGTAGAATAGAAGGTGCACTGAATAGTATAATTATATAAACAGCATAAACATGGCAACAATTAAACATTTAAATTACCTTGAAAGGGGGACTATTGTTGGGCTTTAACGGCAGGAGCTTCAGGATAAAGGCTGCTTATTTCAGTTGTAATAAACACACATTAACACCATAAATAATAAAAAGGGGAAAATCATCCTTATGTGATGAAGATAATCTAAGTACACTGCAAAAACTGAAATCTTAGTAAGAAAAAATATCTTATATCGAGGATATAATTCTTGTTTTTTTGTGTGACAAGATATTTTTTCTTGTTTTGCAGTTTTCTGTAAGGAAATTTTACTTGATATAAGGTATTTTATACTTGTTTTAAGCAATTTTATCTGGTTTTAAGTAAAAAAAAAATTGCCAATGGAGCAAGAAAATTTTCCTTATCACATTGCTTGAAACAAGTAAAAAATTCCCTGGAAAAAATTAGACTTGTTTTAAGCAGTTTAATAAGTAAAATTTTCTTTCTCCATTGGCAGATTTTTTTTTTTTTTACTTAAAACCAGATTAAACTGCTTAAAACAAGTTTAAAAAATCTTATAACAAGTAAGTTTTTCTTACAGAAAACTGCACAACAAGAAAAAATATCTTGTCAGACAAAAAACAAGAATTATATCCTCGATTTAAGATATTTTTTCTTCCTAAGATTTCAGTTTTTGCAGTGTAGAATCTGATCAGACTGTCATCAACATTCACAGTGAGGGCGACACTAAAGAGTGGAAGCAGAGTACAAAGCCTCTTATTTCACGTGATAAATGCTGATTTGCTAAGTGCAATTACCACCTCAGATGTGGAAAAAAGGCAACTTTATCCTCCTGAGGGACTCTCTTAAATATTCTCAACATTTGGTCAGTGCACACCAAGGTAACTTTACTAGCCTGAACACTTGACCTATACTGAGAGGGGTTCTGATTGCTCTTTTGAGTCTGCCGCTGCTCTTTGTTTCACTGTGTGACTTCTCTTCCTTGAAGGAGATATTTGTTAAACACATGTCTCTGCTGTGACTGAATTGTCAAGGTGTGATCAGAAATTTATTACGGTCGGTGTGTAATCTGATTTTTTTAGATTACAGCACACACAAAAATTTCAATCTAGGCTTCTCTAGAGAAAGTCAGATTATTACACAGACCAACAGAGTATGCCTTATTCTTTGCTAAGGAACTAATTTCTTCTCCACAATGGTGCATAATACATTTTTGCCCATTGCGCTATTTAATATCCATATCAGAGTGAATGTTGTAGTTACATAGCAATACATTTATTTATGGTAGGGTGACAGGATACATTGTTTGAATTAACATAATATACGAGTAAAATACTGAATGTAAAGTCCCTGTCAAACAGAACACTGGCCTCATTTATCAAACATGCCTAAGACAGAGAAGTGGTTGTACAATCATTTCACTGCAAAGTTTGGTATTCATGAATTTGAACATGATCGTATGGTGCGCTCAAATCCCACATCAAGTCTGAGCATGGGTACGCAAATTTTTAAGTCGCTGTAGACTCGAGGTGCAGCAGAGAAACCTGACTGTGTGGGAGAATTGTTATATCTTGTCAAATTATCATGAGCAGTGCAACCTTTCAAAGGATATGCTTGCCTTGTGTTATATTTAGATGAGAGTTTTGATGATTTACTTTAAGGACTAAAAATGCTGCTTTTGGACTTCCGGTTATGGCTGCCACGTAGGACGGACGTGTCTCGCTCTGCTCTGCTCCTGGAGAAAAAAAATCGGCAAATAACTCTCTCATTTGGGACAGAACGTATCCCAGCATTTGGGCGAGGATATGTCGGCGAAGCCTAAGGCTGGAAAACCAGGAAAAGGAAAAAGCGAGCCGCCGAAACAGTCCAAATTAACGGACTTTCAGGTCTGTGACGCAGCAAACAAAACTCCATATATGGCGGAGGAGGCTGGCAACGGTGCGATGTCTGCGGGGGGAGGCGCAGATGCGCTGATGGCTGCCATGAGTTCAATGAGAGCGGACTTTTCCTCTAGATTTGATGGGATTATGACAGCGTTGGAAGGAATAAGAAAGGAATTGGGTGACTGTGTAGAACGAACGGCGCAGATGGAGCTCCGTCTCGCTAGTGCTGAAGATGACGTCACCCGTCTTCAATTAAAGGTGCGCACTTTGGAAAAAAAAAATAAATCTCTGGAAGATAATATTTTGGATTTGGAATCTCGGTCGAGACAGAATAATTTGAGGCTGGTGGGTCTTCCAGAGGAATCAGAAGGTCGGGACGTATGTTCCTTTCTGGAAAAGTGGATTCCGGAGGTGCTGGGCAGCGAGGAGTTGCAATCAGCAGTGGTTCTGGAAAAAGCACATCGTATTGGCCCACGGAGAGATAAGGGACCGCCGAGGACCTTAATTATGAAGTTTCTTAGCAACAGAGACAGGATGAAGATCTTCAACGCTGCACGTGCTAAAGGAGAGATTAAACACCAGGACCAGCAGGTGCGGTTCTACCCAGATTTGGCCACAGGAATCCAGCAATTGAGGAAGCAGTTTGATCCCGTACGTAAGGAGCTGCGCAACCTTGGGATTCGTCATGGTGTAATCTATCCTGCGAGACTGCTGACCACGTATGAGGGCAGAACCCACATCTTCAAGACCCCAGAGGAGGCGCAGGAGTTCATCAAGAAGATCAAAGAAGAAGAAGAGACTGGTGGGAGCTAAGCATGAACAAAATATAAGGTAGAATAATTAAGCATTTGCACAGGCATCTGACTGACTTGAAGTAAATAGTAAGTTTACAAAATATAGATTGTATTATATATTAAAAAAAAAAAAAACTACGATGTACAAAGTTGTTAAAAATTTTGGAGTTAAGTTGGAAAACTACAGAGGAGAGTTAATGCTACGTCATTAAAAGCAGTAGAGTTAGGGTGATTGGGAGGATGAAGAAGGAGTGGCTTAGGCTGTTCCCCGTGGGTGTGGAACGGTCGATGGCTATATCGGGAGACAGAATTTTTCTTTTGATTTTGGGGGGTTTGCCACAAGTGTGGGAAGGGGAAATTTGTTTGTGTGTAGTTTGTAGGATGAATGTTCAACCACTCATGTTTTTGCTTCTCTGTATGAGCATGTTTACACTGCAAGGTAATTCCAAACTCTCTATTGATCATGGACCAAAGTGTTAATCTTAATTTAACTTCATGGAATTGCAGAGGTCTACAAAATTTAAAAAAACTTAAACAAGTTATGAATAAAATAAAGGACATGGGTTCAAGAATTGTGTTTTTACAAGAAACTCATCTGATAGAGGAGGATGTTAAAAGAATTAGGAGTAGATGGCAGGGAAGTGTATTCACCTCTTCATTTTCATCCCGAGCCAGGGGAGTTATGACTCTCATACATAAATCAGTTCCTTTTCAAGTGAAAAATGTAATTGGAGACAAATTTGGAAGATATGTAATCATTCAAGGTTCTTTGCTATTAGAAAATATAAATCTTGTGAACTTATATGGTCCCAATATAGATGATCAGAAGTTCTTTGCTAATTTATTTCTCATCTTATCATCACTTACAGGGCAACATATAATAGCAGGGGATTTTAATTGTACATTGAATCCAGGTGTGGATAGATCAACAGGACTGGATTGTACGCACATTGGATGTAGGATGACTATTAATCATTTTATGAAAGAATTGAGATTGTTAGATATATGGAGAGAAATGAAACCACAAGTTAAAGCCTATTCTTGTTATTCCAGTACCTACAAGACATTCTCACGTATTGATTATTTTTTGATTTCCACAGAATTAAGGTCCAAGATTCAAAACTGCTTTTATGATAACATCGTGATCTCTGATCATGCACCCTGTTGTCTAATATATGTAGATAAAAAATTGACAAAGGAATCAGGTAGATGGCAATTTCAGCATAAATGGCTTCAGGATGAGGAATTTGTCAAGTATATAGAAAAACAGATAGACGAGTTCTTTGACATCAATACTACACAAACATCAGCATGTGTAAAGTGGGAGGCTTTCAAAGCTTTTATTAGGGGACATATTATTAGTTATACAGGATCAAAATCTAAGAAGACTCGAGAGGAGAGAGCTAAATTGGAACATAAAATAAAAAATCTTCAGGAAAAAGTGTATGCAGGAAGTGACCCAAGGTTGGAGAATGAATTACTGATTTTGAGAGCTGAATACGACAAAAAATCAGCGAATAGAGCTGCCTCGAGTCTTCTAAGATTGAAACAATCTTTTTATGAACAAGGTGAAAAATCAGGAAAATTATTAGCATGGCAGATTAAACAATTGGAAATTAAAACACCAATTACCAGTATTATAAGTAACGGACAGGTAGTTATAGATCCTTTAGAAATTAATAGAGCCTTTAGAGATTACTATGAAAAATTATATGATACCAAAAATGAACCTGATTTAACAAAACTAAATGGGTTTTTGAACGAACTATCTATACCGTGTATTCCAAATGAAAACAGGGAGATATTGGAGTCTAAAATTAGTCAAGAAGAAGTTGGGCTAGCCATTGATAATATGAAATCAGGAAAAAGTGCAGGACCAGATGGTCTTCCAGTTGACCTTTATAAAAAATTTAAGAATAAATTAATAAAACCTTTTTTGGAAATGGTTTTAGAAGCATTTCAAAATAATAATTTACCATCATACATAAATAATGCCTTAATTATACTGCTGCCAAAACCAGGTAAGCCCTCTAATAAATGTGAAAATATGAGACCAATAAGCCTATTAAACGCCGACCTTAAGATAATCTGTAAAATTTTAGCGTACAATACAAGAAATTTTACCAAATATTATTAATCGAGATCAGAATGGCTTTATAAAGGGTAGACAAGGCTTCCATAATGTAAGAAGACTATTTAATATTATTTATTTTAATAAAGAAGCACCGGATACAGCTCTCCTATCATTGGACGCCGAAAAGGCCTTTGATAGAGTTGAATGGCCCTTTCTTTTTGAAGTCCTACAAAGGTTTGGACTTGGAAATAATTTCATAAAATGGGTTCAAATAATATACAATAATGCTACAGCAGAAATCCTAACAAATAACAATATTTCAAAACCAATAAAAATCAATAGAGGATGTCGACAAGGCTGTCCACTTTCACCTTTACTGTTTACTATGGCAATTGAACCTTTAGCGATAGCGATACGTTTACATTCACAAATATATGGAATTAAAGTTGGACCAACAGAACATAAAATCTCCCTGTACGCCGATGATATAATTTTGTTTATGTCGAATCTAAAAAAATCAATTCCAACCTTGTTGAATTTAATAAAGAATTTTGGGGAAATATCAGGATATAAAATAAATAAAACTAAATCTTCAATATTAATGCTAAATGAGACCCAGAGAAATTACCCAGCCCCTGAGGTAAATCAATTCAATGTTGTAAATCAGTTTAAATATTTAGGAATCCAAATTATGCCTAAGCTAGAATCAGTCGCCAGTGTCAACTATGAAGCCTTAATGTCAGATATCAGTGAGTTAACTCAGAGATGGATGTCACTACCAATGTCGATGATCGGGAGAATCAATATACTTAAAAGTAATATTTTACCTAAAATACTTTATTTATTTCAATACATTCCCTTATCACCACCTTTAGATCTATTCTCAAGAATAAAAAAAAAGTTAGTGGAATTTATATGGAACAACAGGAGGGCTAGATTACGTTTGTCTTTATTATATTTACCATTTGATCGTGGAGGTCTGAAATGTCCAAATTTTATGTTGTATTATTGGTCGGCACAACTGAGGTCTATGACATATTATTTTTCATCAAATGATCTCCCTCACTGGACTGAAATGGAATCATACAATTTACCTTTACCTCTTCCCATATTCATATACTCAGATTCGGCAAAAAAATTACAAAAACAAGTTAAAAATCCATTTGTAAAGCATATGATCAAAATATGGTGTGAAGCTAAAAACTATTTAAAAGAACCACAGTTATTGTCACAATTTAGTCCAATATGGGGTAATCAATATTTTAAACCAGGGAGAGCGGACGCTGTATTTAAAGTATGGAATTTAAAAGGGATACAAAAGATTCAGGATTTATATTTGCCATGTGCAGACAACATAATGTCTTTTGAAGAGCTGAGGATCAAATTTAATCTCAATAGAACACATTTTTTTAAATATCTTCAACTTAGAAACTTTATTCGATCAAATCAAAATAAAGCTCTCACTCGACCTATTTATTCATCCTTGGAAAAAATGATGATGAAAGATAGTAAAAGAAAGGGTATTATTTCAGAGTTTTATAACTCATTGACACTATCTTCAAGTGAAAATTCACTGAAAAGATTAAACTACTGGAAAGAAGATCTGCAAATTGAAATTTCAGAGGAACAATGGGAATTGGCTTGTACAGAAGCTCAAACCAAATCAATAAATGCACGCCTTAAATTGATACATTTCAAATGGTTAATGCGGATGTATGTTACACCGGAGGAGTTAAATAGATATAACAAAAATATACCAGATACATGCACAAAATGCATGGAAAGTAAAGGAACCCTATTTCATTGTTTATGGGAATGTAGATTAATAAGAATGTTTTGGGAAGAGGTGAGGGTAACAATTGAAAAAATAATCTCAAAACAAATCATATTGAATCCTAAACTGTTTTTGTTGGGTCTGTACCCAGAAAAGCATAATTTTAATAAAAGTGAAAGAACATTCATAGACCTCAGTTTGCTTAATGCCAAAAAATGTATTGCACTATTATGGAAAAAGACTCATAGACCAGATGTGACTCAGTGGTTAAGACAGATGTTAACAAACCTTCCATTAGAAAGAATAACATATATACTAAAATCAAAGGAAATTGTGTTTGAGAATATATGGAGACCTTTTATTGATTATGTAAAAAATTTA
Source organism: Pholidichthys leucotaenia (assembly GCA_020510985.1). Classification (NCBI taxonomy): domain Eukaryota; kingdom Metazoa; phylum Chordata; class Actinopteri; order Cichliformes; family Pholidichthyidae; genus Pholidichthys; species Pholidichthys leucotaenia. The sequence goes on along the minus strand of CM035846.1, from coordinate 269,896,133 downwards.
AACATAACTCTTGAAGAAGAAGGTGAATGATGTGTGTGGACCTTGTAAATTCCAAACTGGTGAACATAATATGTATACTTATGTATTGGATTGTCTAGACTAAACAGAGGAGCATTGTTGAAGACTTGATTTTGTTGGTGGTTGTTGGTGTTTTTAGTGCATTTTTTTTTTTTTGTAGTACTTTAGTGTTAGTGTTTGATTGTTTGTATCATGTTTGTTAAAAAAAAAAAAAAGGTTCAATAAAGATATTGTGGAAAAAAAAAAACAAATCATATTGAATCCTAAACTGTTTTTGTTGGGTCTGTACCCAGAAAAGCATAATTTTAATAAAAGTGAAAGAACATTCATAGACCTCAGTTTGCTTAATGCCAAAAAATGTATTGCACTATTATGGAAAAAGACTCATAGACCAGATGTGACTCAGTGGTTAAGACAGATGTTAACAAACCTTCCATTAGAAAGAATAACATATATACTGAAATCAAAGGAAATTGTGTTTGAGAATATATGGAGACCTTTTATTGATTATGTAAAAAATTTAAACATAACTCTTGAAGAAGAAGGTGAATGATGTGTGTGGACCTTGTAAATTCCAAACTGGTGAACATAATATGTATACTAATGTATTGGATTGTCTAGACTAAACAGAGGAGCATTGTTGAAGACTTGATTTTGTTGGTGGTTGTTGGTGTTTTTAGTGCATTTTTTTTTTTGTAGTACTTTAGTGTTAGTGTTTGATTGTTTGTATCATGTTTGTTAAAAAAAAAAAAAAAGGTTCAATAAAGATATTGTGGAAAAAAAATGCTGCTTTTAGTAATTATAAATGTTCTATCCATATTTATGCCACTGCAGCAAATATTAAAACAGATTTAAACAATATTTATTTTAAAAAAAATTGCAGTTATTTTTTATTCCTCCACCCATGTAGCCCTCCTTCTGCCATGGGTTTGGGGCCTGGTCGGTGGCCTGGGATGTGGTGCTGGCATTGACCCCAGGGCACTGCTAGTCTGCTGGGTAGTGCCTTGGGCTATGTCTGGGGGGGTCGAGTGGATGGATGAAAGATGGGTTGGGGAGAGGAACATGGGTTTAAGGGAGGAAGGGAGTGTAGTGAGTGACAGTGTGTGAGTGAGTGAGTGAGTGCCTGTGTGTGTGTGTGTGTGTGTGTGTGTGTGTGTGTGTGTGTGAATGAGTGCGCAAGAGAGTGAGTGAATGAGTGAGTGCCTGTGTGTGTGTGTGAGTGAATGAGTGAGCGAGCGAGTGAGAGTGTGTGTGAGTGAATGAGTGAGTGATTGTGTGTGTGTGTGTGTGTGTGACAGTGTATAAGTGAGTTTCTCTTTTTGCCGTCTTAAGTTCCTGTGTGTCATAAATCCTGAGGATGAGGCATGGTGAGATCATTTCAACTTGCCACATTTATCAACGGCTGAACATTGTATGATGAGACTGAGCAGACACGCACAGTTTCATAAATATCACGAGGACCTTTTTGTATGATCATATCTATACCCAAATTTGCACTGATTTCTACACAGTTTTGATAACTGAGGGTCACTGTTTTTACAGTACGGCAAGATTTCACTAGGTCCCATTATTTTTGCAAAATTTCACTGTAGTGTTGAGACTGAGTTTAAAATAAGTCACTTACTTTACGACTGCCATCAGCTGACTTGTAAGTGAGCATGTAGTTGTCGATTTCCGTGATTGGTGGCTGCCAGGAAATGAGAGCGCTGCGGTGAGACACCTCACTGGCTGTCAGGTTCAAGGGTGCATCCATTGCTACAAAAAAGAAGGATAAAGTGTCATTCTGTTTACTGCAAAACAAGGAACACTAGTACATCTCAAAAAATTTGAACACCATTCACTAATCTTATTCATAAAGCTAAGTCATAATCATTAAAACACGAAACAAAAACATGCTGGAAATAGCTCACTTTATGTGTGATGAATATAGAAAATGTAAAAGTTTTTTTAATGACATTAATAAATGAACTTTTATATTCTATTATTTAGAAGCACTAGTATACATATAGTCCTGACTTTTTAATTTTGGGTTTTTATTATGGTCTCTACTTCTGTGTTCCTAGAATTCAGAGTTCTGGTTTTGCTTTGTATAATGTGGCAATTCATAGTTCCAGTTATGTACTCATTAACCTTTCAGAATGCTTCTGAAAGGCTATTTCATCAAAGGTTCACATGTGTCTTGTTCAAAACCTCTAACTCATTCTTTCTAATTAGCCCCTGTGTATATACAGTAACTCAGAGCTTTTATAGTTGCTCTCTTTCTTCTGCCTTGGCTAGTTTACATTTAATTTTCAGCTTTGATCCAGCATCCGCTCTACAGTGCAATTCACTGGCCTTTAGTCAGTAATAAAATATTTGTCTCAGTTTTCTACATTTGGGTCCAAATCTGCAATTGTGAAAGTAAAACCATAAAAATACACACACACACACACACACACACACACACACACACACACACACACACACAATACATTTAGATATGCACTGCATTTTTGCTTTTGGTATTTTTTCTACATATAGGATATGAAATACAATACAGTGATTAAATGCCACCTAAAATTTTGATCATCTGGATACATTTTCAGCATCACTTCCGCCCTCCAAAGAGAGCAGACGCCTTTTTCTTCTCTCCTGCTCTGACTTATCTCCTTCCTCCCCTAACTAACTGGATCCCAGCTTGCTATCGTCTGTCTGCGTGTCTCTACTGCTGATTATCGGAAGAAATTATGGAATTAATAAGCTGGGCTTTGAACGCAATTGACACTATTTTTTCAACGAGGAAAAATGCCCCGGGGGAGGTTGTTTGCCCCGCAGGAACGGCTGCTGCGGGCTATTTGAGAGACACAAGTAATTGGAAACTCTTGTGCCTGTCTGATCTTTCCATCGAAGATGTAGAAGATTTGTACGTCTTCGTAGTAATGGTGATTGGGATTGTTCTGATTGGATCTGGGATTGTCCTGGTGTACCGTAAATTGATGAAGATGGACACAACCTATCAAAACGCTGGCCAGGCGAGGTTCAACCATCAAATTGAAAAAATGGAGAGGACTCTGATAGCGGCAAATGGAGAACTGTCTCGGAAGGTGGATTACATCATGATTACGCCGAGAGCCGTCCATGAAGGATTCAACGCCCAGCAATGAAGGATTAAGTACTGAATCTGTAAGAGAATATAAAGTTTTTTTCTCTTGGGATCAGCACTATTCGACGAATCTGACTCCCCTCACACAAATCCTCCAGATTATCTGCAGTTTTTTGTTTTCAAAACATTGAGCTCAGGCCTTCGGACAGCCAGCTGCATGGCTCAAGGACAATGCCAGCAGCTAGACAAAACATCTCCTGCCAAGAGACCTTGTTGTTCTTAACTGATACAAACACCTACATTCAACACTACACCCACACTGATTCAAAAAACTGATGAAAAAGATTATTCACTCACTGCTCTCTCTGTGTCCTTGTGAACTTTTTTGTCTGCTAACTGTGCATTGAGGGCTTTTTTTTCTTGTAATCATAATATTGATCATATATGACCAGTATTCTGACAATCAATGGTTTTTTTGCTCCTTCCTATTGTATTATCCTTTCTTCCCTATGCATCCTGTACCCATCTGATGACAGGCGCGTTCACAGATGCAGCCGTGTCACCGGAAATGCAGGTCGTTTTCTGTGTCAAGTCAAATCCCTCGTATGTTATCAGTCATTTCTGTTAATGTACTTGGCAATAAATCTTTTCTGAGTTCTGAGTTCTGATCTCGACCATTTAATTTTTTATACCCACTGACTCATTTAAAGCTGGGTTCACATTACAGCGTTTGGACCGACTTTTACAGACGTTTTGAAAAATCAGAGAAATTAGTCCATATGTTGGTGAAATTACATTTGAGAGCAGTTTTTTTTAATCCAGCGCACACCAACTTTTACAAACTTTTGCTAGCATTTGCTAGCGTTGCATTCAGTGTTGGCAAACTTTTGCCAACTTAGGCTAGCGTGTCTGTAGCTGTTGCCAACTTAGGTTATGTCATGGATGGGCCCCTCTGGGGCAGAAAGACAGGTCCATGCACTGGACTGTATGGTACATTTTATTCAACAGAAGGACAAACAAAAATCCAAACAGTGCATGATAAACAAAAAACTACAAAAGAGGAAAACTTACAGGCAAAAACACTCTGGAGCCAACATCGCCCCGCGAGTGCTGGTAGGAGGAACAGGGTAGGTAAACTAGTTAACATCCAAATAAGACGGCAGCAAAGACAGAGTGACCAGGCAGTGTTTAAATTCATAGCACATAATGAGCAGCAGGTGTGAGAGCTGAGCTGACAGGCAAACTAATTGCATAACTGCTCCCAGCTGAGAGGGAAACAGACTGGGAGCAGTGAGTGGAAGAGCAGTGAGTCCTAATACACAATCACTCACAGCTGGGAACTGGAAAACAGACTGAGTGAAAGGTGGGTGTGTCTGGGAGATGAGGAAGGAGGCTCTGAGTGTAAATAACCAAAATAACAGAAAACAGACAAGAAAACAATAACAGACATAAGATACTCAAAATACATATAAGATACTCAAAAGATACTCAAAATACATATAGAGTCTGAGCTCTGGGCTCAGACTCATGACAGAGCCCCCCCTCAAGGGGTGGAACCCAGACACCCCAAGGCAACACCAAAAAAGCCCCCCCCCCCCCAGGGAAGGAGTACAGCAAAAAAACCCACCCCAGATGGGAGGTGTGGTAAAAAAGGCTAGGAGGGAAAAAATAAGAACCTCCTCAGGGCCCACATCCATGCTACACCGGGCCCCTGGGCCCCCTAGGTCAAAGAACCCAGCTGTTCAGGTGGCAGACCAAAGTCCCAGGCCAGCTGGATGGCAAGGTGGTATGAATCAGGTGGCCAGTCAGAGAGTATGGCCCACTCAACCCAGCGGCTCAGTCTTTTGGGCGGCCAGTCTGAGTTCTTTAGCCACCAGGACTGGAGGGATGACCCAGGAGGAGGTTTCCCCACAGGAAGGCCCAATGACGGGAAGCAGGGCCAGAGAGGGGAACCACGACGGTGTCTGGTGGAGAAGGAAGGGGGACCATGATGGTGTCTGGTGAAGGAGGAAGGGGAACCATGACGCCCTCGGTGGTCTGGGGAATGGTAGCACCCATGGGATCCCGGACTGGGACATAGCAGCACCCTTGTGGCTCTGGGCTGGAGCATAGCAGCACCCGTGGTGGCTCCGGGCTGGAGCACTGCAGCACCCTCGGTGGCTTCAGGCTGGAGTGGAACTGCACCCTTGGTGGGCCTGGGCTGGAGCGGAGCTGCATCCTCGGTGGGCCCGAATTGGGCCAGTGCTGCACCCACGGTGGATCCGGACTGGGCCAATGCTGCACCCACGGTGGACCCCAGGCTGGGGTGTAGTGCCCATGGCAGGCCCATACTGGAGCGTAGCACCCATGTTGGGTTAAAGCTGGGGTGCAGCACTCACGAAGATCCCTGGCCGGGATGCAGCACCCACAGCAACTCGGACCGAGGAGGAGGAACCCAGATGATGGCCTTGGACAGAGGAGAAGCTGCATCCACGGGGGTCCCGGACTGGGATGGGACACTAGCAACGACCTCCACAGGGGAAGCTGGACCCACGGCAACCTCAAGTGGCAAACCTGGACCCACAGAGACCTCTGGTATCGCTGGAACATCTCCGGTGACCCTGGGGGAAAGCTCAGAGGAAATAGATAGAGGAACAGGGTCAGGGTCACTGGCAGCAGTGGAGTCCGGCGAGGTGAGCTCAGGTGCAGCTGGTGGCTGCACCTGACTCTCCTCACCAAGAGCCAGGCAAGATCTCTCCAAAACAGATAAGAGGAAAACAAGAGAGAGTACTTGCCTGAGCTTGAACTCCACCGCCGTCCAGGACTCCGTCGATCCAGACAACGATATCTCAGGCCCGGTCACTTGGAGGTCCAGTTCCGGCTCCCACTCTGCTGCGACGGTCTCCACAGCAGGCATGATGGTAATTGCAGTCCACGACTCCCCAGATGAAGTAGACCACGCTGGTGGTGCATCTGGCATGGCAGCTGGGGTATGGGTCCGCGCTGGCACTGGAGTAGGGTCTTCCAGGGCCACAGGCTCCTCCATCATCCGGTGGCCCAGTTCCGGGGCCGACAGACACTCAAGAATAACAGGGGGAGACACAGAGAGAACAGGTGAGAAATTATTTGCTGCAGCGGGTGGGGAGCTCAGGGGACTGCATTTTCTGAGCCTTCCTACCGGGAATCAGGCAAGGCATATCATTATAAATTGACACTGAATGAAATGAAACTTGCCTGCCATCCCGGTGTGCGATGTTGTTGCTGCAGCTGGTGGACAGTCATCCCTCTCCGTGTCTGTGGTGAGCCTGGGCCCCTCTGTGGATTGTGGAGGAGCCGCCTCTGAAGACACGGAAGTGGGCATATCTGGGGATAACCTGGAAGACCTCTCAGCTGCAGGAGGGTATGTCGGCGAGACGAGAGGAGCAGCAGCAGAGGAGGAGGAGAAGGCTAGCAAAACAGCCGGTGAAGAGAAACAAGAAAGAGGAACTGCCGCAGGATTAGTCTGGCTCGGCATAGGGGGAATGTCTGTTGACGAGGGAGAAGGTTCTCTCCGGTGGCCCGGAGTGAGATGATGTCGCCGCCGCAGAGCTGATGTGACAGGCGAGAAGGAGGCAGATGGCATTGGCAGGAGTGGAGGAAGGGAGAGACTTATAACCTGAGGATGAAAGCGCATGCTGGGATTGACCTCCAGCAAGTTGGCGACTCCACCCCAGCACAGCTTCTCATCCTTGTGGGATGAGCAGCTCCGAGCCCCGTTTGCCATGTCCTTGATCATGGAGACGAACTCTAGCTCATCCCGACTCCATTTCCTCCTCCTCCATTCTGTTTTGCCTGCAGGAAACATGGCAGCTTCGCCGGACAGGTGAGTGAGAGGGAAAAAAAAGGAAAAAATGCACACTACAGCAGCTGGACCCTAATTATGGCTGCTGTCTTCTGTCAAGGATGGGCCCCTCCGGGGCAGAAAGACAGGTCCACACACTGGACTGTAGTGTGACATTTTATTCAACAAAAAGACAAACAAAAATCCAAGCAGTGTATGATGAATAAAAAACTGCAAATGAGGAAAACTTACAGGCAAAAACACTCTGGAGCCGACATCGCCCCGCGAGTGCTGGTAGGAGGAACAGGGTAGGTAAACCAGTTAACATCCAAATAAGACGGCAGCAAAGATAAAGTGACCAGGCAGTGTTTAAATACATAGCACATAATGAGCAGCAGGTGTGAGAGCTGAGTTCACAATCACTCACAGCTGGGTACTGGAAAATAGACTGAGTGAAAGGTGGGTGTGTCTGGGAGATGAGGAAGGAGGCTCTGAGTGTGAACAACCAAAATAACAGAAAACAGACAAGAAAATAATAACAGACATAAGATACTCAGAAAATCCATAGAGAGTCTGAGCTCTGGGCTCAGACTCGTGACAGATTAACTTAAGCAAACGAATGCTCAGTGCAGGTCAGCTGACATCAGTGTCAGGCAACGCTCATATAAAGATCAGCATTTGTGGAGGCTTCCTGCCATTCTGGACCTACTTTTAGACTGAACACAGCTCCCTTGGGCATACGTTTCTGTCACAATTGGTGTTAAATTAGACCCAAATGCGGTGCTTACTGTTTGGCTAGATCTATTAATGAGCTGGCCAAAAGGGTGCAGCTCAAATGAAACACAAAATAACACAAAAAAACCCCACAAAATAACAGGCAGCACAGGGGCTGTACAAAACGTACAAATTTCAAGCAGAAACAGGTCAGGACAGATCAGAAACTAGACAAGACAGAAGCGTGTTGATCACGCAGTATGACGAACAGCAATCAAAACAAGACACAGATTGGAGCAGGTATAAATACACATGGGGGAAATTAAACACAGGTGGCAAAATCAGGGCAAACAGACACAGCAGGGCATGATTGATCAGAACAGGCGGGGCTGAATGGATAATCACACCGAGGAAAAAACAATCCAAGGGGAAACAAGAATATGACATATAATGATAATTAATAATAATAATACTGATAAACAAAAGACCCAAAGAGAAATAACTACACAAAACAGAATAATAATGATGACGATAATAATGGCAACCCAGGATCATAACAACAACCAGAATTAAATACAGAAAATTCCAAAAAATGAACTTAAGGCAAGGGCCGAATCCCATGCCCAAAAAAATCAAGATTCTAAAATAATAAATTAAGATGAGGGCATGAGATCCATCCCACACCAGGACAATTTCAGTGTTTATTTTCATTTTAGATTCCTATGTAGTTACTTCTGCATGACCCTTTCCCCTGTTCATTCATTCATTCATTATTGTATTATTTTTTTAGAGGAATGAATGAATGAATGAATCTTTATTTCGGATAGATTAAAAGTAAGGTTTAAAAGAAAGGACCAGAATAATATAACAAAGGGGAAAGAAAAAAAAAACATCTTACAAGGTCAAATTAAACAATAACTCCTCTGATTATACAGTTCAGCATAAGTTATCCAAAATGGGTGATGGCTGAAGCCGCAGCTTATATTGCCCACCCATATTCCATCCAAAAATTCAAAAGAAAAACAAAAGCGATTACAATTCAGAACAAAGCCAAGACAAAACATGACAAAAATCTAAGCAACATCACAACACAGACTGAATATGATAATCCTTATGTGATTTTACATGTCATCTTGTATATACTGTATGTTTGGAGTATTTCTTCCTTTAGTTTTTGTTTAAATTATCCAAGCGTTGTACATGATTTTAATTCAGGTCCAAAAGTGTTCCACAATCTGACTCCTTGCACTGAGACACTGTGTTGCTTGGTGGTAGTTTTCACTGAAGGTTTTTGAAATATACATGTTCCTCTGAAATGATATTATTTCTCCCTTGTTTGGAACAACTTTTGGATATTTGCGGGCAGTGATAGATTCTTCACTTTAAACATTATTACTGCAGTTTTAAAGTCAACCAGATCTTTCAGCTTGAGAGCTTTTAATTTAAGAAAAAGTGGGTTTGTTGGTTCCCTGTAAGCAGCTTTGTTTATTATTCTAATAGCTCTCTTCTGAAGCATAAAGACTGGATATATATTTGTTTTATATGTATTTCCCCATACTTCAGTACAATATGTCATGTAAGGGAGTATTAATGAATGATACAAAGTATATAGTGTGGGTTGATTCAGCAAATATTTCACTCTGTGTAGTATTGCAATTGATTTAGATATTTTACATTTAATATAATTAATATGTGACTTCCAACACAGTTTATTATCAATTATTAATCCAAGAAATTTAGTTTTGGATACCCTTTCAATCTCTACACCATTTACACTGAGTTTAGATACTGAGTTGTTGTGATGGTTGTTAAAAACTATAAATTTTGTCTTACTTAAATTGAGCGTTAATTTGTTTGAATCAAACCACAGTTTAAGCTTTCCCAATTCCTTTCCGAGTGTATCCAAAAGTTGTTCTAAATTGTTTCCACTGCATAATAAATTAGTGTCATCGGCAAACAGTATTAAATCCATTTTTTTCCGAAACTTTACATATATCATTTATATACAGTGGGGTAAAAAAGTATTTAGTCAGCCACCAATTAATTGTGCAAGTTCTCCCACTTAAAAGATGAGAAAGGTCTCCAATTTTCATCATAGGTATACCTCAACTATGAGAGACAAAATGAGAAAAAAAAATCCAGAAAATCATATTGTCTGATTTTTAAAGAATTTATTTGCAAATTATGGTGGAAAATAAGTATTTGGTCAGTAACAAAAGTTCATCTCAGTACTTTGTTATATACCCTTTGTTGGCAATGACAGAGGTCAAACGTTTTCTGTAAGTCTTCACAAGGTTTTCACACACTGTTGCTGGTATTTTGGCCCATTCCTCCATGCAGATCTCCTCTAGAGCAGTGATGTTTTGGGGCTGTCACTGGGCAACACGGACTTTCAACTCCCTCCAAAGATTTTCTATGGGGTTGAGATCTGGAGACTGGCTAGGCCACTCCAGGATCTTGAAATGCTTCTTACGAAGCCACTCCTTCGTTGCCCAGGCGGTGTGTTTGGGATCATTGTCATGCTGAAAGACCCAGCCACGTTTCATCTTCAATGCCCTTGCTGATGGAAGGAGGTTTTCACTCAAAATCTCACGATACATGGCCCCATTCATTCTTTCCTTTACACGGATCAGTCGTCCTGGGCCCTTTGCAGAAAAACAGCCCCAAAGCGTGATATTTCCACCCCCATGCTTCACAGTAGGTATGGTGTTCTTTGGATGCAACTCAGCATTCTTTCTCCTCCAAACACGACAAGTTGAGTTTTTACCAAAAAGTTCTATTTTGGTTTCATCTGACCATATGACATTCTTCCAATCTTCTTCTGGATCATCCAAATGCTCTCTAGCAAACTTCAGACGGGCCTGGACATGTACTGACTTAAGCAGGGGGACACGTGTGGCACTGCAGGATTTGAGTCCCTGGCAGCGTAGTGTGTTACTGATGGTAGCCTTTGTTACTTTGGTCCCAGCTCTCTGCAGGTCATTCACTAGGTCCCCCCGTGCGGTTCTGGGATTTTTGCTCACCGTCTCGTGATCATTTTGACCCCACGGGGTGAGATCTTGCGTGGAGCCCCAGATCAAGGGAGATTATCAGTGGTCTTGTATGTCTTTCGTTTTCTAATAATTGCTCTCACAGTTGATTTCTTCACACCAGGCTGCTTACATATTGCAGATTCAGTCTTCCCAGCCTGGTGCAGGTCTACAATTTTGTTTCTGGTGTCCTTTGACAGCTCTTTGGTCTTGGCCATAGTGGAGTTTGGAGTCTGACTGTTTGGGGTTGTGGACAGGTGTCTTTTATACTGATAACGAGTTCAAACAGGTGCCATTAATACAGGTAACGAGTGGAGGACAGAGGAGCCTCTTAAAGAAAAAGTTACAGGTCTGTGAGAGCCAGAAATCTTGCTTGTTTGTAGGTGACCAAATACTTATTTTCCACCATAATTTGCAAATAAATTCTTTAAAAATCAGACAATGTGATTTTGTGGATTTTTTTTTTCTCATTTTGTCTCTCATAGTTGAGGTATACCTATGATGAAAATTGGAGACCTCTCTCATCTTTTAAGTGGGAGAACTTGCACAATTGGTGGCTGACTAAATACTTTTTTGCCCCACTGTACATACTGAATTCCAAGGTTCCAAGGTTGTCATAGCCAGGAGCGGCACTGGGGTTAAGCTCCCAGTGCTCATAAAATGCTCCTTATGGCGTGCGTCTCGAAAAGCCTCTGACAACTAAGTCCAACTCCTAGCCTGCCCGTGTGGTTTAGTCTCTAAGCCCGGCGGAACTGCTTTTACTAATAGGAGAAGGGGCGAGGGCGGATCTCTGGCGCCTTAAAACCAGATGCTTCGGGTAGATGGTGGCTCGTCAACCTGGGAAGGTAGCCCATCTAGGGGAAGGTAAACCCTGATTTCAAACCTCCGCTGCCTTGCGGCATACCCGGTCACGGGAAAGGCTTCGGGAGTCAACCCTGAGGAAAAATCCAGAGTCGGAGCCCCTAAGGCAGTTCTACGTTGTGCTCAACATCGTTCTGGCAGCTCCTGCAACGGCACTGGTGCCAAACTGTAGCAGCCCTGCTGTTCCTTTGGATTCATCAGTGACGTGGAGAGGGGGGACATGCTGCATGGGCAACATCTTGTCCTCCATATCTTCCTGCCCAGGCTTGAATCCTACCAACGCTGGAAGGTAGAACACCGGATCACTGGAGAGGACACTCCAGCTTCGCCTTTGGCGTAGACAAAACACGGGGAATGACAGTTACCGGTTATAAGCCACCGCTCAATTGGCGTAGAGCATGGCGCCAGGGGTTGTTCCCGACGGTGGGAGGGATCATCGGATCTCACTGGACAGCTACCGCCCGCCTCAAGCTGGGCAGCCCCCAGCCAATAAGGTGTTGTCCCGCCACAGCTTGCTTTCCTCATTGGGTGCATGGGGATGAGGAGAAGTCCGAACAGCAGGCTGAGAACCTTCGCACCAGGCAAGACAATAAAACAAAAGAGACCAACTCTAAAACTGGGAACTTGGAACGTCCGCACTATGATGACAGGACTCGCTGCTAACCTCAAGGACATCAACGATACCAGGAAGACTGCCATCATCAATAATGAGCTGAAGAGACTGGGAGTGGATATTGCCACTCTCCAGGAAACACGGTTGGCTGACGCAGGCACACTGAGAGAGAAGGACTACACGTTCTACTGGTAGGGAAAGGGCAGTGACGAACACAGGGAACACGGAGTGGGCTTCGCAGTGAAGAACACCTTGCTGAAGATGGTGGAACCGGGCAGCACTGGCTCTGCACGACTCCTCACCCTCCGCCTGAACACCACTCAAGGCCCAGTCACCCTCGTCAGTGTGTATGCCCCAACACTGACAGCCACACCAGAGGCAAAAGACGAGTTCTAGGAGAATCTCGCAACAACTGTCAGGATCATCCCCAACTCTGAACAACTCATTCTCCTTGGAGACTTCAATACCAGAGTGGGTGCTGACCACGACTCCTGGCCCTCCTGTCTTGGACCTTTTGGCGTGGGCAGAATGAACGACAACAGACAGTGGCTGCTCGAGTTCTGCACATATCACGATCTGTGCATCACAAACTTGTTCTTCAAGACCAAGCCCCAACACAAGGTTTCCTGGCAACATCCGCGCTCAAAGCACTGGCACCAGCTGGACTTGATCCTGACCAGGCGCACCTCACTGAAGAACGTGCTAATCACCCGTTCGTTCCAGAGTGCAGATTGCGACACAGACCATTCATTGGTGTGTTGCAAGGTCAAGCTGCAGCTGAAGAAATTCCATCGTGCTAGACACCCTGGAAAGGCACGGATTGACACCAGCATGATGGCTCAACCAGAACTTGTTGAGCAGTTTGCCTCCACCTTTGAGAAGGAACTTGGTGTACCACAAGAAGGAGAATCTGCAAAGCAGAAGTGGGAAGCGCTGCGAAACACCATCCACCACACAGCCTTGGCTACCTTTGGGAGGAAGACCTCGAAGTCACAGGACTGGTTTGATGCCAAGTTGACCGAGATGACCCCCATCATTGAAGCCAAGCGCTCAGCACTTGCTGAGTACAAGAAGTACCCAAACGAGAAGAATCTCCAGATTCTCAGGGCTGCGAGAAGTAAAGTTCAGCAGACTGCTCGGCGCTGTGCCAACGAGTAGTGGACTCAGCTCAGCCAAGACATTCAAACTGCTGCCATAACAGGGAACATCCGTGGTATGTACGATGGCATCAAGAAAGCACTTGGTCTGGCTCAGAGCAAGACGGCCCCCCTCAAATCCTCCACTGGGGAGATGATCACAGAAAAGAACAAGCAGATGGAGAGGTGAGTGGAACACTACTCCAACCTCTACTCCAGACAGAACACCGTGACACCGTCAGCCCTTGATGCCATCGACTGCCTGCCATCCATGGACGAACTTGACACCGAGCCAACCATCGACAAACTCAGCAAGGCCATTGATAGCTTGGCCGCTGGCAAGGCACCCGGCAACGGCGGCATACCCCCTGACCTGATCAAGCACTGCAAGACCGCCCTACTGCTGCCATTGCATGACGTCCTCTGCCAGTGTTGGAAGGAAGGTGCCGTACCACAGGACATGAGGGACGCCAAGATCATCACCCTCTACAAAAACAAAGGGGAGAGAAGCGACTGCAACAACTACAGGGGCATCTCCCTCCTCAGCATTGTTGGCAAAGTCTACGCACGAGTTGTTCTCGTTCGTCTACAGAAGCTTGCCGAACGTGTCTACCCCGAGTCTCAGTGTGTCTTCCGCGCTGAGCGATCGACGGTAGACATGATATTCTCCATCCGCCAACTCCAGGAGAAATGCAGAGAACAGAACATGCCCCTGTACGTCGCCTTCATCGACCTCACCAAAGCGTTCGATCTGGTCAGCAGAGAGGGCCTTTTCAAGATCCTGCCAAAGATAGGATGCCCACCAAAGTTGCAAAGCCTCATCGAATCGTTTCACACCAACATGCAGGGGATAGTGCAGCACAATGGCAACGTCTCAGAGCCATTCAACATACGCAGCGGAGTGAAACAGGGCTGTGTACTTGCGCCAACCCTCTTTGGGATTTTCTTTGCTATGCTCCTGAGGCATGCCTTCAGCACAGCAACAGAGGGAATCTACCTGCACACAAGATCTGACGGCAGGCTTTTCAACCTCGCCCGCCTGAAAGCCAGAACCAAAGTACGCGAGGCTCTAATCAGAGACATGCTGTTCGCAGATGACGCTGCAGTTGCAACCCACACACAGCAGGAGCTTCAGACCCTGATGGACCGCTTCTCCCAGGCATGCAAGGACTTCGGGCTTACCATCAGCCTGAAGAAGACTAACGTCTTGGCGCAAGGCACGGAAGCACCACCAACCATCACCATCGACGACTACGAGCTGGAGGTCGTGAATCAGTTCACATACCTGGGGTCCACGATCAGCAACAACCTCTCCCTTGATACAGAGATCAACAAGAGGATTGGAAAATCATCCTTCACACTCGCTCGCCTCACCACACGAGTGTGGGAGAATCCCAAACTCTCTGTCAAGACGAAGATGGCAGTGTACAACGCCTGCGTCATCAGCACACTGCTCTATGGGAGTGAGACGTGGACAACATACGCCCGGCAGGAAAAGAGACTGAACTCCTTCCACTTGCGCTGCATTCGCCACATCCTGGACATATCCTGGCAGGACAAAGTGCCCAACACAGAAGTTCTGTCCCGCGCCGGCCTTCCCTCCATGTTCACTCTACTCAGGCAGCGCAGGCTCCGCTGGCTAGGCCACGTTCACCGTATGGAGGATGGCAGAATCCCCAAAGACGTCCTCTACGGAGAACTGGCCACTGGCAGGAGAGACGTTGGCCGCCCACAGCTGCGCTTTAGAGACGTCTGCAAGAGAGACATGAAGGCCCTGGAGATCAACACAGAGCGCTGGGCGGACCTCGCAACGGACCGCTCCAAATAGAGAGGCACCCTGACCAGACAGCTCAAGGCGGGTGAAGAGAGACTGACTGCTGCAGCAGGTGAAAAAAGGACCCGCAGGAAGAACCGCCACAGACCCAGCAGCACGGAGACCACCCACAAGTGTGACCTGTGTGACAGGGACTGCCATTCGCGCATCGGCCTGTTCAGCCACAGGCGGTGCTGTTCCAGCAGAGTAGACGTTTAGGATTCTCTTCCATGGTCATCATAGACCGACGGAGACCGACGACGACATATTGAATAACAATGGCCCCAAAATTGAACCCTGTGTGACTCCACAAGTAACCTTCAGTAACTGTGAGTTTTTGCTACCAACACATACATAATGATATCTGTTCTTTAAGTAACTACATAACCAGGACAGTGCTACCCCCCAATACCATAATTTTGTAGTTTCTTTAATAATAAATTATGATCCACTGTATCAAATGCTTTTTTAAAATCCAGGAATACCCCAACTGAATACTCTTTATTTTCAACGGCAGTTGATATTTTTTCTATAAATTCCATTAGAGCAAATGCAGTTGTCCTCCTGTGTCTGAACCCATATTGCTGCTCACACAATAAATTATTCTTCATTATGAAGTTGTTAATTCTCTCACAGAATATTTTTTTCAAGTATCTTGGAAAATTGCGGCAATAGTGAAATTGGTCTATAGTTTGAAAATTCCCCTCTGTCA
Source organism: Pholidichthys leucotaenia (assembly GCA_020510985.1). NCBI lineage: Eukaryota > Metazoa > Chordata > Actinopteri > Cichliformes > Pholidichthyidae > Pholidichthys > Pholidichthys leucotaenia. Next base: position 269,880,356 of record CM035846.1, on the reverse strand, counting down.
CCCGTCTTGTATATCGGAATTACTTTAGCTATTTTCATTGCATTGGGAAATATACCTGTTTGGAGAGACAGGTTACAGATATACGTCAGTGGTTTCACTAAGCATTCAATGATAGTTTTGACTAAAAGCATGTCAATACCATCACAGTCTGTAGATGTTTTACTTTTAAACGATTTAACAATTTCAATGACCTCTCTCTCGTCTGTGTTCTTTATGAAAATGGAGTCTTTTATAGCAATGTTTTTGCTTATTGTATCATCTGTAGGTGCCGTAATGGGTATTTCTCGAGCCAAATTAGGACCAATGTTAACAAAAAAGTTATTAAATTCACCTAAAGTGAGACTGCATTCACACTCTGAGTCGTTTTTTTTTTTTTTTTTGAAAGATTGGTTGGGTAGCTTGTATTTCTGTTTTTATTTCCAAGAATATTGTTAAGTATTGTCCATGTATTTTTAATATTATCTCTGTTTTTCTCCAACTCTTTACTGTAATAGTCTCTTTTACTACATCTCATTATATATGTTAACTTATTTTTGTATGTTTTACAGTATACCGCTGCTCTGCTTCTTTTGTCCTTTTCTTTAGAAAAGCTTTATATAATGAATTTTTCTTTTTACATGCTTTTTGTAATCCTTTGGTTAACCATGGCTTGTCAACAAATTTCTGTTGAAGCTTTTTCTTTAATAATGGACATTTTTTTTCATAAAGAGTGGTTACAATGTTCATAAATGTGTCATAGGCTTCATTTACATCTAATACATAGACTTTTGTCCAGTCTTGGTTCAGCAGGTCTTCTTTAAAAGAACTGATTGCAATTTGTGATTTGTATCTAATAATGCCTATCTATAGAATCCAACAGTAAGTCAGCAATTAAAATGTGAATGTGGATGGAATAAAAAAAATATTTAGTGTATCATCATATAAATAAAATGGCAGGTGATTATATTTGGACTGTTACAACTCTCGCCATTAAAATAACATAAAATCCTGTTAAATGTCATTTACTTTTTGACACCACATCAGCGCTTTTTGATTCCCCACAATGGAAGCCGAGCCAATAAATCCTGGAGAATGATTACGCATGGAGCAGAAAATTAAAAACAGTACATTTTGAAATGAGGAGATTGTTTTTCTTTTGGGCTATCACATTTTGGGGGGATTATATATATTTTTTCTTTTTTTTAAATTCCTCCTTCTCTCGGCGTTTGGCATTCCAGCACCATGGACAGCGACACTTCTTCAGCATGTCTCTTGCATCTGTGCATGTCTGAAGTGAGTTTCGGTCTAAAAACATCTGCTTCCACCAGCTTTTCAGTCAACATTTGCCAGTGGAGCTTCACTTAGGCCGACTTAGACAAGCTCTGCATAACTTAGCCCAGCGCCCAGGAACTTTTACAAACTGAGCACAACTTTCACCAATGTGTATTTCCAAACGTTGGCAAATTTTCAGCATGCTGAAAATTTTCAAAGAACACAACTTTTGCCAGTGTTTGCTAACAAACACCAACTACTGTTAACTTTTGCCAGCAGAGCCACACATTTGCCAAAACGTCAGTAAAAGTTGGTCCAAATGTTGAAGTGTGAATCCACCCTATGGTGCACTAGAGAACCTGACAAAGCAGAAGAAAAACTGTCCCCCCTTCCCTGTCCCAAGCCAGTCTCCATCTGAAATACATTACCTACACGAGGAGCTGAACGGAGACAACTGCTTGAAATCAATTCTACATTTGCTCTTCAGTCTGGTACTTCACCGGCCACATTTGAGCCTCAGGTGAGAAAATAAATGGCTGCACAGCATTATTTTATATTTAGCAACTTTGATAAAATGTAGATCCAATAAATCAGTTGGTCTATAAGGGGCCTATTGATCCCCCTTTGCTCTGTACCATCCAAAGCATGACTGTCCCTCCTCTCTTTAATCTCCGCTTCCTGCCCTAACACACTGTCACCAATTGTTCTCAAGTTTCTCCTCCCCTCTCCCCTGCTGAAGCACGGCCGAGAACTTTTCCAAAAATCTCGATGTTCTTGCAGATTTTACTGAACTGCTATACCGTATTCATAACTGCAAATGGATAAATACTCAATCTCAGTGCTGGACCAACAGAAATTTTTTCCCACTGTTGTTGTTGAATGACTGGGGAGAGAATGGTCAGATCGGTGATGTAGCATATTCACATTGAACAGGGATGCAGTATTAGGATATGAGCGTGAGCATTTGTTCCATGTAAGCAGAACTCTCCCAATAGCGCCTGAGCTGAGGAAGGGCCAGTTGTTAACAAGCTGCAGTCACAGCAGCCTCAACACATGACTCATGCACATGTGTCAGCTTTTGTATAGCAGCCTCTGGTTGACAAGACCTGTGACTGAGCAACGAAACCTTCAGGGGTGTGAAACTTTTTACAGACTGAATAGAGTGGAGATGCTGCCGTGTACGGTAGTTTCCTTGTCAAACCACTTTTATGATAAATGATTATAAGATGATCAGTGGTGCAGTGGTTAGCACTGTGGCAGCACAGTAAGAAGGTCATGGGTTCGATCCCACCCCCCTGACCATCAGTGACCCTTCTGTGTGGAGTTTGCATGTTCTTCCCGTGTCTGCGTGGGTTTACCCCGGGTACTCCGGTTTCCTCCCACAGGCCAAAAACATGCAGGCTAGGTTAACTGGAGACTCTAAAGTGGCCCTAGGTGTGAATGTGTGTGTGTGAATGGTGAAGGGATTGGCGCCGTACCGTGACTGCCTCATCCATCCAGGTGGATGCCCTGATTTTCCCTCTGGGGATTAATAAAGTATACAAAATACAAATACAAAAAAAAACAACTATTATCTAATAAGGATCTATAATAAGATAACATTCTTTGCATAATCCTGTCCCCCAAACCAGAGCAGTGAGAGAAACTAGGGATGTCCTGTGGGCACAGATGTGCTGAAGCCATTCAAGGCAAGGGCTTCTACACTTCCTGTTAATTTTTGAATCCAAAAGCCCTAAAAAAACATTGTTTAAATCTTCTCTTCTAACAGTGATCTTCACTGTTATCTAATTTTGCCCATTTTTTTTTTTTTTTACAAAATAAATGTTTGTGTTGAAGTGCCTTGGTTATTTACGTGTAAAAAAAAAAAAACATGCTAGTACAGCAGTGGTATAGCCACAGCTGATAATCTGTCAAATTCTGAACAATGAAGAATAACAATATTTCAGAATAAATCAAGTATCTTCACCGTATGTCTATGAACAAGTAGGCCTTAACAATCCCAGTCTGTTTTAATATTTTATCATGCATAATATGAAAAAAGAGAATACCTTGTAACCAGAGAAGGGAAACAGTACTCACAAATTCACAGAAATGCTTAAAAATCTGCATCTTTCATATTCACTGTAAATGTGTTCCATGCGGCATGTAAAATCTCCATGTCAGTAATCCTGAATCCCCAATATGACTGAGTAAAATGAGCGCTGAGACATTTTTCCATGTTTAGTTAGAGAGCATCACAGCCTCACAAGCATTCAAGATCAGCAGGCCCACCCAAGTTTTACCGAACATTACATCACATCATCCACCTATCCTCTCGGTCCCTGCAGTTTTAAACAGGGCTTGATTACGGTGCCTTTGTTGATACTTTAAAGTCATCACAAGGAGGCTCACCTCAGTTTCCCCATTTTACATCACCCTTTTGAGTCAGTTTCTGATCTTCTGACACGTTAACAGAAGCACTGATGAGCTGTAAGATTATTTTTAGCGTGTGATAGAAAACAGATGACCCCCTATTTGTATCAAATCAGTTTCCTGGAGTTACATCATGACTCTGGGGCACCACGTCAGCCACTCACCCGACATGCTCAGTGTAAAGATGGCAGGAGCCCTGACACAAATAAAATGCTGTGCTTTGTGTGCAGCAAAATCAAATGCGACCACTTCTAATGTGAAACAAAAAGATCTACCACATGGCCTTCTCTTTCCCTGATTCCCTTTGTCTGACTTTTGGCATCCCCTTCTTCCTTTGCTGTCACGAGTTTTTGACACATCTCACCCTTAATTGAACTCAAGCCTTGTAAAACTCTGCACATAAAAAAGGAAAATAACAATTCCAAATCCCTACTGACACATTAGTTCACCCTAGTGTCTGTACATGACAACGACAGTGCTGTAATCACAAAGGTTCACCTGTGTTGGTGAGTATTTCCTCTACAGGCATTGAAGAAAAGGTTAAGATTGTGCTCAATGTACGACAAAAATGCCTTTCTTCATTTTATGTGATAGGTATAATGTTACAAATTAGGCGGCAGTGGTGGCCTAATGTTTAGGGATGAGGACTGGTGACTGGAGAGTCGGCGGTACCATCCCTGAACCAGCAGGATGTGGGTGGGACTGATACCACAGCAGTGTTTGCCCTACCCTCCTTAACTCCACCTACTACAGTGGAGCTGCTCAGTGGCCACAGGTCAGTCTGTGGTTGTACTGGGCAGCGTCCAGTTGTGAATGTGAACAGGGCATCTAATTTCATCTGGACCGCTTGCTTTGTTATCAGAAGAAGGGACAAGCACAGCATTTACAATGCAGCGTCAGGAGGAAGAGGCGAGTGTGCGAGCTCAGGTTAGCGATGCTTCCAGGTTAGTTTGTTCTCATATGTGGTCAGTCTATCAGCAAATCGGGCCCAAAATCTGACATAAAATCATCTAGTGTGTGACCAGCCTAAGTGGTTCCACCAACACTGAACAGTGAATTAAGCAAAACTGCTCTAGAATAATAAGAAAGGACAAGAAATTAACATATTTTACAGATCTCCTCTTTTCCTGTGTGCTCATGAACCTGAGATCTTCCTTTCTTTCAATGTTTTCCTTATCTCCTTTAATGATTATTTTCTGTCTTTAGGTTTTTTCTTGCCGCCTCATTCGTGGTCCACCTCCTTCTCCTTTCCTTTTATCTGACAGGCTGCCATTCTGCCTCAGCTTCGTATAGAGTTGCTGGAGTTTATCTTTTGTTCTTGACATTCCCTCATCTAACAGAACACAAGTGCTGCATGGTTTCCTCATGGGGGATAGGTGAGACAGGAGTTTTCGACTCACAGAAACTGAAGCCAGATTACAAACATCACTTTGGCCCTCTTTATTCCTCCTTTTTCTTCATTCTCCAGTTAAATCCTTGTCTTCTCCTCTTTCATCCTCTCCCTCCAATTAAACCTCTACGTGGAGCACGGAGAGCAGGTGTTGTCAGCTCTCCTCATAGCTCTGAAGCTCTAGCATCTGATGAAGAGATTTGAACAGCGGGATTGGGATGAATACAACTGGCTGCATCTAATGACTCATTAACGCATGCCGTAAACAATCCTAGAGGAAAAAAAAAATAAGCTCATACAGAGCAGCAGATGGGAAGGGCACATGGGCACCAGTAGCAGCACAAGAAAGAGGAACTTATTCTTTTGGAGTGAATAACACATCTCGATACTAATTTGCAAGATAATGGTTTAGCCTGGATGATGAACGTACGGGAGATTCATTTGTATTTATGAAGTCAAATGCAACCAAATGTTATTTGGATGGATCCACAGATGGAATAACGATGGCCCAGCGAACACTGTGTGATCATCTTTAAAGTCCAACTGCCTCCTACAGCACACACATGCAGTCTACCCATCACTTGTCTTGTGTCTCCCGGAGAAAAAAATAAGAAACTAAAAGAGAAAAAAAAAAAATCTTTTTCAGATCTTCTGATGTCACCATGGCACTCCCTGCTTGTGCATTCGTACAGTCACACCGAGTCAGATAACAATAGCAGGGCTAAAGGCCTTGTAGAACTCACGTTAGCTTTCCCGCTTCCACCGCCTCCTTTTCTCACTTAAAAACAAGACCACACGTTCTGTGCGCTCTTTAACAAGTAAACAAGATAAGCTAGAACAAACACTAACTGGGGAGTAAACATCAGTTTGAAGGCATGAAGACTGATTTGCTGGTCAGCTGCAGATACCTGGCATGTAAACACCTGCAAATTTCACACGGGTCCAATTAGATGTTAGCGTTTCGTTCCCTGTGGTGAAGCAAAAACTCTCTGGGAAGCTACAAGCTGCTGTCAGTCAAGAAGAAATGTGCTTCTCCAGGCAGCTGGGATGATAAGGAGCATTTCTAAAATCTCCCCAAAGACCCCATATCTGTTCTAATACTAAGTCATTATTATCATACTAAATCATTATGAATAAAGACAAAGGAAGCTTTAACTGTTCTGATGTATAGATTTAAGGACAAGGAGTGCGAGCAAATAAGCTTTACTGCTTCTCACTCCTTTTTGAATATGTTTTGTGCTTTTTTATTTGTTTGCCATTATTGTTGGTATTATTATTATTAGTTTCTTTTTCTGTTTTCTCCCTCTCCCCGCTGTGCAAAAAAGAACAAATTCGTGTTTTCTTTTACTCTGTACATTTTGAAATATTCAAAATAAATCCAATCAAATCAAATTATCATTACTTATAGTGCATGCTAAATGATATCTTACTGTAAGAATAACAGACATTAGTGTATAATCCTTTAAGCCTGTATTTCACTGGACTAGTGACAAACTGTGAACAGCAGTCATGAGGGAGTTTCCAAAAACTTTCAAACCATTTGCAGGGGTTTTCAATTTCCTTTTCCTTTTTTCAATTTCCTTTTGAGAACATGTTTAAAAAAATTTGTGCAACACATTTTCTCTCAAAACGTGGGTGACCCTGTGGCTGTCTCAAAGCCGTCTAGAACGTCTTTCAAAAATGCGAGACAAGTTAGACAATTTTGTGAGGGGTTGGCGACCTATGAAACTAAATTGTGACTGATTAAAGACAAAAAGGACAAGACATTTGGCCTGTGAGCCAGGCACAAACAGCCATTTTCGAACGCACACTGACACAACTGCAAGTGACAGATTCAACATGCCACCCAAGGGCCCCAGGGCCAGGAGAAGAAGATGAAGACAGCTGCAGCTGATGGGGACAGGCATGGACACCATTTGCAGAATTTTTCCTCAATCACCCAATTTTCTATGACAAGACAGGACTTGATTCAGCAAAACCGTGAGCATTGGGAGAACGTCCACAGCCCCCTGCCAACTGGTAAAACTGTACATAATTACCTCCGCCAGGAGGTTATGTTTTTGCCGGGGTTTGTCTGTCTGTTTGTTTGTTTGTCTGTTGGTTAGCAAGATAACTCAAAAAGTTTTGGACGGATTTCGATAAAACTTTCAGGCGTTGTTGGAAATGGTACAAGGAAGAACTGATTAAATTTTGGGGATGATCCGGATCACCGTCCAGAAGAAAACCGCCATTACGGAAAATGCCATTTTCGTGAATAACTACTGAACCACTAATCCTATCATTGTCAATCCAATTGCTAGTCATATGTTTTCATGGTCAAGGAATCTGAAAACGTACACACAAACACTGTATGGGGGGAACTGTGGCGCTTGGCGGAGGTCTGCGCTCTCCGAGTGCTTTTCTAGTTCCACTTTGAAATTAAATCTGGCAAGAAATCAAATCTATAGAAGACAAGTAATTTTCTTCCTGAGTCTGTGTGCAAGAAGCGATTGTAACCCACATATAAAATGGGCTACATACAAGACACTAAACATGCAGAACATCAAAGATAAAATAGTTAATTAAAATTAGTTACTCTCTTAAATCTTTTGCTAAGTGAAAAATATCCATTATTGTGCTAAGAGAGAAAGAATATATTTTTATTTGCCATTATTTGCCAAATGTGAAGTTGCACATTTTCACCCAATGAACAGCTCAGAATGTAGTTACAAGGTTGGCTCGGCCAAACAGAGAGTTGCCTGCGGTAGTTAGTCACGCCCACCTGCTGTGGGTAACGCTGTTGTTGGGTCAGAGAGACATTTGGATTTCAGCAGTAGAGTACATGGTCACAGTGTACGTGAGCGGGAGTACACGGTAAGAAGCGGAGCAAGAGTGAAACGAGATAAACCTACAATATACTGAAGGTAAATTACTTTTACTAAAGCGGTGACTTGTAAAAAGTAACCATAAGTGAGCTAAATCAGCTCAGTAGATATCGATTAGCACTAAATACTAAGCTAAGTCTTCGTTTAACTGTCGTCCCTCATGCAGCTGAAAAAGTGAAGATTCCCAACAGTTTTCCACAACTTGTTCTTTACTGCCTGAAGCCGAAAGGTAATACATAAATGTAGTTGTTTACTTTGGTCGTCAGTGTGAGCTAACTTGTCTGGAAAGTAAAAGATTCCACTGCTGTATGTTTGTTTAGAGGCCTGTGGTTTAGCTGGATGCCTTCATTTTGCACCAGAGCCTCCATTTTGTGCCGTGTGCAAAACCCCCATAGAGATCGGTGAGCATGAGTTTTACTTTCCCATAGAGGGATTTCATTCACTTTGCACCTTGTTAAGCCATTTATTGTACAATTCTGGATTTTTCTACTGAATTTATAGCTGTTGAATAAGGTTTATTTGTCATGTTTGTTCAGTGAATATAAGCTATTGTATTTTTCTACTTGTTAAAGGAAAAAGTTATCTCATGGTAATTAAATTGCCATATGCACTGATTTCATGGTGAAGCATTTTAAGGAAATGTAAACAGTGAAACATTTCATGTTAATTGATGTATTTTATTGTTAAAAAGAAGTCACTACAGATTTCATGATGTGACTGCAGTTAAAAAAAGAGAACTGTTTGGATATTTGATATATGATATTTCTCTGACCCTGTCTGTTGACAGGTCAGGGTTTTGTTTTTTTTATTGTGCCTTGATTCTACATTGATTGTCCTGCGTGAATCTGTCCTGTGAGAATCCATGCTTTGACTATGATGGCGAGCCGTCCCAATAGGATCTAGAAAGAATCATCAAGATATCACTGGATGCTGGACCAGTTCTGCTGCCCTCCTCGGTGTGGTAGGCCCAGTATCTGCACACGCCTTCACACTCAGCCCATTATAGAATTTCCCCTTTCCCCCAACATCACACGCACATTTCCCCTTTTTTCACTTGGTCTCTGGACACTACTGACATTTTTTTTCTTTTCCTGGGAACTATGAACTTATTCTTATCTTTTTGACCTTTTTAATATTTTGGACTTGATTCAACCCATTATACTTTCATTCCCAAAATTGTATTTTGGTGTTTAAGTGCTGGGAACTTCCCCTAAATGAAAGATGTTGTTACTGGAAATGATATAGATTTTTTACCTGTAAACTGTGAGTCTACAAGTGAAGTATACACTTTGAAACTGATAAATTACACGCCAAATTCAGGTAAGAAGGGTGCACCCAAAAAGTGAAACTGAGAAGGGTACCGATTTTGTTGATTCCATGGTAAATATTCATTTGGTGAATATTTTGTGAATGTCATTTTTATTTTCATTTTCAATTTTGTTACTAAAGCCGGCAATTATTCAATTTAACAATCCTGTCTCTGTGCTTCATTTAAATGCTCCACTTTGCTCCAGCAGCCGAACCTACTGGTCCAACTGAGTAACTTGTATTGGCTAATCATTTATTTATTTTGCATGACAAATTATACACACAAGTTACACACCCGTGGATGTTAATATATGCTACAGATGTTATTACCGAATACGGGGTTACATGATTGTTCCCCCAATTTATTAAATTTATCTTTTTCTCATATGATGCCATACATCATTTAGTATCCTGATATTTTCTGTGCAAGATAGATCATGTTTGCAAATGTGTTGCAAATACCAATTCAGTGTGATTCCAAGTGAAAATTGTCACTAATTTGCATATGTTGTTGCTATAGTTTTTATATCTCCAACTAGTCGCAAGCTGTTGTAGCTCAGTGAGATACACTAAACATACTGTGTATACAATGTCTAATATACAAAGTAGATGTTTTTTAGACTGTAGACTGAAGAAGGCATCACACATGGCTTCATTTTCTTGCTAAAGGAAGGTTGTGGTTGTGTATTAGCGGTATTAACTTGGACTAAACTATCAGGCTGAGCAATGTAGAAAAACCCCGGGCATGGATCACTGCTGCTTCAGAAACTTGCCTGAGAATTTCACCCAAAAAAAGGAGGGGCTCAAACACATCTGAGCTTAAAAAAAAGTCCCGGTGGTGCATCCTCCAGGCTTATCGAGACGACAACTGCAAAATCCCTTATTTTTCCACCCCTTTAGCTTAAATATTAGCCTTTGGAGAAGCAAGCTGTCTTACTCTTCACAGAACAAAACAAACTTCAGCGATGGTTAAGAGGCTTGGGGAATCCACAAAGAACTCCAGATCTAGGAAATAAATAAATAAAAGAATAAAATAGTTGGAGAGTGGCTCGGGATCATCCTCCCTGTTCTTTCTGCCTCTCTCTGCGATGTTCAGCATCTAAATCTTGACAACTAGAACTTTAACTGACCTTTTACTGCCTTGACATCCAGTTTTTGCAAATACACAGATGCTACAATATAAATCAAACTGACGTTGGAAAACTCGATAAAAACAAAACATAAATAACAACAAAAACAGCCTTCCCCCCTTCTTGCAGAACTTGTTTTTTTGCAGTTTCCAAACTTCTAAAACTAAGAACACTGTGGCCAAGCAGCAAACTTCAGGGTTCAAAAGCTAAGCCAACAAAATCAAGTGCCAAAAACCTCAGTGAATTGAAATGCCACTTCAGGCTGGCTCCAAAAGAAAGTCAATCCCCACAGACCTCCAAGTTAAAACACCATATGTTAGAGCAGAAATAAACATGGTCAGGCTATAGAGAGTTCTGGTCTCTATAGGTAAAATCAAACTTAACGAATGGATGCTCAGTATAAAGGCTGTGGATGAACTGGACAGTCTGGACAGATGAAATTACAATATTAACTGAAGCCCAGTACTGTACAAAAGTCTTAAATCACACCTAATTGTTTTTATTTTGCTAGGAAAATGAGAAATAGAGTGATTTAGTGAAAGGTGCAAACTTACACCAGTCAGGCATAAAATTATGACCACCTGCCTAATATTGTGCTGGCCCCACCTTAGCTGCCAAAACGGCCCTGACCCATCAAGGCATGGACTCCACCAGACCCCTGAAAGTGAGCTGTGATATCTGGCACCAAGATGCTAGCAGCAGATCCTTCAAGTCCTGTAAGTTGCGAGGTGGGCCTCCATGGATTTGTTTGTCGAGCGCATCCCACAGATGCTTGATTAGATTTGAGATCTGGGGAATTTGGTGACCAAGTCTACACCTCAAACTCGTTGTGCTCCTCAAACAGTTCCTGAACCATTTGTGATTTGCGGCACACAGGCGCATTATCCTGCTGAAAGAGGCCACAGCCATCAGGGAATGTACAGAACACCCCTGTTAACATCCAGATACCACAGCTCACCTTCAGGGGTCTAGTGGAGTCCATGCCTCAACGGGTCAGGGCCGTTTTGGCAGCAAAAGGGGGACCAACACAATATTAGGCAGGTGGTCACAATGTTATGCCTGATCAGTGCATATGGAAATACATTATACAGTATACGACAATAACAGTGTGTACAATTCTAACAAGCTTGAAAGTCAGTATTTGGTACGAACAACACAGCTTGAATTATTTTAAGCAAGCTTTTCTTGTAATTCCTTTAAGTAGCTTTTGGGAATAGTTCTTTAGCCTTCTTGACAGGATTTCCAAAGCTCTTTGTTGGATGTCGGCTGCCTTTTGTTCCATACAGTACATTTCAATCTTGGATTCATCACTCCCTCAGACCTGTTGCTATTGGTTTTCCACCCATTTCCATTCATTAAGAAGGACTTCTTGACAGCTACCCTTCCACTGAGAACATTTCTGATGAGGTCTTAAGCTGGATTCATGCTGCATCTCCGCTGTCCACATCCGCTTGACTGCGAGGCTTGTGTGACAAAAATTACCTCATCGTCTCCAGTCCACGGACATCCATGTGCAGCCCAAATTTTGTGACCGCATTGCCTGGCCACATTGATTGCACATGCGCAAATTGAACCTCCCATTCACAAGGTGGCGCTACTGACACAGCATACAATGTCAAAGTAGATGTAGAAGAGGAAGAGGAGAATAAACATACACGGACTGTTTTTCTGCAGCAGCAGCTTGAGCGGAGAGGAGCACTGAAACACGGTAATTCCTCCTTTTCCTTGAAACAATATCATTGTTGTTGCTACAAAAAATGTGCGTTGGTCTCATGTTTCTTCACCTTTATACAGTATAACCGGTAAACAAACTGGTGTGTTAGTGCATTTGCGCCACTCATAGGACTAGGGTGAAATTACAAATGACAATTGTGCGCAGGCATCAACCGCTTGGCCTGGTAGACGTAAAAAGTGAAGCACATTCACAACTACATTCGCACCGGCCTCGTCCAAAGTGGACATGCACTTCAGTGGACCGGAGCGGAAATACAGCATGAATTCAGCTTTAGTGAATGAAAGATGGATCAACTGAAGGGCCAAACGGATCTCTCAGGTCCTGTGTCATGAGTTTGTAGGATTTTTTTTTATTTACCCTATTTCTAAAGGACATGACTTTCAGACACCGTTCAATGGCTGTAGTTTTTTGAGGTCTGCCACTTTTTCTTTTGTCTTTCACTTGTCACTGACTGTACTTTTTCCGCATTTTAATAGTTCACACGTCTTAATGAAGTGTTTGTGACATATTTCAACATTTCCTTCAATTTTTTAATTATTGAAGCAAATTTGTTTTTGTTTTTATTCCTGGCTTTCTTGAAATGCTCTGATTTAAAGCCTATCACTTTAGGCACTTGAAAAAAAGATCCTTCAGCTGTTCAACTCTGCCCTCCCTCTTACATCAGTTAGCCATTAGCTGAGTAGTTTCTAGCCTTCTTCTAGCTTGGATGAGCAGTGCTGGTTCACTGATCCACAGTCAATTGTGTATCTCGCGTCATTTGAGCCATCTCCCAACAACCTCGCCGGAATACCACACAAATCACCAGCACCACGCACTCCACCAATAGCCACAATCTCAGGCCGCTGGCCGAGCAGAGCTGCTGAGCTACAGGATCTCAAAGTGCAGTGTCTTGCTCCTCAGGACTCCACTCCTCTCCAACAGCCAGCTGGGGGAAGTGCCGTCACGAAGCTACTCCCCTACATTGGCTGCAAGAGTAGAGTGGAGTCGCGCAAAGCCCCAGAGGATGGTGGGGGAGCTTGGGGGAGCAGTCTTGGGTTGCGCAGTAGGCGGTTGCTGTGACTGGCACACCAGCACCAGCTGCAGAATCATGGCAAAACCACTGGGAGATGGGCCATAGTGATGCGAGGTGTAGTGTGGACCGGTGAACCAGGTGGTAACAGGAATGGTTATTAGAGTGACTAAGACCTGAAAAAAATAGCAATATAAGCCACACTTGGTTTGAGCTTTCTGGTATTAGCTTGGGGGCTAATAACTCAGGGGCTATCTTTAGCATCCCTTCCATCTACATGATAGACAGCTAGACGGGCCAATAATAAGGCAGTGGGCGGGTCTCAAGGACGGCAGGTTGGCTTTTTCTATTCGTGATGTTAACGATTTCGACAGAAGAGTCAAAAATGTTTCTGGCGTTTCTGAGAGAGAAAAACGAGATAAAGGCTGTGTGGTTTTATTTTTAAGAAAATAAACTGTTTTGAACATTTTTGGATAATTATGTGACCAGTAGACTCATTTCAGACAGTTAAAACCTACAACACACCATTTTTCAGTCAATGGCCCCTTTAAATACATTTCTTGAAAGAAACTGTACAATGATCAGGTAGAATGACTACAATGAAAACAAATGAAAAAGCAACCAGTGCTCAGTGAAAAACTTTGAAATACTCAAGAAAGTCTGGAAAACTTTTGCCCAAAGCCACTTTAAAAATTACAAGAAAGACTGGCTCCTAGGAAACAAAATATGAAGAAACAAGAGGTGGCTCAAGACTTTTGTTAGTAGGACTGTAAAATACTAAATATGGGCTCAGCAGATAAAAAAAATGCTATGGTTACTACTTTCATGTAATAGTTATGTAATGGTCCCTACTGAGTTTGAAGACACCCACTTATCACATATTCACTAAATAGCCAACATACAGTGCATCCAGAAAGTATTCACAGCGCTTCACTTTTTCCACATTTTGTTATGTTACAACCTTATTCCAAAATGGATTATTTTTTTCCTCAAAATTCTACACACAATACCCCATAATGACAACGTGAAAAAAGTTTTGTTTTTTTTAATTTTTGCAAATTTATTAAAAATAAAAAATGAAGAAATCACATGCACATAAGTATTCACAAGTATTCACAGCCTTTGCTCAGTATTTTGTTGATGCACCTTGGCAGCAATTACAGCCTCAAGTCTTTTTGAATTTGATGCCACAAGCTTGGCACACCTATCTTTGGGCAGTTTTGCCCATTCCTCTTTGCAAAACCTCTCAAGCTCCACCAGGTTGGATGGGAAGTTTCAGATCTCTCCAGAGATGTTCAATTGGATTCAAGTCTGGGCTCTGGCTGGGCCACCCAAGGACATTCATAGAGTTGCCCTGAAGCCACTCCTTTGATATCCTGACTGTGTGCTTAGGGTCGTTGTCCTGCTGAAAGATGAACCGTCGCCCCAGTCTGAGATCAAAAGTGCTCTGGAGCAGGTTTTCATCCAGGATGTCTCTGTACATTTCTGCATTCATCTTTCCCTCTAGCCTGACTAGACTCCCAGTTTCTCCCACTGAAAAACATCCCCAAAGCATGATGCTGCCACCACCATTGGTGTGGTTATGAGTGATGCCTGGTTTCCTCCAAACATGACGCCTGGCATTCATGCCAAAGAGTTCAATCTTTGTTTCATCAGACCAGAGAATTTTGTTTCTCATGGTCTGAGAGTCCTTCAAGTGTCTTTTGGCAAACTCCAGGCGGGCTGCCATGTGTCTTTTACTAAGGAGTGGCTTCCATCTGGCCACTCTACCATAACAGCCTGATTGGTGGATTGCTGCAGAGATGGTTGTCCTTCTGGAAGGTTCTCCTCTCTCCACAGAGGAACACTGAAGCTCTGACAGAGTGACCATCGGGTTCTTGGTCACCTCCCTGACTAAGGCAATTCTCCCGCTTATCTTATCGCTCAGTTTAGACGGCCTGCCAGCTCTAGGAAGAGTCCTGATGGTTCCGAACTTCTTCCATTTACGGATAATGGAGGCCACTGTGCTCATTGGGACCTTCAAAGCAGCAGAAATTTTTCTGTACCCTTCCCCAGATTTGTGCCTCGAGACAGTCCTGTCTCGGATGTCTACAGACAGTTCCTTTGACTTCATGTTTGGTTTGTGCTCTGACATGCACTGTCAACTGTGGAACCTTATATACAATGGTGTGAAAAAGTGTTTGCCCCCTTCCTGATTTCTCATTTTTTGTATGTTTGTCACACTTAAATGTTTCAGATCATCAAACAAATATAAATATTAGACAAAGATAACACAAGCAAACACAAAATGGAGTTTTTAAATGAAGGTGTTTATTATTAAGGGTAAAAAAATCCAAACCTACATTGCCCTGTGTGGAAAAAGTGATTGCCCCCCGTTCAAACATAAATTAACTGTGGTTTATCACATCTTTGGAAAGCTGAGTTCAATTTTCTAGCCATTTCTAAAGCTTTGGGACTCCAGCGAACCACAGTGAGAGCCATTATCCACAAATGACGAAAACATGGAACAGTGGTGAACCTTCCCAGGAGTGGCCAGCTGACCAAAATTACCCCAAGAGCACAGCGAAGACTCATCCAAGAGGTCACAAAAGACCCCACAACAACATCCAAAGAACTGCAGGCCTCACTTGCCTCAGGTAAGGTCAGTGTTCATGACTCCACCATAAGAAAGAGACTGGGCAAAAATGGCCTGCATGGCAGAGTTCCAAGACGAAAAACACTGCTGAGCAAAAAGAACACAAAGACTCATCTCAGTTTTGCCAGAAAACATCTTTATGATCCCCAAGACTTTTGGGAAAATACTCTGTGGACTGACGAGACAAAAGTCTAACTTTTTGGTAGGTGTGTGACCCAATACATCTCGCATAAAAGTAACACAGCATTTCAGAAAAGGCACATCATACCAACAGTAAAATATGGTTGTGGTAGTTTGATGGTGTGGGGCTGTTTTGCTGCTTCAGGACCTGGAAGAATTGCTGTGGTAAATGGAGCCATGAATTCTGCTGTCTACCAAAAAATCCTGAAGGAGAATGTCCGGCCATCTGTTTGTGACCTCAAGCTAAAGCGCCCTTGAGTTCTGCAGCAGGACAATGATCCAAAACACACTAGCAAGTCCACCTCTGAATGGCTTAAGAAAAACAAAATGAAGACTTTGGAGTAGCCTCGTCAATGTTCTGACCTAAATCTGTCTGAAATGTTGTGGCATGACCTTAAAAAGGCGGTTCATGCTCGAAAACCCTCCAATGTGGCTGAATTACAACAATTCTGCAAAGATGAGTGGGCCAAAATTCCTCCGCAGCACTGTAAAAGACTCATTGCCAGTTATCACAAATGCTTGATTGCAGTTGTTGCTGCTAAGGGTGGCCCAACCAATTATTAGGTTTAGGGGGCAATCACTTTTTCACACAGGGCCATGTAGGTTTGGATTTTTTCCCCCCCCTTATAATAAACACCTTCATTTAAAAACTGCATTTTGTGATTATTTTTGTTATCTTTGTCAAATATTTAAATTTGTTTGATGATCCGAAACATTTAAGTGTGACAAACATACAAAAAAATGAGAAATCAGGAAGGGGGCAAACATTTTTTCATTCTACTGTAGACAGGTGTGTGCCTTTCCAAATCATGTACAATCAACTGAATTTACCACAGGTGGATTCCAATTAAGCTGTAGAAACATCTCAAGGATGAACAGTGGAAACAGGATGCACCTGAGCTCAATTCTGAGCTTCATGGCAAAGGCTGTGAACTTATGTACATGTGATTTCTTAGTTTTTTATTTTTAATAAATTTGCAAAAATCTCAAAAAAAAACTTTTTTCCCATTGTCATTATGGGGTATTGTGTGTAGAATTTTGAGGAAAAAAAATTGGGTTTAATCCCTTTTGGAATAAGGCTGTAACATAACAAAATGTGGAAAAAGTGAAGCGCTGTGAATACTTTCCAGATGCACTGCACCATTTATCTTTTTCCCTGCCAATGGCCATGTTCAGATCAAAAGAGATTAAGTTCTATATATAGAATAATGCATTATAATGCGTCCCTCATAGCCACAGTTGTGGACTGAGGCCAACATCTCAGTGATTACTACTTTAGTTCATTAAAAGCTCCTTAACAACTAAAAAATACAGTGAAAAAGCAAGGCAAAGATGTAGTGCAGCATTAACACATAAGGATGGTTTGACTGGCCCTTATCATTTTAGTTGTTTGCTACAGTTGCTTACCCATTTCAGTGGGAGAATGTAATCATACAGAACTAATTCTCAAACCATTTTGGTGTGTTTATGCTGTGAAAAGGCGTAGCATGACAAGTATTTATAAGCAATATCAAAATCCAAACAGCGTCTAAAAATGTTTTAGTAATTCTCAACTTTGTGATTGTGCAGACAAACGGGGAAAGTACTCAGTGGGAAAAATCTGAAAAAAGCAGAAATATCTGGAGCCGTAAACATGTGGCAGTGAGGAGTTGACCAAAACAATCAATGCTCTCATCTCGTCTCACAGCTCATTCACAACGTGACATTTTCCAATGGAGTGTTATGGCCTGAGAGCATCAGCTGTGTGAGCGGAACAAAAACCGGCCTTCGAATTTCAATTAGTACATTTAATTAACAACAACGGAAGAGCTCTGTGAAGTTGGGGTTGACTAAGGGTTCCCCTGCTGAGACATGTCATCATCAGTCCTACGTGGAGGAAGACTTATGGCAGAGATACACACGCAGGCAGACACAGCGAATTCAGTTCATTGCATACAGCAGACCTGGGCATTTAACGGCCTGCGGGCCACATTTGGCCCGTTGCCTGGTTCTGACCGGCCCGCGCCAAGTCAGTGCAAAATTAGGAATTAAACGTGAATAATGCACTAGTCACAACTGCATTGCTTTTATTTTGAAGGCGACAGCTTTTTTTTTTTCAGTTTACGCACTGTTGGTTGGGCCCGTGCGTGGGAGTACCGCACTGCTGGTGAACAGACGTTGTCAGCCCTCACAAATGTCACCTGTTAAAAAAGAAGGACTTCGAAGTGTTTATTTATTGAAGTCAAAGGCAGAGCCGTGTGCTTAGTGTGTGGAGAGCAGATTGTAGTGTTTAAGGATTACAACTTGAATCGTCATGAGATTAAAAACAGAAATACAAGAACTTGACTGAGGGGGAGCTGACAAGAAAGCAGCAGAGAATTTTTACTAAAATTTACACATCCAGGGATGCAGCAGTCAGGACTAGTTTTGTGGTAGCCCATAAAATAGCAAAAACCAGTAAGCCATTTTCTGATGTGGAGGTTATCAAGAAGTGTTTGGTGGACTCTGCAGCGCTACTATGTCATGAGAAAGAAGAAGCGTTTGAGGATATATCCGTCTCCAGACAAATGGAAGGAAAAGGACTGAGGACATTGCGGGAAATCTGGAGCAATGAAAGGGACGACGACGGGGAGATTTGTTCATGGAGGTCAGTGCATGTTTGGACAAGCTAGGACTGAAATGGCTCAAACTGCTAGGTGTTACAACTGACGGATGTCCAAATCTGGCAGGGAAAAAAATGTCGGCTTTTGAAGCAAATGCAAGATAAGGTGACTGAAATGAATCCAGAACAGAAATGAGTATTTTTATACTGTATTATACACCAGGACGCATTGTGTAAGTCCGTTCTAAAAATTAACCATGTTGCTGATGCTGTAACTAACCCTTGACTTGCAGTGTGGGTAAGTAATGCACCCAGTGATGCCCAGCTTGAACTGACTGACTTGCAGTCTGGCACACTGATTGCAGAGCATTTTAAGTCAGTATCACTGCTGGATTTTTTATTCTTCTCTTAAAGAGGAGAACTTTTCACACATGGGGAGGCACGCTCAGAAGGTGTTAGTTCTCTCTGGATCGACCCACACATGTGAGCAAGTGTTCTGTGATGAAATTCAACAAGTCGAGGTACAGATCCTCTCTCACTCATAGTCACCTGTCAGCTGTCCTCCCCATATCCTCCTCTGACATTCTGCCTGACTTTAGTGCACTTGTTCAAGCTCAAAACAGACTAGATTTTTCCAACTGAGCATGAAAAAAGAACTAAAAATGTGCAATGTGGTAATAAACTGTAAACAGAATAGCAACAGTAAATTGCATAAAGTTGATTTAATGCTGATCTTTGAAATATTGCAAAAATGCATATTTTATTGAAAATTGCTGCCATTGTTAATTAAATGATGATTTAATGTTGGTCTTTTTATACCACACCTGTTTCATATTTTAATTGCAAAATCGTAAATTTACATTTACCTGTAAAAGTTTATCCAAACTATACAATTTCAAGTTTTTTACAGCGTGATAAAATTATTAATAAGCAGAAGAGAGTTCAGCTTATTGAACGGAGCCCTCCACAACAGTCCCAGTCTGTAATGTGGTCCCTTGTGAAAATTAACTGCCCACCCCTGGCATACAGGCACTGTGTATTGGTGGAAACATGATATATTCTTTTAACTAAGCTGAAATCTTAGCACATTTGTACAAAGTTTGTGCGTTACCCTTTACATGTAGGTTCTGCGAGTGTAGTTTTCTGAATTAAAGCAGTCATGTCTCATTAGATGAAGAAATATGATCACTCATTTTCACCGGAGACTATTCCAAAATCGCACGAAAAGAATAACTCCACTCTTTTTGATTTGGAGAGAAGAAACAGAATAAGCACCCAGATGTTACTTTTCTTAATTCAGTGAGTCACAATATTCAAAACAAAACACAATCATTTGTTCACTTCATGGTGTAACCTACATCAGAGGTTTTCCGGCTCCTTTCATGAGAACACAACCAGAGAAGGAATGTGTGTTTCTGTAGCTCTCTTTTTTCCTTCTATTGTTCTCCTGAGACGCAGGGGTGTACAGTGTACTAGCAGAGCATCTGTTTCCAAATTTGAATCCCCCTAAACTGCCAAGAGCATTTGTTTATGTATGAGTTACTATATGTACTGACATGGCTGCTGGTACACCCAGTTTCCATCATCCCCATACAGTAGAGGCTGATGTCTGTGCAGCCTTGCTCTTTTATGCTGTCAGAGTTTGGTTTATGGAGCAGTTTGTCTCTGCTGCAGTGCAGGACAGGTAGCGCTGGCTTTCCCCTGGGGATATGAACTCCTCTGCTGAAAGAAAGTTTTGCCTGTAGGAACCCTACAAAAAAGTTTACAGAGGTGCAACTCAGCTTAACTGAAACATTTCCTTTAGCCCTTAATTTGGGTCCAACTGAGGTGAAACGGGAAAGTTTTAACCCCTGTGATGTGTCAAAACCAATAAAAAGACATGCAACATCCCTGCAGAACTCATACATTCATTTTAGTGTGAACTCTATTATCACCATCAGCCTGAGGGGTGGTGGCTAGAGTGAACTTTGGATTTAAACACAGAGGGTTCTGGATAAAAAGCAAGTAAATAAACAAATGCAATGGGCTCCTCAGCCGCTAGCTGATATACAATTTGTTCTTACCAGAAATGACTGCATCTTCAGTCATTTTGGTAAATTCATCCGTTCAATGAAATCAGTTGAAACAATAGTTATGTTTTCGCTCAAATAATATTTCTTTATATATGATTAGTACACTAGCTTGTGCACTCCCTTGTGGCTGGGTTTTACAGTGGTGTGAAAGAATGTTTGCCCCCTTCCTGATCTCTCATTTTTTTGTATGTTTGTCACACTTAAATGTTTCAGAGCATCATCCATCCATCTTCTTCCACTTAATCCTTTTCAGGTCACGGGGGGCCTGGAGCCTATCCCAGCATCTTTGGGCGAGAGGCAGGGTACACCCTGGACAGATCGCCAGTCCATCACAGGGCCAACACAGTGAGACAGACAACTATTCACTCTCACAGTCATACCTAAGGACAATTTAGAATCCCCAGTTTGATGTCAATTAACCTAACTTGCATGTTTTTGGCATGTGGGAGGAAATCGGAGAAATCCCAGAGTAAACCCACGCAGACATGGGGAGAACATGCAAACTCCACACAGATCACTGTTGGTCAGGGGCTGGGATCAAACCCAGGATCCCCTGGCCAAGGGTGAGTTGCTGTGCTGCCGCAGTGCTAACCACTCCGCCACCGCGCTGCCCTGTTTCAGATCATCATCAAACAAATTTAAACATTAGACAAAGATAACACAAGTAAACGCAAAATGCAGTTTTAAAATTAAGGTGTTTATTATTAAGGGTAAAAAAAAAAAATCCAAACCTACATGTCCCTGTGTGAAAAAGTGATTTGCCCCCACCCCCCACCCCCAGCTGTGGTTTATCACATCTTTGGAAAGCTGAGTTCAATTTCTCTAGTCACACCCAGGCCTGATTACTGCCACACCTGTTCTCAATCAAGAAATCACTTAAATAGGACCTGCCTGACAAAGTGAAGTAGACCAAAAGATCCTCAAAAGCTAGACATCATGCTGCGATCCAAAGAAATTCAGGAACAAATGAGAAACAAAGTAAATGATATCTATCAGTCTGGAAAAGGTTATAAAGGCATTTCTAAAGCTTTGGGACTCCAGAAAACTACAGTGAGAGCCATTATCCACAAATGGTGAAAATATGGAACAGTGGTGAACCTTCCCAGGAGTGGCCGGCTGACCAAAATTACCCCAAGAGCTCAGCAACGACTCATCCAAGAGGTCACAAAAGACCCCACAACACCACCAAAGAACTGCAGGCCTCACTTGCCTCAGTTAAGGTCAGTGTTCATGACGCCACCATAAGAAAGAGATTGGGCAAAAATGGCCTGCATGGCAGAGTTCCAAGACGAAAACCACTGCTGAGCAAAAAGAACATAAAGGCTCATCTCAGTTTTGCCAGAAAACATCTTGATGATCCCCAAGACTTGGGAGAATACTCTGTGGACTGACGAGACAAAAGTTGAACTTTTTGGAATATCTGTGATCCTTTACATCCGGCGTAAAAGTAACACAGCATTTCAGAAAGTCCTGACCTGAATCCAATTAAGATCCTGTGGCATGACCTTAAAAAAGGTAAAGGTAAAAAGCCAACTTTTATTGTCATTCAATCCATACAGCCAATCATGTACAGTAGAATGAAATTATGTTTCTCTTATCTACAATGTTAATCACATCTAGAATCAGAGGGGTCGTTACCATGCAAGGCTCCGCCACAAATTTTTCACTCCTCTGTTCCATTATTGCTGAGCACCAAGCTGGAAGACAGGGAGTTCCACTTTTATATGGTCTTCAGCATGACCAGGCCAGGATTTGAACCCAGGCCTCCCGGGTGTGGGGCGGATGCTCTATCAACTAGGCCACCACTCCAGTAAAAAGACAGTTCATGCTCGAAAACCCTCCATTGTGGTTGAATTACAACAATTCTGCAAAGATGAGTGGGCCAAAATTCCTCTACAGCGCTGTAAAAGACTCATTGCCAGTTATTGCAAACGCTTGATGGCAGTTGTTGCTGCTAAGGGTGGCCCAACCAGTTATTAAGTTTAGGGGGCAATCACTTTTTCACACAAGACCATGTAGGTTTGGATTTTTTTTTCCCCCTTTATAATAAACACCTTCATTTAAAAGCTGCATTCTGTGTTTACTTGCGCTATCTTTTTTTTTTTTTTTTTTTTTTTTTTTTTTTTTCCTTACTTATTTGTACCTGTAGGTAGACTTGGTTTGCAGTCTGGTGACAAGCCACCGGTTGCTGGTCGCTGCGTGCGCGAGCACCCTACACCTACATGTTTTCGGTGTGCGGGAGGAAACCGGAGAAATCCCGGAGTAAACCCGCGCAACACGGGGAGAACATGCAAACTCCACACAGCTCACTGTTGGTCGGGGGCTGGGATCGAACCCACGATCTCATGATCCCCGCGATCCCCCGGCCGAGGGTAAAACTGTGCTGCCACAGTGCTAAACCACTGCGCCACCGTGCAGCCCAGCCCATCTTTGTCTGATTTTTAAATTTGTTTGATGATCTGAAACATTTAAGTGTGACAAACATACAAAAAAATGAAAAATCAGGAAGGGGGCAAGAAGGGAAGGGGGCAGGAAGGGGGCAGACTTTTTCACACCACTGTCGATAGTACAAATGGATTGTTTATATTTTATTTTTTGTCAAATTAAAGATATCGCTACCTTATGGTGGAGGGGGTTGTGTGCCCTAATGATCCCAGTAGCTATATTGTTGGGGGCAATTTGTTCCTGGTAGGGCCTCCCAAGACAACAGACCAAGAGTGGCCCTGTGGATCCCCTTGTAAAAGGTACAACAAGGATCCAGTGTACCGAACTGTTTTGAGGTCCTGAAGAAGACACCTGGGTCCAGCCTCCAGTGGGCTCATCACCTGCAGGAGGGTTCATGGGGATCTGGGAACTGGGCAGCAGTCAGGGCTGCTCTGCTTGGACTGATGCCAACCTAGACCCCTGGAAGCATGTACGGGCGGGGGGGGGGCAGTTCATAGTGGTCAAATTTGACCAAATGTGGCTATTTTTCGACTGCAGGGATCCAAGCGCTGCAACACCGATGGAAGAAGTTTGTATACTGAAGGGGAGACTATGTTGAAAAATAGACCACATCTGGTCAGATTTGACCACTATGAACTTTTCA
The DNA here is from genome assembly GCA_020510985.1 of Pholidichthys leucotaenia. NCBI lineage: Eukaryota > Metazoa > Chordata > Actinopteri > Cichliformes > Pholidichthyidae > Pholidichthys > Pholidichthys leucotaenia. The sequence continues at coordinate 269,856,701 of CM035846.1, read as the reverse complement.
GCCCCCCCTTGCATGTACGTATGTATGTCTGTATGTATGTGATGATGGATAGATGGATTAAAGACATTTAAGAGAAAATCCTCCCAAAAGGATGGAAAGTAAATTTACAAGACAAACAAGTGGAAAAGTCTTGTTCCTTTTCCAAGACTTTTCCACTTTTTGGAACAAGACTTTCGGTTGGCCTCGAAGAGATTCTGGCAAACTGTCCGGCGGCTCAGGAGGGGAAAGCAGCTCCCTGTCCACACTGTGTATGGTGCAGATGGGGCGCTGTTGACTTCGACTGGGGATATCGTCGGGCAGTGGGAGGAATACTTCGAGGATCTCCTCAATCCCACTGATACGCCTTCCACAGAGGAAGCAGGGTTTGTGGACGAGGGGGATGACTCGCTTATCACAGGGGCTGAGGTCACCAAGGTGGTTAAAAATCTCCTTGGTGGCCGGGCCCCGGGGGTGGACGAGATTCGCCCTGAGTACCTCAAGGCCCTGGATGTTGTTAGGCTGTCATGGTTGACACGCCCCTGCAACATTGCGTGGAGGTCGGGGGCAGTGCCTTTGGCATGGCAAACCGGGGTGGTGGTTCCTCTCTTCAGAAAAGGGGACCGGAGGATGTGCTCCAACTTTAGAGGGATCACACTCCTCAGCCTCCCTGGGAAGGTCTATGCCAAGGTACTGGAGAGGAGAGTCCGGCCGTTGGTCGAACCTCGGATTCAGGAGGAGCAATGTGGTTTTCGTCCTGGCCGTGGCACATCAGACCAGCTCTTTACCCTCTCGAGAATTCTCAAGGGTTTGTGGGAGTTTGCCCAACCAGTTTACATGTGTTTTGTGGACTTGGAGAAGGCATTTGACCGCGTCCCTCGTGGTTTTTTGTGGGGGTGCTTCGGGAGTATGGGGTATCGGGCTTGTTGTTACGAGCTATTCGGTCTCTGTACGACCGTTGTGAGAGTTTGGTTCGTATTGCCAACACTCGGTCGGACTCATTCCCAGTGAGAGATGGACTCCGCCAGGGCTGCCCTTTATCACCGATCCTGTTCATAATGTTTATGGACAGGATTTATAGGCGCAGCCAGGGAACGGAGGGTGTCATACTTGGTGACCACAGGACCTCATCTCTGCTGTTTGCAGATGATGTTGTCCTGTTGGCTTCATCCAGCAATGACCTACAGCTCTTGCTGTGACGGTTTGCCGTTGAGTGTGAAGCGGCTGGGATGAGAATCAGCACCTCCAAGTCCGAGTCCATGGTTCTCAGCCGGCAAAAGGTGGATTGTCCTCTCTGGGTTGGGGACAGGCTCCTGCCCCAAGTGGAGGAGTTTAAGTATCTTGGGGTTTTATTCACGAGTGAGGGGAAAATGGAGCGAGAGATAGACAGACGGATCAGAGCAGCATCTGCAGTGATGTGGACGTTGTACCGGTCTGTTGTGGTGAAGAGGGAGCTTAGTTCTAAGGCAAAGCTGTCGATTTACCAGTCAATCTACGTTCCTACTCTCACCTATGGTCACGAGCTTTGGGTAATGACCGAAAGAACAAGATTGCGGATACAAGCGGCTATAATGAGCTTTCTCCGTAGGATTGCTGGACTCACCCTCTGAGGTAGGGTGAGGAGCTCAGTCATCCGGAAGAGGCTCAGAGTAGAACCGCTGCTCGTCCACATTGAAAGGAGTCAGTTGAGGTGGTATGGGCATCTGATTAGGATGCCTCCTGGATGCCTCCCACTTGAGGTGTTTTGGGCACGTCCCACTCGGAGGAGACCCCGGGACAGACCAAGGACTCGGTGGAGAGACTATGTCTCCCAGCTGGTCTGGGAACGCCTAGGTATCCTCTCTGAAGAGCTGGAGCAGGTGGCTGGGGAGAGGGAAGTCTGGACTTCTCTGCTTTAACTGCTGCCTCCACGACCCAGACCTCAGGAAAAGCGGTAGAAGATGGATGGATGGATGGGTGGAAAAAAGTGGAAAGTTACATATAAAAAACTAAAAAAAAAAAGGTTAAAGTTTTAAAAGTATGAGTAAAATGCACCAACTTTATGTGTAAAAGTTACAAACTTGGGAAGGTGGAGATTTTTACAAAATTCATTTATGAAACAATATCCCACAAATTTAAAATACACAGCTGCATAAATTCATGAAGTCTCTCAGATTTATGAGGAAAAAAAAATGTCAATCTACAAAAAGAGCACCACAAATTTCAGAGAAAATCCTCCCAAAATGTGGTGTCTTTACACACTGCTAAAATAAGTTTCTTTTAAAAGTTAATACTTTCATTTTCAAGTGTATTTATAGATTACTCTATTACTAAGTAATTAATATTAGAAGTTAACTTTAATTTTACTTTGTACAAGTTCTGGCTGCTTTAATTACCTGTGCTTATAGTCCAACTGGCTTTGCACACATATAAGCTTTGGTTAAATAATTATTAAACAGCTTACAGTTTAGATAACTAAAGACTCCCTGTAATCTTGTTTGTTTCTTTTCAAACTACAGCATAAGAATTACTCTTCTTGTGCTTTTACTTTAATGCAGTGCTACGTAACATTTTCACCTTAAAATAATGTTTCCAAAATTATTTTGATGGTACTTCAATCTTTGACCAGATGAAACTCACTCCCCCCATAGGCCTGCATTGTCTGCAGCAGCTCTATTCTTGGAAGGAACACTGAAAGACTACAACTATGGTGACTATTACCGCAGTCCCAACTGCCAATCACAGGGCACAACTGTAGCCACCAACAACAAAGCACCCTGTGATTGGCTGTTGGAACTGAGGTCATTCTTGTCACAGTTGTAGTCTTTTCTGTGTTCCACCCAAAACAAGAATGTTAACACTGCTTTAAAATAAGAGATAAAGACCTGTACTTATATAGCACTTTTTCTAGTCTCAAAGACCACTCAAAGCACTTCACTAGTACTAACCCTCTATTCTAAGATGCTATAGAGGGGTTGCACATGACGTCAGAGGTCATGGGCCACATTGTTTTTCTGCCATTTTGGATGGCAAATAGCCTGGACCCTGTGTTGAGAATAATAATAATTCCACTAGCGCATACTCAGTCCGACTCGCCACGGTGTTGTTCGTTTTCCATTATGACTGAATACCACCTTAAGTGAGTGAGATCTTTACAGCAAGGTGACCTGACACTCCCATTACATCGTTTGTATGTGACAAGAAAAACACAAGATGGATATCAAGGCGAGCCTGCTGCTCGCTGACTTTTTGTCAGAGTAAAGGCAAAAAAGGAGAGCCAGAAAAGGCTACAGGCGGCTAGACGAAACACTGGAAAAGGAAGCCATGGAGCAGCGGAAGACATGAGGATATGAACTAGATCACATATGAAGGTAAGCTAATGATTGCTAATACTAGTTAGGTTCAGGTTCAGGTTACTTTATTTGTACCCGTAGGTAGATTTGTTATTAGTTATTAGTTAGATTTGTTAGAGTAGTTAGATTTGTTATTAGTTATTAGATTTGTTATTAGTTAGCACTAATAAGTCCCCCGTACTACATTGTAATCACAGCAAGTTATCGCTATTAGGTACTAAAATATGTATGATGTGTGTATTAGTTAGCTCATTGTCTGCATACAGGACACAACGGTGTTGTTTGTTCAAAGTGAGCTTTCCACCAATGGGAAAAATAATGGCAAAGATGCATAACATCACATCATTTTGGCTCCCTTCCTGTTCACCCTTTATACTGTGGACTTCTCACACAACACAACACACTGCCATCTACAGAAGTTCTCTGACGACTCTGCGATCGTTGGCCTCATCTCCAACAGAGATGAAGCTGAGTACAGAGGGCTTATCCAGGACTTTGTGAACTGGTGCCATCGGAACTGCCTCCAGATCAACGCGAGGAAAACTAAGGAGCTGGTGGTGGACTGCCGCAGGCAAGGACAACCCCTCACAGCACCAGTAAACATCCAGGGAACAGACATTGAGATGGTGACATCCTACAAGTACCTGGGTGTTCATCTGAACAATAAACTAGACTGGTCACACAATACTGACGCACTCTACAAGAAGAGACAGCGCAGGCTGTTCCTACTGAGGAGACTCAGGTCTTTTGGTGTACAAGGGGCGCTGCTGAAGACATTCTACGACACGGTGGTGGCATCAGCCATCACTTTTGGAGTGGTCTGCTGGGGCAGTGGCATTACAGCAGCCGATAGGAAGAAACTGAACAAACTGATCAAGAAAGCTAGCTCTGTCCTGGGGCAGCGCCTTGACCCAGTGGAGGAGATAGGAGAGAGAAGGATGGTGGCTAAACTGTCATCTCTGCTGGAGTCCGAGTTCCACCCTATGCAGGACATACTGAATGCACTAAGGAGCTCATTTAGCAGCAGACTACATTATCCTAGGTGCACAACCGAGAGGTTTCGCAGGTCCTTCCTACCAACGGCTGTCAGACTGTATAACCTAAGCAGGGCTGCTCGCAGAGATAGCAAAAAGACGTGACAACCTAATAGTATTGAATGCAAAAGATGCAATAGACTTACACAATGGTCCCCTCCGGTATACAACTAGGAAAATACCGGTAGCTACGGAGGGTGACAATATGTATGGGTACATAATCATACCATGTAGGATAACTAAGTAGACGGTTATGCTGTTTCATTCCATCTAGCTACAATGCTCTGCATTGTGTGTGTTTATATATTCATATACTTATTCCATCTAGCTACAACGCTGTACACTGTGTGTGTGTGTTTATATATTCACATATTTATTCCATCTAGCTACAATGCTCCGCACTGTGTTTATATATTCATATATTTATTCCATCTAGCTACAATGCACCGCACTGTGTGTTTATATATCTATATATTTATTCCATCTAGCTGCAATGCTCCGCACCGTGTGTCTATATATTTATGTTTATATGTACATATGTATACTCGCTGCTCTTGTTTTTTTCTTGCCTTCTGATTGTTTCTCTTAGGGTTGCTATCCCTGTACTGTTGCAATCCTGGAATTTCCCCATTGTGGGACTAATAAAGGCTTATCTTATCTTATCTTATTTCACCACCCTCTATAACTGTTTTCAACGATGATGCTGTGGTCAGGTCTACACCACCCTGCCTCCCATCTGCCTCCGCCGTGGCCGTGAATTCGTTTCAGGTCGCTCCGTCCAGCTCCCTCTGGATTTCTTTAATCAGCTACCAAGCACAGAAAAGTCTGCACCTCGTTGGTGGACCATGGTGTTGATTTGTGTGTAGCCATTTATCTCGTTGATTACACTCACTCACGCTCGCTGTTGGTGATTTGACTGTTCCTTGCCATCCAAAATGGCGCAGTAAACTAAAGACACGTGACCCGTGTGATGTCAGTGCAACCCCTCTATAGGAGATAGACAACTAGGGACAATTTAGAATGACCAATTAACCTAACATGCATGTCTTTGGATTGTGGGAGGAAACCGGAGCTTCCGGAGTAAACCCACACAGCACAGGGAGAACATGTAAACTCCACACTGAAAGGTTCCTACCCCTGCCAGCATGGGGATTCAAACCTGGAACCTTCAGGCTGTTAGGCAACAGTGCTAACCACTGTACAACTGTGCTGCCTACTATATTCTTAGCCTAGGTAATATGCTTTTTTATACAACAGTTAGTTCCAACCAAGCAATTTGATTGGACAATGGGGATTCCAGGAGTTACTAAAATCCACGATAACTGCACTCCAGCTGTTTCACTCGATATGTATCACTTCACTTCAAAGGTGTTCATTTAACCGTTAATGACTAACACAGATTTACTGTCAACTAACTCTCAGTGACAACTGCAATACGGTGTTGAATACCTTAATTTCCACAGTGAGGCACTGTTTGAAAAGATTTCTTACCTGACCTGGAAGTTCCACCCTTCTGAAGAAGTTCTGCCCTTGCATAAACATCATGAAGCTATTTCACATCTGTTTAAAAAAATAGGGAGTGCTAGAGTTGGATTTATTGTCTTGATTAACAAACCACAATACCTTTGTAGTGATGGGCTCTTTGTTTCATCTGAAAATGCAAAGAAAAAGCGAGCAAAGTGTGCTAAATCACTAGCATGCTAACTACTAGCTACCGGCTAGCTACCGGCATTAGTTGTGTTTTGATCTAAGGTTTTCTGCAGTACCGACTCAACAGATATGTTTTATAAACATTACTTTTGCTCCTGTCAATATTTAATTTGTTTACGTGTGTGAAATGACAATAGACATCTTCATGCTGATTGGGCTGTTTAGCAACAGTTACTGGTTACATTTAGAAGGAACTATTTTCTTCTCAGCTGCGTGCTCTCTCTCTCTCTCTCTCTCTCTCTCTCTCTATATATATATATATATATATATATATATACACTGTATATATATATATATATATATATATATATATATATATATATATTGTGCAGCCAATATATATATATTGGCTGCACGGTGGCGCAGTGGTTTAGCACTGTGGCAGCACAGCTTTACCCTCGGCCGGGGGACCGCGGGGATCATGAGATCGTGGGTTCGATCCCAGCCCCCGACCAACAGTGAGCTGTGTGGAGTTTGCATGTTCTCCCCGTGTTGCGCGGGTTTACTCCGGGATTTCTCCGGTTTCCTCCCGCACACCAAAAACATGTAGGTTTAGGGCGCTCGCGCACGCAGCGACCAGCAGCCGGTGGCTTGTCACCAGACTGCAAACCAAGTCTACCTACGGGTACAAATAAGTAACAAAAAAAAAAAAAAAATATATATATATATATATATATATATATATATATATATATATATATACCGCTGGCAACAAAAGTGAGTACACCCCTAAGTGAAAATGTCCAAATTGTGCCCAAAGTGTCAATATTTTGTGTGGCCACCATTATTTTCCAGCACTGCCCTAACTCTCTTGGGCATGGAGTTCACTAGAGCTTCACAGGCTGCCACTGAAATCCTCTTCCACTCCTCCATGACGACAGCACAGAGCTGGTGGATGTTAGAGACCTTGCGCTTCTCCACCTTCCATTTGAGGATGCTCCACAGATGTTCAATAGAGTTTAGGTCTGGGGACATGCTTGGCCAGTCCATCACCTTTACCCTCAGTTTCTTTAGCAAGGCAGTGGTCGTCTTGGAGGTGTGTTTGGGGTCATTATCATGTTGGAATACTGCCCTATGGCCCAGTTTCCGAAGGGAGGGGATGCTCTGGTTAAGTATGTCACAGTACATGTTGGCATTCATGGTTCTCTCAATGAACTGTAGTTTCCCAGTGCTGGCAGCACTTATGCAGCCCCAAACCATGACACTCCCACCACCATGCTTGACTGTAGGCAAGATACACTTGTCTTTGTACTCCTCAGCTGGTTGTCGTCACACACACTTGACACCATCTGAACCAAATAAGTTTATCTTGGTCTCATCAGACCACAGGACATGGTTCCAGTAATCCATGTCCTTAGCCTGCTTGTCTTCAGCAAACTGTTTGCGGGCTTGTGTATCATCTTTAAAAGGGGCTTCCTTCTGGGACGACAGCCATGCAGACCAATTTGATGCAGTGTGTGGCATATGGTCTGAGCACTGACAGGCTGATCCTCCACCCCTTCAACCTCTGCGGCGATGCTGGCAGCACTCATACGTCTATTTTCAAAAGACAACCTCTGGATATGACGCTGAGCATGTGCACTCAACTTCTTTGGTCGACCATGGTGAGGCCTGTTCTGAGTGGAACCTGTCCTGTTCAACCACTGTATGGTCTTGGCCACCGTGCTGAATCTCAGTTTCAGGGTGTTGGCAATCTTCTTATAGTCTAGGCCATCTTTATGTAGAGCAGCAATTCTTTTTTTCAGATCCTCTGTCATGTACTGGCCCCTACGGGGCAGAAAGGCAGATGCAAACGCTGAACCGCTTAGTGACATTTCTTAGCATAAAGAATAAACATAAGTGCTCCAACAACTGGACTGGCGAGCAACATAGAAAAAATAAATAAATATAAAGGTGCTTCAACAAGTGAACTGGCGAGCAATTAGAAAATAAAGAATAAACACAAAAACGCTCCAACATGTAAACTGGTGAGCAACATAGTAAAATAAAGAATAAATATAAAAGGTGCTCCAACAAGCGAATTGGCGAGCAAAAAAGAATCTCACCCGAGGAGAACGAACTCAGGTGAGATGTAGACTGACAGGAGCAGTCCATGAAAATGCAACAAAACAACTTACTAGATTTGTAATCCAGAGCAGGGCATGCTCTGGGCTAGAGAGAGGAAAAGTCCCTGGAGAAAGTCCAAATAGAGAGTCCATATTGTAAAGTCCCTGTAATGCTGCTGCAGTGAAACAATGAACTATCAGATGTTAAATACTGGGCAGACAAATGAGCAGCAGGTGTGGCTGAGCAGGCAGGGTGACCTAATTAACGATCATTCACAGCTGAGAACTGAGGCAGACTGCAAGTGAATAGTAGGTGCCTGGGAGAGAAAGAGGCTCGTGTCATACTACCAAAATAAACAGAACCAAACAAGAAAATAATGACAGACAGGAAAATACTCAAAAATATATTAAGAGTCTGAGCACAGCTCAGACACATGACATCCTCAGAGAGTTCTTTTCCATGAGGTGCCATGTTGAACTTCCAGTGACCAGTATGAGAGAGTGTGAGAGCGATAACACCAAATTTAACACACCTGCTCCCTATTCACACCTGAGACCTTGTAACACTAACTAGTCACATAACACCAGGGAGGGAAAACGGCTAATTGGGCATAATTTGGACATTTTCACTTAGGGGTGTACTCACTTTTGTTGCCAGCGGTTTAGACATTAATGACTGTGTGTTCAGTTATACTGAGGGGGCAGCAAGTTTACACTGTTATACAAGCTGTACACTTAAGTGTCATATCTTCAGTGTTGTCCCATGAAATGATGTAACAAAATATTTACAAAAAAGTTAGGGGTGTAGTCACTTTAGTAAGATATTGTATACTGTATATCGTGCTCAAAATTTTAAGATGGAAGGAGTACGAGTACTTTGAGGAGCTGATAAATGAAGAAAATGAGGGTGAGAGAAGGATAGATGAAGGAAAGGTGGTGAGCAAGGAAGTTCCGAGGTTAGCAAGACGGAAGTGAGGGCAGCTTTGAAGAGGATGAAGAATGGAAATGTGGTTGGTCCAGATGACACACCTGTAGAGGTACGGAAATGTTTAGCAGAGATGGCAGTGGACTTTTGAACCACATTGTTTAACCCCTTGAACTCTGTGAGTTCCGCAGGCGGTCACGTCTCTGCATCTTAGTGCGTCTCAGTGTGCACTGAAAAAAAAAGCTGTATTTCCGGTCTTCCAGTCTTACAGCCTTGTTACAACCTGAGAAAAAAGCTGTGTAATATATTCATTTTTTGTGGTATTTTTACAAAATTTTGATCTGAGCTTGAAAACACTTGGTTCTACATTTCTGTTGTGTTTTCCAGCCAGTATCTGACAGCTGTATGTTATTTGCAAGCTTTTGTATCTAAAAAAACACCCAGGCGAACTTTCTTGTTACTCAGTGGCAGGAGCACTTAGAGAAATTATTTTTTTTTTTTTTTTTTTTGTTACTTGTTTGTACCCGTAGGTAGATTTGGTTTGCAGGCCACCGGCAAGCCACCGGCTGCCGGTCGCTGCGAGCGCGAGTGCCCTAAACCTACATATTTTTAGTATGCGGGAGGAAACCGGAGAAATCCCGGAGTAAACCCATGCAACACGGGGAGAACATGCAAACTCCACACAGCTCACTGTTGGTCGGGGGCTGGGATCGAACCCACGATCTCATGATCCCCGCGATCCCCCGGCCGAGGGTAAAACTGTGCTGCCGCAGTGCTAAACCACTGCGCCACCGTGCAGCCCATTATGACTGTTTTGCCAAAAAATTCAGAGTGTTTTCTTTTAAATGAGACTAACCCCATGAAGATGCTGCAAAGGGTTGAAGAACAGCTTTTGATTTACTTTGGGCATGTTATTTTTAGGCGTTTTTAGGGAAGTTGAACAGAGTTCAACAGGTTAACACAATCTTTGAAAGTGAGAGGATGCCTCAGAAGTGAAGAAGAAGTGTAGTGGCATTGATTTTCAAGAACAAGGGTGATGCTCAGAACTGTTGTAACTACAGAGGCATAAAGTTGATCAGCCACACTATCAAGATATGGGAAAGAGTTGTTGAACCCAGGTTAAGAAGAGAGGTGACAATCAGCGAGCAGCAGTATGGGTCCATGTCAAGAAAGAGTACTACAGATGCAATGTTTAAGAGTGTTAATGGAGAAGTACAGAGAAGGTCAGAAGGAGCACTGTGTCTTTGTGGATCTAGAGAAGCAAATGATAGGGTGCCAAGAGAGGAAGTGTGGTACTGTATGAGAAAGTCAGCAGTGGCAGAGAAGTATGTGAGGGTCGTGCAGGACATGTATGAGGACAGTGAGACGGTGGTGAGGTGCGCTGTAGGAGTGATGGATGGGTTCAAGGTGGGGGTGGGGTTACATCAGGGATCGGCTCTGAGCCACTTCTTGTTTGCCATGGCGATGGGCAGGCTGACAGACGAGACCAGGCAGGAGTCTCTGTGGACCATGATGTTTGCAGATGAAACTGTGATCTGCAGTGAGAGTAGGGAGTAAGTGGAAGAGAACCTGGAGAGGTGGAGATATGCTCTGGAGAGAAGAGGAATGAAAGTCAGTAGAAGCAAGACAGAATACTGTACGTGTGTGAATGAGAGGGAGGCAGGTGTAATAGTGAAGATGCAAGGGGTAGAGGTAGTGAAAGTAGATGAGTTTAAATACCTGGTGTCAACCATCCAAAGCAATGGAAAATGCACAAGAGAGGGGAAGAAGAGAGTGTAGGCAGGATGGCGTGGGTGGAGAAAAGTGTTAGGGGTGATTTGTGACGGAAGGATAGCAGCAAGAGTGAAAGGGAAGATTTACAAGATGGTAGTGAGACCTGCTATGATGTATGGTTTGGAGACGGTGGCACTGACAAAATGACAGGAGGCGAAGCTGGAGGTGGCAGAGTTGAAGATGCTAAGGTTGTCACTGGGAGTGACGAGGAAGGACAGGATTAGAAGTGAGTATATCAGAGGCACACCTCAGGTTGAGCGGCTTGGAGACGAAGTAAGAGAGGCAAGACTGAGATGGTTTGGACATGTGCAGAGGAGGGACTGTAGATATATTGGACAAAGGATGTTGAAGATGGATCTGCCAGGCAGGAGGAAAAGAGGAAGACCACAGAGAAGACTCATGGATGTAGTGAAGGAGGACATGGAGAGGGTTGGTGTTACAGAGGAAGATGCAGGAATAGGGTGAGATGGAGGCAGATGATCCACTGTGGCGACCCCTAAAGGGAGCAGCTGAAAGGAGAAAAAGAAGATTGTGTTCAGAATTTTATTAGTCAATGCCAACATTTTCAGCAATTCTGAAGGTTAGAGTGAAAAACTTAGAGCGTACCACTTCAAAACGCCTGGTCTCTCCAAATGGTTCAAGCACTCTTCTAAATTTACTTTGGTCAAGCTTTTTTTTTTAGGAATTTTGAGGTGAAAATCACTGACCTACTATTAAGTTAAATATACAGGGCCCTATTTTGATGGTCACCAGTGGACGTTTGGGCCAGACTGCCCAATGTACACTGGTGCTTTTGTTAGTTTGTCAGCGCATTGTCTGTTTTTTATGCTTTGTGTCACACTAATTACCAGCAGACAATGCGCCTGCTTTGTGCTGGGAGGTGAAGAGTCATTTCAAAAAGTTGTGGTGGCACATAGTCTGATGTGCAATGGTATTATGGTACATGTTATGACAATGCACTTTTGATCAGGAAAAAGGTAATCTGTCATCAGAAGCGCATTGTTTAATGCAATTTTAGTGGCGTGTTTTGAAATCACGCAGCTCCGGAGCTCATGAGGAAACAGCATGCGCTGGGATTTTCTGTTATTTTAATGGAGAGAGTTGTGACAGTTACAATATAATCACTTGTTATTTTATTTATATGATGATACACTAAATAGATTTTAATTGCAGACTTAATGCTGGAGTCTATAGATTAGGCATTAATATATGATTTTTTTTTTAGCGGGATGAAAGAACAGGGAGCAAGTGTGTGTGCTGGTGTGGATGAGGCGCATGGGGGAAGCGTGTCAGTGAAGATTTTTATTCCATCCACATTTTTGTTTTGATCACAGACTTACTAGGCACTAATGTGTTTATTTTGAGGGGACTGAAGGAATGAATAAAGGAATGAATGAACAGGGCTTTCGTTTTCACTATAACTCCCCAGAGAGACAGGAGATGTGTGCACATCTGCCCACAGGTGTGCGGCGTGCTCCTACGGTCAGGGTTCTCAAGCTGCCAGCACTTTGACTGCCACCTGTCAGCCCCCAGGAGGGACCCCTGAGAGCAGGCTCACTTCGTGGCGGGGGTCACCTGCAAACGGGATGCCATGCCGGATCTGGGACAGAGAGCCACAAACCTCAGCTGACCCCCGCACAAGATGGGGAAGACCCTCGGTTGGTGAAAGCAACAGCAGGGGGAACATTTCATCTCCCCACAGGCCAGGAGCAACTTCTGCGCCACTGTTAATGATCCTTCCATTTTATGAAAGTTCGCACAGGCATCATCCTCTTTTCCTTTAGTTTCAAAACTATTCATGTCTGCATGTCGCATCCATGCGCAACTACAATGCAATCACCTCGTTTTTCAGCCCAGCATTATCTCGTACCCATTTTTTCTCCAAAATAACTAACCAGGCATCAGCTGTGATTGATGTCTTCCTTATTACCAAGCAGAGTTACTAATGCGTGCATTGTCACTCATGCATATGCCCTTTGACCAGCACAAAACCCATCTTAAACAAGCCATCATGATCAGAGTTCACTTTAGATAATGCACCTCTGTGCATTAAAGGGATGGGCAGGAGCACTTTACATTGGATTATCCAAAACACCTTTGAATAATTAGACCAGCCTCTTTTACACCTTGCACCCAGCGAAAAATTCATTTTTACGTTGCTGCAATAAGGAAAGGAACTTGGAAGCGCCCATAAACACGTTCTGTGTCAGTGAGAACTGATTATAAGATAAGATAAGATAAGCCTTTATTAGTCCCACAACGGGGAAATTCCAGGATTACAACAGCACAGGGATAGCAACACTAAGAGCAACAATCAGAAGGCAAGAAAAAAACAAGCAAGCAAGAGCGGCTAATATACATATGTACATATTACTATAAAATAAATATATACACACACACACACAGACACACAGTGCAGAGCATTGTAGCTGGATGGAATAAATATATGAGTATATGAACACACAGTGCAGAGCATTGTAGCTAGATGGAATAAATATGTAAATATATAAACACCCACAGTACGGAGCATTGCAGCTAGGTGGAATAAATATGCAAGTATACTGTATAAACACACACAGTGCGGAGCAATGTAGCTAGATGGAATAATATGTAGATATATAAAAACACAGTGCGGAGCATTGTAGCTAGATGGCATAAATATGTAAATATATAAACACACACAGTGCAGAGCATTGTTGCTAGATGGGATGAAACAGCATAACCGTCTACTTAGTTATCCTACATGGTATGATTATGTGCCCATACATATTCTCACCCTCCATAGCGACCGGTCTGTTCCTAGTTGTATGCCGGAGGGGACCATTGTGTAAGTCTATTGCATCTTTTGCATTCAAAAAACTATTAGTTTGTTACGTCTTTTTGCTATCTCTGCGAGCAGCCCTGCTTAGGTTGTACAGTCTGACAGCCGTTGGTAGGAAGGACCTACGAAACCTCTCGGTTGTGCACCTGGGATGATGTAGTCTGCTGCTAAATGAGCTCCTCAGTGCATCCAGTATGTCCTGCATAGGGTGGAACTCGGACTCCAGCAGAGATGACAGTTTAGCCACTGTCCTTCTCTCTCCTATCTCCTCCATCGGATCAAGGCGCTGCCCCAGGACAGAGCTAGCTTTCTTAATCAGTTTGTTCAGTCTCTTCCTATCGGCTACAGTAATGCCACTGCCCCAGCAGACCACTCCAAAAGTGATGGCTGATGCCACCACCGTGTCATAGAATGACTTCAGCAGCGCCCCTTGTGCACCAAAAGACCTGAGTCTCCTCAGCAGGAACAGCCTGCGCTGTCCCTTCTTGTAGAGTGCGTCAGTGTTGTGTGACCAGTCTAGTTTATTGTTCAGATGAACACCCAGGTACTTATAGGATGTCACCATCTCGATGTCTGTTCCCTGTATATTTACTGGTGCTGTGAGGGGCTGCCCATGCCTGCGGCAGTCCACCACCAGCTCCTTAGTTTTCCTCGCGTTGATCTGGAGGCAGTTCCGATGGCACCAGTCCACGAAGTCCTGGATAAGCCCTCTGTACTCAGCTTCATCTCCATTGGAGATGAGGCCAACGATCGCAGAGTCATCAGAGAACTTCTGTAGATGGCAGTGTGTTGTGTTGTGTGAGAAGTCTGCAGTATAAAGAGTGAACAGGAAGGGAGCCAGCACCGTTCCCTGGGGGGCCCCCGTGCTACTGATGATCGTGTCGGACACACAGTCCCAGGTTCTCACAAACTGAGGCCGGTTATGGACTGCATTGCTGTAATACGGCCCAAAGTCTTTAAGCCACAGTCTGGGCGACGCACCTAACAGTTGCTTAGTTAAATTCTTTAGGAACAGCCCCTTAAATCCACCAGTGTTTATGTGTTGTGGTGAGGGTACTGAATGGAAAAAAAAAAGTTTATGTAAAGACAACAAAGTTGCTCTTGGTGGGTCAGGCCAGCGCTTGTGTATGGCAGCTCCACCGCTGTCAAGTGTGTGAATGGGTGGATAGCAGGATCTGTAAAGTGCTTTGGCCATCTGGAGCTGAAAAAAAGCGCTATATAAGTGAACGTCATTTACCATTTGAATGCCATAACAAAGAAAGAAATAATGTCCAACACAGGTGAGTCCCTTCCCATTTCAAAGCTCAGTCAAGTGAAGTAAAGATTGAGGAGAGAAGACTGTAACACATCTGTCATACTCTATAAAGACAGCAAGGCCTGCATCAGTTTCGTTGGCCTTGATGGGCATGGTGAAGGAAATTCTTCAGACAAAATGCAATCCCCATCATAATGTGTTCAACCTCATTTCCCTCTCTTAGGCAACACTGATTACCTGTCTAACTTCCAGTTATCTGTTGTTGTTTTTTTAATTGAATAAAAAAATATGACTGTGATTCTTTTTCATGCAAGTTTATCTGTCTTTATATTTTGCTCTTTCTTTCCATGGCTTTATATAAATACCATCTTCCTGGAATGATGTAATCAATCAATGGCATAAAATGCCATCATGCAGCATTGTTTATAGGGAGCAAACAACATAAAAATTAGCATAAATAATGTTTCTGCCATTTTTCCAGGCCTACATGCATCATAAATCCTTGCACTGATGCATCAAATTAACTGTTAAGTTGAGAGCTGTGTCACTTTAAAGACAGAGCAACACCCATTTGCTGTGCACTTTTTTCCCCAGCATGCTCCTGTTGAAAAGTTGCCTTTTCTCATTCTGACCACATTTACAGGAAAATGTAACCACTGTCCCTCAATATAAAAAAAGCAGAAAAACTGCTACCAACACATGCAGTTTTGCTGTAAATGGATTTGAGCACTCGCAGGACACCCACACAAAAGGCAGCAAGGCAAAACACAGGCCTGTAAGAGCGTCCTGCTGTGAGGCGGCAGCTCTAACCACTGAGTCATCATGCCACCTACTGTGCAAAGACCAACAGGAAAAAAAAAAAACTGAATACATACGAGTCTGGAGGTTGGTGATGACGGTGCCACTTGTGAGGGGTCCTTTGGTGGCATAGAGGGCCACAGAGTAGGTGGTGCTTGGCTTAAGGCTTGACAGCTGGAGCTCCTGTTTGTTGCCTTCCACCAGGAAAGTATCAGCTGTTACTATAAAACAGAGAAACAGAGACAACTTATATATGCTTAATGTATTTACCACATTATTACTTTTTAGTTCTGCTAATCAGATTACATGGCATCTGTTAGAAAATGCTCCTACTATAGGGAAAAGTATGTATTGAACTGGAAAGTATGCAGAGAGCACATACCTCCTGCAACAATTAAGTGCTAGACCCACACTTTATTTGGATTTAAACCATATTCTACACGGTTACAGATAACCACCTGCCCTGAATTCCTTCATCAACCACACATAATTGTCTGAGAAATTAATGAAAGTTAAAAAAGAAAACCTAGACCATTAGTGGAGGATATTAGAAGATTGTCTCAATGGTTACTGTTACTATAATAATTAAAAATTATTACAAGAAGTTACTGAGCATGGCTCTTTCCTGTTAAAATGTTTAAAGAAAGTTGGAAAAATCCTCACTCCACCCTATGAAAAATGAATTCTATGGCCAAAGCTCTAATTTTCAAACCAAGTTTTTAATGAAAATGGGTCCCTAATTTTTGCATATTCCTGTTAACAGAAAAAAAATAGTTACAATATTGATGAAAGTAGAAAAAAAAAAAAGATTCTGGATTCTCTACGTAATTTGGATCCACTCCAAAATTGAATGGGTTCTTCTGTGGCTCAATTTTCACTCTTTCACAAAATATCACAGACAAGCAGACAGACAAATGGCACCTAAAACATAATCATGGTGGAAGTAAAATGTGAATTACTTGACCACCCTGGGGTCCACTGAGTTCTGTTTTCTACACCAGCTAAACTCCTTTTGGGGAGAACTCTGACTGTGATAAATAGTCTGTCAAAGATGTTAACTCTATCTAATAATTATATATATACAGTGATCCCTCACTTATCGCGTTTAATGGGGACCAGAACCGACCGCAAAAAGTGAAAAACCGCGAAGTAGCGTCACCCCCCCCAAGGGCGTCACAAGCACTATTTTGCACAAAAAGGCACAAGAGAACAGCGAAAAGTGTCACTAAGCAACACGAGCGATAAAGAACAATGAATGCGGTCTTCCTTCGCTGGGTATGGGCGCTCGGCAGGGACAGAAGCTTGCGAGATTCCCGAGCGGTGAAGAGGTGGGCGGAGAGGAGTGGAGCGGTGGTCAGAGAGGTGGATTTTGAGTTGTGCGGGCTCTCCGTGTTGATACCTGATGTTCTAATGTAGTCTCCCTGCCTTCTGCTAGCGCCCGGGCAACTTTCGTGCCATTTTTTCTCAATTTTGAATTTTTGATGAATATTTTTGAAAAATCTGCGATGCACTGAGGGCGCGAAAGGTGAAACGCGAAGTAGCGAGGGATCACTGTATCACTATTCCTATGATTTAGTTGTAAAAGAATAAAATTAGAGGTCAGCAGGTTTTCATTTATGATCATAATGATAATTCCAGAAAATTCTATAGAATTATTTAAGGGTGCAAGAATATAATTGGGTTGTTTTTCAAAACCCATTCAGTCGTTGTTGACTTTGTGTACACCACACACTGGCAACGATGCTTGTTGATTCTGGGTAGGTCTGATAGACTCTGCAGTATTCATGTATAAATCATTTCCTTTTTTATGAAACACCATTAATCTAGTTTTATATGAAATTTCATGATACCATGATGGATTGGATTCTGGGTGGGTATTCCCACCAATAAAAACCTATTTTGTCATGCAGGACAATGCCCAATGAAATACGGGGTTATTGACCCTGGTTTAATACACAAGCACTCTGGGGATTTTCTCCACGACGTCCATTGCACTTCTTTAAACCTTGGCTGGGGCTGCCTTCGAAATGTGTGTCCAGCATATAGATGTCTGTATCTGAGACAATATGGCTGCTATCCAGTCAGTGAGGGTGTAATTTACACAGTGACTACAACAGCTGAGTAATAAAAATTTCTCCAGATTACTCCAGGTGAAGTGCACAGCACTGGGTCATGTGCAATTAAAATATGTTGGATATAACATTTTCCCCAGTGAGTTTATAAAAATAAAATTATTGAGCTCAAGAGTTGTTTATGGCCTAATAGTTTAAGCAAGATGTTGGTTAATAAGAGCAGCTTTAGCTGATGTTCTTTTGAAAGATACAGTTTCCTTTGTTGTTAGTTTTATACCCGCATATTTCAGCATGTCAAATGTCGTACTTACTTACTGCAACTTGGCAGTCATCCACTCAGTTCAGAAAGCAAATTATAATGTGAGTGAGGGACCAGGCTATATGATTATCTGTTACCTGTCTGGATATGCCCGTCAGGTATTGAAGACTCAGGCTGCATCAGAAACTCATGCAGCGTAATAACTGCATTGTTTGTGCCAAGGCTAAGCAGCTCAACCAAACATCACGAACTCTTATGAAAGCAAGACAAATGGATATACTGCATAGCACTTCAAAGGATGCACGCTCCGTAAAACCAGCGATGCCACCTGTCAAGTCACCACATGCAGCTGCTCATTACACCATACAATTACTGTTGCTACTACTGCAAAACAGCTATTCTTTAAATGTCTGCAATAAATAAGGAACTCACTTTTTATTACCAAGGCTACCAAGTGCAGGACCACAAGTTAAACAGAAACAAACATCCACTTCAAAAACAATGATGCATCAACTTGCATCCAGTTTAAAATGGACAATGCCTGCAGTGTGGTAGCTGTTCATGTGAAATCCCAAACTTAAGGGTATCAAAGAAAAGGTGCAGTTGAATAATTCATCAATCTGTCTCGGACAAATTAAAGCTTGCTCACTGGATATTTTCAGATAATAAATTAACTGGCTCAGAGACAGCAGATGAATCAAATAAATGTCAACTCACCCTGGTTGTGTGTAAGAGTTACCACGTAGTTGTCAACATTGGACACGGGGGGATTCCACCTCAGGAGGGCTCCTTGTGGGGTGATGTTGAGAGCTGTCAACTCAGCAGGCATGTCCATGGCTATGATTACAAGAAAAAAAAAAGAAGTGAGCATATCAAAAGTCTTCTATTATTGCTTTGCTTGATTTCTGTGAATGTTAATGCAAAAACTTTAAAAGAAAATGTTTTGGATTTAAAAAAAAGTGCAAGTACTTCTTATGAGCCAAAATCTCAGGCTTGAGATTACGCTAATGCTCTGCATGCTCTAATTCCATGAAGTCTGGAGTGTCATGGATGTGCAGCCACAAAATCTGCAGCAACTGTGTGATGCTAGCATATCAAAATGGACCGACACTTCTAAGAAATGTCTCTAACACCTTACTGAATCTATGCCATGAAGAACTAAGGCAACTCAGTTTCAGGTCTATTACTGTGCACATTAAGATCCATAGAGCTTAATATACAGTGCTGTGAAAAAGCATTTGCCCCCTTCCTGATTTCTTATATGTCTGCATATTTGTCACACTTAAATGTTTCAGATCATCAAATAGATTTTTAATATTAGACAAAGATAACCAGAGAAAATACAAAATTCATTCATTCAGCTTCAATTGATTAATCCGTTTTGGGTCGCGGGAGGGGCTGGAGCCTATTCCAGCATGTGAAAAAGTAATTGCCTCCTAAATCTAATAACTGGTTGTACCACCCTTGGTAGCAACAACTGCAACCAAGCGTTTACGTTTTCTGGTAGACAGCAGAATTCATGGTGTCATCAATTACGACAAGCTGTCCAGGTCCTGAAACAGCAAAGCAGCCTCAGACCATCACACTACCACCACCATGTCTGAGTGTTGGTATGATGTTCTTTTCATGCAATGTTTTGTTAGTTTTACCCCAGATGTAATGGGACGCACGCCTTTCAAAAAGTTCAACTTTTGCCTCATTTTGCCTTGTAAGTCCACAGAATATTTTTCCAAAAGTCTTAAGGATCATCAAGATGTTTTTTGGCAAACGTGAAATGAACCTGTGGGTTCTTTTTGGTCAGGAGTGGTTTTTGCCTTGGAACTCTCCCATGGATGCCATTTTTGCCCAGTCTCTTTCTTATTGTTGAATCATGGACCAGTGCCCAAACTGAGGCAACTGAGGCCTGCAGTTCTTTAGATGTTCTGGGTTTTTGTTTCTCATCTATTTTTGGATTTCTTTAGATCACGGCATGATGTGTTGCTTTTTGAGATCTTTCAGGCTACTTCACTTTGTCATACAGGTTCTATTTAAGTGATTTCTTGATTCAACACGTCTGGCAGTAATGAAGCCTGGATGTGACTAGTGAAACTGAACTGAGCTTATAGGGCCAGGTAGGTTTGGATAGCTTTATTCTCTTAATCCATCCATCTTCTTCCACTTAATCCTTTTCAGGTTGCAGGGGGGCTGGAAGCTATCCCAGCATCTTTGGGTGAGAGGCAGGGTACACCCTGGACAGATCGCCAGTCCATCGCAGGGCCAAAACAGAGAGACAGACAACCATTCACTCTCACACCCATACCTAAAGACAATTTAGAATCCCCAGTTGATGCCATTTAACCTAACTTGAATGCTTTTGGCATGTGGGAGGAAACCAGAGAAATCCCAGAGTAAACCCACGCAGACAAGGGGAGAACATGCAAACTCCACACAGATCACTATTCTCTTAATAAATGAAATTATTTTAAAAAAACTGCATTTTGTAGACAGACAGATAGATGTACTTTATTGATCCAAAACTGGGAAATTACAGTGTGACAGCAGCATGACATAGACGACCAAAATGACAGAAACACAGACAGCATAATAGAAAAAGGAATTACCCAGGGAAAGCAAAACTACCTAGATAACTTTATATACATCACAGATGATGACCCATATAGATACATGAATTGTACCCGCTGTACAATGCAAGGCTATTGGGGGCAGGGTGAAATGTGAGGTACCAATTAGACTGCATGGTGCAGTGTGGCAGCATTGTTATGACCAAGATTCAACATCAGAGTGAGTTACTGTACAGTGAAATGGCATGTGGCAGGAAAGATTTCCTGTACCTAACCGTTCAGCAGCAAAGTTGTAGCAGTCTGCTGGAGAAAGTGCTCTGCTGTCTGTCCAATGTGTGGTGGAGGGGGTGATCAGGATTGTCCATGATGGATCGCCGTTTATTTAGTGTCCTCTTCTCCACCACAGTCTCAAAGGTCTCCAGCCTGACACCAATTACAGAGCCAGCCCTCTTGATAATCCTACCAAGTCTGTTGGTGTCAGTGGCTCTGATACCGCTACCCCAACAGATAGCAGCAAAGAAGATGGCGCTGACAACAATGGTCTGGTAGAAAAGCTCCAGCATCTCACTGCACACATTGAAGGATCTCAGCTTCCTCAGAAAGTAGAGTCTGCTCATACGCTTCTTGTATGCAGCATTGGTGTTGGATTTCCAGTCCAGTCCACTGCTGATCATAACACCCAGGTATTTGAAGTCCTCCACTACCTCTACATCCTCCCCCCAATCCACAGTGGCTGTGAAGGCATCCTCTTCTTCCTGAAGTCAATTACCATCTCTCTGGTCTTGCTGACATTCAGCCTCAGGGGACTCTGCTCAGTCCACTCCACAAATCTGTCTACCAGTGCCCTGTACTCTCCCTCCTCTCCCCCTCTTATACCCCAACAACAGCCGAGTCATCAGAGAATTTCTGCAGGTGGCATGACTCGGTGTTGTACTGAAAGTCGGTGGTGTATAAGGAGAAGAGAAAAGGAGAAAGCACAGTCCTCTGTGGAGCTTCTGTATCACTAACCACCACATCAGACAATACATTGCCTAGCTGGACAAACTGTGGCCTGCCTGTCAGGTAGTCAGTAATCCAGGAGATCACAGAGCTGTCGATCCCCATCACCAGCAACTTCTCACCCAGCAGCAGTGACTGGATGGTATTAAAATGCACTGGAGAAATCAAAGAACATGATTCTCACAGTGTCTCCTCCGCCATCCAGGTGCAAGTGAGCCTGTTACAGCAGGTAGATGAAAGCATCTTCAACTCCTAAATGGGGCTGATATGCAAACTGCTGAAGGTCCAGCCACGTCTTCACCTGTGGCCTCAGGCAGGCAGTACCACAGGCTGATCACCTCCATGCCACGCCACATTGATACAGTAATTAATCCAAAAGGAGCCCCGACCAAGTACTGAGTGTGTACATGGACATACTTTTCAGTCAGCCAACATTTCTATTAAAAAAAAATATTTTTTTAAATTAATTTTATGTAATATTCTATTTTTCTGAGAAACTGAATTTGGGGTTTTTTTATTTTATTTTTTTTAATTTATTTTACCTTTATTTAACCAGGAAAAAAACCCGTTGAGATTAAAAACCTCTTTTTCAAGGAAGTCCTGGCCAAGAGGCAGCAAAAAAATCACAAATACACTTACAATGACATACAAATCATATAAAACAAATTAGTGAGGCCGCCTCAAGTGTTCTCAATCTGGATTTAAAGTCGTTCAATGAAACAAGTTCCGTTAGTTTCCAGTCTTTTTGCAACATGTTCCATGTAGAGGGGGCTGAGAACATGAAAGCTCTTTTTCCCAGCTCAGTACGGGCAAATGGAACAGAAAGCAACAAATGATCATTAGAACGCAAACCATAAGAATCAACACTTCTCAGTGTGATCAAATTACAAATGTAAGGGGGCAACAGTCCAAGCATGGCCTTGTAAATAAAAATGTACCAGTGACTCAACCTCCTGGTGGACAAAGAGGGCCATCCCACTCTAGAATACAGTTCACAGTGATGGGTCAAGGCTCTACAGTTTGTAACAAACCTCAAAACAGCATGATATACAGAGTCAATCTTACTCAGACACTGAGCTGAAGCGTTCATATACAAGAGGTCTCCATAATCTAAAATAGATAAAAAAGTTGCAGTAACAAGATGCTTTTTAACCTCAAAAGAAAAACAACATTTATTTTGAAATAAAAAAAACAGTTTCAGTTTAAGTTTCTTCACAAGATTTTCAACATGGGGCTTAAAAGTCAGAGTGTCATCAAGCAAGATACCAAGATACTTGTACGAGTGAACCACCTCAATTTCATTTCCCTCAAAAGTGGACACTGTGGGAGAAATTTGTGGACTCTTCCTAAAATTTGAAAACCACATCAGTTTAGTTTTAGCAGGGGAAGAGCCAAAGCAGTAAATAATTGTGTCATCAGCATAAAAATGCAAACTAGCATCAGACACATTTTGTCCTAGATCATTAATGTACATAATGAATAGGAGGGGTCCTAATACAGAACCCTGTGGCACCCCCTTGTGGACACTGACAATTTCAGAACACAAACCATCATATTTAATACATTGGGTCCTGTCACTCAAATAATTTGCGAACCAGGAGACTACATGTTCCGACAGTCCAAAACTGATGAGTCTTTGCTTTAAAACTGTGTGGTCCACAGTGTCAAAAGCCTTTGACAGATCAATGAAAAGTGCAGCACAGTGCTGCTTTTTATCAAGAGCAACAAGTATATCATTGACCACTTTTGTAGCAGCAGTAATAGTGCTGTGCTTTTTTCTAAAGCCCGATTGCAGTTTTGAAAGAAGTTCATTTGAGTATAAAAACTCTTTAAGTTGATCACACATGAGAGATTCAAGAATCTTGGACACACAAACTTGATATTGGTCTGTAGTTAGTTAAAACTGCTGGGTCACCTCCTTTTAAGAGAGGAACCACAAAAGCTGACTTCCATACTACAGGAATCTCTTTGTTTTCAATTGATAAATTAAAAAGTACTGTAAGAGGCTGTGCAATAAAATCGGCAGCCATTTTTAAAAAGTAAGGCTCTATCAAGTCTGGTCCAGTTTTGAGAGCCTTATGAACTTGCTGTACAGTAAAAGGTACAAGTCTAAAAGGTTCTCCAAAAAACATTTGGGAACTAGAAAAGCACTCGGAGAGCGCAGACCTCCGCCAAGCGGCACAGTTCCCCCCATAGAGTGTTTGTGTGTACGTTTTCAGATTCCCTGAGCATGAAAAGATATGAGTAGCAATTGGATTCACAATGATTATTTGTTTATTTGACATGGACAGTGCAATAAACAGAGAATTAATGAATGACAATCAATGTGATAGTGATAGGATTAGTGGTTCAGTAGTGTAAAATGGGGCTATAAGGGACGGCGGGTTAATAAGGGACACTTTTGTGGGAAATGTGTTAAATGTAATTGTGCTTTTTTTATTTTGAGCAGGACGCTGAGTTGTGTTGTTATTGTCAAATATCCATGAATCCTTCATCAAATGTAGGCGGAAGCAAAATTAAAAAAGCAGAATTACATTTAGAAAAGTGTCCCATATTACCCCGCCGTCCCTTATAGCCCCGTTTTACGGTAGTAAAAGCATTGCCTCCTTGGCGGAGGTAATAAACTGAAGTGTTGGTGTGTCCATCTCCTCCACTGACGGATGCAGATTGGTTAGACAGGTTGGCGTGGGTTTTCTATTATATTGGGGTTGCGCTCCGCGGCAAAACAGAATTTAGAATCTTCCCCGGCAGAGAGGTCGTTTTTACGCAGCGCCTATAGCTGGGCGGGGAATTTGTGGCAAATAATGGGGCGGCGGACAGGTGCCCATGTCAGGTTTTGCAGCGTGGCGCAAAAGCAGCCACGCTGGCGTGCCCAGGGCAGCAGTGTTTTCCGCGTGCTTTTGTGCCTAAAACGTTGAAGAACGCGGAGTTTGTGTTGGTCAGACATGACGACCAGCGCAATGTGCGCAGCGCCTATGGCTGGCAGAGGCACGCTGGGGGTCCGAGGCCAGCAGTGTTTTCCGCATGCTTTTGTGGCTAAAACGTTGAAGAAGGCGGAGTTTGTGTTGGTCAGACACAACGCCCAGAGCCCTCCATTGCGCCTGCGCACATGTTGAAAATGGCCCTATGTCACAGTGTGGAAAAATGCTTTAAAAAAATTCCTGTATCCAGACGGTGAACCGGATCACCCCCAAAATTTAATCAGTTCTTCCTTGTACCATTTCCAACAACGCCTGAAAGTTTCATGCAAATCCGTCCAAGACTTTTTGAGTTATCTTGCTAACCAACAGACAATTTTTTCAACATTTCTCAGGTATATTTCCCAATGCAATGAAAATAGCTAAAGTAATTCCGATATACAAGACGGGCGACAGAGGGGAACTCTCAAACTATAGACCAATTTCACTATTACCACAATTTTCCAAGATACTTGAAAAAATATTCTATGAGAGAATTGACAACTTCATACTGAAGAATGATTTATTATGTGAGCAGCAATATGGGTTCAGACACAAGAGGACAACTGCATATGCCCTAATGGAATTTACAGAAAAAATATCAACAGCCATTGAAAATAAAGAGTATTCAGTTGGAGTATTCCTAGATCTTAAAAAAGCATTTGATACAGTAGATCATAATTTATTATTAAAGAAACTACAAAATTCTGGTATTAGAGGTGTAGCACTGTCCTGGTTAAGTAGTTACTTAAAGAATAGATATCAGTATGTATGTGTTAGCAACAAAAACTCAGAGTTGCTGAAGGTCACCTGTGGAGTCCCACAGGGTTCAGTTTTGGGACCATTATTATTCAATATGTATATAAACGATATATGTAAAGTCTCAGAAAAAATGGACTTAATATTGTTTGCCGATGACACTAATCTGCTATGCAGTGGAAACAATTTGGAACAACTTCTGGATACACTCGGGAAGGAATTAGGAAAGCTTAAACTGTGGTTTGATTCAAACAAATTAACGCTCAATTTAAGTAAGACAAAATTTATAGTCTTTAACAACCATCACAACAATCCAGTACCCAAACTCAGTGTAAATGGTGTAGAGATTGAAAGGGTATCTGAAACCAAATTCCTTGGAGTAATAATTGATAACAAACTGTGTTGGAAGTCACATATTAATTATATTAAAGGTAAAGTCTCCAAATCAATTGCAATATTACACAGAGTGAAATATTTGCTGAATCAACCCACACTATACACCTTGTATCATTCATTAATACTCCCATACATGACATATTGTAATGAAGTATGGGGAAATACATATAAAACAAACATATATAAGATAAGATAAGATAAGATAAGCCTTTATTAGTCCCACAACGGGGAAATTCCAGGATTGCAACAGCACAGGGATAGCAACACTCAGAGCAACAATCAGAAGGCAAGAAAAAAAACAAGCAAGCAAGAGCAGCTAATATACATATGTACATATTACTATAAAATATATATATACACACACACACACACAGACACACAGTGCAGAGCATTGTAGCTGGATGGAATAAATATATGAATATATGAACACACAGTGCAGAGCATTGTAGCTAGATGGAATAAATATGTAAATATATAAACACCCACAGTACGGAGCATTGCAGCTAGGTGGAATAAATATGCAAGTATATAAACACACACAGTGCGGAGCAATGTAGCTAGATGGAATAATATGTAGATATATAAAAACACAGTGCGGAGCATTGTAGCTAGATGGAATAAATATATAGATATATAAATATAAACACACCCAGTGCTGAGCATTGTAGCTAGATGGAATAAATATGTAAATATATAAACACACACAGTGCAGAGCATTGTTGCTAGGTGGGATGAAACAGCATAACCGTCTATTTAGTTATCCTACATGGTATGATTATGTGCCCATACATATTCTCACCCTCCATAGCGACCGGTATGTTCCTAGTTGTATGCCGGAGAGGACCATAGTGTAAGTCTATTGCATCTTTTGCATTCAAAAAACTATTAGTTTGTTACGTCTTTTTGCTATCTCTGCGAGCAGCCCTGCTTAGGTTGTACAGTCTGACAGCCGTTGGTAGGAAGGACCTACGAAACCTCTCGGTTGTGCACCTGGGATGATGTAGTCTGCTGCTAAATGAGCTCCTCAGTGCATCCAGTATGTCCTGCATAGGGTGGAACTCGGACTCCAGCAGAGATGACAGTTTAGCCACCGTCCTTCTCTCTCCTATCTCCTCCATCGGATCAAGGCGCTGCCCCAGGACAGAGCTAGCTTTCTTAATCAGTTTGTTCAGTCTCTTCCTATCGGCTGCAGTAATGCCACTGCCCCAGCAGACCACTCCAAAAGTGATGGCTGATGCCACCACCGTGTCATAGAATGACTTCAGCAGCGCCCCTTGTACACCAAAAGACCTGAGTCTCCTCAGCAGGAACAGCCTGCGCTGTCCCTTCTTGTAGAGTGCGTCAGTATTGTGTGACCAGTCTAGTTTATTGTTCAGATGAATACCCAGGTACTTATAGGATGTCACCATCTCGATGTCTGTTCCCTGTATATTTACTGGTGCTGTGAGGGGCTGCCCATGCCTGCGGCAGTCCACCACCAGCTCCTTAGTTTTCCTCGCGTTGATCTGGAGGCAGTTCCGATGGCACCAGTCCACAAAGTCCTGGATAAGCCCTCTGTACTCAGCTTCATCTCCGTTGGAGATGAGACTAACGATCGCAGAGTCATCAGAGAACTTCTGTAGATGGCAATGTGTTGTGTTGTGTGAGAAGTCCGCAGTATAAAGAGTGAACAGGAAGGGAGCCAGCACCGTTCCCTGGGGGGCCCCCGTGCTACTGATGATCGTGTCGGAAACACAGTCCCGGGTTCTCACAAACTGAGGCCGGTTCGTGAGGTAGTCCAGGATCCATGATGACAGGTGCTGGTCCACCCCTGCGCGCAGCAGCTTGTCCTTCAGGATCATCGGTTGGATGGTGTTGAAAGCACTGGAGAAGTCAAAGAACATGATCCTCACCATATTCCCGGGCTTCTCCAGGTGGGACAGAGAACGGTGAAGGAGGAAGATCACCGCATCCTCCACCCCAATGCCATGCTGGTAGGCGCACTGGAGTGGATCCATCGCTGGTTCCACCAGGGGGCGGAGATGAGCAAGGAGCAGTCTCTCCAGGGTCTTCATCAAGTGGGACGTCAAGGCCACCGGTCTGTAGCTGTTCAGGTCTTTGGGGTGGGAAGTTTTTGGTACAGGTACCACACAAGATGTTTTCCACAGCTGTGGTACCCTCCCCAGTTTCAGGCTCATGTTGAAGATATACGTCACAATCCCACACAGCTGGTCTGCACAGGACTTGAGGAGCTTTGCGCTGATGCCGTCCGGTCCCGACGCCTTCCTCGCCTTGATCTTCCTCAGCTCCGTCCTCACCTGGGTCTTGGTCAGGGTCAGGATGGGGGGCTGTGTGTTGGGAGTGGGGGGGGTGTCGGTGGAGTGGGGAGTGGGCAGCAGGACTTGATTTCTTAGAGGCAGCAGTGGTTGTTGTGCAGACAGGGGGGAGGGCGGTTGGTCAAATCTATTGATAAACAGATTCAGGTTGTTCGCCCACTCCCTGCCCCCCGTGGCCTGGGGGGAGGTATTCTGGAGCCCCGAGATGGTTTTGAGGTTTCTCCAGACCCCGCTGATGTCGCTCTGTTGCAGCTTGTCCTCCATCTTCTTCCTGAAGCTGTCCTTGCCTTCTCTGATCTTTCTCCTCAGCTCCCTCTGTACGGACTTCAGCATCTCCCTGTTCCCCGACCTGAAGATCCTCTTCTTCTCTCTCAGAAGTGTTTTTATCTCAGGGTTGATCCAGGGTTTGTTGTTTGAGTGACGCCGTATGGTCTTGGTGGGAACGGATTTGTCCACACAGAAGCTAAGGTAGCCCGTGAAGGTGTGAATGAGGCCATCGATGTCCTCACCATGTGGATCGCAGAGCTGCTTCCAGGCAGTGGCTTCCACTCTTTATGCTTCAAAAGAGAGCTATTAGAATAATAAACAAAGCAGCTTACAGGGAACCAACAAACCCACTTTTTCTTAAACAAAAAACTCTCAAGTTGAAAGATCTGGTTGACTTTAAAACCGCAATAATAATGTTCAAAGTGAAGAATTTATCACTGCCTGCAAATATCCAAAAGTTGTTCCAAACAAGGGAGAAACGATATCACTTCAGAGGAACATGTATATTTCAAAAGCCTACAGTGAGAACAACCACCAAGCAACACTGTATTTCAGTGCAAGGAGTCAGATTATGGAACGATTATGGACCTGAATTAAAATCATGTACAACGCTTGGACAATTTAAACAAAAACTAAAGGAAGAAATACTCCAAACATATTTACAAGACGACATGTAAACTCACATAAGGATTGACATATCCAGCCTGTGTTGTGTTGTAGCTTAGTTTTTTTTTTTTTTCTCTCTGTGACATTCTGTCTTAGATTTGTCTCGAATAGTAACTGCTTAACTTAGCTTAGTTTTTTTTTTTTTTCTCTCAGTCACACTTTGTCTTAGCTTTGTTCTAAATTGTAATCACTCTTGTCTTGTTTACTCTTTTTCTTTGAATTCTTGGATGGAATATGGGTGGGCAATATAAGCTGCGGCTTCAGCCATCACCCATTTCGGATAACTCACGTGGAATTGTTTAGTAGAAGGAGTCTTTGTCTAATTTGACCTTGTTGTTATATTATACAGTTTCTTTAACCTGTACTGTATTATCCGAAATAAATTCATTCATTCATTCATTCATTCATTCATTCATTCACAAAGAGACAGACAGACAGACAAACACACAAACCCTGGCAAAAGCATAACCTCCTCCTGGCCTTTTCGGCCTGGCGGAGGTAATTAGTACAGTGAGGCACAGATGTAGCTCCTGTAGAGTTAAACAGAAAACCAGATGACACAAAATGCTTATTGAAGCAATTTAAAACCTCAGTTTTATCATAAACTGGGACTGAGCCATTTAAAACAAAAGTAGGAAGAACCTGAGAGCTTTTGTTCACAGATAAACCTTTGATCACTTTCCAAAATTTCTGTGGATTATTAAGACTCTCAGTTATGACAGATAAATAATATTCAGATTTAGCCTTTTTAATAAAAAAAAGTGCATTTATTTCTCAGTTGTCTAAAAATGGACCAATCACTGGCAGTATCAGTTTTCCTGGCTTTGGCCCAAGCCACATTACGCTGATAAATGGCATCAGACAGTTCTGTAGAGAACCAGGGGTTTTCACGCCCCTTTACTCTGAATTTCCCTCTAGGAGCATGTTTATTTACAATTTTCTCAAAGTTTTCTTTAAAGAAAGTCCACGCTAACTCAGCGTCTGGCAACAGGTCTATGTGTTCCCAATTAACCAAGGACAAATCATGATGATAAGCTTGTTTATTAAATTTCTTCAAATTCCGCTTGAAAATAATGCGCGGCTTACATTTGGGGATTTTTGTATCTCTGCACACTGCAACAACACAATGATCACTCAAATCATTGCAGAAAACACCCACAGATGAAAATTTATGTGGAGCATTTGTTAAGATTAAGTCAATCAAAGTGGACTTTTCAGGACTTTTAATATTTGGCCTAGTTGGATAGTTAATCAACTGGCTAAAATTTACAGAGTCACAGAAAGATTTAAATTCTTCAAAAGCTACGTTTAACCAATCCCAATTGAAGTCTCCTGCTATTAAAAGCTCATTGTAGTTTAATTTGGACAAAAGATGCTTTAAGGATGATAATGCCTCCTTGGTGGCAGATGGAGGTCTATAACAACCAACAACAGTTATGGAAAGGGATTTGGCTATTTCCATATTCAAGGCCAGAAACTCCATCTGCTTAGAAATGGACTTAGACAAGACAATTGAAGCATCAAATCTTGATTTAACATAGGCGGCTATACCACCACCTTTTTTAGGCCTGTCAGTACGGAAGACATTGTATCCATTTATACTAATATCATCATCTGTGACAGCTTTTGTCAGCCACGTTTCAGAGATGATCACAATATCCGGATCAGTAGATCTAATCCAAATTTTGACCATGTCCATTTTAGGAAGTAAACTGCGCACATTAAGATGAATAATTTTGAGACCAGACATTGATTTAAAATCGGCAGGAGTCTGGATACATTGCAGATCAGGTCCAGGGTTTGGTTGCACATTTCCAGATAATAATAAAAGTAGGACAATCACCAATCTTTGCTTCACATCACATTTTGAAGCAGAATTTTTGTATATTGAAGCCAGGCGATTCTTTTTCATTGAGCTAAAATGTGAGGTCATATAAAGTAAGAACATTTTGAAGTTTAAGTAATACCCTTGGTACCTCTGTCCAGGAATCTATGACCCAGACCAAATGAGTCTGCGATTGCTCATAAACAACATTAAAATCAGTGCCACTATAGTAAGTGTCCCAAAAACACAACACATTGGCATGGGTACTCACCCAGGGAACATTATTTGATCTCGTGTTCCAGGCTGCCAACAAGCATATTAAAGTAATAAAAAATGCCATTGTCCTCCACTTTCTGCACATCAGCAGCTTAAAAGTTCTTATACTAAAAGAAATACTAAAAGAAATAAATACTGCAAGGAGATGTTGCAGGCCCAAGCTAGATATCTCAGCTCCAGGAGAGATGTAGGCCTCCCAGCCCAGTCTCCAGGGGGATGTTGCAAGCCCAAGCTAGTTAACTCAACTCCAGGAGGAATATAAGTCTTCCAGCCCAGTATCCAGGGAGATGTTTCAGACCCAAGCTGGCTAGCTCAGCTCCAGGAGGAATACAGGCTTTTCAACCCAGTATCCAGGGAGATGATGCAGACCCAAGCTAGTTAGCTCAGCTCCAGGAGAGATGTAGGCCTTGCAGGCCCAAGCTAGTTAGCTCAGCTCCAGGAGGGGTATCGGCCACCCAGTCCAGTCTCCAGGGAGATGTTGCAGGCTCAAGCTAGTAAGCTCAGCTCCAGGAGGAGTATAGGCCTCCCAGCCCAATCTCCAGGGGGATGTTGTGGGCCCAAGCTAGTTAGCTCAGCTCCAGGAGAAGTATCAGCCTCCCAGCCCAGTCTCCAGGGAGGTGTTGCAGTCCTAAGCTAGCCAGTTCAGCCCCCAGGAGGAGCACAAGCCTCCCAGCCACCTCTCCAGGGGAATGCCACAAGCCCAGCCAACCAACTCGTCCTGGGCACAGGCCCAGACCTGTTAGCCACACTCAAGGGTGATAGCAGTATTCTTTAAACTTGTTAAAAGTCATTAAACTCATTAAAAGTCCACAATTACTTAAAACATATAAAGGGATTTCAATAAAAGTATCAACTGCAACTTATAAAAAGAGATTTAAATGCAATAAAATCCATTAAAAACAACTTAATCCAGAGAGACACTGAGCAGACAATACACATGCTGCCATCTTGGATTGAAGTTGGATTGAAGTTTTTATGGGCTGTAAGTCATAATCATCAAAATTAAAATAAATAAACACTTGAAATATATCACTCTCTGTGTAATGACTCTATATAATATAGAAGTTTATTTTTTTGAATTGAATTACCTAAATAAATCAACTTTTTGTTGACATTCTAATTTATTGAGATGCACTTGTATAGTTTGTATTGCTCGTCACCAGGACATGGGCTCCAGCCCATGTCCTCGCTTTGAGTTTAGTTTTGTATGACTCTCTGTTATTATCTTCATGATATCTGTCTTGTATTTATCTCTGCCTTATTCCTAGTCCTCGGTTGTTACTATTACTGTTATTATTGTGAATATTATTATTCTGATTACATCTTATACCTTTATTCCTGTCATTATCTGTAGTTTTGGTTTGGATTTTTATGTTGACAGTGTCTTTAGTTAATTCCGTCGTTGTGTAGTCTGGTTGTTGTCTGGTTAATTTCCTGATTGTCCCCGTCTGTTTGTTATTATGTTAATCAGTCCTATGTTATGATTTATGACTGACTTTAGTAGACATCAATTATCCCCAGTTGGAGGAAGTCACTTGACACAAAGTGAGGAAATTCAAACTGAAAATATGCCATTATGCTGAACACAAACTACAAGAGATGGAGAATGATACTGATCCTGATAACCACTTCTTCAATAATATTCATAATCATTCTGAATATTATACTGAAAAGCAATTTAAAAGTCAAGTGCAATTAGATGGTAAACTATCAATAATACACTTCAACAGCAGAAGTCTTAACAAAAACTTTCCACAGATTCAGGACTATTTAAAACAGCTAGATAGAAAATTTACAGCTGTTGCAGTCTCTGAAACTTGGCTTAATGTTGAACAGGCTTCTCTGATGGCAATAGAGGGATATCAGATGTTTTATATTAATAGATCTCAAAAAAAGGGTGGTGGTGTTGCACTGTATATGGACGACTTGTATAGGTGCAAACTTGTAAATGGAATGTCCTTTGCACTACCAGGGATTCTGGAACGTGTTACTGTTGAGATTGACCAAGATAAAACAAAAAATCTAATTATAAGTTGTATATATAGAATGCCAGGAACTTACATTGAGACATTCAGAGATAAATTAGTCAAGCTGTACAATAATACAACTAGTAAGAAAATGGTTGTAATCCGTGGAGATTTCAATATTGATTTACTAAATCCATTTCAACAAAATGTAATTACAGAGTTCATGAATTCTATGTACAGTATGAGTCTATATCCCACAACAACACATCCCAGTAGAATCACAGTTCACACTGCTACACTTATTGATAACTTGTTTGTTAATATTATTGATAAGAAAATAGAAAATGGATTATTGATAAATGACATAAGTGATCATTTGCCAGTCTTTGCACTAATCCATGGCCACCCAGGGGCCAATACAGAAAAAAACTTTAAAATCTTTCAGATACAAATCACAAATTGCAATCAGTTCTTTTAAAGAAGACCTGCTGAAGCAAGAATGGACAAAAGTCTATGTATCAGATGTAAATTAAGCCTATGACACATTTATGAACATTGTAACCACTCTTTATGAAAAAAAAAAAATGTCCATTAGTAAAGGAAAAGCTTAAACAGAAATTTGTTGACAAGCCATGGTTAACCAAAGGATTACAAAAAGGTTGTAAAAAGAAAAATTCATTATATAAAGCTTTTCTAAAGAAAAGGACAAAAGAAGCAAAGCAGCTGTATAAAACATACAAAAATAAGTTAACATTTATAATGAGATGTAGTAAAAGAGACTATTACAGTAAAGAGTTGGAGAAAAACAGGGATAATATTAAAAATACATGGACAATACTTAACAATATTCTTGGAAATAAAAACAGAAATACAAGTTACCTAACCAATCTTTAAAAAAAACAAAAAAACAAACAAAAAAAAACGACAGAGTGTGAATGCAGTCTCACCTGCAGATGAATTTAATAAATTTTTTGTTAACATTGGTCCTAATTTGGCTCGAGAAATACCCATTACGGCACCTACAGGTGATACAATAAGCAAAAACATTTCTATAAAAGACTCCATTTTCATAAAGAACACAGACGAGAGAGAGGTCATTGAAATTGTTAAATCATTTAAAAGTAAAACATCTACGGATTGTGATGGTATTGACATGCTTTTAGTCAAAACTATCATTGAATGCTTAGTGAAGCCACTGACATATATCTGTAACCTGTCTCTCCAAACAGGTATATTTCCCAATGCAATGAAAATAGCTAAAGTAATTCCGATAAACAAGATGGGTGACAGCGGGGAATTTTCAAACTATAGACCAATTTCACTATTGCCGCAATTGTGAGAATCTGTGAATCTGTGAGAGAATTAACAACTTCATAATGAAGAATAATTTATTGTGTGAGCAGCAATATGGGTTCAGACACAAGAGGACAACTGCATTTGCTCTAATGGAATTTATAGAAAAAATATCAACTGCCGTTGAAAATAAAGAGTATTCAGTTGGGGTATTCCTGGATCTTAAAAAAGCATTTGATACAGTGGATCATAATTTATTATTAAAGAAACTACAAAATTATGGTATTGGGGGGTAGCACTGTCCTGGTCGTGTAGTTACTTAAAGAACAGGTATAAGTATGTATGTGTTGGTAGCAAAAACTCACAGTTACTGAAGGTTACTTGTGGAGTCCCACAGGGTTCAGTTTTGGGGCCATTGTTATTCTATATGTATATAAATGATATACTGTATGTAAAGTTTCAGAAAAAATGGATTTAATATTGTTTGCCGATGACACTAATTTATTATGCAGTGGAAGCAATTTGGAACAACTTTTGGATACACTCGGAAAGGAATTAGGAAAGCTTAAACTGTTGTTTGATTCAAACAAATTAACACTCAATTTAAGTAAGACAAAATTTATAGTTTTTAACAACCATCACAACAACTCAGTATCTAAACTCAGTGTAAATCGTGTAGAGATTGAAAGGGTATCCGAAACTAAATTTCTTGGAGTAATAATTGATAATAAACTGTGTTGGAAGTCACATATTAATCATATTAAAGGTAAAATATCTAAATCAATTGCAATACTATACAGAGTGAAATATTTGCTGAATCAACCCACACTATATACTTTGTATCATTCATTAATACTCCCTTACATGACATATTGTACTGAAGTATGGGGAAATACATATAAAACAAACATATATCCAATCTTTATGCTTCAGAAGAGAGCTATTAGAATAATAAAGCTGCTTACAGGGAACCAACAAACCCACTTTTTCTTAAATTAAATGCTCTCAAGTTGAAAGAACTGGTTGACTTTAAAACTGCAGTAATAATGTTTAAAGTTAAGAATCTATGACTGCCCGCAAATATTCAAAAGTTGTTCCAAATAAGGGAGAAACAATATCATTTCAGAGGAACATGTATATTTCAAAAACCTTCAGTGAAAACTACCATCAAGCAACACTGTGTCTCAGTGCAAGGAGTCAGAATGTGGAATGCTTTTGGACCTGAATTAAAATCATGTACAACGCTTGGACAATTTAAACAAAAACTAAAGGAAGAAATACTCCAAACATAAGGATTATCATATGCAGTCTGTGTTGTGTTGTTGCTCAGATTTTTGTCATGTTTTGTCTTAGCTTTGTTCTGAATTGTAATCTCTCTTTTGTTTTGTTTTTCTTTTGAACTCTTGGATGGAATATGGGTGGGCAATATAAGCTGCGGCTTCAGCCATCACCCATTTCGGATAACTTATGCTGAACTGTATAATCGGAGGAGTTATTGTTTAATTTGACCTTGTCAGATGGTTTTTTTTTTCTTTTCCCTTTGTTATATTATTCTGTTCCTTTCTTTTAATCTTTACTTTTAATCTATCCGAAATAAAGATTCATTCATTCATTCATGTTATTTAAGGAACTCCACCCCTCCCCTGTGGGGGAAGTCCTTGCACCTTGTTGGCGTCTCACACGCACTTCAGTCCTGTTTTTTCCTTTGCCTTGCTACCTAGCATGTGATTTTCCTGCCAGTGTTTGCCTTTGTTTTCAGCCCATGAGCTGAGGTTTATTTTGCATTTTGGTTAAATAAATTTGCAAACTGTCAGTCACACGTTAGGGCCCTGTATTCTGCGCTCCGGAGGAGCACCCCACATAACAGGATTCAGAATATTGAAAAAGCTAACAGATACAGAACATGTACGTATATGACTTGAAATAAGTCCATTAATTACATAGATTGTTAAATTACGGCAGCAGTGATGGTCGTACATACCACTTCCTGTAATGTCTTGTAAATGTTGCTTTTGTAACATTTATTAGCTCCAACTCCATCAAAATCTGCTCTTGTCCGGCGCTATTCAATTAAGGAAAACACATGATGAACACAAATTACTCTACACATTAGCAGAAACCTGTTTTGGCAACGCAACAACCCATTAAAACTAGCACAAATAGAAAGATAATGATGTAGGCCATGCGTGAAGGGTACGCAGTGAGCTGCACGGAGAAGCATAAATCAGGCTTTATTCAAGTAAAAAAGAAAGCCATGACTGGAAACAATATACTGTATGTCATTACTTTATGACTGTATTCCACAAATTATAGATTGCTTCAATATTTGCCTTAATATGCAAAGAAGTTCTCATTCTGTATATCACTGAGATTAAAAAAAATAAAAGGAGACCTTAAATATAAACAATTTAAAATTGGTAAAATAATATTCTTAAGAATTACAATCAGAAAAATCGAGAGACATTCATACTGAACATTGATGACTCTCTTTAGCATTTTATTCACTGTCGTCTCAAATCAAACAAAAATCAAATACTGAATTTATGAAGTCAAACAGCCTGTAGAAAGTCTCCGAAGACATTCTTCTGAGCCTCATGTTTCTCCACCTAATTCCTAATTTCTTTCTCAGGCTGCTGGACAAGCCAGAATTGAGTCTGAATTTAATTATACCTTTAACCTCAGTGTTTCAACCCCAATTTCTCCTCAGGTGTGTTATTGTGGCACAGCGGAGCACAGTTGGAGAACACAGAATACCTCATGTGACCCAAATCTCAGCCCGGATGAGGTAATTAATATTTGCCTGCCTTCATCACAATATTAAAAAAAGAAATGTGTTTTTGCTTGTTGCTGCAATGGGAGAACAAACCTGATTAAAATCCTTACTTTAACTACAAAATGATTTATGTTAATCTCATGGAGGCTTGTTAAGTCAATTAGATTGGAAAATGAGACAAAGTGGGGATGGCCAAAACAAGAAAATCATCTTATTTGTCAAGGCTTTGAATAATCTAGTTTATCCCAACAGTCAAACAACAAAAAACACACTATATATGTATGCACTGTATATCTAAATGAATATAAAGAAAACACAAATTTAAAAAACACATTAATGGGGAGATGTTACAATGTAAATAATTGCTTCATGTTCAAAAGGGTGTAGGATGAAGTAAAAAAGAAAAAAAAACCCTGTTAAATCATACCCCCCCTTTTTTTAAAAACAACATAATACTGTAGAAAATTATAGTGGTTCATAGTTGTCAAATTTGACCACTATAAACTTTTCAGCCCCCCCCCCCCCCCGGTACATTCCACACTACATGTCAAGCTATTTTAGTTTACTCTTTCATTTGTTTGGTTTATTGTTTTTATCCCCCGCCGGACAAAGTCCAAAGGGCTCTTGGACCCCTTTGAGCGAAGGCTGAAGGGGGATTATGTTATGGGTCCGTCCGGTCGTCTGTCTCCATCAATCCATCTTCTTCTGCTTAATCATTTTCGGGTTGCGGGGGTTCTGGAACCTATCCCAGCATCTTTGGGTGAGAGGCAAGGTACACTCTGGACAGATCACCAGTCCATTGCAGGGCCAACACAGAGAGACAGACAACCATTCACTCTCACAGTCATACCTAAGGACAATTTAGAATCCCCAGTTTGATGCCAATTAACCTAGCTTGCTCACTCTTGTGAAATCAACTCCTCCTGCAGTTTTGTTCTGATTGTTTTGAAACTTGGTACCATGGTTTGAGATACTCTGATGATGCACATATTGCAATTTCACTCTCATAGGATGACACTGAGGTCAAAGGTCAGATCAGATTTCCCCTAAATCTTCTGAACATAACAACTACTCAAAGAAATGATGTAGGCTTTTCAAATCAGTGCAGTAGTTGTACCTAATACATATCTTGAATGATTTAGACCAGGGGTGTCCAATCATGTGCCATGGAGGGCCAAGACCCTGCAGGTTTTCTCTTCTACCCAGTCTCTTCAGCAGGTGTTATCACTTATCAGCAATCAGTGGGAAAAAGTTCAGTAGAATCTGCTGTTGGTGACACTGGTTGGAGGTAAAGCCTGCAGGGTCTTGACCCTCCATGGCACATGATTGGACACCCCTGATTTAGACCCTGATCTAACTATGGGTGTGGGGTCAAAAGTCAAAGCTCAAGGCCGGCACTCCCTATGATCTCTTACTATAGAACGTGTAAAGCTCTCTAGGGTCACCAAACTTGCTACACAGGTTCACCTCGGGATCCTGACCTACAACTATGGGTTGTATACTTTACATTCATGGATGATGGGCTTATCATAATTTGGTTCTGCCACAGTAATTATACTGAAAAGTTTAAAACTGCTCTCCGTCAGTAAGTATTGGGATCGTCAAAGAAAACAGAAGAGGGGGATACTGCACTCGCCTCACAGTGCTCCTGTTTAATATTAGTTTGAACTTACAAAGTGCTTTAAATGTTTTTATTACTCTGTGCTGCTGTTCTATATATTAGCCTCTTTAACTGAAATACAGAGAGCTTATGCATTAGACCATATTGCATTTTTGTACACTTTCAGTTGTAAACATACCTAAATATCAATGTGTGGTACGTAAGAAAATGTTGTGATTCAGTGAAAAATACAGTTAAGTTATTAAAAAAAAACATAATTTATTGCTTTTTACCTGATTTATGGGACTGCAAAAATAAATAAATAAATAAATAAATAAATGCAGTGCATTTATCAAGCCAGAAGGATGGGAAGTAAACTGAGATCATAAATAAAAAAATTAGAGAGCAAAACAACCTGTTCTTACTGACTGCGTCACCGACTGTACCACGTATTCCACACTAGGCACCAATGGCAATATATAACCTTCCCAAACACTGGAATAACACTTCCACACAGTCATAGAAGCTGAAGCAGTCAACATAAGGTAACAGAGTGTAGTGAAGTGCTTCTCAGGCTTGGTGTAATGTTTGTGCCAGGTTTGTGTGGGAGTTGGCCAACCGAGCCAAGCAGCACTTTTCTACCATTACAGAACAAGATAGGAAAAGAACAATTCTGTGAAAACAATAGTTTGAGTGCCACAAGTGATATTACTACTACTACTACTACTACTATTATTATTATTATTATTATTACATAATGATTTAATTAATTAATTAATTTAATTTAAAGAGTGTGAATGCAGCTTCACCTGCAGATGAATTTAATAAATTTTAATAAAGAGTTGGAGAAAAACAGAGATAATATTAAAAATACATGGACAATACTTAACAATATTCTTGGAAATAAAAACAGAAATACAAGCTACCCAACCAATCTTTCAAAAAAAAACAACAAAAAAAAAAAACCGACAGTGTGAATGCAGTCTCACCTGCAGATGAATTTAATAAATTTTTTGTTAACATTGGTCCTAATTTGGCTCGAGAAATACCCGTTACGGCACCTACAGGTGATACAGTATGCAAAAACACTGCTACAAAAGACTCCATTTTCATAAAGAACACAGACGAGAGAGAGGTCATTGAAATTGTTAAATCGTTTAAAAGTAAAACATCTACGGACTGTGATGGTATTGACATGCTCTTAGTCAAAACTATTATTGAATGCTTAGTGAAGCCACTGACGTGCACTACCGTTCAAAAGTTTGGGGTCACTTAGAAATTTCCTTATTTTTGAAAGAAAAGCACTTTTTTTCAATGATGATAACTTTAAACTAATCAGAAATACACTCTATACATTGCTAATGTGGTAAATGACTATTCTAGCTGCAAATGTCTGGTTTTTGGTGCAATATCTAGATAGGTGTATAGAGGCCCATTTCCAGCAACTATCACTCCAGTGTTCTAATGGTACAATGTGTTTGCTCATTGAGTCAGAAGGCTAATGGATGATTAGAAAACCCTTGTGCAATCATGTTAGGTCTGCAATGCTGTAATTGCTGCAAATGGAGGATTCTTTGACGAAAGCAAAGTTTGAAGGAAAAAATTATTATTTCAAATACAAATCATTATTTCTAACCTTGTCAATGTCTTGACTATATTTTCTATTCATTTTACAACTCATGGTGGTAAATAAGTGTGACTTTTCATGGAAAACACAAAATAATTGTCTGGGTGACCCCAAACTTTTGAACGGTAGTGTATATCTGTAACCTGTCTCTCCAAACAGGTATATTTCCCAATGCAATGAAAATAGCTAAAGTAATTCCGATATACAAGATGGGTGACAGAGGGGAATTCTCAAACTATAGACCAATTTCACTATTGCCTAATTTTCCAAGATACTTGAAAAAATATTCTATGAGAGAATTGACAACTTCATAATGAAGAATAATTTATTGTGTGAGCAGCAATATGGGTTCAGACACAAGAGGACAACTGCATTTGCTCTAATGGAATTTATAGAAAAAATATCAACTGCCGTTGAAAATAAAGAGTATTCAGTTGGGGTATTCCTGGATCTTAAAAAAACATTTGATACAGTGGATCATAATTTATTATTAAAGAAACTACAAAATTGTGGTATTGGGGGTAGCACTGTCCTGGTTATGTAGTTACTTAAAGAATAGATATCAGTATGTATGTGTTGGTAACAAAAACTCACAGTTACTGAAGGTTACTTGTGGAGTCCCACAGGGTTCAGTTTTGGGGCCATTGTTATTCAATATGTACGTATATAAATGATATACTGTATGTAAAGTTTCAGAAAAAATGGATTTAATATTGTTTGCCGATGACACTAATTTATTATGCAGTGGAAGCAATTTGGAACAACTTTTGGATACACTCGGAAAGGAATTAGGTAAGCTTAAACTGTGGTTTGATTCAAACAAATTAACGCTCAATTTAAGTAAGACAAAATTTATAGTTTTTAACAACTATCACAACAACTTAGTATCTAAACTAAGTGTAAATGGTGTAGAGATTGAAATGGTATCCGAAACTAAATTTCTTGGAGTAATAATTGATAATAAACTGTGTTGGAAGTCACATATTAATTATATTAAAGGTAAAATATCAAAATCAATTGCAATACTACACAGAGTGAAATATTTGCTGAATCAACCCACATTATATACTTTGTATCATTCATTAATACTCCCATACATGACATTGTACAAAAGTATGGGGAAATACATATAAAACAAACATATATCCAGTCTTTATGCTTCAGAAGAGAGCTATTAGAATAATAAACAAAGCTGCTTACAGGGAACCAACAAACCCACTTTTTCTTAAATTAAAAGCTCTCAAGTTGAAAGATCTGGTTGACTTTAAAACTGCAGTAATAATGTTAAGAATCTATCACTGCCAGCAAATATCCAAAAGTTGTTCCAAATAAGGGAGAAACAATATCATTTCAGAGGAACATGTATATTTCAAAAACCTTCAGTGAGAACTACCACCAAGCAACACTGTTTCAGTGCAAGGAGTCAGATTATGGAACGATTTTGGACCTGAATTAAAATCATGTACAACGCTTGGACAATTTAAACAAAAACTAAAGGAAGAAATACTCCAAACATATATACAAGACGACATGTAAAATCACATAAGGATTGTCATATCCAGTCTGTGTTGTGTTGTTGCTTAGTTTTTTGTCACATTTTGTCTTAGCTTTGTTCTGATTTGTAATTGCTCTTGTTTTGTTTTTCTTTCGAATTCTTGGATGGAATATGGGTGGGCAATATAAGCTGCGGCTTCAGCCATCACCCATTTCGGATAACTTATGTTGAACTGTATAATCAGAGGAGTTATTGTTTAATTTGACCTTGTTGGATTTTCTTTCCCCCTTTGTTATATTATTCTGTTTCTTTTTAATCTTTACTTTTAATCTACCTGAAATAAAGATTCATTCATTCATTCATAATTCTGTAAACCAAAGTAAACATTAGAAACCAGAATCAGTAGATCTGGTTACACTGGGCTTTAGGCTGCATGTCCACCAAATGCATTTTTTGTCGCCCGACCGCCTTGAGCTTTTTTTTTCGACCGGCATAAAAACTGTGGTAGTTTCTAAATATAATAATAAACGTGAATCCACTGTGTACTTGTTTGCAACTTTAGCAGCGTCCTCTTAACATCGTGACAACAACAACAATAACATGAGTAGCATCCTCTCTGCCCACAACACTCTCTGGTCGCTATGGTAATGTTTAAACATGCCTTCAAAATAAGATACACCACAAACACAAATATAAAGTGCATGAAAAATACAACTTACCACAACGCTGAATCAGTGGGAGCCCTGAGCTTGTTTCTCTGCAACGAGACGGTCCCATCTAGGGGTAATGGCAGACAATGACACCCGAAGTGTGTTGCTTATGTCCAGTCTACTTCGTAATTTTGTTTTGGTTGCTGTCACTGCAGAAGACCCCGCTTCACACAGATAGGATGTCAGAAATGGCAACAGGGTTTTCAGTGCTGTTGTGGCGATCTCAGGGTATTCAGCCATGACTAATCCAGAACACCGGCAGAGCTGTTGTCTCGAACATACTTTTAAGGCCGCCGTCATTTGCGACCTCCAGCAGTTGATCTTCTTCTTGCACAGACATGTTGGATTCACCTGGTTTGTTGAGAAATGGGTCGCACATCCATTCTTTGGCAGTTCGTGTATTTTTTGTCATTGAGAAGTAACGCTCAAACTCTTTTAAAAGCAAAGACAGGTGATCGTGCACCAGCTGGGAGAATGAAGGCTCGGGCTCAGTCTCTTCCAAAATCCCCGCTAATGTTTGAAACATGTCAAATATACCTCCATTCACGCGCCATCCCCACAAAAACAATTTGGCTTTAAATGCAGCTACTTTATCTTCCAACTTGAAGACAGCTGTCATTTTCCCCTGAAGTGACAAATTGAGTTCTTTGAGCAGGCTGAATATTGTGACGTATGCGGGGTTCCACAAAGAAGAGAAGCAGATGGTTGTGACGAACAGGCTTTATTCACACACACACCCAACCCCAACAACCCTGAGCACAGACAGGAGGGGAGGTCATTCTCCCAGACCTCCGTTTCAATCATGGTTATACAACACAAAATACATCTTGCCCTAATCCTGCCTATAAACACTTTTGGGTCATTATAACGCAGTTATAATGACACAGCAGTATAATAACTCAGTAATAACACACACACAGTAACGTTTTCAGCTGGTAAAGCATGCTGGGAAATCCCTGCCCCCCTTAACATGGCCCCGACGTTACACTGCCACCCCCCGGACTGGTTTCTGTCCCCAGAAAAATCAAAGTCCAACCCAGAAGTCCAATGCGAATCAA
This sequence comes from Pholidichthys leucotaenia, assembly GCA_020510985.1. NCBI lineage: Eukaryota > Metazoa > Chordata > Actinopteri > Cichliformes > Pholidichthyidae > Pholidichthys > Pholidichthys leucotaenia. The sequence continues at coordinate 269,813,157 of CM035846.1, read as the reverse complement.
TCCAGGTGTTGGGGGCGGCTTCGATGCCGACAACCAGCACCTCCAACAGCTTCAGTAGGACTACGCACAGTCCCTCCCCTGGCAGCGGGAGTCACGACTCCCACCGCTGCCAGGACCTCCCAGGCGGCCGCTGGCCCGCGTCCAAGCATCCAGCCCCTGCCGAGCCCAGGAAAAGACCGGATCTGTCCTGCTCACTCCGCTGCTGCTGCGCGCCGAGGGCCTCTGTGACGTCACCTCCGGGGAAAGCATCTGCGGGAGGCGGCCTTTCCCCGTCCATGCCACCTCGCTCTAATTTAACGTCGGCGAGGGGCCAGTTTCTCGCGGGGTGGGCACGGGGCAGTACCATGTGATGTGCCCTGGCTCTCCGCAGCGGAAGCACCCTTCCTCGTGTCGCTGCGGCCGTCTCCTCCGTGGACGTGCCGCCGTAGTCTGCCGTAACTCCTCCTCCTCCCCCTCGCTGTCAGCACGGCGGTTTCCTCCGGTGACCAGTCGTTCAGCACGGCAGCCAACTCGACCTGGGCCAGGTGGTCATCCAACAGGTTCTCGCCGTTGTAGCGGGGAATCTTGGCCCGCTGCCAGATAGATGGGACGGTCGCCTCCCAGTCGATCGCCGCTCCTGATCGCCCTGGAATCGCCAGCCCGTCCTGCCCTGAAAAGGGCGGGAAGCAGGGCTGGTTTGCTTTGCTTGGCCCGCTCTGCCTTGAAAAAGGCGGAAGGCGGGGTACGCTGGTTCATCCATCGCGGCAAGCCACATCGGGTGTCGGCGTGTCAGCTCTGCGCTCCATTCCCAGCCGAGCGATGAACCGCCCCGGCCGCTGGACCTCCGCCTGGGTCCTGGCCACCATCTTGCTCCATCCCCACTCCTGACACCAGTGTGACGTATACGGGGTTCCACAAAGAAGAGAAGCAGATGGTTGTGACGAACAGGCTTTATTCACATACACCCAACCCCAACAACCCTGAGCACAGACAGGAGGGGAGGCCATTCTCCCAGACCTCCGTTTCAATCATGGTTATACAACACATAATACATCTTGCCCTAATCCTGCCTATAAACACTGCTGGGTCATTATAACACAGTTATAATGACACAGCAGTATAATAACTCAGTAATAACACACACAGTAACGTTTTCAGCTGGTAAAGCATGCTTGGAAATCCCTGCCCCCCTTAACATGGCCCCGACGTTACAATATGTCGCACAAGAAAGTGAGTTTTGCGACCCATTCCTCATCACTGAAATGTGCTGCCAGTGGTGACTTTTTTCTGAGAGAAATCTCTGCAGCGGCTGTCATAATGTCTGCCGTCTAATTTTAGCGGTAACGTATCACGTCACCGAGACAAGCGTCTTGACGTGAGTCAACAGTGAGCCATAGATGGATGTAACAGAGAGAATCCAGTAATTTTTCAAAATAAAGCACCATTCAGACTCAGATAGTAAATAAAACAGACGTAAAGTAAGTTATTTATTTTTTTCTGTGCGGCCCTGTACCAAATGACCCACGGACCGGTACCGGTCCGCGGCCCGGGGGTTGGGAACCACTGCTGTAAATGCTGGACTACATAGAGAATGAATGGAAAATAGTCACCCAGAACTGAAAAAATGCATTTGGTGGACACGCAGCCTTATTTACTAAACTATTTACAAACTCCACACATGTAAATTTAAATTTAGAAAATGTAATTATGACCAGTCTTGATTCTAACAATGACATTAAACTGAAGCCTTATTAGATATTAAAGCTACACTGTAGCATTTGTGGCATACAGTCATAACCAGCTTTTTCAGCGTGCAGCAGCTGGAATTTTAACTAAAACTAAAAGATTTGAACACATTGCTCCCATCCTATCATCACCTGACTGGCTCCGTGTAAAGCACAGAATGGATTTTAAAGCAATTCTCATCATTTGTAAGTGTGTTAATTACCTAGTAAGTGTGTTAATTACCTGTGAATTCATTTATGATTTTGTTGGGGCTGATAAAAAGATTAACACCATTCTACACCAGCAGGGTGAGTATGGAGCCAGTTTTTGTCTCAGAGTCAACAATCCTGTGTTCTAATTTCATTACATTAATTTCTAAAGTAGGGAACACGTAATGCAGCCAGTTAATTATCGGTTCACTTGGAGCAGACAAGAAGTCCTCATGGGTCATCAGTTAGAAAAAAAACAAAAACAAAAACTTACCAAATTCATTTCAGCCTAGTGGATGAAGGTTCATTACTGCCCTCTGGTGTTGCCAGTAGTCCGCTGCAATTTCTACATAGTCCACCTTTAAATACTTTACATTTTGTCATAAATTGTAGGTGATATTCTTGCTTACTGGAAGCACCTTGAGCTTACACTTGTATGAAATGTGCTATATAAATAAAATTGACTGTACTAGTGCATGCCCATAGAACGCAAGTATTCCTGTCTGAAACAGGTATCCCGATCAGGCTTTACAGGCCAAAATGTAGGCTGTGTTTGAAAGTGGAATACAGAGAGGTGTAGCCTATAAGTAGGCAATCACATGTTAGACTCTGACAAATATAAAAGGGAGTAAATGCCACTAAGATTTATTTGACTGTGAATATTAATTAAAGAATACCTAAATATTGAAAATGAATGGGACATCCAATATTAGCCACTGTTTCGGAACCCTTGTTTATTTGTTTGTCAGATCAGTTATTTGTCTGATCTTTTATCACTTATATTCATAATAGTGTATCTTGCACTTTGGGGAATGGGAGTTGTTCAGTCATCGTCATAATTATTTTAGTTTATATCACTATTCAGTGATGAGTTCAGCGTAATACTGAATTTCTTCTGTGTATCGTCAGTAAACTCATGCAGTACTATTACAGGACACGTTTACAAATATTTGAGACGCACTGCAGTGCATCAGTTTATATTTTAGCAATATTTTGTTATTAAAAGGTTTTTTAAAACTTTAACGCTAAGATTGAGGCAGTGCTTATATCGTCGCGCTGGGGCGATACTGAGGCCAAATAACGATCTGAACCTTGAGGGCGTGACTGACAAAGACTGAGCGCCATCGCTCCATTGTAAGTGTTTGTTTTTTTATTGATGCAATAAGATTATTTATTATTATTATTCCGCCTAAACAATCGCATTTTTGACCCTTTAAACGGCAGCCAAAATGCATTTTTTTTTCCACACACACCTCAGACCCAGTGAAAAATGTTGTAAACTGGAAAAAACACATGTCCCATGCTGAAAATTTATCCAGCGTATGGTTGATACGTCGTGGAGCAAAGGTTGTAGGGTCTTCCCCCCATGTTGTTTTTTTTACCTTTGGTAAAAAAAAGGTGGATCCAGTCAGCTGATCGCTGGAACCAGCGAGCTCAGCTGTTTTCCATGATAAATCAGCCTCAGGGAAAAAGCACACGCCATGCTTTATCTTTTTTTTTTCACTTTATTGAAAATAACTTGCAAATAACAATGTGAGCACTGTGGCTCTATTGTAAGCGGTTTGTTTTTTATTGATCAAATTTGTCGCACTTCGCGTCCTTGTTTTGCACATGGAGTTTACCTGTGGTGCCTGCGATTCAGCCGCTGCTTCCCCCCTTCCCCCCTTTCCCCCAGCGGCACCTCGTGTTCTCCATGCCGAATTATCCATTAAACCTATGCAATCACAGCAACTTTATGGTATAATCTTTTAATCATTAAATCTTATGTATTATCTTTTTCTATTCAAATTTGTCACGTTTCGTTTCCTTGTTTTGCACACGGAGCGCTGTGGTGAAGTCAATCCGAAACCAAACCCCGCCCACACTGCCTGGGCATGAAACAGTACAGTGGCTAAACTTTTATTGATAAAAATTACATATTTTGATCGAGTGGCTCTATATTCAGGAATGCACACCCTCGTAACCTCAAGGAACCATGTTTAAAATCTGAGGCCAGTCTGACAAACGGTTCAAGAGATACCCGTGGAACACACACACACACACACAAACACACACACAGAGATTTCGTGAATTTATAGATAGATGTATCATCTTTTTACTATGTAATAATGTAGACTATCAATCTATTTATTATATAATGAATCCCAACAAATAGCAACTAAAACTAAATGATATAAGATCTAACTCTTATTATTGACATTATTGTGTTTAAAAAAAATGGTTTTGCCCCCCCACCTCATTATGATGCACGTGTGGCGTCACTACGACTCTGAAGGGACGGCTGGGAAGTTTAAATCTGGTGACGCTTGATTTGGAAAAAAAATAACCTTTGTGCACACATAAGACTGCTTAGTATAGTTATTACTGAACTAACAGTGATAGATATTTTTAGTAAGAAAGGTGTCTGATAACATATTTACAGTATGGTATCAAAATGTAAAGCAACACTAAACTCAATTCCATTCAATGATATACTTAGTATTAACAGATGAGAGCTGGGGAGGTGGCCAAATTCAAACATGGTGAAATTGAAACGTTTCTTTCATTAGAAAAAGGAGACAGTCTTTTTAGAAATACATTTATGACTAAAACCCAGGCCCCAGCTGATCCTCACAACTACCTTAGCTGAAGCACAGGGGAAAAAGATTTCCTGATTCAAAGCGCCGTACACAAGTTCCTTGATCAAACCTCGACATGGCAATGTTGCCTTGAGGTTTAAGTCTTGCCTTTATGTTAGTTCAGAAACCATGTTGTGGTCTACCAGACAGGAATTCAGATGAAGTTGTACAGAGCAAAACAGAACATCAGACTTGGTTAAGGGCCAGATGGAGATGGTTGGGAGACCACTGAGGGATCAAAAATTGGCACGATCTCTCAATGGTCTCCTAAAGCCTCGAAAAAGCCATTTCTGTGTAAATATTTGGGAGATGTTTCTGGAACTTTCATGTCGATCTATAGAGATCTTTGAAAGATCACTGAGAGACCAGGAAAGATCACTTAGGAATCATTCAGAGTATACATACAGTATATATTGTATATATACATAGAGCACTCCTTGACCACTTAATGATCTCATCAAACTCCCAATGATCTTCTCTCAGTGACCTTTCAATGAACACCAAATTTTTCCTGCCTGAAGGAAGAGATGGCTGAGAGATCAGTAAGCGTTCAATGACAGACCAATAGAGTTCATTAAAAGATCGCTGAGAGATCCTTGAGAAATCATTTTGGACTGAGTCAAAACCTTGGCAAACTGTGGAAATCAATGAAGATCACTGAGAGATCCTGGGGATTGATGAGCGATCACTGAAAGATTGTTCAGAGATCTGGACATTTTTTCATCACTCAACAATCTCTCAATGATCTCCACCACTGTGTAAAGGAGATATTAACAATCACTAACTTCTCTCTCCATATAACGGGGAAAGGAATTGTCGATTTGTGAATGGTTTCAAACCCTGGTTGGTTAGGGTTAGAGAGCAAAATATATCCTTTCATAATGTACTCAAATATTAAACAGAAATACTAGCAGAGCAACTTTTGACCTCTCATATTTCTTCATCTTTTTTTAATACAGTCTCAGAGATCTGCGTAAATTTTAATGTCTCATCACATCAGTGAATGGCTAAACTCCCCATTTGTGTGTTTTGGATCTAGTTCACCAACACCTCTGTTGTGTTGCCCTGCCACTGCTACAGAGTCTATCTCTGAATCTCCTCTCAGTACCAATGGTGTGCTATCACTATGCAAACATGCTCCACACATTTTTCCCAGAGATCTACTTTAAGGTAAAGACTGTGGTTTTATAGTAACAGCCATGCAGCAAACACCACAGCCTCTCACACACTTGAACCTGCAGCAGCAGCCATATTTCGGCTGCACAAGAGCTGCAGGACAAAGGCGCTGAGTAACGATTATTGAAGGCAAATGTGCTGCATGTGGAGGTAAAGTAGACAATTGGCTTTATGCCACTTTGAGGGTGAACCTGAAGCATTGCGGGAGTGAAGGGTTGGTTTTAGATTCACAGAAAAAGATCACCATAACTTTAGAGCGTGTCCTCTCTTCTATGGAACCATCCAAACTTGATATCAATGGACTGACTTGTAAAAGATATCCAGGAGCTTTTTGTTAGCTATTAGTAAAACAGTGAGTTGTTTATCAGAGAAATTTGAGAATTTTGAATGAATGTAGTTGAGCTGTCTTGTAGAACTCCTGTGGTAGCCCTAAAGCAACTGTGTCATCAGGACTGTTAAGCGTAGAACATTTCAGGACACCAATGACAAGCCCAGTCTAACAGGCCTGTTCATAGCTGACAGGAGTGGCACCAGTGGACGTGTTCTGCTGCTCATTATTTTTTTTGTCATTTATTGATCAGGGGTATTTAGTAGGATATCTCAACAGCAATCTATTTAAAATGTAGAAGTGCTGCCCTAATCTGTTTCCTTATAAGACAGGATTTTAATTTTACTCCTCCCAAAGCAACTTCAGCTTTGGGAGGAGTAATACGCTAACCGGGGGTGCTGACACTTTGCTAATAAGCACCGTCATTAGCCCTTAAACAGGGCCTCACACAGTCCATTTAGTGTCAACCTCACCGAATTCATCTTAGATTAGCAGTACCTGCTGTGTTAGCAAAATGAAGTATGGCTCCCTGCTTTCTCAGCCTTTCTTGCAGTAATTGATTATAGAAGAGAAGTTAGACGAAATTGCGGTGTTACTCAAGTCATTACATACTTGGCCAGGTGATGTTGGATTACTCCTCCAAATCCCCTGTTTATGTATTGTTGTAGAAAGTCGTATTAAAGTGTCCCTGGCTGAGCATTGTGCGATGTGAGGAAAATGTTATTTACCATTGTTAACAAGCTTGACTTTGGAGTTATGTTCTTTTCAGGCTATTACAGCCCCAGCGGCTCTGCTCATTGTCGGTACACTGGGATTGTTAGAAGAAGGAGCTGATAAAAAAAGAACTGGGGAGCGGAGCAAGAAAGCGATGAGAAAAAGGAGTGAAAGCAAGTGAAAGAGCCACTTCTTAGCTCCTGAACCTGGCACCTCTGGCTGATTCAGGACTCATTGGTATGCAAACTCACCTTCTCTCACTCACAAAAGATTACACGTAGGGTAGTTTTATAGGGTGGAAGATCTGGAGCAGTATCTTAAATTAAAACATGCCCAGTATCTGGCAGCTAGACAGGAAAATGAATTTCCAAGCAACAGTTAAAGGTTTCTCAAAAGAGAAGACAGGAGAGATAAGATTAAAAGAAATGCTGTGTGTAGTGAAGGAGAAAGGAGGACAGCAGTGAAGAGGTGGATGGCAGAAAGGAAAGAATGAGGAAGAGCAAAGGATGGAAGTGAGGCAAAAAAGGATAAAGAGATGAGCAAGGTAGGAGAGCGAGATGGAGCTGGGTTAGTTACCAGTTACTGGGTCGTGGAGTGGACAGTTTCATCTGTTACAGCAGCAAAGAGTGCATACCCTGAAATGTCAGCTGTAGTCTTAGTGCGGCTGTATGTGTATGTGCTGCTCTTCTTTTTAAGCTGTACCGGAGTAGAGCTGATTTAGCTGTGGATACAGTAACTGAGCTGAAAGTCTGCTTTTCACAAGCACATGAAAAACATTTGGCTCGTATTGCTCTCAGACAAACTAAAAATTACATTTGGCATATACTGCATGTAGCTGTGTCCAAATGATTTTATTAGAATTGTTAAAGTTATATAGACGTGGACAAATTTGTTGGTATCCTTCTGTTAAAGAAACCTGAAACTGACAAAATAATACTAAATAACTTAACTAATGGAAATCAGACACTGCTTCTGAATTTTGGTTCAACACTATAATTACAAAAAACCCTAATGAAACAGGCCTAGACAAAAATGATGACACCCTTAGAAAAGATAAGTGTCATGAACCTCCTCGTGCGCTTTTACGCAGCACACGGAGGAGGAGAAGGAAGAATGGATTTACATGCTGGAATTCATCGCCACACATTTATTAAACACAAAAACTGACAGTTCCAAAATAAAGACTAACAAAGAGGTGACAGTGTACACAAAAATGGCTAACACAACGAGCGTACAGCGGGCAGACCACTGTGTACCGTGGTCACAGACAAATATTACAAATAGCGTTACTACTCGGGAGAACTTGGAGTCCTTTAGGAGGCTCAACTGGCTACGGAGGGAAAAACTGGGCAATAGAGCCTAAGTGTAGAAGCAATACTGCACGAGGAAACGCTAGCAGTTTTACTCACAAAGCAGGGGCAGTCCAAGTAGTCCAAGCCTCCAGCGAGCACACACAACCCTTCACAGACATTACCGTCCATACGGCGATTAACACCTGTAGCACAAGCTCAGTGGTCCAGCAGTGTTTGACTGGCAAAGGCCACCTAAGTGCAAACACTGCTGGCACCACAAATCGGACACACCTGGGCGAGGCGTGGGAAAGACAATTACCGGGGAGGAATCAGCTGGCTGTCAAAAGACAGGGGGCGTGGTCAGACCGGCGAATGTTAGACAACGGCCACATGAATGTGGGTCAACGAGGGTGCCTAGCAGCTGCCAGCCAGAGCGGTGGCTACAGGCATGGAAAAGAAAAAGAACACGGACAACAAGAACTCAAAAGATAACACAATACATAATAAACCCGATACCTGAGCCACAGAGAATGGTCAGAACCGAGCCTACAGGAAAACACCGGCTCGGTTTGTGACAGAGCCCCCCCCCCCTTCTAGGGTTGGATTCTAGACACCCATGGTAACATCACAAGGAAAGGACATCCCCCCCCATCCCCAACAGGAACAACAACACAAACCTGGGTGGGAGGTAGGGGGAACAGGAAAGGAGGGAACACAATACCTCGCCCAGGGCCCACAATTAACCACCCTGAGTCCAAAGGCGTGGAGACTCAGGAGGCTGCCCAGAGTCCCAGGCCCAGCAGGCAGTCTAATGAACAGAGTCCAGTGGCCTGCCGGAAAACACAGGCCATCTGGCCCAGAGACTCAGTCCCTCCGGTGGTCGGCCAGCACTGTTAAGCCACCAGGGCCAGCGGGATAAAACAGGAGGCGGCCTGCCCACCAGAAGGCTCACTGGTGGGTGACCGGACCGTAGGAAGGAAGCCCCCACAGCGTAGGACAGGGAGGAGAACGAGGCTACAATGTCCTCAGGCTGACCCGCAGTGTCCTCAGTGGTCCCCGCTTGGGACACAGCTGCACCTTCGATGGACCCCGACCGGACCAACGCTGCACCTGCGGTGACTCCCGGCTGGAACTCTGCAGCCCCCGCGGTGGCTCCCGGCTGGAGCTCTGCAGCACCCGCGGTGGCTCCCGGCTGGAGCTCTGCAGCACCCGCAGTGGCTCCCAACTGGAGCTCTGGAGCACCCGCAGTGGACTCCAGCTGGAGCTCAGCAGCACCCGCAGTGGGCCCCGACCGGGCCAATGTTGCACCCTCGGTGGACCCCGCGCTGAAGCATAGCACCTACGATGGGTCCGAGCAGGAGCGCAGCACCCACGTCGGGCTGATCCTGGGGCGCAGCCCAACAAGGGTCCTAAGCTAGCGTGCCACACCCATGGAGATACAGCCTGCAGAGGGACCCATACAATGGCCTCAGGCAGCAGGGGAGCTGGACCCACGACGTCGTCAGGCATTGAGCCCGATTCTAAGATGGCGCCTGGTGACGATGGCTCCTCTCCGGCGACCCTAGAAGGAAACTCAGGAGCAGGAGAAGAAACCAGGTTATTAGGGTCGCCGGCAGCGGCGGAGCCTGGCAAAGGGAGTTCAGAAGCAGCTGCGCACTGCACCTGACCCTCCTCACCTAGAGCCAGACAAGATCTCTCTAATACTGATACTAGAAAAACAAGAGAGAGGACTTGCCTGAGCTTGAGCTCCACCGCCGTCCAGGACTCCGTCGATCCCAACGATGAAGACTCGGGCCCGGCCTCCAGGAGGTCCAGTTCAGGCTCCCAATCCACTGCCGTCGCCTCCGCAGCTGGCAAGATGGTGATAACAGTCCTCATGTCCTCAGGTGGAGTAACCCCCACTGGAGATGGATCCGGCGAGGGGACTGAGGGCTGGCTCCATGCAGGCTCCGAAGCAGGATCCTCCAGGGCCTCAGGCTCCTCCATTGTCCGGTGGCTAGGTTCCAGGGCCGGCGGACACTCAGAAAAAATTGGAGGAGACACGAAGAGGGGAAGAAAAGAATTAATCTTTGCAGCTGGAGGACAAGACCCAGCGGACTGCTGAAACTAGGCCTCTCCCTCGGGAGACAGGCAAGATTTAGTGTTATTAGATGGTATAGAATGAAACAATACTTGCCTGTCATCCCGGTCTTTGATGTTCCCAGCTGCAGGCAGCAGACAGTCATCACTCTCCGTGTCAGCGGTGACATGGGCCCCTTCGAAGACTTGTGGAGGAGCCATCTCCACGACGACGGAGGCGGGCGTTCCCAAGGTGGGCGTTCCCGAGGTGACCTCAGCGGATCTCATGGCAGCTGGAGGGAAGAAGGCTGCCGGGGACGAGGAGGGCTTCTCCCAACGTCTGCCCGCAGGATGACGCTGTCTGCCGGAGGCTGGAGCTGGTTTGACAGGAGCGGGAGTGAGTGTAGGACTCTGGCATGAAGCAGAAAAGCCGGGGGCCTGGGAGCGCTTCCCCTTCGGTGTGAGCCCGGTCTTACTAGGGAACTTCCTCTCCCTCCCGTCGGTCTCACGCCGCAATGCTGCCAACAGGATAATCCTCTCAATTCCCTCAGCGTGTTTAGAAAGCTGAGGGCATTGCCAGACCTCTGCCTCCACCAGACCCACATACCACAGGATATCCTCCGGTGTGGAGTATTTGCTTGCCAAGCAGATGAGCCCATCAATGTTCATCAGGGCTCGACAGCACGCCCACCCCAGACTCAAAGGATAACTCTGGCTCACGGCTTCCATGACCAACTCCAACACAGGTAAGTGAAAAAAGAAAAAGACAGTTCAAAAGAAAAAACAGATGTGTGGATGAGCCCACTAAATCCTTGCTGGCTGGACCATTCTGTCATGAACCTCCTCATGTGCTTTTAAGCAGCGCACGGAGGAGGAGAAGGAAGAATGGATTTATGCACTGGAATTCACCACCACAGATTTATTAAACACAAGATAAGATAAGATAAGATAAGATAAGATAAGCCTTTATTAGTCCCACAACGGGGAAATTCCAGGATTGCAACAGCACAGGGATAGCAACACTCAGAGCAACAATCAGAAGGCAAGAAAAAACAAGCAAGCAAGAGCAGCTAATATACATATGTACATATTACTATAAAATATATATATACACACACACACACACAGACACACAGTGCAGAGCATTGTAGCTGGATGGAATAAATATATGAATATATGAACACACAGTGCAGAGCATTGTAGCTAGATGGAATAAATATGTAAATATATAAACACCCACAGTATGGAGCATTGCAGCTAGGTGGAATAAATATGCAAGTATATAAACACACACAGTGCGGAGCAATGTAGCTAGATGGAATAATATGTAGATATATAAAAACACAGTGCGGAGCATTGTAGCTAGATGGAATAAATATATAGATATATAAATATAAACACACCCAGTGCAGAGCATTGTAGCTAGATGGAATAAATATGTAAATATATAAACACACACAGTGCAGAGCATTGTTGCTAGGTGGGATGAAACAGCATAACCGTCTACTTAGTTATCCTACATGGTATGATTATGTGCCCATACATATTCTCACCCTCCATAGCGACCGGTATGTTCCTAGTTGTATGCCGGAGAGGACCATTGTGTAAGTCTATTGCATCTTTTGCATTCAAAAAAAAAAAACAAAAAAACTATTAGTTTGTTACGTCTTTTTGCTATCTCTGCGAGCAGCCCTGCTTAGGTTGTACAGTCTGACAGCCGTTGGTAGGAAGGACCTACGAAACCTCTCGGTTGTGCACCTGGGATGATGTAGTCTGCTGCTAAATGAGCTCCTCAGTGCATCCAGTATGTCCTGCATAGGGTGGAACTCGGACTCCAGCAGAGATGACAGTTTAGCCACCGTCCTTCTCTCTCCTATCTCCTCCATCGGATCAAGGCGTTGCCCCAGGACAGAGCTAGCTTTCTTAATCAGTTTGTTCAGTCTCTTCCTATCGGCTGCAGTAATGCCACTGCCCCAGCAGACCACTCCAAAAGTGATGGCTGATGCCACCACCGTGTCATAGAATGACTTCAGCAGCGCCCCTTGTACACCAAAAGACCTGAGTCTCCTCAGCAGGAACAGCCTGCGCTGTCCCTTCTTGTAGAGTGCGTCAGTATTGTGTGACCAGTCTAGTTTATTGTTCAGATGAATACCCAGGTACTTGTAGGATGTCACCATCTCGATGTCTGTTCCCTGTATATTTACTGGTGCTGTGAGGGGCTGCCCATGCCTGCGGCAGTCCACCACCAGCTCCTTAGTTTTCCTCGCGTTGATCTGGAGGCAGTTCCGATGGCACCAGTCCACAAAGTCCTGGATAAGCCCTCTGTACTCAGCTTCATCTCCGCTGGAGATGAGACCAACGATCGCAGAGTCATCAGAGAACTTCTGTAGATGGCAATGTGTTGTGTTGTGTGAGAAGTCCGCAGTATAAAGAGTGAACAAGAAGGGAGCCAGCACCGTTCCCTGGGGGGCCCCCGTGCTACTGATGATCGTGTCGGAAACACAGTCCCGGGTTCTCACAAACTGAGGCCGGTTCGTGAGGTAGACCAGGATCCATGATGACAGGTGCTGGTCCACCCCTGCGCGCAGCAGCTTGTCCTTCAGGATCATCGGTTGGATGGTGTTGAAAGCACTGGAGAAGTCAAAGAACATGATCCTCACCATATTCCCGGGCTTCTCCAGGTGGGACAGAGAACGGTGAAGGAGGAAGATCACCGCATCCTCCACCCCAATGCCATGCTGGTAGGCGAACTGGAGTGGATCCATCGCTGGTTCCACCAGGGGGCGGAGATGAGCAAGGAGCAGTCTCTCCAGGGTCTTCATCAAGTGGGACGTCAAGGCCACCGGTCTGAAGCTGTTCAGGTCTTTGGGGTGGGAAGTTTTTGGTACAGGTACCACACAAGATGTTTTCCACAGCTGTGGTACCCTCCCCAGTTTCAGGCTCATGTTGAAGATATACGTCACAATCCCACACAGCTGGTCTGCACAGGACTTGAGGAGCTTTGCGCTGATGCCGTCCGGTCCCGACGCCTTCCTCGCCTTGATCTTCCTCAGCTCCGTCCTCACCTGGGTCTTGGTCAGGGTCAGGATGGGGGGCTGTGTGTTGGGAGTGGGGGGGGGGTGTCGGTGGAGTGGGGAGTGGGTAGCAGGACTTGATTTCTTAGAGGCAGCAGTGGTTGTTGTGCAGACAGGGGGGAGGGCGGTTGGTCAAATCTATTGAAAAACAGATTCAGGTTGTTCGCCCACTCCCTGCCCCCCGTGGCCTGGGGGGAGGTATTCTGGAGCCCCGAGATGGTTTTGAGGTTTCTCCAGACCCCGCTGATGTCGCTCTGTTGCAGCTTGTTCTCCATCTTCTTCCTGAAGCTGTCCTTGCCTTCTCTGATCTTTCTCCTCAGCTCCCTCTGTACGGACTTCAGCATCTCCCTGTTCCCCGACCTGAAGATCCTCTTCTTCTCTCTCAGAAGTGTTTTTATCTCAGGGTTGATCCAGGGTTTGTTGTTTGAGTGACGCCGTATGGTCTTGGTGGGAACGGGTTTGTCCACATAGAAGCTGAGGTAGCCCGTGAAGGTGTGAATGAGGCCATCGATGTCCTCACCATGTGGATCGCAAAGCTGCTTCCAGGCAGTGGCTTCAAAACAGTCCTTTAGAGTGTCCATTGTCTCCTCAGACCATAACTCCACAGTGTGCATGGCTGGAGGTTGTCTGTGCACTAGGGGTTTGTACACCGGTCGGAGATGAACCAAGTTGTGATCCGATCTCCCAAGTGGGGGGAGTTGTGATGAGGTGTACGCCTCCTTAGTGTTTGCGTAGAACAAATCCAGTGTTTTATTGTCTCTAGTGTGGCATGTGACATACTGGGTGAAAGTGGGCAGAATGGGAGACAGTGAAACGTGGTTGAAATCGCCTGAGATGAGGAGAAGAGCATCTGGGTGTTCTGTCTGCAGCCTGCTGGTTACTGAATGGATGACGTCACGCGCTGTCCCAGCGTTCGCCGTCGGATTTGCATAAACAACAATGCAGATCACGTGTGAGTGTTCTCTCGGGAGATATGTAGGCCTCATGCTAACAGCTAGCAACTCAATGTCTTTGCTGCAGTGTCGTTGTTTAACAGTGATATGTCCCGGTCTGCACCAGTTGTTGTTAACATACATGATCACTCCACCGCCCCTAGTTTTGCCACTCTCTGGTGTTCGGTCAGCTCGTATCGTGTGAAAACCCTCCAGCTCAATGTTAGCATCTGCTGCTAGTTCAGTTAGCCACGTCTCAGTAAACAAAAGGAGAGAGCACTCCCGGTAAGTGCTATCATAACGGGAGATAGCCGCTAGCTCATCTAACTTTCCCAGTATCGACCGTACATTTCCCATGACAACAGATGGAAGGGAGGGTCTGTACCTTATATTTTTTGTCCTCCGCCTTACTCCAGCCCGGCAGCCGCGGCGTTTTCGCCTCAGTTCTCTCGGTATGTCGAGTTTTTCCAGTGGGACCGGGTGGCGGTTAAATGCTAGCAGCTCTTCCCTGTTATATCGTATCCTGCTATAAACAGTGGCTCCGTCCACCGGCTCAGGAGACATTTGGGATGATCTGTGTGTCCGTGATATAAGTGGGGTGAAAAAAAAAAGTGATCAAAAGAGAGAGGAAGGGAAAAAAAACTCGGAATCGAGCCGCTGTTGCAAAAGGCAGCCGACTGGTGTGGCGCCGAGAGGAGAAAAAAAAAAAAAAAAAACAAAAAAACACAAACACTGACAGTTCCAAAATAAAGACTAACAAAAAGGTGACAGTGTACACAAAAATGGCTAACGCAACGAGCGTACAGCGGGCAGACCCCTGTGTACCGTGGCCACAGACAAATATTACAAATAGCGTTTCTACTCGGGAGAACTTGGGAGTCCTTTAGGAGGCTCAACTGGCTACGGAAGGAAAAAACTGGGCAATAGAGCTTAAGTGTAGAAGCAATACTGCATGAGGAAATGCTAGCAGTTTTACTCACAAAGCAGGGGCAGTCCAAGTAGTCCAAGTCTCCAGCGAACACACACAACCCTTCACAGACATTACCGTCCATACAGCGATTAACACCCGTAGGACAAGCTCAATGGTCCAGCAGTGATTGACTGGCAAAGGCTGTACAAACACTGCTGGCACCACAAATTGGGCACACCTGGGCGAGGCGCTGGAAAGACAATTACCGGGGAGGAATCAGCTGACTGTCAAGAGAGAGGGGGCATGGTTGGACCAGCGAATGTTAGACAACGCCCACATGAATGTGGGTCAGCGAGGCTGCTTAACAGCTGCCGGCCAGAGCGGTGGCTACAGGCATGGAAAAGAAAAAGAACACAGACATAAAAACAACAAGAACTCAAAAGATAACACAATATATAATAAACCCGATACCTGAGCCACAGAGAACGGTCAGAACCGAGCCTACATGAAAACACCGGCTTGGTTCGTGACAATAAGAATAATGTGACCACAGGGACAAGTGGACTAAGGTGTGTCCTGTGTCTTGAAACTTGTAATCAGTCAGTTTGTCTGTTTAAAGGGTGGACCCTAAGTTGTTGGGAGTTTGAGGTTAAAATAACAGCCTTCAACATAAATACTTAAAGGGGTCATTGCCTAAACTTGTTCCACATTTTAATAGCTCACACATGTCTTAATGAAGTGTTTGTGACATATTTTGTTCACATTTCTTTAAGTTTTTTAATTAGTGAAGCAAATTTGTATTGCATTTTTTCCTGGCTTTCCTGAAACGCTCCAATTTAAAGCCTATCACTTTAAGAACCATCCTTCACCTGTTCAACTCAACTCTCTCTCTTACCTCAGTTAGCCATTAGCTGACTAGCTTCTAGCCTCCTTCTAGCTGGGATGAGCAGCGCTGGTTAACTGATCCACAGTCGATGGTGTATCTTGCATCAGTCCGGCCCATCTCCCAATAATTTGCTGTGATTCCACAACAAATCCCTAGCACCATGTGCCGGATGTCCCCCCCCAATCATTGCAACCGAGATCTGGCCTGTGACCTGAGGCTGCTGATCAAGTCGAGCTACTGAGCCAAGGGATCTCAAAGGGCAGTGTCTCGCTCTGTGGGACTCTGCTCTGCTCCCAAGGCCAGCTGGGGGATGCCCCATCATGAGGCAGCTTTCCTACGCTGCCTGCGAGAGTGGAGTAGAGTCGCGTGGAGCCCTGGAGGATAGTGGGGGAGCTGGCTGTGACAGGCAGCAGCCTCCAGCCAGCAGCCTCTGGTCCTGGGCCATTTTGGTTGCAGTAACTGGTGTGCGAGTACAGGCGAGCTGCTGCGGAATCCCGACAAAACCACTGGGAGATGGGCCGGAATGACGTGAGGCACACTGGCAAACCAGGTGGTAACAGGGAAGGCTTAGGGTGACTAAGATCTGAAGAAAATAACAATATAAGCTGCGTTTACAGCCAGCATCCTGGTACCAGTGTTAGCTCGGGGGCTAATAGCTCAGGGGCTAACAGGCTACCTTTAGCATCCCCTTCTACATGATGGCCAGCTAGGTGGGCCAATAATAGAGCAGTGGGTGGGTCTTTAGGGCTGCAGTGAGTTGGCTTTTTCTAATCGTGACGTATACAATTTAGAGGCAATAGTCAAAAAAACATTTCTGGCATTTCTGGGAGAGAAAAACGAGATTAAAAGCTGTGTGGTTTTTTAAAAAGAATTTACTGTTTTGAAAATTTTTCGATAATTACGTGACCAGAAGACTCATTTCAGACAATTAAAACCTACAAGCGCACCATTTTTCACTCAATGACCCCTTTAACTTCTGTTTAAATAGATGAAAAATTAAAAAGTGCCACAGAACTTGAGAAATGTGAAAGTAGTAGTCAGATCATGATGTCACCTTTCTGTGAAAGTTTACAAGTTTATGATTCAGACACGTGTGTAATATCTGATATTTAACGTGGAACATCAACAATCTAGCAACATCCTCCTTTCTGAGTTTAGAGGGAACTAACCTTGACCTTCTCTTTCTTTGAAGACTCCCCAGCAATGCCCACAGCCATACAGTCATGTGAAAAAAATTGGACACCCTGTATGAGCCTTTGTGTGTTTTTTAACACATTTGGACATATGGATATTGAATATCAATGTTAAAAATACTGGGAGATTCATGTAATACAACTAAGCAATTAAAATGAATCATAGACTTTTTTCAAATTTTCTGTAAATTGTAATTCGAAACAAATAGTGAGGAATAAATTAGGACCCCCCCCCCCCATCTTTTTTAGGACACCCCCACATTCATTCCCACTTAAAATGGATAAAATAAATGTTACAAAATGCAAATAAAATAAAAACAAGGTTAGATGAACATTTTTTAATAAAGACCTGAATATTTTAAGGGGTGTCCAAATTTTTTCACATGACTGTAAATGCTTCTGTGTAAGAAATCTGAGTCTCCCAAGCACCCTTTCTGCACAATCATGGCCCAACTCTCACACAAAAAAATGTTCTTTTAAATTTTTAGACATTTTAAAAATGTGAGACCCCACACGTGCCTCTAATAAAATCATAGCTTTAACAGTTTTGTTCCTGAAGTCTGTGGAGGACAGATTCCACAGCATGAGTCCCAACATGAGCTGACAGATTTGCATGACAAACTGAACACACACACACCAACCCAGTCTCTGCTGTGTGTATTTTTGGTCACTTTTTGCCCAGTTTGCTGTTCATATCATAAAAAAAAAGCTGCAAACCATGACTGCTTTTTACAAGCAAATTTCTGAAAGTCTATAGTCAAGGATAACAGGTGGAACTGGCAACTCTGGTTGGACAAACTTTGTAAAAATCTCTCCTGTTCAAGTGTGACGTTATGGTAAAGTAGTAGTAGATTAGTTTATTTGACAGGGACAGTGCAATAAACATAGACAATTAATCAAAGACAATCAATCTGATGTGTTGCACATAGAGTGTATAGCTATTAGCTAATTTGCAACTCTTGCCCCTGGATGGGCTTTAGAAAAAAGAATCAAGATAAAAAATATACACAATAACCACATACATCAATGCAGAAAAATTATAAATACACAATTATAAATATTATAAATATTATAAATACACAAATATAACAGCCTGACTCACATTTAACATAAATATTATAAATATTATAAATACACAAATATAACAGCCTGACTCACATTTAACACATATAACATAACTCACATTTGCCTATTTCAGGCCTTCCTCCCTCCGTCACTCACTATAAACAAACACATTTATTCCTTCCCTTCATTCACTCTCACTTTGCAGACAATTAATTCATACATGAGTACATTCTTGTTTATTTTTCAGCCAGTTTTTAACATTTTTAGTGAATGTTTTAAAGTCCGTTATTATTTTAATTTCATTTGGCATTGTGTTCCAGATGTGACTGCCCTTTATAGAGAAAGCTGTTTGTCCAAATGTGGTTCTGCGGTGGAATATTTTACAGTTATTGTTAACAGAACTCCTGGTGGCTCTGCTGCTGTCCTGTCTTTGGACAAAACCAGCAAGTGGCTCGGGTGCTGATTTATGAAAACATTTGAACATTAATTTCAGAAGACAGAGGTCAATGAAGCTCTCAAAACTCAATAGGTTGTATTTT
The DNA here is from genome assembly GCA_020510985.1 of Pholidichthys leucotaenia. Lineage (NCBI taxonomy): Eukaryota > Metazoa > Chordata > Actinopteri > Cichliformes > Pholidichthyidae > Pholidichthys > Pholidichthys leucotaenia. Next base: position 269,794,459 of record CM035846.1, on the reverse strand, counting down.
TTTAAAACATTACAGTGATGCCACCTAATGGGCTTTTTGTCCAAGATTTTTAGGGTTTGATTATATAATGAACCTATATGTCTTATTGTGGAAGGGGCTGCTTGAGCCCAGACTGTCAAACAGTATGATATATGAGAAAAAACCATAGAATGCATATACAGTGCAGCTGCTTCGTAAGGTATGTAATATCTAATTAATTTAAAGCAGTTCAGATTTTTTTTTACTGTTTTTGAAATTTTCTTTATATGAAGATTAAATTTGAGTTGAGGATCTAGTACAATGCCAAGGTATTTGAATTCTGTAACTAAACTGATGTCATGATCATGTATATTAACTTTAAAATGTTGCAGGTTACATTTTTTGATTGAAAAGCACATTGAGACTGTTTTCTGAAGGTTCAGCAATAGATGGTTCTTGAGGAGCCACTCTTGGACATCAACCATACTTGTAGACAGTACATCTGCAGCCTGTGCTGGAGTCTTGGCAGCTGTGTAAATAACTGCATCATCTGCATAAAGTTGGCATGTTGCAGCTGAGCAGTGTAACGGCAGGTCATTAATAAAAATGCTGAAAAGTAAAGGACCAAGAATGGACCCTTGTGGGATACCCATGCGGTTGTTTAAAAATGAGGATTTATCCTGGTGAACTTTTACACACTGTTCTCTATTCTGGAGATAAGATGCAAACCATTCTAATGTATTCGGGGAGAAGTTAAAAGATACCATTTTGGATAAAAGCAAACTGTGGTTTACAGTATCGAAAGCCTTTTTGAGATCTAGAAAAACAGCTCCTACCACATTACCCCTGTCCAAGGACTGTTTGACGTTTTCAATAAGGCAACAATTTGCTGTTTCTGTTGAGTATCCTGGTCTAAAACCAAATTGATGTGGATGAAGAAGTAGATTGTCTTGTAAGTAGTCTATCAGCTGTGTAGCTACAACTTTTTCAAGAACCTTAGATAGGACTGGTAAGATAGAGATTGGGCGGTAATTGCATATATCGTCTTTACTGCCTGATTTATGAACTGGTATGACGACAGCTTTTTTCCAGCCAGATGGAAATGTACTAGACCTAATGGAGAGATTAATGAGATGAGTCAGTGGTTTGATTAATATTTTGCTGTGCATTTTGAGAAAGGAGGTGCTCATATTGTAGATATCACTAGTTTTTGAGTTTGACAGTGTTTTAACAATACCAGCAATTAACTTCTCATTTACCTCATCGATGTGAAAAGTATCTGTTGGAAGTATGGAATTTGTGTTGTTGAGCACATTTGGCAGCACAAAAATTTTTGTTAAGTCTTCCACAGAGCCCACAAAGTGTGAATTAAATTCATTTGCCAAAGTAGCCTTGTCACTGACGGTCTTGCCATTGATTCTAAGTTCCTTTACCCCCTTCTGATCGTTTTTTTTATTAGTTAAGTTATTTAAATGCCTCCATAGGGAACTGTTGTTACCCTTTGCATGATCTATCAGTTTATTGTAATAAGATATTTTTGATTTTCGCAGCTCATGTACCACTTTATTTCTTAAACTTTTGTACACAAGGTGATCATTTTGTAGTTTGGAGGTTAGTGATGTTTTCAGTGCATAGTCTCGCCTCTTCATAAGTTTTCTTATTTCATTATTTAACCATGGTAGGCTAATCTTCTGTTGTCTACTTTTAATTTGCTTTGAAAATTTTTCTATAGACTTTGTGATTGTTGCAGTTATAAAATTACAACAATCATCTACTTCACATGTTGACATGAGCTGCTCCCAATTTTGATTCTCTAAGTAATGTTCAAACTCCTCATTTTTTGATTTGGGGATAATAAAATTTGATTTGTCAATATCGACTCCCCCAAAATACTGTAGTCGCTTTTTAGTAAGTTTCCTGACAGCAAGAACCATGTTATGATCTGAGAGACCAGTTACAAGATTATAGGTTCTGGTTATTCTTTCTGGTTTATTAGTAAATACCATGTCAATAAGTGTTCTGGATTGTTTGGTTATCCTGGTGGGTCCTTTGATGATTTGCTGGTAATTAAATTTAGTCATGAGGCTTTTCAGTTTTTGTTTGTCTTTTTTATCAGACCAGTTGATATTAAAGTCACCATGAATTATTGTTTCTCTGTTCTTCTCAAGTTGTTTAACCAGATCACTTAATTCATTATAAAAGGAAGAGTTGTGTGACGGTGGGTTGTACACTACTGCAATGTTGAAATTCATTACCGGAGAGAGACATACATTAACAGCTAAACATTCAAGTGAAGTATTCAAATCAACCAGTTGACATTTATATTTGTCTTTGATGTAAATTAAAACACCTCCTCCCCTCCCTACCTGCCTGTCTTTTCTAAAACACTGGTAGCCCACAATATCGATCATATTAGTGTCTGAAAAGAAACACTGGAGGCAAAGCTTCCATCTTCTATCACAGGGGTCACAAGCTAAAACTGTAAGAGGTCTGATAAGTCGGTCCTCCTCCCCAGCTCAAGTCCCAACTAGCTGTGGAAATCTTTAGGCACCTCATGATTCGATTATGATTCAGGGGCTCCGATTTGAATGTAAAACAATTCTCCACGCATCTTGATGCATTTTTTTTTTTTTAAATTCAGGATTTTTCCCTCCTACTTTTCTATGTGATACCGGAGGGTCACAAAAAGAACCTCCACAACCAGCATTATGTGGGCCCAGTGAGATCACAGTCCAGGGGAAGCGATCTCAATCCTGCGCCCCAGCACGCACTACTCTCGGCAAAATGGGAGGCAGAAGTGCTGCAGTAGATGCACTCAGTTTTACAACAGCGTTTCATTCCGTGGGTACACACCCACGACGGAGGGTGTCCGGGTGGATGTCCTGTCCCTGTGTATGTGTGTGCGTGTGTCCATATAGAGAGAGACTGTGCTCTCTGCAGAAAGCGGACTCCGTGGGAGAGCGGAGAGGTCAGTCTGCAGAGAGCACCCAAGGTGTCATGCTATAAACTGTCCGGGCGGCCGCCGACACAGCATTTCAGTTCTGCTTTTTTTCATTCCACCAAAACAAAACGGCCTCCTTTTTTCCCCAAATTCTATCAAAAGGCTTTGGGGTATGGACGGAGGACTCTCAGAGGCTTTGGGGTATGGACGGAGGACTCTCAGGGTCTGGATCCAGACAGGAGTCCACCAGTTGGTGACCCTTTTCTACACTACTATATAAAAATAATTAACAAAACTTATAGCACCACCTAGTGGTTAGAACAACGAACACTTGTAACTTGAACAAACTTTGTCTGATTTTCACACAATTTTCTACGATGTATATTAGTCCCGTCCCACACACTCCTACATAAAAATGATTGACAAAACTTATAGCACCACCTAGTGGTTAGAACAATGAACACTTGTAACTTGAACAAACTTTGTCCGATTTTCACACAATTTTCTACGATGTATATTAGTCCCGTCCCGCACACTCCTACATAAAAATGATTGACAAAACTTATAGCACCACCTAGTGGTTAGAACAACGAACACTTGTAACTTGAACAAACTTTGTCCGATTTTCACACAATTTTCTACGATGTATATTAGTCCCGTCCCGCACACTCCTACATAAAAATGATTGACAAAACTTATAGTGTCACTTATTGCTCACGGGAAGCAATGCGTCAAACGGTTTTCTTTACTTTTCACGCAGCGTTTGCTGCAACGACGGGAAATTTTCAGAGCCAGCTGGGTCCGACAGGCGGTGGGGTGCACGGGAGGATGAGGGGGCAAGGATCCGCTTACAGCTGCTTGCAGCTTTAACTGATTATTGCTTTGTTCACAAGACAATCAGCAGAGTGTTTTTTTTCCGGTCCTTGGGTCCCCCACACATATATGGATAGTGCACTGTAAATATTTAACATGCTGAATATTTATGATTGAGACAGAAGCTGTGCTGATGTTCTTTCAAGTAGGCTGCATCACCCATAGCAACCCGTACACCACAGGAAAAGATGATTGGTAGAATCCTCTAAATAATCAGGACTTTTCCTGTGACTCTCAGAAAGGAAGGATGTGGGACCAAATTGCTCAGATGATCTTGTGGTGTGTGGCTCGATTAAAGCTGATCTCAGAAAACTTCCACAGCAAAGCTCTAGCAACGATGTTCTCACGCTGGTGCCCACCTGTGAAAAAGGACGTGCTGACAACCTCGCTCTCCTGACTTCCTCTGACAGCGTTCAGACTGATCTCATACTCCGTGGCGGGAAACAGACTGGACAAGGTGTAGTTTGTCACATCGCTGTCAATCACCACGCTGTCCACTCGACCTGCGGGAGACGCCAGTGAGAGAGACCGACAGTAGAACATTACAGCTGCTGCTCTGATCTCACATTGTTGCATGCATGCTGTAAAGCCTGATTAGAAATGTGCTCGTTTTGCATCGCAGATCAAATATTTAATAAATACAGAATCTTAATTAAAAATTCAATTACCTTTCACTGATAAAATGCTATAATTAATTAGGTGTGTGGCATGGTGCTCTACTACAAATAGTATCCTACATCTGAGAGACGCTCTACAGCAAATGCCATGTTCATTTAACTGTAACAAGAAACGGCAGTGTGCTGTATAAACACCACGTTATTAAAATGAAACATTACTGCGTGCTACCTCTGGTCGACTGGTAGGACAGCTTATAGTATTCAAACGGAGCCATGGGTCTGATCCAGGAAACAGTCACAGAATCCTCGGTTACATCCGACACCGTCACGTCTTTTGGTGGGTCCATGCCTAAAGAGGATTGGGGGCATTAGGATGAGGAGGTACAAGATGAGTTGGAGAATTTACATCAAATTCAAAAAAACAAGCAGCACCCTTGAAGGCCAGAGCATTTCAGTGCGTCTTGTTTTTTTTTTTTTTTACCCACACACAATTTTTCCTCTTCATTCCATTTACATAAACGTAGCCATCCCTGCTGATGCGCATACATTTCAATGCAAATTTATGTATGACAGAAAACAAAGCACAATCAAAAGATTATCGTGGAGAAATTGAGCTGCAAAGCGCACGATGACCATCATTAGCAGCGAGGCTGCTGGGTTTACACAGAGGAGATCCCCTCCCTGCTGACAGTGTGTTTTATGTGTCTCCTCCTCAGACCGCTGAACAGCCACGGAAAAGGTTACGACGACAACTATTTGAGCAAACAATTAAACCCATGACAGGCCCTAACCTATTAGGGAAATAAATATGGGGACACTCTGTCAGTAAGAAAAATAGGACTGTTCTAAAAGGAAAACTATCAAGAGATCGAGAAGACGAGAACCCTTCTTTTTGTGCTGGGTAAAAACATTTGTAAACCAACTGCTCCGCTCCCTCTGCCCTAATTTATAGAAGACTAATGGCTAATGTTCTCAAGCAAAGAGGGCAATTTATAATTCCTGGGTTTGAACTCATTTAAATTCTGTTTCTATGAAATAACGTAGCATTTATTTATGTTCTAATTTCTCATTCATGCATATTTTACCAATGTGCTTTTTTTTTTTTTTTTGCAAATGCAGTACCTACAGTAAGAATAAGGCCTGTACAGCTGAAAGTGCAAAACAGTTCAGTAAGTGATATACATGTATTCACATATGTATTGCGTATTCATGTAGTATTGTGGTACTTTGTGGTGGTGAAAATGCACCAACTCAGAGACGCCAGTATTGTGATACTTTATTAAGAATTATTAATAAATGTTGCAAAGACAAACTCATCTGTTTCTGTAGGTGCCAGAGTAATAAAACCAATTGACTTTTCAGTCCACTAGATGGTGCTAAGTGTTCACTGTCTGGTTAGGTCAGCACAGCAAAGGAAATACAGCTGGGAGTCCAACAAGACACAAATCAGGAAGGGAAATCGCAATTTATATGACAATACTCAACGTATCACAAGATCATGAGAGTATCTCATCATGCCCCAAGTCTTGTGATAGCACCATATGGTGTGGCCTCTGGTTATTCCCACCCCAATGCATGTATCAGGGGCTGGAAGTGTTTTATTGTTTTGGGGGTTTTGCATGGTTTTAAGTGTATCTTGCATGTTTTTGTCTTTTTTTACGTTTTAACTTGTGTGCCTTTAATTTGAAGACTTTACTTCCACCCTGGTTCCTTCTTAATTAGTTATGCTCCCCACCTGTGCACATATTAATGCCTCATATTTAAAGGTGGAGCAGCAGGCACAACACAGGCTGGCCACATGGGAACTGAACCTGAGAGCCCTGCCGTTGTGGAAGTAACCTGAGATGCTAGCAGCACCAATGACGTATGGGCAAAATTGCTGGTGGCTTTCCTTTCTGTTTTGCAGGGTTCCTCAGGCTGTGCTGACTCAAGTTGATGGCGGTGGATGGACCCGACTCTCCCCCTCCAGAATGCTATTTTTAAATTTTTTAGTATTTTAGTAGTGACTTGTTTTGCATGCATTTTATACAATTGTTTTATGGTCTTTTTTTGTAGTTGCTGTTTTAGGTAACTTGCTTTTATGTAGTTTTTAGGCTTAGTTTTAATCATTTTTAATTCTTTTCACGGGCATTCATAAATAGATATTTTTATGGTTTTAATAAACGCTCCTATGGGGTTTAACTTTTATTTTTGTCCTTGACTGCACCATGTTCCTCCTACACCCAGTCCTTAACTCCTCAGCCACATTACATATGTACTCAAGTAATTAATCAAAAAATTGTACTTTTTATTATAATGAAAAGTTGTGTTGTAGCACCCTTTTTACTCAAAATTGTATACTTTTCTAAAGAAAAAAATACTTTTACTCGAGTACATTGGTAGTGCTATTAATTACATTTAATTTCTGATATGAAAACAGATTAGAAATGTGCTTATTTATACCATAATATTATTTTAACTCAAAAAACTGTATTAGGGCTGGGCGATTAACCATTCAAACCAAAACTGACGTAATCTTGATCATGTCATATTTTTTCGGTTTTTCTCCTCTGCCTGTGTGTGTATATGAAAGCTTTCATGTCCTTTTAAGGTGCGTGGTCACGTGACTCTGTATCCAGGAATCTGTGGAGTTAGCACTGTATGAAAGCAGAAAGACATGGTGAAAAATATTTGAAAAAGCTTGTATCGATAAGAAATTCAGTGTCTGTTCACATAGTATGTGATGACTGGCTCTTTAATTCATCTGAAGATGCCAAGAAAAAGTGAGCAAATTGTACTTAAAACTAGCAGGGACTACTGCAAAGTTAAACCATTGTTAGCCGCCAATGACTAGCTGCGACAGCTGAACCATTTTATAGTTAAAAATAGACAAGCTGAAGTTGGATTTAAGAACCTGATCATAGACTCGTAATGCCTATGTGATGATAACATAATCCCGGCTGTGTAAGGGACTCCCCCAATGCAGGTAACATGCTAATTAGCTGCTGCTGTAAGTCACATGACCCACAAAACCTCAAGTGGTATGTATTGTAAACACAGACTTCTGAACTGGATAATATTTAATTTTGTTACATGAGTGTGAAATTATTATATTATGCTGATTTACTGCCAAATCACCAGAGTGATATATTCATTGACAACACACTCTTGTGTAACATGACTTAATTTATGAGCCTTGTCAGTGAACTAGAAGGGAGAAGAAGGCAGGAAAAAACCTGGCAAACAAGTAAACTGACGTGAAAGGTTCAAATAACCATGATGCTTACGGGGAAGGTGGGGGGGGGGGCTGAAAAGTTCATAGTGGTCAAATATGACCAAATGTAGTTTATTTTTTCAACATAGTCCCCTTTGGTCCACACACTTCTTCCATCAGTGTTGCAGCGCTTGGATCTCTGCGGCTGAAAAATAAACCACATTTGGTCAAATTTGACCAAAATTTGACCAAACCACATTTGGTCAAATTTTCCCCCTCATGGATTGTCACCTTATCGTGGTGGGGGGGTTTGCGTGCCCCATTGATCCCAGGAGCTATGTTGTCCGGGGCAATTTGCCTCTGATAGGGTCTCCCAAGACAAACTGGTCCTGGGTGAAGGGCCAGACTAAGAACGATCCAACAGACTCTCATGATAAATTGTATATCAAGGATTCAGTGTACCCCACCCGGTATGGGGTTACCGGGGCCCCACCCTGGAGCCAGGCCTGGGGGAGGGGCTCGAAGGCTAGCGTCTGGTGGCTGGGTTTCCACCCATGGGACCCAGCCGGGCTCAGCCCGAAGGAGTTACATGAGTCCGCCCTCCAGTGGGCTCACCACCTGCAGGAGGGATCATGGGGGTCCGGTGCTATGTGGATTAGGTGGCGGTCAAAGGCGGAGACCTTGGCAGACTGATCCCAAGCTTTCTAAACTGGCTTTTGGTACGTGGAATGTCACCTCTCTGGTGGGGAAGGAGCCTGAGCTGGTGTACGAGGTTGAGAGATACCGGCTAGATATAGTCGGCCTCACCTTAACACACAGCTCCGGTTCCGGAACCAGTCTCCTGGAGAGGGGCTGGAGCTTGGCCTTTTCTGGAGTTGCCCCGGGCGAGAGGCGACGAGCAGGGGTGGGTATTCTTGTATCGCCCCACCTTGCTGCCTCTATATGGGAGTTTTCCCCGGTGGACAAAAGGGTTGCTTCCCTGTGCCTTCGGGTTGGGAAACGGGTTGGGAAACGGGTCCTGACCGTCATTTGTGCCTATGCACCAAATGATGTTTCAGAGTACCCACCCTTTTTGGAGTCTGTGACTGGGCTGCTGGAGGGTGCTCCTCTTGGAGACTCCATTGTCCTACTGGGGGACTTCAATGCGCACGTGGGCACTGACAGTGAAACCTGGAGGGGGGTGATTGGGAGGAACGGCCTGCCCGATCTGAACCCGAGTGGTGTTCAGTTATTGGACTTCTGTGCTAACCACAGTCTGTCCATAACGAACACCATGTTCAAGCATAAGGGTGTCCATATGTGCACCTGGCACCAGGACACCCTAGGTCGCAGGTCGATGATCGATTTTGTTATCGTATCATCAGACCTGCGACCGTATGTCTGGGACACCCGAGTAAAGAGAGGTGCAGAGCTGTCAACTGATCACCACCTGGTGGTGAGTTGGATCCGATGGCAGGGGAGGAAGCCATTCAGACCTGGTAGACCCAAACGTATAGTGTGCTGGGAGCGTCTGGCTGAGGCCCCTGTCCAGGAGGTCTTCAACTCCCACCTCCGGAAGAACTTCAACCACATTCCGAGGGAGTCTGGAGACATGGAGTCTGAATGGGCCATGTTCTCCACCTCTGTTGTTGAAGCGGCGGCCCAGAGCTGCGGCCGCAAGGTGGTCGGTGCATCTCGTGGTGGCAACCCCCGAACCAAGTGGTGGACACCAGTGGTGAGGGGGGCCATTAAGCTGAAGAAGGAGTCCTATCAAGCTTGGCTGGCTTGTGGGACTCCCGAAGCAGCTGAGGTGTACCGGCAGGCCAAGCGGAATGCAGCTCGGGTGGTTGCTGAAGCAAAAACCCGGGTATGGGAGGAGTTCGGTGAGGCCATGGAACAAGACTTTCGGTCGGCCTCAAAGAGATTCTGGCAAACTGTCCGGCGGCTCAGGAGGGGAAAGCAGCTCCCCGTCCACACTGTGTATGGTGCGGATGGGACACTGTTGACTTCGACTGGGGATATCGTCGGGCGGTGGAAGGAATACTTCGAGGATCTCCTCAATCCCACTGATATGCCTTCCACAGAGGAAGCAGGGTTTGGGGACGAGGGGGATGACTCGCCTATCACAGGGGTTGAGGTCGCCAAGGTGGTTAAAAATCTCCTTGGTGGCCGGGCCCCGGGGGTGGACGAGATTTGCCCTGAGTACCTCAAGGCCCTGGATGTTGTTGGGTTGTCATGGTTGACACGCCTCTGCAACATTGCGTGGAGGTCGGGGGCAGTGCCTTTGGCATGGCAAACCGGGGTGGTGGTTCCTCTCTTCAGAAAAGGGGACTGGAGGGTGTGCTCCAACTTTAGAGGGATCGCACTCCTCAGCCTCCCTGGGAAGGTCTATGCCAAGGTACTGGAGAGGAGAGTCCGGCCGTTGGTCGAACCTCGGATTCAGGAGGAGCAATGTGGTTTTCGTCCTGGCCGTGGCACATCGGACCAGCTCTTTACCCTCTCGAGAATTCTTGAGGGTTCGTGGGAGTTTGCCCAACCAGTTTACATGTGTTTTGTGGACTTGGAGAAGGCATTTGACCGCGTCCCTCGTGGATTTTTGTGGGGGGTGCTTCGGGAGTATGGGGTATCGGGCTTGTTGTTACGAGCTATTCGGTCTCTGTACGACCGTTGTGAGAGTTTGGTTCGTATTGCCAACACTCGTTCGGAGTCATTCCCAGTGAGAGTTGGACTCCGCTAGGGCTGCCCTTTGTCACCGATCCTGTTCATAATTTTTATGGACAGGATTTCTAGGCGCAGCCAGGGAATGGAGGGTGTCATGCTTGGTGACCACAGGATCTCATCTCTGTTGTTTGCAGATGACTTTACTTCCGCCCTCCAAAGAGAGCAGACACTTTTTTCTTCTCTCCTGCTCTGACTTATCTCCTCCTCCCCTAACTAACTGGATCCCAGCTTGCTGTCATCTGTCTGCGTCTTTACTGCTGATTATCGAAAGAAATTATGGAATTAATAAGCTGGGCTTTGAACGCAATTGACACTATCTTTTCAACGAGGAAAAGTGCCCCGGGGGAGGTTGTTTGCCCCGCAGGAACGGCTGCTGCGGGCTATTTACGGGAAACAAGTAATTGGAAACTCTTGTGCCTGACTGATCTTTCCATCGAAGATGTAGAAGATTTGTACGTCTTCGTAGTAATGGTGATTGGGATCGTTCTGATTGGATCTGGGATTGTCCTGGTGTACCGCAAATTGTTGAAGATGGATACAACCTATCAAAATGCTGGCCAGGCGAGGTGCATCCATCAAATTGAAAAAATGGAGAGGACTCTGATGGCGACAAATGGAGAACTGTCTCGGAAGGTGGATTACATCATGATTACGCTTAGAGCCATCCACAATGGATTCAACGTCCAGCAATGAAGGATTAAGTACTGAATCTGTAAGAGAATATAAAGTTTTTTTCTCTCTGTGATCAGTACTATTCGACGAAATCTGACTCCCTCACAAAAATCCTCCTGATCATCTGCAGTCTTTGTTTTCAAAACATTGAGCTCATGGCCTTCGGACAGGCAGCTGCATGGCCCAAGGACAATGCCAGCAGCCAGACAAAACATCTCCTGCCAAAGAGTCCTTGTTGTTCTTAACTGATACAAACACCTACTTTCAACATTACACTCATACTGATTCACAAAACTGATGATAAAGATGATTCACTCACTGCTCTGTGTCCTGTGAACTTTTTTGTCTGCTGATTGTGCATTGAGGGCTTTTTTTTCTTGTAATCATAATATTGATCATATATGACCACTATTCTGAAATCAATGTTTTTTTTGCTCCTTCCTATTGTATTATCCTTTCCCATGCTTCCTGTACCCTTCTGTTGGCAGGCGCATTCACAGATGCAGCCGTGTCACCGGAAATGCAGGTCGTTTTCTGTGTCAAGTCAAATCCCTTGTATGTTATCAGTGATCTGTTATCAGTTATCTGTTAATGTACTTGGCAATAAATCTTTTCTTCTTCTTCTTCTATGATGTTGTTCTGTTGGCTTCATCCAGCAATGACCTACAGCTCCTGCTGGGACGGTTTGCCGCTGAGTGTGAAGCGGCTGGGATGAGAATCAACACCTCCAAGTCCGAGTCCATGGTCCTCAGCAGGAAAAAGGTGGATTGTCCTCTCTGGGTTGGGGACAGGCTCCTGCCCCAAGTGGAGGAGTTTAAGTATCTTGGGGTCTTGTTCACAAGTGAGGGGAAAATGGAGCGAGAGATCGACAGACGGATTGGAGCAGCATCTGCAGTGATGCGGACGTTGTACCGGTCTGTTGTGGTGAAGAGGGAGCTTAGTTCTAAGGCAAAGCTGTCGATTTACCAGTCAATCTACGTTCCTACTCTCACCTATGGTCACGAGCTTTAGGTAATGACCGAAAGAACGAGATCGCGGATACAAGCGGCTGAAATGAGCTTTCTCCGTAGGATTGCTGGACTCACCCTCAGAGATAGGGTGAGGAGCTCAGTCATCCGGGAGAGGCTCAGAGTAGAACCGCTGCTCCTCCACATTGAAAGGAGTCAGTTGAGGTGGTATGGGCATCTGATTAGGATGCCTCCTGGACGCCTCCCACTTGAGGTGTTTCAGGCACGTCCCACTGGGAGGAGACCCCGGGGCAGACCCAGGACTCGGTGGAGAGACTATGTCTCCCAGCTGGTCTGGGAACGCCTTGGTATCCCCTCTGAATTGCTGGAGCAGGTGGCTGGGGAGAGGGAAGTCTGGGCTTCTCTGCTTGAACTGCTGCCTCCGCGACCCGGACCTCCGGAAAAGCGGTAGAAGATGGATGGATGGATGGATGGTCAAATTTGACCACTAAGAACTTTTCAGCCCCCCCTTGTATTTAAGGTCAAGCACAACCCTAGACTGTATCTTTTTTTTTTTTCCACAATATCTTTATTGAATTGAATATTTAATAAAGATAATAATAATATTATTATTATAATAATAATATATAATATTAATATATAAATAATAATAATAAATAATAAAAAATTAAATAATAATAATTAAATAATAATAATAATAATTAAATAATAATAAATAATAATAAATAATAATAAATAATATATAATATTAATAATAATAATAATATAATTAATAATAATAATAATAATAATATTAATAATATTATTGAATATTGAATTGAATTTGGACATTTCAGACCTCCACGATCAAATGGTAAATATAATAAAGACAAACGTAATCTAGCCCTCCTGTTGTTCCATATAAATTCCACTAACTTTTTTTTTATTCTTGAGAATAGATCTAAAGGTGGTGATAAGGGAATGTATTGAAATAAATAAAGTATTTTAGGTAAAATATTACTTTTAAGTATATTGATTCTCCCGATCATCGACATTGGTAGTGACATCCATCTCTGAGTTAACTCACTGATATCTGACATTAAGGCTTCATAGTTGACACTGGCGACTGATTCTAGCTTAGGCATAATTTGGATTCCTAAATATTTAAACTGATTTACAACATTGAATTGATTTACCTCAGGGGCTGGGTAATTTCTCTGGGTCTCATTTAGCATTAATATTGAAGATTTAGTTTTATTTATTTTATATCCTGATATTTCCCCAAAATTCTTTATTAAATTCAACAAGGTTGGAATTGATTTTTTTAGATTCGACATAAACAAAATTATATCATCGGCGTACAGGGAGATTTTATGTTCTGTTGGTCCAACTTTAATTCCATATATTTGTGAATGTAAACGTATCGCTATCGCTAAAGGTTCAATTGCCATAGTAAACAGTAAAGGTGAAAGTGGACAGCCTTGTCGACATCCTCTATTGATTTTTATTGGTTTTGAAATATTGTTATTTGTTAGGATTTCTGCTGTAGCATTATTGTATATTATTTGAACCCATTTTATGAAATTATTTCCAAGTCCAAACCTTTGTAGGACTTCAAAAAGAAAGGGCCATTCAACTCTATCAAAGGCCTTTTCGGCGTCCAATGATAGGAGAGCTGTATCCGGTGCTTCTTTATTAAAATAAATAATATTAAATAGTCTTCTTACATTATGGAAGCCTTGTCTACCCTTTATAAAGCCATTCTGATCTCGATTAATAATATTTGGTAAAATTTCTTGTATTCGTCTTGCTAAAATTTTACAGATTATCTTAAGGTCGGCGTTTAATAGGCTTATTGGTCTCATATTTTCACATTTATTAGAGGGCTTACCTGGTTTTGGCAGCAGTATAATTAAGGCATTATTTATGTATGATGGTAAATTATTATTTTGAAATGCTTCTAAAACCATTTCCAAAAAAGGTTTTATTAATTTATTCTTAAATTTTTTATAAAGGTCAACTGGAAGACCATCTGGTCCTGCACTTTTTCCTGATTTCATATTATCAATGGCTAGCCCAACTTCTTCTTGACTAATTTTAGACTCCAATATCTCCCTGTTTTCATTTGGAATACACGGTATAGATAGTTCGTTCAAAAACCCATTTAGTTTTGTTAAATCAGGTTCATTTTTGGTATCATATAATTTTTCATAGTAATCTCTAAAGGCTCTATTAATTTCTAAAGGATCTATAACTACCTGTCCGTTACTTATAATACTGGTAATTGGTGTTTTAATTTCCAATTGTTTAATCTGCCATGCTAATAATTTTCCTGATTTTTCACCTTGTTCATAAAAAGATTGTTTCAATCTTAGAAGACTCGAGGCAGCTCTATTCGCTGATTTTTTGTCGTATTCAGCTCTCAAAATCAGTAATTCATTCTCCAACCTTGGGTCACTTCCTGCATACACTTTTTCCTGAAGATTTTTTATTTTATGTTCCAATTTAGCTCTCTCCTCTCGAGTCTTCTTAGATTTTGATCCTGTATAACTAATAATATGTCCCCTAATAAAAGCTTTGAAAGCCTCCCACTTTACACATGCTGATGTTTGTGTAGTATTGATGTCAAAGAACTCGTCTATCTGTTTTTCTATATACTTGACAAATTCCTCATCCTGAAGCCATTTATGCTGAAATTGCCATCTACCTGATTCCTTTGTCAATTTTTTATCTACATATATTAGACAACAGGGTGCATGATCAGAGATCACGATGTTATCATAAAAGCAGTTTTGAATCTTGGACCTTAATTCTGTGGAAATCAAAAAATAATCAATACGTGAGAATGTCTTGTAGGTACTGGAATAACAAGAATAGGCTTTAACTTGTGGTTTCATTTCTCTCCATATATCTAACAATCTCAATTCTTTCATAAAATGATTAATAGTCATCCTACATCCAATGTGCGTACAATCCAGTCCTGTTGATCTATCCACACCTGGATTCAATGTACAATTAAAATCCCCTGCTATTATATGTTGCCCTGTAAGTGATGATAAGATGAGAAATAAATTAGCAAAGAACTTCTGATCATCTATATTGGGACCATATAAGTTCACAAGATTTATATTTTCTAATAGCAAAGAACCTTGAATGATTACATATCTTCCAAATTTGTCTCCAATTACATTTTTCACTTGAAAAGGAACTGATTTATGTATGAGAGTCATAACTCCCCTGGCTCGGGATGAAAATGAAGAGGTGAATACACTTCCCTGCCATCTACTCCTAATTCTTTTAACATCCTCCTCTATCAGATGAGTTTCTTGTAAAAACACAATTCTTGAACCCATGTCCTTTATTTTATTCATAACTTGTTTAAGTTTTTTTAAATTTTGTAGACCTCTGCAATTCCATGAAGTTAAATTAAGATTAACACTTTGGTCCATGATCAATAGAGAGTTTGGGATTACCTTGCAGTGTAAACATGCTCATACAGAGAAGCAAAAACATGAGTGGTTGAACATTCATCCTACAAACTACACACAAACAAATTTCCCCTTCCCACACTTGTGGCAAACCCCCCAAAATCAAAAGAAAAATTCTGTCTCCCGATATAGCCATCGACCGTTCCACACCCACGGGGAACAGCCTAAGCCACTCCTTCTTCATCCTCCCAATCACCCTAACTCTACTGCTTTTAATGACGTAACATTAACTCTCCTCTGTAGTTTTCCAACTTAACTCCAAAATTTTTAACAACTTTGTACATCATAGTTTTTTTTTTTGTTTGTTTTGTTTTTGTTTTGTTTTTTTAATATATAATACAATCTATATTTTGTAAACTTACTATTTACTTCAAGTCAGTCAGATGCCTGTGCAAATGCTTAATTATTCTACCTTATATTTTGTTCATGCTTAGCTCCCACCAGTCTCTTCTTCTTCTTTGATCTTCTTGATGAACTCCTGCGCCTCCTCTGGGGTCTTGAAGATGTGGGTTCTGCCCTCATACGTGGTCAGCAGTCTCGCAGGATAGATTACACCATGACGAATCCCAAGGTTGCGCAGCTCCTTACGTACGGGATCAAACTGCTTCCTCAATTGCTGGATTCCTGTGGCCAAATCTGGGTAGAACCGCACCTGCTGGTCCTGGTGTTTAATCTCTCCTTTAGCACGTGCAGCGTTGAAGATCTTCATCCTGTCTCTGTTGCTAAGAAACTTCATAATTAAGGTCCTCGGCGGTCCCTTATCTCTCCGTGGGCCAATACGATGTGCTTTTTCCAGAACCACTGCTGATTGCAACTCCTCGCTGCCCAGCACCTCCGGAATCCACTTTTCCAGAAAGGAACATACGTCCCGACCTTCTGATTCCTCTGGAAGACCCACCAGCCTCAAATTATTCTGTCTCGACCGAGATTCCAAATCCAAAATATTATCTTCCAGAGATTTTTTTTTTTTTTCCAAAGTGCGCACCTTTAATTGAAGACGGGTGACGTCATCTTCAGCACTAGCGAGACGGAGCTCCATCTGCGCCGTTCGTTCTACACAGTCACCCAATTCCTTTCTTATTCCTTCCAACGCTGTCATAATCCCATCAAATCTAGAGGAAAAGTCCGCTCTCATTGAACTCATGGCAGCCATCAGCGCATCTGCGCCATTCCCCGCAGAAATCGCACCGTTGCCAGCCTCCTCCGCCATATATGGAGTTTTGTTTGCTGCGTCACAGACCTGAAAGTCCGTTAATTTGGACTGTTTCGGCGGCTCGCTTTTTCCTTTTCCTGGTTTTCCAGCCTTAGGCTTCGCCGACATATCCTCGCCCAAATGCTGGGATACGTTCTGTCCCAAATGAGAGAGTTATTTGCCGATTTTTTTCTCCAGGAGCAGAGCAGAGCGAGACACGTCCGTCCTACGTGGCAGCCATAACCGGAAGTCTAGACTGTATCTTTAGCTATTTTTGTGAATTTATTATTTTATTTCATTGAAATCTCTGTTCCTTTATTCTGGCTAAGAAACAGTTTACGGTCTAATCAATTATGTTAACACATATGGACAGTTTCCTTAGATTAATGCATTTAAGAGAAAAAAAAAACTCCCAAACAAGTTAAAGTAGCACATTTACCTGAAAAAGTCACAAATTTATTAAAAAAAAATGCTAATGTATATGTATTTTTTTAAAGGGGGCTTAAATTTACAAGAAAAGATGTCCAAAATTTATGAGAAAAATGACACATTAAATATCTGAGAAAAAAAGTTGTCAATTTATGTTACAGAGATGTAAATTTAGGCAAACGTTCCAAGAAAAAAATCTTAATTTTGTTAGGAAAAACCTCATAAATTGGCAAGACTAAAGTTGTTACTCACTACTCAAGTAACTTTTTGGTCGACACTTTCTTACTCTACACTTTTAGATCCAGCAAATTACTCAAGTGCAAAAAAGAAAGCCTAACTACGGCGAGAAAGCCGAGGCATGGAAATTCATCACCGCACACATTTCAGTGTGTGAGATCAAAGCTGCACCCTAACATTATCAGTGTGAAAGACAGGTGCAAGAAATGCTGTACACCTGTCTCCAAACCCCCATCCAATTTCACCGCTGAAAATCTGCTTCATACAGCATATGTGGGTGAAGAGAGAAAGAGCTTGTGACAGGTGCAGGTGCTTTTGGCACTGATTCTTAGTTAACATCTCTATTGTTCAGTGTTGGCTTTCCCATTTCCTCTGTCTTCAACCCTCTTTTTTGTTTGATGATTTTCCCTTTTGCTCCTTTCTCTCGATTCTCTTTTTCCTCAACATTGTCAATCTATCAGGAAGGTTATAATGCTGACCCTCTTCTCATTTATCTCGCTTCTCAGACATAAATGGCACACTTGTAATCAGTGCAGAGAGAGCTGTTACTCACACACAATTAAATGACATTTAAAAATCTGACAAAAAATGCTGTGCAAGTCAGGAAGGGATCATTGTATTATATTTTTTTTAAATATGAAAAGAGTACAAACCAGGGCAAAAGGTGAATATGTGACTGAAGACTTTTTGTAAAGCATTGGGAAAGTAGTTTAACGACACAATCAGACAGATTGCAGGACAACCTTAAACCAAGTCAGCTGTGTTTTCTCTATTTTACAGTAACAATTTGTGCTATGATACATCCACATCCTCTCCCAATTATTGTTATTATAATTACTGTTGTTGTTCTCTCTGTGTTCCCGTTATTGGGAGAGCATTTACTTGAGTTTGGAACTATTTTGAATTATAAATGCATCTCAGACATCACCCATCTGATACAATAGGGCAGAGGTGGGCAATCATGTGCCATACTGTTGGTTGTCTGTTCCCCTCAGTCTTTTCAGGTTAGCAATCCTTGAAGCTGATCATTGCAAACACCTGCAGAAGAAACTGGGTGGAACAGAAAACCTGCAGTGGAGTTCATCACCCACCCCGCTCTAGTTGAACAAAACAAACCAGTATCTCAGCTGTTGTGCCTCAAAGGGTGCTTTCACACCTAGCCTGTTTGATTCGGATCAGAATTTTAGGTGTGAAACCACCCCAGAACCACAGTCAGAACCAAGGAGTCGAAATTTGGAAAAAAGACCTCCTCTTTTTTGGGGGAAAAAGAGGAGGTCTTGGTCCAGGTCAAACTGAAGGATGGTCCGGTGAAAGCAATTTTTTTAGAAAGATTCAGACTTTTGGACCAAACACAGGAAGTTTTGTGTGAAACCAAAACTAACCAGACCAAATACAGACTATATAATGAAACAATAACATGAACCTTGGTGCTGACTTTCAGGTGTGAAAACACCCTAAGTCTGACCAGTAGTAAAAAAAAAATTAAAATACATAATTATTAATAAAAATGACATTATATTGTCATTTTCAAAATTCTCCCCCCTTTTCCTCCTTTTCCCCATTTCCATACCACCTCACACATGTTAATTCACCACTTTCATCTTTTTTTGAACATGTTTGCCACCTTTATATTTTTATGATCAATAGTAAAGGAAACTCAGGAAAACTTTAACCCTGACTGCCTATTATTATTATTATTATTATTATTCAACATTAATTTGTTTGTTGATTAATCAAAAACTAAATGGCTCATATTTTTTTAAACATGTACAGTAATCAAGTTATTCAACATAAAGAGTGCAAAAAAGAAATGACAAACAGTTTCTACTTTGAGAAAAGGGAAAATATATTTGGAAAATTTATATTTGAGCTTATTTTTGGATAAAATTAATGAGTTAAGGAGTCGTGTATATTTATATTTATATGTCATTTTACAGAAAAAATCTGCAGACAAGCCAGAGCTGTCAATCTGGTTCTTTAAGCTGGACTCACACTACAACGTTTGGAGCGACTTTTACTGATGTTTTGGCAAACGTCTGGCTTTGCTGGCAAAAGTTAAAGATTGTTGGTGTTTGTTGACAAACACAGGCAAAAGTTGTGTTCTTTGAAAATTTTCAGCATGCTGAAAATTTGCCAGTGCTTGGAAATAAACACTGGTGAAAGTTGTGCTCAGTTTGTAAAAGTTCTTGAGCGCTGAGCTAAGTTATGCAGTGTTCACCAAAGTCAGCCCAAGTTAAAGCTGGGTTCTCACTGTAGCGTTTGGACAGACACTTTGAAAAATCAGAGAAATTATTCCAAACATCGGTGAAATTACATTTGTGAGCAGGTTTTTTTTAATCCAGCGCACACAAACTTTTACGAACTTTTGCTAGCATTTGCCAACGTTGCATTTAGCGTTGGCAATCATTTGCCAACTTAGGCTAGTGTATGTGTAGCTGTTGCCATACTCAGCACAGATCAGATGACATCATCGTCAGGTGAAGCGCATATAAAGATCAGCGTTTGTGGAGGCTTCCTGTCATCCTGGACCTGCTCTTGTAGTGAATACATCTCCCTTGGGCATATGTTTCAGTATTTATTTTCATTTTATATTTCTATGTAGTTACTTCTGCATGCCTCTTTCCCCTGTTCATTCATTCATTCATTTCTCTAAAGAAATAATAAAATAATGCCCATCTATGGACTCCAACAGTAACTCCACAATTAAAATGTGAACGTGGATGGAATAAAAAAAAATTAAACTATTTAGTGTATCATCATATGAATAAAATGATGGGTGATTATATTTCAACTGTTACAACTCTCTCCATTAAAATAAAATAAAATCCATGTCATTTACTTTTTGACATCACATCAGCACTGTATGATTCCCCACAATGGAAGCCGAACCAATAAATCCTTGAGAATGATTACACATGGAGCAGAAAATTAAGAACAGTAAATTTCTCAATGAGGAGATTTTTTTTCTTTTGGGCTGTCACATTTTTGGGAGATTATATATATATATTTTTTTCTTTTTTTATTTCCCCCTTCTCTCTATTTCTCTTGCACCTGTGTATGTCTGAAGTAAGTTTCGGTCTAAAAACATCTGCTTCCACCAGCATTTCAGTCAACATTTGCCAACAGACCTTAACTTAGACCAACTTAGGTGAACTTTGCATAACTTAGCCCAGCGCTCAGGAACTTCTACAAACTGAGCACAACTTTCACCAATGTTTATTTCCAAACGTCAGCAAATTTTCAACATGCTGAAAATTTTCAAGAAATACAACCTTCGCCAGTGTTTGCCAACAAACACCAACCATCATTAACTTTTATCAACTTTTGCCAGCAGAACCAGACGTTTGC
Source organism: Pholidichthys leucotaenia (assembly GCA_020510985.1). NCBI lineage: Eukaryota > Metazoa > Chordata > Actinopteri > Cichliformes > Pholidichthyidae > Pholidichthys > Pholidichthys leucotaenia. Next base: position 269,773,864 of record CM035846.1, on the reverse strand, counting down.
CAAAACATCAGGAAAATTTGGTCCAAACGTTGTAGTGTGAATCCACCCGAAAAAGCAAGTCCAGAATGGCAGGAAGCCTCCACAAATGCTGATCTTTATATAAGCGTTGCCTGACGTGCACTGAGTATTCGTATGCTTAAGTTAACCTAAGTTGGCAACAGCTACACCAATACACTAGCCTAAGTTGGCAAAAGTTTGCCAACATTGAATACAACACTGGGAAATGCTAGCAAACGTTCACAAAAGTTTGTGTGCGCTGGATTTAAAAAACCCCGCTCACTGACGTTTGGACTAATTTCTCTGATTTTTCAAAACGTCAGTAAAAGTCAGTCCAAACGCTATAGTGTGAGCCCAGCTATAGATGTTGTTCTGGGTTTTTGTTTCTCATCTGTTCTTGAATTTCTTTAGATCATGGCCTGGTGTTTTGCTTTTTGAGATCTTTTAGCCTACTTTGACGGACAGGTTCTATTTAGGTGATTTCTTGCTTCAACAGGTGGGTGTGACTAGAGAAACTGAATTCAACTTTCCCAAAAATGTGTTAATTACAGACAAATCATGATGTAACAAGGGGGAAATTACTTTTCCACATAGGTCTAGATAGATTTGGATAGCTTTTTTTCCCTTAATAAATGAAATCATCACTTAAAAACTACATTTTGTATTTACTACAGCTATCTTTGTCTAATATTAAAATTTACTTGATGATCTTGAAACATTTAAGTGTGACAAATGTGCAAAAAATATAGGAAATCAGGAAGGGGCAAATACTTTTTCACAGCACTGTATATAGGCAGTACGCATTTGTCTTTGAAGTGAGCGTTTAAATGTTGCCATGGGACATATGTGAGCCGTGGACACATTTTATGTGGTTAAAACCCACAAACACATGATTCTGTGGTGAATGGGATCTTTAACAGGACCAACAGATTATTAGAAGGGAAACTTTTTAAAGAAATGGAGCAGCTCACCTGTAGTGAGTGAAGCTGTAATGGGCTCAGAGGTCAGATCCCCCTGTATTGTGATCAGACTGACGGTGTAGTGAGTAGACGGCAGCAGCCCCTGGACCAGTGACCTCGTCTTGGAGCCATCCAGTGTCACCTTAGAGGTGTCTGTCCCATCAGCAGAGCTGTAGCTCAGAATGAAGAGGTCAGCGGGTGGTGCTGGGGCGCTCCAAGCCACTGACACTGAGTCCGAAGTCACCTCTGACAAGTAGAGGTGGGTCACGGGCCTGATTCCTGGAGGAATTGTGGGTTTAAAAGTCACTGGAGAGCTTTCAAGGACAGGTATAAAATCCTGATATGAGCAGGAAATGGTAATGGAAGAAAGCAGTCGCCGTCATTATGGGGATGACAGACAAGATGTTAAGTGATGGATGAAAGGCGTCCTGAATGGTGTAACAGATCATTTATAATATGGTTGAGAAAATTAGCTTGAGGTGGAATCTTGGTGGGGAAGGTGAGAGTCTGAGAACCATAATCATCTGGAAGTAATGAATTAATCGGACATGAAAAAGAGAAACTAATGAGATTATTTGCTGTTAAGATGAAGATGTGAGGGGACGGTTCATAATCGGAGAGTGGAAAAAGGATGATTGTAGCAGATGCTGTTGTCAAAATGTATGACCTGAACGTGGGGATGATGTAATGAATATGAAGTAGCACACCAGCTGACACAGCAACAAATGCAAGGGGGCTTGAATTTAATTATTCATGCATGGATGTAAAAACAGCAGACAAATACTGTATATAACAACATCCACTTGTCCTTTTCTGTTTTATCCGGATTAAAAGCATCCTGTGGCACTGTCTCTAATCAATCATCACATAAAAACCCAGCACTGTTTACACTGGGCTGCATCTGTATTCTTCTTGGGGAACTATTGCTTTTTATTATCTGTCACAAGTTGTTGGCTGGCTTTACGGTCCTGTACAGTCAGCAGAAATCTTAATCACACAGAGTGTGGGTGTTATTGTTTGCAGAAGTGGAAGGATGTTAGAAAACAAAAAAAAAAAAACAAAACAGCAGGAACCCGCTCATCCAAACATGGATTTATAGTAAAAGTTTTGAGTTAATTATGGATCAGATATTGGAGAAGATGCACAATGTACTTCATTTTTGATTAGTAATTTGATGGTATAAACATGGGGTGTGGTTAAGCCTGAGTGTGGTTGCAATTATTTGGATTTATGGGGACTCTATATTGGTGAGAACTTAACCCCGGCCTCTGTTTCACGGCTGCTATTACACAGACTGAACTATTGCACTAGACAGATTTAAATGGCATCACGTCATACATCTTTACTTACAGTCTGTGTTTGATTAAACTTTGGCTGAATGCGGGCCATCATGAGTGTAAATCGGTAATATTTGGATGACATGAACATGTAAGGCTGGCTCACAAACAAACCAGGTGAAGGCTGTGGACTGGGGTCACATACACAGCACTGTTCAAAGTTGTTTCCAGGCACTAAAGCCATCTGCCACACAGCTGTGTTTCACGCACGTACAGTGGTGTAAAAAAGTGTTTGCTCCCTTCTTGATTTCTCATTTTTTTGTATGTTTGTCACACTTAAATGTTTCAGGTCATCAAACAAATTTCAATATTAGACAAAGATAACACAAGCAAACACAAAATGCAGTTTTTAAATGAAGGGTAAAAAAATCCAAACCTACATGGCCCTGTGTGAAAAAAGTGATTGCCCCCTTCCTGTTAATACATAAATTAATTGTGGTTTATCACATCTTTGGAAAGCTGAGTTCAACTTCTCTAGTCACACCCAGGCCTGATTACTGCCACACCTTTTCTCAATAAAGAAATTACTTAAATAGGACCTGTCTGACAAAGTGAAGTAGACCAAAAGATCCTCAAAAGTTAGACATCATGCTGTGATCCAAGGAAATTCAGGAACAAATGTGAAACAAAGTAATTGAGATCTATCAGTCTGGAAAAGGTTATAAAGGCATTTCTAAAGCTTTGGGATTCCAGTGAACCACAGTGAGAGCCATTATCCACAAATGGTGAAAACACGGAACAGTGGTGAACCTTCCCAGGAGTGGCCAGCTGACCAAAATTACCCCAAGAGCGCAGCGACGACTCATCCAAGAGGTCACAAAAGACCCCACAACAACATCCAAAGAACTGCAGGCCTCACTTGCCTCAGTGAAGGTCAGTGTTCATGACTCCACCATAAGAAAGAGACTGGGCAAAAAGGGCCAAGACGAAAACAACTGCTGAGCAAAAAGAACAAAGACCCGTCTCAGCTTTGCCAGAAAACATCTTGATGTTCCCTAAGACTTTTGGGAAAATACTCTGTGGACTGATGAGACAAAAGTTGAACTTTTTGGAAGGTGTGTGACCCATTACATCCAGCATAAAAGTAACACAGCATTTCAGAAAAGGAACATCATACCATCAGTAAAATATGGTGGTGGTAGTGTGATGGTCTGGCACTGTTTCGCTACTTCAGGACCTGGAATACTTGCTGTGGTAAATGGAACCATGAATTCTGCTCTCTACCAAAAAATCCTGAAAAATGTCCAGCCATCTGTTTGTGACCTCAAGCTGAAGCGCACTTGAGTTCTGCAGCAGGACAATGATCCAAAACACACCAGCAAGTCCACCTCTGAATGGCTTAAGAAAACCAAAATGAAGACTTTGGAGTGGCCTAGTCAAAGTCCTGACCTGAATCTGATTGAGATGCTGTAGCATGACCTTAAAAAGGCAATTCATACTCAAAAACCCTCCAATGTGGCTGAATTACAACAATTCTAAAAAGATGGAACATAACAGGAAGGGGGCAATCACTTTTTCACACAGGGCCATGTAGGTTTGGATTTTTTTTTTTTTTTACCCTTAATAATAAACACCTTCATTTAAAAACTGCATTTTGTGTTTACTTGTGTTATCTTTGTTTAATGTTTAAATT